>CM037858.1:31411984-32611984 GCA_021292105.1 Anadara kagoshimensis
GTGGATATGATGGGTACTAACTGTCCTCAATGTCAGATGTGGAAACCGGGTAGCGTGTTTGAAATAAACAACATTTAGGAAATAAACAGAAATCATGTTTAAATCCAAACTTGGCTACCGTTTTGTAATTACGTCATTGGAATCATGAACAATGTGTTGAAAAGTTGTGGAATGATGGGAACTACTTGTCGGTCATGTCAGATGTGGAACCGGTAGCGTGTTTTTTGAAATAACACAATTCTTGGTTTTTACATATATAATCATAAACAGCTAAAACCAAAATTGGCTGTCGTTTTGTAATTACGTCATTGGAATCATGAACAATGTGTTCAAAAGTTGTGGAATGATGGGGAACTACTTGTCGGGTCATGTCAGATGTGGAACCGGTAGCGTGTTTTTTGAAATAACACAATTTTTGGTTTTACAGTTATAATACATAACAGCTAAAAACCAAAATTGGCTGTCGTTTTGTAATTACGTCATTGGAATCATAAACAATGTGTTCAAAAGTTGTGGAATGATGGGTACTAACTGTCCTCAATGTCAGATGTGAACCGGTAGCGTGTTTTTTGAAATAACACAACATTTAGGAAATAACAGAAATCATGTTTAAATCCAAAATTGGCTACCGTTTTGTAATTACGTCATTGGAATCATGAACAATGTTGAAAAGTTGTGGAATGATGGGAACTACTTGTCGGTCATGTCAGATGTGGAAACCGGTAGCGTGTTTTTGAAATAACACAATTTTGGTTTTACATATATAATACATATAACAGCTAAAACCAAAATTGGCTGTCGTTTTGTAATTACGTCATTGGAATCATGAACTACTTGTCGGTCATGTCAGATGTGGAACCGGTAGCGTGTTTTTTGAAATAACACAATTTTTGGTTTTACAGTTATAATACATATAACAGCTAAAAACCAAAATTGGCTGTCGTTTTGTAATTACGTCATTGGAATCATGAACAATGTGTTCAAAAGTTGTGGAATGATGGGTACTAACTGTCCTCAATGTCAGATGTGGAACCGGTAGCGTTTTTTGAAATAACACAACATTTAGGAAATAAACAGAAATCATGTTTAAATCCAAACTTGGCTACCGTTTTGTAATTACGTCATTGGAATCATGAACAATGTGTTGAAAAGTTGTGGAATGATGGGAACTACTTGTCGGTCATGTCAGATGTGGAACCGGTAGCGTGTTTTTTGAAATAACACAATTTTTGGTTTTACATATATAATACATATAACAGCTAAAACCAAAATTGGCTGTCGTTTTGTAATTACGTCATTGGAATCATGAACAATGTGTTCAAAAGTTGTGGAATGATGGGAACTACTTGTCGGTCATGTCAGATGTGGAACCGGTAGCGTGTTTTTTGAAATAACACAATTTTTGGTTTTACAGTTATAATACATATAACAGCTAAAAACCAAAATTGGCTGTCGTTTTGTAATTACGTCATTGGAATCATGAACAATGTGTTCAAAAGTTGTGGAATGATGGGTACTAACTGTCCTCAATGTCAGATGTGGAACTGGTAGCATGTTTTTTGAAATAACACAACATTTAGGAAATAAACAGAAATCATGTTTAAATCCAAAATTGGCTACCGTTTTGTAATTACGTCATTGGAATCATGAACAATGTGTTCAAAAGTTGTGGAATTATAGGAACTACTTGTCGGTCATGTCAGATGTGGAACCGGTAGCGTGTTTTTTGAAATAACACAATTTTTGGTTTATAGTTATAATACATATACAGCTAAAAACCAAAATTGGCTGTCGTTTTGTAATTACGTCATTGGAATCATGAACAATGTGTTCAAAAGTTGTGGAATGATGGGTACTAAACTGTCCTCAATGTCAGATGTGGAACCGGTAGCGTGTTTTTTGAAATAACACAACATTTAGGAAATAAACAGAAATCATGTTTAAATCCAAACTTGGCTACCGTTTTGTAATTACGTCATTGGAATCATGAACAATGTGTTGAAAAGTTGTGGAATGATGGGAACTACTTGTCGGTCATGTCAGATGTGGAACCGGTAGCGTGTTTTTTGAAATAACACAATTCTTGGTTTTACATATATAATACATATAACAGCTAAAACCAAAATTGGCTGTCGTTTTGTAATTACGTCATTGGAATCATGAACAATGTGTTCAAAAGTTGTGGAATGATGGGAACTACTTGTCGGTCATGTCAGATGTGGAACCGGTAGCGGTTTTTTGAAATAACACAATTTTTGGTTTACAGTTATAATACATATAACAGCTAAAAACCAAAATTGGCTGTCGTTTTGTAATTACGTCATTGGAATCATAAAACAATGTGTTCAAAAGTTGTGGAATGATGGGTACTAACTGTCCTCAATGTCAGATGTGGAACCGTAGCGTGTTTTTGAAATAACACAACATTTAGGAAATAAACAGAAATCATGTTTAAATCCAAAATTGGCTGTCGTTTTGTAATTACGTCATTGGAATCATGAACAATGTGTTCAAAAGTTGTGGAATGATGGGAACTACTTGTCGGTCATGTCAGATGTGGAACCGGTAGCGTGTTTTTTGAAATAACACAATTTTTGGTTTGACAGTTATAATACATATAACAGCTAAAAACCAAAATTGGCTGTCGTTTTGTAATTACGTCATTGGAATCATGAACAATGTGTTCAAAAGTTGTGGAATGATGGGTACTAACTGTCCTCAATGTCAGATGTGGAACCGGTAGCGTGTTTTTTGAAATAACACAATTTTAGGTTTTACAGTTATAATACATATAACAGCTAAAAACCAAAATTGGCTGTCGTTTTGTAATTACGTCATTGGAATCATGAACAATGTGTTCAAAAGTTGTGGAATGATGGGTACTAACTGTCCTCATGTCAGATGTGGAACCGGTAGCGTGTTTTTTGAAATAACACAACATTTAGGAAATAAACAGAAATCATGTTTAAATCCAAAATTGGCTGTCGTTTTGTAATTACGTCATTGGAATCATGAACAATGTGTTCAAAAGTTGTGGAATGATGGGTACTAACTGTCCTCAATGTCAGATGTGGAACCGGTAGCGTGTTTTTTGAAATAACACAACATTTAGGAAATAAACAGAAATCGTGTTTAAATCCAAACTTGGCTACCGTTTTGTAATTACGTCATTGGAATCATGAACAATGTGTTGAAAAGTTGTGGAATGATGGGAACCACTTGTCGGTCATGTCAGGTGTGGAACCGGTAGCGTGTTTTTTGAAATAACACAATTTTTGGTTTTTACAGTTATAATACATATAACAGCTAAAAACCAAAATTGGCTGTCGTTTTGTAATTACGTCATTGGAATCATGAACAATGTGTTGAAAAGTTGTGGAATGATGGGAACTACTTGTCGGTCATGTCAGATGTGGAACCGGTAGCATGTTTTTGAAATAACACAATTTTTGGTTTTACATATATAATAACATATAACAGCTAAAACCAAAATTGGCTGTCGTTTTGTAATTACGTCATTGGAATCATGAACAATGTGTTCAAAAGTTGTGGAATGATGGGAACTACTTGTCGGTCATGTCAGATGTGGAACCGGTAGCGTGTTTTTTGAAATAACACAATTTTTGGTTTTACAGTTATAATACATATAACAGCTAAAAACCAAAATTGGCTGTCGTTTTGTAATTACGTCATTGGAATCATGAACAATGTGTTCAAAAGTTGTGGAATGATGGGTACTAACTGTCCTCAATGTCAGATGTGGAACCGGTAGCGTGTTTTTTGAAATAACACAACATTTAGGAAATAAACAGAAATCATGTTTAAATCCAAAATTGGCTACCGTTTTGTAATTACGTCATTGGAATCATGAACAATGTGTTGAAAAGTTGTGGAATGATGGGAACTACTTGTCGGTCATGTCAGATGTGGAACCGGTAGCGTGTTTTTTGAAATAACACAATTTTTGGTTTTACATATATAATACATATAACAGCTAAAACCAAAATTGGCTGTCGTTTTGTAATTACGTCATTGGAATCATGAACTACTTGTCGGTCATGTCAGATGTGGAACCGGTAGCGTGTTTTTTGAAATAACACAATTTTTGGTTTACAGTTATAATACATATAACAGCTAAAAACCAAAATTGGCTGTCGTTTTGTAATTACGTCATTGGAATCATGAACAATGTGTTCAAAAGTTGTGGAATGATGGGTACTAACTGTCCTCAATGTCAGATGTGGAACCGGTAGCGTGTTTTTGAAATAACACAACATTTAGGAAATAAACAGAAATCATGTTTAAATCCAAACTTGGCTACCGTTTTGTAATTACGTCATTGGAATCATGAACAATGTGTTGAAAAGTTGTGGAATGATGGGAACTACTTGTCGGTCATGTCAGATGTGGAACCGGTAGCGTGTTTTTTGAAATAACACAATTTTTGGTTTTACATATATAATACATAAACAGCTAAAACCAAAATTGGCTGTCGTTTTGTAATTACGTCATTGGAATCATGAACAATGTGTTCAAAAGTTGTGGAATGATGGGAACTACTTGTCGGTCATGTCAGATGTGGAACCGGTAGCGTGTTTTTTGAAATAACACAATTTTTGGTTTTACAGTTATAATACATATAACAGCTAAAAAACCAAAAATTGGCTGTCGTTTTGTAATTACGTCATTGGAATCATGAACAATGTGTTCAAAAGTTGTGGAATGATGGGTACTAACTGTCCTCAATGTCAGATGTGGAACTGGTAGCATGTTTTTTGAAATAACACAACATTTAGGAAATAAACAGAAATCATGTTTAAATCCAAAATTGGCTACCGTTTTGTAATTACGTCATTGGAATCATGAACAATGTGTTCAAAAGTTGTGGAATTATAGGAACTACTTGTCGGTCATGTCAGATGTGGAACCGGTAGCGTGTTTTTTGAAATAACACAATTTTTGGTTTTACAGTTATAATACATATAACAGCTAAAAACCAAAATTGGCTGTCGTTTTGTAATTACGTCATTGGAATCATGAACAATGTGTTCAAAAGTTGTGGAATGATGGGTACTAACTGTCCTCAATGTCAGATGTGGAACCGGTAGCGTGTTTTTTGAAATAACACAACATTTAGGAAATAAACAGAAATCATGTTTAAATCCAAACTTGGCTACCGTTTTGTAATTACGTCATTGGAATCATGAACAATGTGTTGAAAAGTTGTGGAATGATGGGAACTACTTGTCGGTCATGTCAGATGTGGAACCGGTAGCGTGTTTTTTGAAATAACACAATTCTTGGTTTTACATATATAATACATATAACAGCTAAAACCAAAATTGGCTGTCGTTTTGTAATTACGTCATTGGAATCATGAACAATGTGTTCAAAAGTTGTGGAATGATGGGAACTACTTGTCGGTCATGTCAGATGTGGAACCGGTAGCGTGTTTTTTGAAATAACACAATTTTTGGTTTTACAGTTATAATACATATAACAGCTAAAAACCAAAATTGGCTGTCGTTTTGTAATTACGTCATTGGAATCATAAACAATGTGTTCAAAAGTTGTGGAATGATGGGTACTAACTGTCCTCAATGTCAGATGTGGAACCGGTAGCGTGTTTTTTGAAATAACACAACATTTAGGAAATAAACAGAAATCATGTTTAAATCCAAAATTGGCTGTCGTTTTGTAATTACGTCATTGGAATCATGAACAATGTGTTCAAAAGTTGTGGAATGATGGGAACTACTTGTCGGTCATGTCAGATGTGGAACCGGTAGCGTGTTTTTTGAAATAACACAATTTTTGGTTTTACAGTTATAATACATATAACAGCTAAAAACCAAAATTGGCTGTCGTTTTGTAATTACGTCATTGGAATCATGAACAATGTTCAAAAGTTGTGGAATGATGGGTACTAACTGTCCTCAATGTCAGATGTGGAACCGGTAGCGTGTTTTTTGAAATAACACAACATTTAGGAAATAAACAGAAATCATGTTTAAATCCAAACTTGGCTATCGTTTTGTAATTACGTCATTGGAATCATGAACAATGTGTTGAAAAGTTGTGGAATGATGGGAACTACTTGTCGGTCATGTCAGATGTGGAACCGGTTAGCGTTTTTTGAAATAACACAATTTTTGGTTTTACATATATAATACATATAACAGCTAAAACCAAAATTGGCTGTCGTTTTGTAATTACGTCATTGGAATCATGAACAATGTGTTCAAAAGTTGTGGAATGATGGGAACTACTTGTCGGTCATGTCAGATGTGGAACCGGTAGCGTTTTTTGAAATAACACAATTTTTGGTTTTACAGTTATAATACATATAACAGCTAAAAACCAAAATTGGCTGTCGTTTTGTAATTACGTCATTGGAATCATGAACAATGTGTTCAAAAGTTGTGGAATGATGGGTACTAACTGTCCTCAATGTCAGATGTGGAACCGGTAGCGTGTTTTTTGAAATAACACAACATTTAGGAAATAAACAGAAATCATGTTTAAATCCAAACTTGGCTACCGTTTTGTAATTACGTCATTGGAATCATGAACAATGTGTTGAAAAGTTGTGGAATGATGGGAACTACTTGTCGGTCATGTCAGGTGTGGAACCGGTAGCGTGTTTTTTGAAATAACACAATTTTTGGTTTTTACAGTTATAATACATATAACAGCTAAAAACCAAAATTGGCTGTCGTTTTGTAATTACGTCATTGGAATCATGAACAATGTGTTGAAAAGTTGTGGAATGATGGGAACTACTTGTCGGTCATGTCAGATGTGGAACCGGTAGCGTGTTTTTTGAAATAACACAATTTTTGGTTTTACATATATAATACATATAACAGCTAAAACCAAAATTGGCTGTCGTTTTGTAATTACGTCATTGGAATCATGAACAATGTGTTCAAAAGTTGTGGAATGATGGGAACTACTTGTCGTTCATGTCAGATGTGGAACCGGTAGCGTGTTTTTTGAAATAACACAATTTTTGGTTTTACAGTTATAATACATATAACAGCTAAAAACCAAAATTGGCTGTCGTTTTGTAATTACGTCATTGGAATCATGAACAATGTGTTCAAAAGTTGTGGAATGATGGGTACTAACTGTCCTCAATGTCAGATGTGGAACCGGTAGCGTGTTTTTTGAAATAACACAACATTTAGGAAATAAACAGAAATCATGTTTAAATCCAAACTTGGCTACCGTTTTGTAATTACGTCATTGGAATCATGAACAATGTGTTGAAAAGTTGTGGAATGATGGGAACTACTTGTCGGTCATGTCAGATGTGGAACCGGTAGCGTGTTTTTGAAATAACACAATTTTTGGTTTTACATATATAATACATATAACAGCTAAAACCAAAATTGGCTGTCGTTTTGTAATTACGTCATTGGAATCATGAACTACTTGTCGGTCATGTCAGATGTGGAACCGGTAGCGTGTTTTTTGAAATAACACAATTTTTGGTTTTACAGTTTACGCTCACCTGATAACTAATGGCTAGCTGATAGATTTAAAGACAACATAAATACTAAACCCCAATGACTTTTTTCTTTACATCATGATAACCGTTGTATCAATACCTACAACATTCTAGTATACATGCCTATAAAAAAAGTTAATATTTTTCAAGATAATTAACCATTTCAGTATTGTTTCACATCTGTGACCTTGACCTTTGAACCCATGACCTTTTTCTATACATCAAAATGATCATTGTATCAATACCTACAACATTCTAATATACATGCCTATACAAAAAGTTTATAGTTTTCGAGATAATTAACCATTTCGGTATTGATTCGCATCTGTGACCTTGACCTTTGAACCCATGACCTTTTTCTATACATAAAAATGGTCGTTGTATCAATACCTACAACATTCTAATATACATGCCTATACAGAAAGTTTATAGTTTCGAGATAATTAACCATTTCGGTATTGTTTCGCATCTGTGACCTTGACCTTTGAACCCATGACCTTTTTCTATACATCAAAATGATCGTTGTATCAATACCTACAACATTCTAATATACATGCCTACACAAAATGTTTATAGTTTTCGAGATAATTAACCATTTCGGTATTGTTTCACATCTGTGACCTTGACCTTTGAACCCATGACCTTTTTCTATACATCAAAATGATCGTTGTATCAATATCTACAACATTCTAATATACATGCCTATACAAAAAGTTTATAGTTTTCGAGATAATTAACCATTTCGGTATTGATTCGCATCTGTGACCTTGACCTTTGAACCCATGACCTTTTTCTATACATCAAAATGATCGTTGTATCAATACCTACAACATTCTAATATACATGCCTATACAAAAAGTTTATAGTTTTCGAGATAATTAACCATTTCGGTATTGTTTCGCATCTGTGACCTTGACCTTTGAACCCATGACCTTTTTCTATACATCAAAATGATCGTTGTATCAATACCTACAACATTCTAATATACATGCCTACACAAAATGTTTATAGTTTTCGAGATAATTAACCATTTCGGTATTGTTTCGCATCTGTGACCTTGACCTTTGAACCCATGACCTTTTTCTATACATCAAAATGATCGTTGTATTAATATCTACAACATTCTAATATACATGTCTATAAAAAAAGTTTATAGTTTTCGAGATAATTATTATAATCAGAGGTAAAAAAATTTAGGTCACGACCTTCACAATTGACCTTGACCTCATTTTAAAGATACTAACAAGAAGATGTCAAAACTGAAAACCCTATGTCATTATCTGGTCAAATAGTCAAGTTATAACAATTTGAAGCTATTTTACGATTTTTTCAAAATTAAACGCAAAAACGCGTAACCTATTTTTTATCCGAATTTCACAAAATGAACAAACTATAGGCTTAAGACCCTAGAGAAGCCAAATACAGTTGACTCTCGTTATCTCGAACTCGACGGGGAAATGCAAAAAGTTCGACTTATCCGGAGTTCGAGATAACCGATGTTAAAAACGGCAACAAAAGGGAAGTAACTCGTACACGCCTACCGGAAGTCGCTTCCGGTTTTATCTTGTCAAACTGTATGTTGCCGTTTTCTCCTATATCTTATGTATTCAAACATGATATATAAAAACTGCATTATTTATTATTTGTATTTATAATTACTGCATTATTTATTATTTGTATTTATAATTGAGAATGAAGTATATAAAAAATCGGGAGATTATCTGTTACTTGTTTTTAGCCGACAAATAGTGGAGTCGGCTTTGGGGTCCATACCAGTTTCGCTTTGTGTACTTTAATCACCCCAAGCTTCCGGTTGTATTGAGTAATGTTCACATCACACGCTTTCGGAAGCCATGTTCAGCTTGGCAGTAATTATAACACCTGATAATCACCTGGATGGTTTAATTGCTTATGCAAGGGATAATAATTAAGGGCTTAAGGAAATTGGGAGGTCAGTGCAATGTTGTAATTTTAAAATTAACACGAGGCCGACAGTCAAATATTTTATTTGTGTCGGAATGTTTTTTTCTACCAAAAAAATCTGTAGGCGCTGACAAATTTGATTTCTCAAAATTTTTTGTTCGAGTTAACAAATTTAATTTTCCTAAATTTTTTGTTCGAGTTAACTAGTGTAATTTTCCTAGGATTTTCATTCAAGGGGACAAAAATATTGTTCGACATATCCGATAATTCGAGATATCCGAGTTCGAGATAACCGGAGTTATTTTGGTTTAATAAAGAACAACTCTGTTCGGACTTTTTAAAAAAGTTCGAGATATCCGGTAGTTCGAGATATCCGAGTTCGAGATAACGAGATTCAACTGTATCACATCAGATTTTTTCTCCAATCAGTACTTTCGGAGAAGAAGATTTTTTAAGAATTTTAAACCCCTAGGTCACCTTGACCTAGTTATGGTAGCCATGGCAACGCCACGAACAAATCTGAATTGCACCGGCCCATATATACTTCTGACAAAGTTTCATTAAAAACTGTCTGGTAGTTTCAGAGGAGAAGTCGAAAATAGGTGTTAACGACGCACGCACGCACGCACACACGCACGCACGCACGCACACACGCACACACGCACATACACACGCTGCGCTATGCCATAAGCTCACATGACCTTCGGTCAGGTGAGCTAAAAATGACTCTTCATTCCTTCTAGGTGTACATTGTATTGCACACAGATTGGCTCTTTGTTCAAGTCAAGCTGCTGAAAAGGTGCCATATCTTAAGTCTTACTAGCAAATTTTATCTGATTTGTTTTATCATTTTAAAAGGTCTGCATTGAGAAGACAGAAATTAAAGGACATTCAGAATATTCTGGATGATCCTTTAATTCAGTACAAGGAACTTCATAGTGTCAGGTGGTTTTCTATGTATGCAGCACTTGAGGCTGTATTCAGAACCTGGGCCTCTTTAGCTACATATATGGAATCAGCAGTGGAGTCTAAAAATGACAGCACTGCCAAAGGGTTTTTCAAGAAAATCACCTCTTTTGTTTTTATTGCTACAACACACCTGTTGATGGACATCATTCCCAAGCTTACACAGCTCAGTTTGTTTTTCCAGAAGGAAAATATTGACTTGGCCATGTTGAAACCAAGTGTTGACAGTGTTGTACAACAGCTTGTTTGTTTGAAGTCAAACAATGGAAATTTTCTGTCAGAGATTTTAGCATTAGGTGACCATATTTCTGACTTTAAAGGCATTAAAATAGTTGATACCCCAGTTTTAAGGCAGCAGTTTGTAAAGACCAAGCAATTGTTTATTGACAGTTTGATTCAGGAAATTGATAAAAGGTTCCCTGCTGTCCCTGTAGATTTGATATCTAAGATGTCAGTTTTAAGTTTGTGTGGTCTTTCATTTTTGTCAGAGGAAGATCTGAAGTCTTATGGGGTGGCACAAATAAGTGATTTAACAGACCACTATGGTTGTGAGTCACAGGGTCACGATCCAGGGATTTATCAAGGGCCTGTTTAGGGCCGAAATTCGGCCCCATTCCCAATGAAAAAACATTGATTTTTTCCCAAAATGGGCTGAGAAAATTCCCAATTAAAAAATCGTACCAGATACATAGCTGAAGTCTGGTCATAAATGTGGCTGCTTTTCTTAATCTTCAATCAACTAAATACACTAAAAGCATTAGATCTAATCATTAATGACATCAAAAATGACGTCAAAGTTTTCCCAAAATGAGCAAAAAGTTGATGGTTTTTCCCAATTTTTAGCTTAGGGCCTTTTCCCAAAAGACCCTGATAAATCCCTGCGATCCTATAATAAATACAGAGGAGACATTACATGAATGGGAACTCTGCAAGTCTTTAATAGTGCAACAGCGATACCCATGTCACACTGTTCAGTCAACTTGGAAGTTGATCAATGCAAATCACCCTGGCAGTTTCCCAAACTTGACCAAACTTGCTACTATTGCTGTTTTAGCTCCCCTCCAGACTGCAACAGTTGAAAGGGGTTTTAGTGTTCAAAATGAAATTAAAGTGTCTGCTAGAAACAGACTCTCTAGTGAAAGATTAAACACACTGATGCAACTTTAGGGCCTGACATAGAACAGTTTGATTTTACAGCAGCCCTCATGAAGTGGAAACAAACAAAACAGAGGAAACTTTTTGCAAAGTAACTGTGTTTAGACTTATATTTGAACTCCTGTGACATGCTAAAAATCATAAATGTTTTTAATTCAGGGAATGACAGTTTGTTTAAATGTTTTACATTTTGACTTTTAGTTTGTATTGAATAATTGATGAGAATTTCAATTATTGATTTCATGGATTATCATTGTCAATGCTTACTCTGTTGATATATTGTTAAAACGTTATTGTCTGTTATTGTATTTTTGTTTTTGTTGGCTAAGTGAGATGAATAAAATTATTAAAATACAAAACTGTTATCTAGTCAGTTACTGTAAAATTATTTAGAATAATTGTTTAATTTATGCATTGCTAAAAAGCAGTAGAGACTGTATAGCAATAACAATAAACAAATTCTTGACTCTGCCTTCAGTTATCCAATATTCACACAAGATATTACCAATCCCTTGCTCATTTGCATGATAATTAAATCTAAAAATTTAACAAAATTATTGTGACCCCTTGATTTGGAAAATGACCCCCAACTTTCAAGTGAGGGGGTCATCTATGACCCCTTGTTTTAAGAAGTTGGAGAAAACACTGCTCCCACTCAGAAGTGAGATTCTAACCTAGGTATTGAGAGACACTGATCTGTAACAGTAAGCTTGTGTTTTATCTTTTTAGACAACTTAATCATCAAGGACCTTGGCTTCACAGTATAAAAATTACATTGTCAGCTCAATAGGTTTTTTTCAGGTACTCTGATTTCCTCCACCCTCTCAGAATTAAAACCTTCAGAATTTACCTCTTTTTTTATACCATAAGAATCTTGAGTGGGGTATTATACAGTGTTTCTCCACTCATTCAGAAACCACTGCAGTAGCTCAATCATTGGACTGCTTGCTCCATATGTGGGAGGTTGTGGGTTCCAATCCCAGCCACCAGAAAATAGGTACTGCTGTTATTTTACTAAGAAATCAACGTTAATGAAGAGACCTTAAAAATTTATGTCCCGTGCCACGGCAGGTGTGGTACATAAAAAAAACCTTACCGCACCTGGCCCTGAGAACATCAAAATTATCTGCCACTTCACCAATAGCTGGTGATGTCTCAATATAAAAGACATGTAAAAACATTTCAATCGATCACTCAATTGATCCACTCATTCAGAATATACAACTATTTTAAATCTGTCTGCATGGGTTTCATTTATTCATCTATTTGATCATGTTGATCACTGGTGAGTTTTTAAATTTTTATGTACTTATTTATATAATTTAATCAGAATTTTTATTTCTTAAAATCTACTTCTATCCTGGAATAGAATGTGTTGCTTTGTGGTCCGTTTTAATTTTCTGTTGCAGCATTGATGGTTCATAGACTAAATCCACCTATCAATATACAGCTGGTTTGGATGTCAGCAATTTGACAGCCTGAAACAGGATCTTGAAGAATCTGACTGGGAAGTAATTAAATATAAAACACCATTACTCCACCCCATTAAGATAAGTGATAGAATCTTAACAGGTATGAAGCATCAATACTCAACTTCACCAACTCTTGGTACAAGTGAAAAAATCTTGTCTGGGAAGTAAAACATCATTTCTAGACTCCCATCATCTCAGAAATGACCATCTCAATATAAGTAAAAGAATCTTGACTTGGGTGTAAAACTGTTTTAATCTATTCCACCATTCCTGATTGTCTACATACATGCCAGTATAATATAACTGGTTTTTTTAATTTTACTTAAGTCAAGAGTATTTTCACTTATATCGTAAATGGTGGAGGAAACTGGAGTGCCAAGAGAAAACCGAAGACCTTTGGAAAGCAAACCAACAACCTTTCTCACACTAAGATCTATTAAACCAACATGGCCTTAATCATTTAATGGGGTAATGGTTGCTTAGTAGTTAATACCTATGAAACGGAAAAGAGACTCTGAGACAAATGCACATGGAAAACCTATACGTGTACTTTGAATCTGGGACCTTCCCATACTAACAGAATGCTTTGGATTTGAGCTACCTGGTCACCTGTTAAGCACAATCCCCACACCTTAATTTATTGATTGAATGAGTTTTTCCTAGTACAGAATATTTCACTTATATCAAGACATCACCAGGTCTGTTTTAAACATTTGTCATTTTGACAGGCAAGTACTGTAGATACGAGTACCAACCTAACCTGGACACCCCATGTACACAATATGTCATTTTGATATGTAAATGAAGGTCATGAGTTCAAAGGTCAAGGTCATAGATACAACAGAAAATCGAAATGGTTAATTATCTGGAATTATCATTTTTTATACATACATTTGTATATAGGCATGTTTATTGGATTGTTGTAGGCATTTGTATATTTGTACAACATTCATTTTGAAATGTAAATGAAGGTCATGAGTTCATAGGTCAAGGCCATAGGTACAAAAAATATGTAAATTGTTAATTATCTGGAAAACTTTAAACTTTTTATAAAGGCATGTATATTGGAATATTGTAGGTATTGATACAACGGTCATTTTGCTGTAAAGATGAAGGTCATTGATTGAAAGGTCAAGGTCACAGATGCAAAAGTAAACTGAAATGGTTAATTGTCTGGAAAACTTTTTGTACAGGCATGTGTATTGGAATACAATGGGAATCCTCTAGATTGTTCCATTCTTTCCCCGAAACCCCTTAAGGTGTCGCCATACTAGTTATTTATGTACTTGCACCAAGTAGTTGTTATTTTGCACGAGAAGATGTAATTTTATTTCATGGTTTTTTTTAGTGCTACAATTTTGCAATTTAATTGGAATCAAGGACGACATCTGACAAATAATCTAATTGGCACTAGGCCAAGTGTTAATAAACTTCCACTAGTCACTGGGCTGTTTCAATTTGATCAGGATGAGAAGTGCTTTTTCCAAGGTCTGGATCATAAAAAAATTAACGTAATGATACAGGTGAGCTTACATTGAAATTAAATGAAGTAGTATTAGATAGGGGTGGGTATTGGGAAAAAAAGCATATTGCAATATATTGCATTATTTGAGAAAATATTGCAATACATATTATTGCAAAGTTAATGAATGCTTAAAAGATAAACGAACCGGCATCCAAGTTTGGGTGATGGTGGCGAATGTGCGAAGTAAGATTACTTGTACCCCCAGCATATTTAACGTCTGCATTACAGACAGTGCATACTGCTATATTTTCATTAATAGTCCCCGCTATTTGCCTAAATTTAAAATGTTCCCACACTTTCGCCTTTGCTCGTTTGTTTTTGACAAGTTTTACTTCGTCGTCTGCCAGTATCAGTTATAACATGTATACATGTCTGTATCTCAAACGCGCTTTATTTTGTATGTAGTTGACAAACACTTACGAGATAAAGATTATATTACAGCCTTTTGAGTGTTAATAACAAAAAATTGACCGTAAAGCATAATCTACTGATTTTTTTTTTAATTTCTGCGGTATACTGGTTTTTTATTTTGCGTACCGGTATATTGTATTGACCCTGCCATACCGCAATATACCGGTATACCGGTATTATCGCACACCCCTAGTATTAGAATATATTTATTTGTAAATATTTCTTCAAACATTATAAATAATATCCAGTGTGGTGGTAAAAAGCCGGTTCAGCTATTATAACTACCTAACTTGCAATAATGCAGGGTAGGACCAGAGATGGAACACAGGAGGAGAGTGCTCTACGAACTAAGCTACCCAAATCTCACTATAATATATTCCTATTCTCAAGTGGGAAATCTCACACCATTTCCCTTTGATGGACTTTATATGGCCCATAATTGCCAGTCAATCAATTCAGTGGAACACACTGGTACCAAAGTGTAACAGGAATGAGAAAAATGTAGATCAGACCGGGGATTGAACCCGTGACCTCCCACACTATAGACGAGTGCTCTACCAACTGAGCTACCCAGACCAGTACAGCTAAAGTATCACGCCTAGTAAACTCATATTTGAACGGCAATAAAACTAACATACTTTCTCCCAATGTAAAAATATATTGAAAGTTGCAATACTTTATGAGAAATTAAGGTCCTAAATGTCTACTTTTTGTTACAAAAAATCATTTAAAAAACTTTTGACATTCATTTTATGCAAATGTTTTACCTCAGTAAAACAGTAGTTACATACCGAGCCTTTGGGGTTTCATTTGTAAAATAATAATATTAATGTCACTATTACAAAATAAGTTAATTATAGCTAAATATAATGCACGCAGCTTCAAAAGTGATAATTTATGAAAGAAATAAATTTACCCGACCTCGGGAGCTTCCGTTTTGAATTAATTTACGCAACTGAAAAAATGTGTCTAAACTTTTTATTTAAAAAAACGTTAGTTATCTGTTATTTACTCAATATTTGGAAAATAATATAATGTTTAATTTTGGATTTACTAATACTTTCAATCAATGCAAATATTTACCCACAAAATTATCACGCTTGAAAACTGCGGCGAGAATTGCACGTGGTGTCAGGTGCTACTTTTGAATTTTTAAGAAAAATGCCTTCAAACGTACTTTTAAATGAATTATTTTATAACATTAAAAGTAGCACATGTCAGTGGTATAATAAACAAATGCACTTACCTTACACAGAGATGTCTTGTAAGTTGAAGATTTTTCAAATTAGAACGTCACCACGCTGTATCCGGTATGTTGATTACACTGCTAAATCCAATATATAATACATGAATTAACTGAATCACCAATAAACTGCTATTTAAATCCAATATGAAACGCGTGAATTTTAAGAATCACCAATAAACAGCTAAATCCAAATGCACCACGTGAATAATCCAACACTAACTTATGATCCGACTTGCTACCCAGACCGCACCTGGTTTAATGGCGCTCAAGGCTGTTGCATTTGCATCCCACGTGGCGCTGCTTTGTCCTAATTGGCTGATGTTATAAGGGGGCCAACTGAAAGGGAAATTCAAAGATATTTTAACTGTCGCTAGATTTTTAACTGATCAGCAATTATACCAAAAAATAAATTAAAAATTAAATTACATTAAATTAAAATAAATTTTAAAAATTTTAAAAATGTAATTAAAAAACAACCCTGTATTCACTTTTGATAACATTTGAAATTATTATAAAATTTAATTGACATTGTTTATGTCCTCTGCAAAGATGATTGATGAATGAACAAAAAATAAAAAATAAAGTTTATCAATCAATGAGCGAAGAAAATTCCAATACAAAGGATTTTCGTATAATAATTTTATAGAAAAAAATCTCGCCGCCTGGGTTGGAATCCCTCTCTGAGCAGAAATGTGAGAAACAGACTGACCAATTCGACGGATTTATCCGTTTTTGACGGACTTGTACCATAAAAACGGATAAAAGGGATAAAATGAAAAGGTCAAATTACACGGATTTTTCCATTTTGAATTATTTTTTTAAAACTAAAAGTACTAAAAATTCGGACTTTTTGTATGAAAATTGTACAAAAATCAAACACTGAACGATAAAAAACTACCTAAATGACAACCGTGCGCATTTACAAATTCAATGTACCGATCTGGACAAATAAATAAATTTGATTAGTCAGCCTGGAGAAAGTTTGTTAGGTCGCTTTTCTCCAGACACTCCAGTTTCCTCCACCACCCCTGAACTGACAGGCTCGATATAAGTGATTGGGGCCTTAAAACACCAATACTCCACTCTACCCGGCCGTATCATAGTTTATCAATTTTCATTAAAAACTTGTTAAGAAGTTACTAGTTGCTGACAAAATAATTGAAAACATAAGTTTGGCGTTATTGATAATTTGCCACATGTAGAGAGTATAAAATTTCACTTTGTCCAAAAAATAAAAACCCTGTTAAAGAGGCCTGGGTTTTTGCCCGAGTCATTCAGAAACTATGGCAGACCGTGCTCGAAAGGTGACCGAGTAGCTTAGCTGCTCACTGAGAGCATGCCGCAAATATTGGGAAGGTATCGGGTTCGAGTCCCAGTTTGGCCCTGAATTTTTCCCTATTCTGTTACATAGGATGGTCGTCTGACACTGGGAAGTGACCGACCAACAGGTTAGAACCTGTATGGAGCCCCCAACGTATAGAGCCCTCAAGGAATCGAAGTTGCATCCAACGGATATAGAATTCCCAAAGAAGGGGAGCTCTCCGATTTTAACGCGAGCTTGAATATTACCAAAGACGAAAGACGTATATTTTATAATTAGCTTACCTGAGCCAAAGACTGTCAAACATTGTGTGGCATGTATTACTTTTAACAAATGGCAAAATGGAAGCTAAACAGCATTCATGGCCTATGGAATAGCTTGTTTTATTATAATTCGTGCCATTTTATACAAAAGAAAAAATATATTAATTTGTATAACCGAGATTCTAAGTCGTTTAAACGAGATAATACAGGTTTTATAACGAGTTCATTCCTTATCACAACTGCGGTAGTTCAGTTGGTAGAGTGATCGCTCCGTAAGTGGAAGACCGTGGGTTCGAACCCCGACCGGGTCTGACCCAAGACTTAAAAGTGGGTAGTGACTGTCAGGGGTGAATTAGATAAAAAAAAAAGGGGGGGGGGTCTGCATGCACAGCCGTCAAATGGACGAAGTCGACATTCTTCCTAGGGGTCATTTTGATATATGGATGAAGGTCATCAGTTCAAAAGTCAAGGTCAAGGATGCAAATCAATACCAAAATGGTTGATTATCTCGAAAACTATATTTTTTGTAAGGCATACATATTAGAATATTGCAGACATTGATACATCGAGTATTTTGATATACATGTATGGATAAAGGTCGTGGATTCAAAGGTCAAGGTCACATATATATGAACGAATACCGAAATGGTTAGTTAGTATCTAGAAAAGTATAAACTTTTTGTATGTATTTTAGAGCATTGCAGGTCTTCATACAATAATCATTTTGATGAATAAATGAATGACATGGATTCAAAGGTCAAGGTCGCAGATGCAAAGGAATACTGAAATGGTTAGTTATCTGAAAAAGCCTCAAATAGTCGCTATATGGAAATATTTTTACATTGGAGTTACAGTACATTGTATTAAATTTATGTTTTTTAAATGTATCAGCTAGTCATAATTTATCAGGTGAGCGTATCAGGCTCATTGGGCCTCTAGTATGAACATTGCCTTATTGACTCTGAAATAATATACAAATATTGTAAAAGTGTAAGCCAAGATCAAGAATCACCAAAGCCAGAACAGTTTTTATCATCTTGGAGAAAGTATGGAATCATTTCTAAACTAAATCTGTCTTATTGTTTGGCTCTGAAACTTGAAGAAAATCAAACCAGATGGTACAAAGACTACATAGTTTTGTTAACTATTGCCTGAGAAGAATCCTGAAGAATATGATAGACTAGGCACATTTTCAGAAAAGACGTCGTTTTAAAGTGGAAGAGGCATTTTTTAGTAAAAGCAAACCATATATCCTTCTTACCTAATTTGGGTGTGCTGAGTCCGAATATGGAGGATACCAAGCTGAAAAATTGCTCTAGGTAGGGCAAAATTTAAGTACAAAATGGCCGCCAAAATCAAAATGCATTTTTGCATGAAAGTTAATATTGAAGTTGTTTTGGTAGCATCAAACAGCTATTAATCAAAGATTGTAATATTTCAAGGCTTACTTGGATGTTAATGAACAAAAAAATTAAACAAAATACCTATGGGCCTTATTGCTCACCTGAAAACATTTAAAAGATACTGAAATTTTATGGGCAACAACACCTTCGTTGATTATCATACACAAAATTTGCTACGAAGTTAGATCTTGGCATGTTGATTATTTTTGCAACTTGGTGTTGTTATCTATTTATAATACTCTTTTAAAAAATATGGTCAAAAACACAAATTCGCAAAAAATTATACTCCAGGGGTAACAACTCCTCTATAGACCATCGTATTCTTACAATCATTGCTACTTAGTTTGCCATGTTCATTATTTTTTAATGTATTGTTTTATATAACACTAATAGTTTTCTAGTAAATAGCCACAAAACCAGCACAATTTGCAAAAAATTAAGTATTTTTCAGGGGCATAACTCTGTAAAAAGGGGTTTGATATTTATGAAATCAAAATATCTGTACCGGTCAGCCTTCGTCGCAGGTGGCCTAGCGACAGAGGTCATTATGAAAAAATGTATATATTTGACTCATGAACGAAGTACACGTTTAATTTAAGCCAGTTTTAAAAGTTTTCGCTTTTTTGGGGATTGTAATTGAACATAGGACTGTATGTTTCTGTTTAATTCAATGAAATAAGTATGCCACATAACATGCTGAAACACTGATATATGTAGTCTAGAGTGTGAATGAAATAGCTTACAAAAATAAAACTTGTGTTTGCACCAAATGCTTAAGAATATTTTTTTTTTGAAGTGGAAGAGCAAAGTAAATGTAACTACACTAGCTTTCCAAACCTATTTAGTCATCACCGAGCAACTCTAAACTGACTATTTGCTAAAAAGGTGAACTTGCACTACAAAATGTTGATGTGAAGTTTGATATTCAACTATAGCAAAAGTAATACTATATTTGGTTTTATTAACACTGGTAAGAAGTAAGAGGGCTGAATGATATACCGTGATCCTTCTGTTAAAGGAGATTAGCGCGGATGTCCCTTTTCAATCCTTCTATCCCCTGACTATTTAAATCCGTGTATCCGAAGACCAGTGTAATTTTGTAAGTTAATATCAACAAGATATTACTCTAAAATAAATAGGACTAGTGGCTTGGTAAATGTAAAAATGGTGAAAGAGCAGGATCCAATATTTGCACAAAAACGGTTAGGCACCTAAGGCTATCCTACTGATATGATATCAACACTAGGGAAATATGCCCTTTCATAATCAAGAGTAAAAAGGTGGGTGGCGGATTATAAACAGGACAAGCAGAAAATTAATGATGACCCCAATCAAAGAAGGTATGTCACTGTTGCAACCCCAGAAATGGTCAATAGAGCTTTGTTTTCATTCCATTCATGGTGCTCATTTTTGAGAAATCCCTTTCTTTCAAATAAAATTGTTTTTGCAAATCTGTAAAAACAAAATTACTCTAAACATTTTCACAAATTTGGAAAGTTTGGCCACTAATCATTTTAAAATTGTGGGAAACGAAGAATAAAACCATGGTATGGTTATGATTGACAGGTAAGTTACAGAAAATATAAGGGCAGTGAGTGGGCATTTCACAGAGAAGAGTACGTTCTATTCTGACATCCTGCAATAAGAAAGCTAAGGGTCTGTTGGGCTTCTGGTAATTAATCAGAAGCACACAAGATGCACTTTGTCGCGTGTTAATCTAAACATTTTAGTGGTAGATCCTACTAGCTCCCATAAGAACGTTGTTTCTATGAAGGCAAAGCGGGATATAATTTCATCCCTGAGCCAAAATAACAGTCTAAACAATGAATCATCTGTTCATCTCTGCAAAGAAGGCAGAGAAAGACTGTTCCATCACCACAGTTAACTTAGATACTGATGGTATTCTGGTGGTACATATAGATTATTTCCAAAAGGGATAAAAAATAAATAGCACATAATTGTATTACTTTTCAGGCTGTTACGGAAAAATATTCAACTCAAGTGTTGTGGAAACTCAGTTAAGGCGCCTTTTTTCCCCTGACACAATTTTACCATTGCCTAGACTGCAATTAACGATTGTTGCTTTAATCAAAAACAAACATACTTATCCATTTCCGAATCACAATCCAGAAGCAAAGTAAAAACTTTGGAACTGACAAGTAGTTAGACACGTGAACTTCCACCAGGGAAGTGAGGCCGGGTGCTCCGGAAGGGTAAGCACCTCCTGTTTAGCTAGCTACACCCGTCACGTGTGTAATGAAAATTGTGTGAAAGGACATGGAACTATGAGACGTCAATATATCCAAGGCAATCCTGGACACAGAGACATCAACTTATCAACAATACTGTGATGACGGCCATAAACTTTTTGAGGGCCTTGATAAGCCTAGGCTTGCAATATCCCTGAGTCAACAATTTATTTGCAAGCAGCCTACTTCATTGTACAAAGTCCCCGTAGTGGGAACAAGCTCTAACATAGCGTATTAATTGGGAAAACAATAACCATAAGCAGGAGAAGCAGGTATATTGCTACATAAAAAAGGAAAGTTGACATAGAAAAATTGAAGTCATCACGTTTGTCATAAAGTTTTCAAATGTAGCCTTTCCTGTGCGTCATAATTCAGGTATAAGTCTAAATATGAAGCAGAACTTGAGGAATCAGTCGTGTCTTTTATTTCAAGCTCACTAGGATAGATGACATTTGACATAGTCTCCAAATTTAGGATTGTTAAGAGACAGAACGTCATCTATGTATCTGTATGTGAGTTGAATGATTTGGCGACAGTTTTCTCTCCAGATTTAACAAGGTTCTGCATAAATTCTGCTTCGTAAGAATAAAGAAACAAATCAGCAAGCAATGGTGCACAGTTTGTACCCATTGGTATACCGATTGTTTGCTGAAAAACTATATTACCAAACACAACAAATATGTTATCTATCAAAAACTCCAACATTTTGTTGATGGTATCTTCAGTATATTTTTGTTTGGAATCCGTATGATGCTTGACAAAATAACCAGAATCCTGTTCAGCACCAATTTTAAATTGAGTGGCCAATTTTTTGCTTGAGCTTGCACATGTCTTGCTATTTACATTACCCAGTTTTATAGTTAGATGATGATGTTATATTAATTGGAGGACTTTCTGAATTTTCAAGAAAATGAATTATTTAAAAGTTGCATTGAGCTCCCAAAACTGTATAGAGACCGATACTATGTTGTAAAATAATGCATATTACCGTCAAAATTCAAACCACTACATATGATGTTCACAGCGTATCAATCGATATATTTTTAAGTAATGGTTGTGATTCTACCGATTAAAGCAATATCATTCTTAAAAGTTTGGTGCATGATGACACGCATAGTAATTTGGTATTTTGACATTGACAACCAGGGGTTCTACATACTATTTTGCAAGGACATGTGGCAAACTCTGTATAAGAGAGTGTTCTGGAATATGCTCTTTTTGCATTTCAAACACAAGTTTTGATTTTAACTGTTCACACTATTGGTAATGAACTCAATTTATTAGTCATGTAGATTTATCAGTACATTATTAAAGAAAAGTGAACACCATAAATATATTTCAATTACAATGTATTTATTTGATTTAATTGGCATAATTAATATGGTCACGGCTGAACAAATTTTCAGGCTGCCGACAAGCAACAAGTATTGGCACGCCTGCAACAACTATTAAGTGAAAACAATCAACATGAAAAACTTCAATAATCACATTTTCAACTATAGCTAAATTGAATCTACCCTGGGAACAGAGGTGAATCTGAACAAAATGTCATAGGTAATCAACGTTAATAATCAGATTTTCAACATATCTGGTTGAATTGAATTTGACCCTGGGTAGCAGAGGTAAATTCATAAGCAAATGTCATAATAAGTCAATATATACATGATTGTGGTGACTTTGTGCAGCGTAAATTGCCCGATTCCAGCCGTGCCGATGAATGGTGTTAATGTATCCTCTGTGGCCCTCTCATGGAAAATTGATCAAACTGTGTCAGGTTGTAGCTGTATGCAATGTCGACTCAACCCTAAAATATATATAAGACCAGCAGCAGTATCCTGAAATTGTATACCAAGGGACGGGGGATGGGAGGGACTTTGAAAATGACAACATTCTACTAACCTTTAAAACAACTTTAAAATTGAGAGGCAATATGCTGTTCAGTTATGGAAGGAAAGGTCCTGGAGAGGTCATATAGTAAGAAGGGAGATTACTCCTGAATACTTAGATGATAGTTAAACAAGAGTTATATCCCTTTACCTGTAATTACTTTCTTCAATAATGCAATCTATTCTTTAATTGAATAGATATAGTTATTAAAGAAAAGTGAACACCATAAATATATTTCAATTACAATGTATTTATTTGATTTAATTGGCATAATTAATATGGTCACGGCTGAACAAATTTTCAGGCTGCCGACAAGCAACAAGTATTGGCACGCCTGCAACAACTATTAAGTGAAAACAATCAACATGAAAAACTTCAATAATCACATTTTCAACTATAGCTAAATTGAATTCTACCCTGGGAACAGAGGTGAATCTGTAACAAAATGTCATAGGTAATCAACGTTAATAATCAGATTTTCAACATATCTGGTTGAATTGAATTTGACCCTGGGTAGCAGAGGTAAATTCATAAGCAAATGTCATAATAAGTCAATATATACATGATTGTGGTGACTTTGTGCAGCGTAAATTGCCACATGGACAATGAACTGATAGATTTTGTGAATCTGTCAGTTCATGGTCCACCGCCACAAAAAGTGGGGGGAGATGCACAAATTAAACTGCCGTGTACCATATTAGCCTTGTCAATGAATTTATCTACAATTAGGATAAGTGGAATGTGTAGAAAATATGAACATTTGAAGAGCCTCCTTTATAGTATTCAAGAATATATTGTTTCCTGTTGCCGATAAATGAACCCCATCTGGTAGGAATAATGAAGGTGAGAAACGGGTGATATCCGGATACCTGATGTAAGCCCCGCCTAATTTAATAGTCATTTTTGCAGCTGCACTTTAGACGTACTCTTGCCTTTTCCATTGCTACATTGTCATGTGAATAACGCCATGTAATACGTGGCAATATTTGGGACCAAACCAACCTTGTGTTGGGCACTATTCTGTTACAACTTGTTAAAATTGTGTGTATCATGTTTCGTAATTCTAGTAAGGGTATACCCAGATCATTTCCCGCAGTGAATAATAAGAAATGTAGGGGGCGATTCCACTTCAACTAGATGAGTTACCTTGTTTAAAAAACCTTTTAGGGATAATCCACAATACCCCTGCCACCAAATGTGTATGCCCAGTCTTTGCAGTCCCAAGTGTGATGAACCAGCTCTTGTAAGGGTTTCAGTAAAGGCATGCTTTATAATTGATGATCCTAAGCACCACACATAGAAGTTGTCTGAAAGACTTAAATCCTATGTAAATATGTAATGCTACAATTTGACATATTTATACAATATTTGAAGGAATGTGAGCTGGGGGTAGCCTAAGATATGTTTTATATGCATCCGATTTCCATCTCCCAGCTGTTTGAATTGTTTCTGTGGAATAACCAGCAGCAAAGGCAGAAGTAGCCGCCCCAATCCGAAATGAATGTGATTTATATTGGGCAGATTGTATATCGACTGAATGCAAAACTTTGCGTAGAATAGAAGAAAATTGATAACGTGTAAGCGGCTCACCTCCATAATGACAAAATAAGGGTCCATATATATTGGGCCTGACCTGAAAAAAACTGTTTAATGTTGTACAATGGACAAAGAGGGCCCCCAACTTGTGGCACTGCTAGGGTTGTTCCCTGTGCCAATTGTCAGTCTTAGAGAAGCGAATTTTAACATGTAAAACTTCCCTATTGTTGACTTGATGAAAACTGATGTCGTTTGCCGCCAGAATATGGTGAGGTTGTTTACCTTTGACAATGCTATTTCGCCTACTCTCAAGAAACCAAAAAATGCTAGAGAATAGGCAGCTTTGAATAAGCGCACTTCGTAAGAATTATAACATACAAACTGCAGATTATCAATTATTTTATGTAATACCTGAGGGTTATGGGAAGCCGTGTATCAGTTTTTGACTTTGATCGTGACATGCCCTCTAATAGCTTAGCTACTAAGAAACTTTGAGTTGGGTCTTGAAGACTTTGCAGTTTGCACTTTGAACCAATAGCCGATAGATAAAGCCTAGCTGTTGCTTGCGCTAGACCTCTTAATGATAAATATGCAATATACTGAATAATGTGTTCAGTAGTAGGGGCCATAATTCTGGAAATGCATGGAGACGCCTGAATTCAGAGAATGAAGACAGACCGGTCTGATAGGCTGAGTGTGTATTTGTTGCCATGGATGCATGCAGCAGTCTATCTATTTCACTCTGCATATCAGATGCAGGAATTCTTCCGGAATAGTTTCTGGATCTCTGTCTGCTTCTGGTGCCAGTCTTCGAAATCTTACCCACTGTTTCCGAGAAATAGAATCGGCTATATCATTACATTTACCCGACACATGATTGGCACGAAAAATAAGGTTATTTTTCATAGCATTAAGCACTAATGGACGAACAAATGACATAACTCGACAAGATTTTGATGTTTGATTGTTGAGCACTGCCACTAACGCGATGTTATCAGTTTGGAAAAACTATCTTTTTATTTTGAAAATTGTGTCCCCATAACAATACTGAAAGGACAATTGGGACAAGCTCTAGAAATGTAATATCATTCAAAATGCCGGAAAAACACCATGACTGCGGCCACTGAAAAAATACCCAATGTCCTGAGAAATAAGCACCACAACCCATATTTGCTGAGCAGAACTATCAGTGAATAATTGCAGTACTTCATTACTGTTCCAGTCAGTCTGAGGAAAAAGCATGGTACCATTAAAGTCCTGTAAAAATGACAACCAGATCTGAATGTCCTCTGTCATGCCTCTATCAATTCGAATATAATGGTGAGGACGTTTGACTTTACAAGTTGCTGCGTAAAATCGCCTATTAAATGCTCTACCTGAAGGAATAGCCCGACAAAAAAAGTTCAATGCCCCTACTAATGATTGTAACTCTTTCAAAGTTACTTTTTTCCGATTTGTAAAATGTTGCAGTAATGTAGTTAACTCTTGAACTTTTTCGTGCGGAATTCGCACAAGCATTTTAATAGTGTCAATTTCAAGACCTAAAAAGGTCAAGCAGGTTGTTGGACTAACTGTTTTGTTGACTGCTAATGGTATGCCTAAATCTGAGCACACCCCTTCAAATGTAGTCATCAATTTATTGCATTCATCTGATGAAGACCTACCCGCAAAGATAAAATCATCCAAATAGTGATCAAGAGAGTTCAAACCAGATTTAGTTTGTACCAACCAGTGGAGAAATGTAGCAAACTTTTCAAATATACAGCATGAAATTGAACAACCCATTGGCAAAAATTTATCAAAGTAATACTTGTTTTTGAACTGGAAACCAAGCAAATCAAAATCGGACGGCCTAATGGGTAAAATTCTAAATGCAGATAAAATGTCCATCTTGGCAAGCAGAGCACCCTTACCAAGGTTAGCTATCATGTCAACAACTTTGTTGAAAGGTACATATTGTACAGAACATAGTTCTGGGTCAATAGTCATTAATACTATTATTTGAAGGGTAGGACAGATTTGTTATCAATCTCCAACCTCCGTCAGACTTAGGAATGACCCCGATAGGTGAAATTTGTAAATTTGAGATAGGGATTTGTGTAAACGGGCCTGCTATGCGACCCAAATCAATTTCTTTTTTAATCTTTTGTTCCACCTGGTCCTGATGGGTTGTCGCTGAAATAAGGTTTTTACTGAATCTATATCTACGAGGACCATTGTAATGTAACCCAAAACCTTCGGAAAAACCAGAAAATAGATAGGAAGCCACGTTTTTTAATGGATAATGTTGTAAATACTTTTTAAGTTGTCCGACCTTAATTGGAGACTGGCCAAGGCGCCAGATATCTTGAGGCCTGGGGAGCCCTGTAGCTATTAAAGTACCTTGGGGGTTGAAATTGTTGTGTTGAATGAAATTTGCGACCCCTGGGGGCATAGGCACGAAAGGACTGACCACTTGTAACCTGGTTTGACTGTCCTATTGGCGCATACAAGTGTGAATTGCATTGACCCACTGGATGCTTTCCCCCACATTTCATGCAAATGTGAAGGAACTGACAAGCATTTTTCATACAGACACCCTGGAAGTTAAAGCTGTAACACTTGTTACCTGCAGTACCATTTTTTGTAACTAAATTTGCCCCCTGTTGTGGTACAGCCCCTTGGTTTGGCATATAGAGAAGCCACAATTCTTGATCAATAACAGCCCAAGAAGTGGATGGGTCCAGGCTCTTTTTAAGCCTATACTGTTCGTCATAACTTTTCCATCCCATCCCTGGGTTACGTGAGGCTCCCAGCCTAACTATCGACATGTATTTTAGCATTTCCAAGTTTTTTTCTGGATGGGCACTTGTATAAATGCTCACGAATACAATGAATGCATCCGTCCATTTCTCAATACTATGTATTTTGGATGATGGCTTGTCCCTAGTCACAAGCTCACCCTGATTTAAATAAATCATTTTTTCTTGACTATGTGATGTGTTGGTATTTTCTAATAAGATTGCCAAGTCAATATACTGCCCATTAATTATCTTAGCTTTATTTTGTATTGATACGTTATTACCCAAAACATCATGGATGCTTGCGATGGGGGTGACAAATGGGGAGTCAATATTTGGAAATATTTGAGGCTGTTGTGTCCTCCCATTACCTGTTGTCGGTGTTGGTGCCACGATAGGCTGAGCTATCAATACTGGCTCCTCTTCTGATGTGTCTGATTGATGAGCTGTATGACTTGTTGAAGGGGCTGGGGGTATAGGCTGTTGTGTTTCCACTCTTCTACCACGTTTAACTGGCTGTGCTTCAGTAGGCTGGGACGAGTTCACTGTTGTTGTCTGCCTATTAACAGAGTTCCTGGCATAGGGGCTGGCAGAGATTCTTTTTGACTTTCTCAACATTTTGTCCAAAAAATATAAAAAGAAAAATTATATAATTATTTGCTTACATAATAATATTACATATAATTAGAAATTGAATTGACTATAATTTAAATATTAAATATAAATTAAAAAACCAAGTTGGGTTGATAACATTATGGGAATGGAATGGTGGTGATAAAATTAAACATGGTAGCCAGTGCCTGCAGCTGAAGCTACATGTGCTTTGAATTAAAATCCAAAGCATCCTACCTATTTAACCCACTAAAAAATGTCCAACTATATCACAACATGAACTTGAAGCTGTTAGACTACTTTGTGACTATAAAACTTTGAAAATGACAACATTCTACTAACCTTTAAAACAACTTTAAAATTGAGAGGCAATATGCTGTTCAGTTATGGAAGGAAAGGTCCTGGAGAGGTCATATAGTAAGAAGGGAGATTACTCCTGAATACTTAGATGATAGTTAAACAAGAGTTATATCCCTTTACCTGTAATTACTTTCTTCAATAATGCAATCTATTCTTTAATTGAATAGATATAGTTATGCAAAAGGTACTGTAGATCACTTATTTTTCGCGAGTAGAAAATTTCGCGTCAAGACCATCTGTGTCTTATTCGCGAATATTTGAATTCGCGTTTCGAATCTTATTGAATACAACATATGTATCTCAACATAGAATTATCTGTGTGTTGAAAATAATCGAAATAATCGCGTTATAATTGAATTCGCGAATGGGATGAGTCGCGAATTTACGCCAAAATAAATATCTCGCGAAATAAAAGTGATCTACAGTACACATAATTAACAAACGCTTAACTATAGCCACCACTTTATTTTTAGAAATTGTTTTAGATTTGGTTTAAACATTTATACTTCAGTTTAGCCCTTTTCATTTTAATGTAACAACCCTAAGTCTGCAAGTTATGCTGGTATGCTACAAAGTACCATCTTTTGCTAAAACATGCAACTTAAATAACAATTATATGCCAATAAATTTAAACAGTCGCCATTTTGTTTTCGGAGTTATGGGTTCAAAAACTCAAAATTTTACTTGGTATCCGTCATTTTTGAAATACAGGAAACTCGAAGTATGTCAAATTAAGCATGTTGCCAACTTTTACTAAAATGTGAAACCCCAAGTAACATTTTTGCATTGGTACACTATAAGTCGTCATTTTATTTTTGGAATTATGGGTTCAAAAACTCAATATTGAGCTTGGTATCCGCCATTTGTGAATTCGGGATCCTCAAATTATGTTAAATAAATCATGTTACCAACTTTTACTATAATTTAAAACCCCAACTAACATTTTTACATTAGTACACCATTAATTTTAGCCGCCATTTTTTTTTTTTTTTTTGAATTATGGGTTCAAAATCTCAAAATTGAGCTTTGTATCCGCCATTTTTGAATTCAGCAAACTCGAATTATGTTAAGTAAATCATGTTACCAACTTTTACTAAAATTTGTCAACCCAATTAACATTTTTTGCATTGGTACATCATTAATTTTAGCCGCCATTTTGTTTTTGGAATTATGGGTTTAAAAACTCAAAATTGAGCTTGGTATCCGCCATTTTTGAATTCAGCACCCTCGAATTATGTTAGAAAAGCATGTTACCAACTTTTACTAAAAAATGCCGCTTCAAGTCACATTTTCTGAATTTGTTCCTAGTCTATAAGGATCTGTATAACCATACTAAGGATGTTCATTTGTTGTGAAGCATTTGTTGGTTAATTGTGTAACGCCAGTTACAAATATACATGTTTTCGTTGATCCGACTACCCCTACATGCATCATATAATAATAAGACGAAGGCAATTATCGTTATTTTCTTATATAAATTTTATTAGCAAAAGTAGACATTGATAACGCACTGCAAAGATGTAATGCGCTCCAAGGAAGCTAGTTAAGTAGTTAAGGAACCTAGCTCGAATAAGTCCGCCGGTGTAACAACGTGGTACAAACAACAATCCTAGGGGAAATGTCAGACAGAAACAATTTCAATTAAGCAGGATGAGCGATTTCAATTAACCGGAATGAGCTTGTTTACGATGGTGTCATCCCCGGTATATATAAATGTGTGTGACCAAGGCTGGTCACGTTTTCTTTTGGGCCTTGTATTATCGTTAAGATGTAAACAACTTTATGCAGCAAATTTAATAACAATGAAAACACTTTTACTTTGTTCTACGTGTTTGTCCTGTGCATAGGCGTTTTAATTTTTATTTGTACGGCAAATGTTTTTTTACCATGGACGAACAACGAAGTCTCTTGACCATTACATGGAGTTGTTCGTCCATTGGCAAACATTCAAACTCCTGTGTCATGTATTCCATTTCCCGTCGGGGACTCGGTGGCCGGGTGATCTATACGCGCTTGCAGATCACAGCTCCTCCCATCACCAGGGTTCGAACCCCATTGTGAATACCTTAGTGTGAGAAAGTTTGTTGATATATTTGCCGACGGCCGGTGACTTACTACATCCACTCTGGTTTCCTTCACCATACAAGAACACCGCCCGATATAAGTGAAAAAACTCGACTGGGATGTAAACACATCCAAATCATTTAGTTTCTGTTTAGCGTGTTTTTGTTGCTCTAGCTATTGCCAAGGATACATCAACATCGAACTTATAAATATGGGTTGCCTCTCTTTCTCCACAATGAAGGCAGTTATATATATTACTTGTCACCTTGAAACATTGAACACATTTCTCCCTATTGTAAGCAATATTATCCTTGTTTTTGTTGTTGTTGCTGTTGGTATATATTTTTTATTTTATTTTTTTGTTATGTCTGTATTTTAAATATAAGATTGATAATATAATAAAACTATTTAAGGTGTATTATACCAAAGGGGCTAGTTTCATAATAAAATTAAACAAATACAGATAAGTATATGTCATATACCATTTTTTGAATTTAATCATAAAATACATTCAAAAAATGGTAAAAGAGTATTTTTAAATTTTATTATGAAACTGGCCCCTGTGTATTATACTACGCTCTAAGGAAGTTCCTAGTAGTTAAGGAATATTGTTCGAAGAAGTCTAACTCGGTACAACAGTGTGAAATAAACAACTATTCCCCTAGTGGAATACCAGGTATAAACACCTTCAACCAGGATGAAATGTTCACAGCTGTGGTATCTTCTATGTATCATTTTGGTTGGCGAATGGTGTTTTATTGCAAAAGCATCAAGAGAATAATTTTTCCTTGTAACGACGTCAAAACAGTGAAATAAACAAGTAAACAACATTGTGTAGCAATAAACTATTCAGTAAACAAGACTGAAATATAAGTGTTTGCGAAATAGGTGGCATTTAAATATGTACATGTGTATACGCAAATCAATTTCACACACACACACACACACACACACACACACCATATTCATTGATAAAATGATTTGAAAATTGAAGTTTAAAATAAGTAGCTTTTGTTAGGCCTTTGCAGTTCGACATATTTGGCACAAAATAACCTCGAGGATAAACAATAAACCTAACTACAATTGTAACTGTGGCAAGTACAATGACGAAAGTCTTCTACCAACCAAAACATTTTTAACTCGACTTTTGACTACCAGAAACCATTTTTATTTCAATATTTTTTTCGATAATTAAAATGATGACAAGAACCAAACTACTGATAGATACTGTGCCTTGCATTTTTCAGATTGAGTTAGGTTATGTACTGAGTTATTTTATTCCATAAAATAATATGATCAATTTTGAATCCCTGCTTTGAAGCATTATTAGAAATTAACACTTTTTTTACTTCAAGGTTTAAATGAAATAAAGATTCAAGAGATGTAACTTTATTGGTCAACTAGAATGTATAATTGGAGTAAGCGTGTCTATGTATTCTCTCTCTCTCTCTCTCTCTCTCTCTCTCTCTCTCTCAGAATTTTATTCTGAAAAGAATTATTGTCTTGCTGTCAAATGAAAGTAGAAGTAGTACATGAATCCAATTGGTTGAAATTCAAACAATAGGCAAAGTTGATTGACATCACTTATACCTTATATCACGACCTGTTGTTTTGATGAGCTAATGATGTGGTGATTTTAAATTAATCCAAGCAATTACCCATGTAATGTCATATTGATGACTAAATGCAGCTACTCTATCGAATTGAATAAAAAATCATGCCCCAGGGATAACTGACCATTAGTGTTGCTTATAAAAAAATTAATTTTATAGCTTTTGGACATGTATCAGTGATTACTTAAGTGTCTTTGACAATGAAAATTCATGCTTATTGTTTTAATTTTAACAAAATGATAGCAACCGTCCCATGAAGAAAACTAGTTTGAGGATGGGGATCTCAAAGTTAGTACCTAGACCTACCTGTCCACACCCTCCTATTGGAATGACCATATGGGTTTACTTTAGTATCAATCTATTGAAATTTTCATAAAGATTAAGAAAATATATATGTTAGGGTTGGGGATCTCAACTGATCAAAAGTTAGTACCCAGCCCAGCATGTCCCCGCCCTCCTCTGGAATAACGTCATTGGTATGTCTGCAGTATCACTCTATTCAACTTTTAAAACAGAACCGGAAAATATATAGTTTCAGGGTGGGGATATCAACCATTTAAAAGTACGTACAAAGCCCCGCCCGTCCCCACTCTCCATCAGGAATGACCCCATGGGATTTTCCTTAGTATCACTCTTTTCAACTTCTAATACAGAACAAGAATATATATAGTTTAGGGGTTGGGATCTTAACCGTTTCAAAGTTAGCACACTACCCACCCATCCCCACCCCTCCCTGATATCCACAGGAAAATCTTTTAATCGGGACTTGTGCACCTCGAGATACTGATCATGAATATATATGGTTTTATAGTACAAAATAAAGTATCAATGGCAAAATTAATGATTATTGTTTTTAAGACCCTCCTGCCCCTCCCGACAATAGATCTATAGTACAGGGACCCCACGACAATAGATCTATAGTACAGGGACCTAACTGAAAATTTGAATGAGATTGATCGATGCGTCTAAGAGAAACATGGTAGACAGCGATTGATCAGGAGATAAAAAATGATGATAATAATAATAATAGTGGAGAACCAGAAACGGAAGAAAAGCAATAAGTCTTCCAACTAGTATATAGGTGGAAGACTAAATAATAGTGGAAAACGGAAACGGAAGAAAAACAATAAGTCTTCCAAATAGTATATAGGTGGAAGACTAAATAATAGTGGAAAACGGAAACGGAAGAAAAACAATAAGTCTTCCAAATAGTATAAAAACATTTGATTTTTCTACACTATACACCACTATCCCTCATTCTAAATTGAAAGAACGTTTTAAAGAAATTATTCACTTGTCTTTCTTTTACAAAAAGGTTAAGCCAAGATACAAATATCTGGTGCTGAACAGGGATTCTGGTTATTTTGTCAAGCATCATACGGATTCCAAAGAAAAATATACTGAAGATACCATCAACAAAATGTTGGAGTTTTTGATAGATAACATATTTGTTGTGTTTGGTAATATAGTTTCTCAGCAAACAATCGGTATACAAATGGGTACAAACTGTGCACCATTGCTTGCTGATTTGTTTCTTTATTCTTATGAAGCAGAATTTATGCAGAACCTTGTTAAATCGTGAGAGAAGACTGTCGCTAAATCATTCAACTCAACATACATATATATATATAGATGACGTTCTGTCTCTTAACAATCCTAAATTTGGAGACTATGTAAATGTCATCTATCCTAGTGAGCTTGAATAAAAGACACGATTGATTCCTCAAGTTCCGCTTCATATTTAGACTTATACCTGAATTATGACGCACACGAAAGGCTACATTTGAAACTTTATGACCAACGTGATGAATTCAATTTTTCTATTGTCAACTTTCTTTTTTTATGCAGCAATATACCTGCTTCTCCTGCTTATGGTGAATTTGTTTTCCAATTAATACGCTATGGTAGAGCTTGTTCCCACTACGGGAACTTTGTACAACGAAGTAGGCTGCTTGCAAATAAATTGTTGACTTAGGGATATTGCAAGCCTAGGCTTATCAAGGCCCTCAAAATGTTTTATGGCCATCATCACAGTATTGGTGATAAGTTTGATGTCTCTGTATCCAGGATTGCTCTGGATATATTTGACGTCTCATAGTTCCATGTTCCTTTCACACAATTTTGATTACACACGTGGCGGGTGTAGCTAGCTAAACAGGAGGTGCTTACCCTTCCGGAGCACCCGGCTTCACTTACTTGGCTTCTGGATTGTGATTCGGACATGGATTAGTATGGTTTTTTTTTTATTAAACTACAGAAAACATTTATACTAATAATTGTGTATGATTTGTATTGATGTCAATTCTAGGTTGGTAGAGGAAACCGTAGTGCTTGACCTTCGCAGGCAAACTGACAAACTTTCACACTATATGCTAAGAACTGATGCAGAATGAGATTTATTCATTAGCGGCTGTCAATTCATAGACGGTTGAGGAGAATACCGGGTTTCGGTAAGGAAACAAACGTATAGACTACAATACGAAAATAACATGGGCATTTACTTCCTGTTGAACTTATTATTTACTACTCCTTTAGCAAAGCTATACATGTTTCTGCATAAGTGACTTTTTCGGATGGCGGTGGCTTGAATACCATGTACATTGTATTACTTAACATTACTTAATAACGGTGAAACTAATGCTGTTAAAAGCGTAAACTGACAAAGTCTATTCGAAACATTTAGTGTTTAGCATTCTTGGCTTAAGTATTACATGTGATAATATTTCTCCTGCGTATAATTTTACCACACCTGGTCCTAGGTTTATTTTCCGCAACAGTGCTTTCCAACCTCATCTTGGATTCAAACACAATTTCAGTGCAACCAACCAGGGAGTCTCCTATTTACCTGCTTCATCTATGACGTAGATTTGGGGACTTTAAGAGAGTGTTGTTATTGGCCAGTCAGATATATATACAGGACAAGCAAGCCAAAGTTAATGAATTCGAAAAGGATAAAGCAAAATTTGGAGCCAAAGATAGATTAAAGTCGGATGTACGGTTTTGAAAAACAACAACAACATAGTAACATGTTGTTGTTTTTCAAAACCGTACATCAGACTTTAATCTATCTTTGGCTCCAAATTTTGCTTGATCACTTTAGCATTCATTAACTCCTATGTTACTATTTATGAAATTATAGAAAATAGTATAAAATTCCATCAAATGTTGTTCCTTGAACTCTATTCTATATACCAACATATAGCATACATTTGTATTTCATTTTGAAACAAAATGTAGGTTGTCATGGAAATTCAATCAGACAATCAAAACACTCAGCTCCTTGTGTCTTAAAAAGATGTTTCGAATTTAGAGAGTACGACAGCAAGATCATACATGAACCAAGCGTATTTTCATTCGTTTGTCATATGCACGATACCAAAAAACAACTTATATTGGTTTCCAACATGGTTACTTGAAAAGGGGTTTAATGACTATCCGAATATTGTACAGACAGTAGTAAGATACAAATCTACGTGACTGGCGAACCTCACACGTCAAAATGAGCCGTAATTCAATGGAACGAAAAAAATGTAGTGGAAATTATAAGAACAAGTAAACTATGAGCTACCGCTAGCAGGTTCTTTGTGATTTGCACTTATGGTTAAAGGGCAATTACTCCCAGGAAAATGAGCAAACCAACTCGAATTAACGACATGCGCATCTCCTATCAATGTTGATGCTTTGCTCCAAGTTTCATGAAATAGTGCTTCATAGTGTAGGAGAAATTGCGTACACAAGAAATTCGGACGACAACTCTTATTTAATTTTCCCCTTTTTTCGTAATTATACACATGCCAATGGCGGAAGGATAAAAATTATTCATCAGCAGTATTGTCTTCAAAACAGTAGTACTGCAACACTATCAAACAAACGTTTGCTCTAAACAGTCATAAAACCTCAACAACTACAACCATCGGTGGGCTATTTCAACTTACAATAAAATTGCCAGCATGCACTCTGTAGATACAGAGCAGAGAGTAATAGCAGAATGGTCAAACTCATTTAAACCGCTATCAGGAAAGGAGATCGTATAAGTGGAATGACCTTTTAAAGATGGAGCAATAGTAGCAGGAATTTCTGTAGGCAAATGTCAAGGAAGAACTAAAAAGTTTTATTTGTAATCTTCTAATCAAGGTACGTTTCATTCACTTTCCTCTATTTCCTGGTCAATTTTCAGGACAATTAGAGAACCAGGGTGCCATTAGTTGAAAGAACATGTCGTCACTGACAGAGTTAGACACTAACTGCAGTAAAGGTGACATGGTGTCTACATTAACAATCTAATCTTAATACAGTGCCCGGTATGACAATTGAAGAGATGTATGGTATGGTATGGAATGGGCCGCACTAAGAAAACACGAACTCCACTGGGACATATAAAAGCCTATATGGCAATCGAGGCGTTTCTCGGTCATATAAATTATATAGCGTGTCGTCGATAATGCTTTCTCATGGCTTCATCAAGAAGGCACCGGCGACCAAGTTATCAATTTAAGGCCAAGTGGTACAAATGGAAACTGACGTTACGCACAATGTGTACAAATCTATGCACTCTGATTGTGTTATTCTAAGTAGTAATTAGAGTAATCTGTAATACTTTTTGATAAATAAATTACAGGGAATAAAGTGCATAATATTTTCAATTGAAAATAAATGCAAATATACATGAAAAGCACAATAAATACGGTACACGGATAAATTCAACTACTAAAGATTTTGCCTTTGATACCTTCAATTGATAAAGACGTTTTTCCACAAAAATTACTTGTTTTCTTTATGAATATTGTTTCGATTTTCAAAATTCTTTCAGATTTTGAAAATTTAGATTTTTTCATATTTTATACACCATGGCTTTTAAAATATATTTGCAACGACGTCTTGAACGACGTATATCGAGATTACGGGTGTTATTTGAATGGCGCAGGGGATTTCTGAGTGACGTATTGTCGAGCTCGGTGGTTGTCAGTCACTTTGTTTAGCCAAGTAAAATGTTTTGAATTATAATGATTTTTTTACTCCAGTCAAGATTTAGTCTCAATAGTTCAATATCTTATTTATGTTTCAAATTTAGTCATTGTCTCATTGACAATATTACCCGTCTCTGAAGTATCATCATTGACTCTCATTTCGGAAGATAAGACATTGGTCTTCTGCTATTTGAAGTAATAATGTTTCTTTATATTATTATTTCTATAATAGGTATTAATCTGCAGTGACTAGGAATACAAAATAACCTAATTGATAAGGTTGTATACAAATCATAAAATAATATTTTATTATAACAACAAGAAGCACAAACACAACACTCCTTCTCTACGAGGCGATGACGTTGAGTTTGCAACTTTGCCGATCCTTTTGCAATATCGTCAAAAATCATGACGTTATTACTAATTTTGACCATATTTTCGCATCAGATTATGTTAAGGGGACATATGTTTTTCTAGGTCAAGTTGTTTGAAATGTTTCGGAAATTGTAAAGAGTTTTTACGATATCCATTCAAGATGCAATGACCCAAAATTACCGTTTTACGAGGCTACGGAATAAACATGCAATTTTACTCTGGTGTTTCTTGCTCCGATCTTTAGTACGTGCAATGCCAACACAGAAAAGAATTGAAAATTTTGCATGTCACTTTTCGTTTGCTATGAAGATTTGAATAAAATTGCCAGTTTAAAATTTACATACACGAGTTATTGTGAGCACAGGTTATAAACTTCCAAATGTAGACGGGCACTGTGCAGTAATGTGCTTAAAGTTTTATTAGAGGGCCCCCAGCCATCCAACATATTTTACAACCAGCCTTGTCCCATAAATACACAAACTGCTTACCTAGCCTTACAAGTACACATAGATAACTGGCAGTTCCATGAAGTGATGCAAATACAGTACAGACCTTGTCGAAAATTGAACTCAAAGCTAACGATTTACTGCCAAATCATCAGTTAATTTGTTTCTTTCGTTAGCTATTTGTCGATAGCTTATATCTATCTATTGCCATCTTTATGATCACTAGCTATCCGTATATTGAATATCCAACAGCCTAGTATCTTCATATTCTTTTCGGTAACATAGTGTTACTCTTGACAGGTCTGAACTGTACACGCTATTACGGTTTCATTTAAAATCGAACGCTGAACTGAGCTGAGTTGAGCCAAGTAATGCTGTTTAACATCCAAGCCAAGAATATTTCACTTATATCGAGACGTCGCCAGCTATAGGCGAAGGTGCAGAAATTTTGCCTGTGCTTTGCAGGGTTCTTTATCGTGCCACGCCTACCGTGACACGTGACTTCGTTTTTTAAAGTTATTATCCGAAAGAACCATGCCATCTATTCCGTAATGCCGTGTGTTTGGCGAAACAACATTCACTACCGACTTTCAGGTCTTGGGTAAAACAGGATCGGGGTAAATCGAGCGTGTTATCGCTTGCATTACGATCTTTATTACAATATAGAACATGTATAATAGAAATATACTTACTGCTTAACGTACATGTCAATTTCAATTTATTCAAAGATATACATTACATGTGAGTTTAATATAATTGACCGATGAACAAAGTAAAGTATTGGTAAATTATACACATAAATGTTAGAAGATTAATGATCGAACGTGTAAAATTAGCCAAATTGTAAGTAAATAAAAGAAATAATTTTAACTGAAAAAATACATGTTCTAGGCAATATCCACCCAACACAAACAAAAACACGAACTGTACTAGTGACAGACAGAATCATCCAAACAATACTATTCAGGAAAAGACAGACAATCACGCATTTGAACCATAAAATATAAAAGTCCTTTCCCTTTTTAATAAAAACAAACATACTGAGCAACCCATGTTCGACTAAATCACAATCCCAACTCAAACTAAAAACATTGAAGCTGACAAAATTAAGTTAAACACGTGTATTTCCACGAGGGAGTGAGATCGGGTGCTCCGGAAGGGTAAGGATCTCCTGTTTAGCTAGCTAACTAGATCCACCATGTGTGTTTTCAAAGTACTATTGGAGACCCCAAAAAGATCCCACCGATTTTACAACCAGTGTTAAATTATTACAAACATTCAAAAATGGAAAATAAGCAGTATTTTAATGAACAATGAACCAACATTTCTCTTCAATAAATATTAACAAATTTTAACATTTTATGTTATTGTTATTAAAACATCATATGTTGGATATAATGTTTCAAAAGATTATACGTCGAAGGAAAGCTTGGGCGAACATTGTTTTAGTTCAATTGATAAATAATTGTTGTTGGAATCTAGAGAAAATATATTGGTAACTGAATGTACTTGGAAAACACCAACGGAAATAAGAACTCCACAGAATAGAACGAAATGAGGAAATGATAGAAGCAAACAAATTTAAAAAAGAAACAAAACAACGTACTGGTCAGCAAAGACATATCTTATCCTAATAGACAGAAAACTAGGGTTGTCATTACTGGAATGTAGAATACGCGCTGATGTATTTGAATATTTAACCAGAGGCTCAGTGTGGCTGAGCCTGTATCGCTCACCTGACTAAAATGCTTTTAAAGCAAATTTGTATATAATATGCTTTTCCCATAGGGTCCAATGTGAAACAATGTTCTCCGCTGGCAGCCATGTTTTATGGCAGATCAGAAAAATTTTGGCAATCTATGTAAAGGACCTTCTATACATCATTCCTGTAAAGTTTGGTTCAATTTGCTTTACTAGCTTCAGAGGAGATAACATATATATGCTTTTCCCATAGGGTCCAATGTTAAACTATCTTCTGCGCTGGCGGCCATGTTTTTTGGCGGATCAGATAAATTTTGACAATCTAAGTAAAGGACCTTCTATACATCATTTCTGTAAAGTTTGGTTAAATTCGCTTCAGTCATTTCTGAGGAGATAGCCAAAAATTCGTTTTTCCTATAGGGTCCAATGTTAAACTATCTTCTGCGCTTGCGGCCATGTTTTTAGGCAGATCAGAAAAATTTTGGCAATAAAGTAAAGGACTTTCCATACACCATTCCTGTAAAGTTTGGTTAAAATTGGTTCAGGGGTTTCAGAGGAGATAGCCAAAATGTGAAAAGTTTACGGACTGACGGACGACGGACGCCAAGTGATGGCAAAAGCTCACATGGCCTTTAGGCCAGGTGAGCTAAAAAGTATTTGCAAATATGAGAATAAATAAAGCACAAAACTATTTCAAAGCAGAATAAGACGTTACAAATACAAGATTTAAAAAGAACATGCATACAACAAAAAGAAACAGAAATTTTTTACACAAAAAGCGATATATATATATATTTGGTATAACCTACAAGAAGAGAATTCAAACGTGAATACATTAAAAAAAGACTGATTAGCGTTTAGAATAGAACATTTACAGGTTCTAAGACCAGAAGTGACAGAAGAAACGCGAATAAAGTACAAGGTTTCAAATAAACAAATAACCAAAGCATGTTGTGCTTACAAAGCATTCAAAGACAAAATGTAAAAGGTATGACAAGGTAAGATTGGCCAAACAATGGTTTTAGTAGTGCAAACAAGTTACATATCTTACAATAAATTGACCTGGACCAGGATTCGAACCCGGATCTTTACATTATTTAATTAATGCAACGCTCTACCATTGAGCTATCCAGGTTTGTAAAATTGTAAGAATGTACTGACCTTACAAATCGATAATATTAATGACGTTAGAATAAAGAGAAAGAATGTTGATTTTAAAATCAACTTACCTTAACATCGTATAATTAAAAATTATCCAAAAAAGAATAAATGCATAGTTTATAAAAGCTATTATCAAATACAACAACAAATAAAATGAAATATTGATTATAATATTTTTTTTGAAAAAGTTTTCAATAACTGAATCATCCTTAAGATCAAGAAAAAAAAAAAGAAACGTGTTGTTCAGTGTTTTCATACTCATAATTAAACTTGGTTACTAGTATGCAAACATAACAATGAGACATTGCACCATGCTTAGGAGTTATTTTTCATTATTAGACTTGACGGAAACAAAACAATTTTCTATTGATGTACCTAATGTTTTATCTCTTTCCGGAGCACCCAGCCTGACTTCCTTTGTGGATAATTACGTGTTGAACCTATCTTGCCACTTTTCAGTTTTTGTCTTTGTCTTTTGGATTGTTATTTAGACATAAACCAGAATGTTTGTGTTTCATTTGATCGATGGCACTATTCACTGATTCTAAAGTTATATTTCAAATTTTGTTATACTTTATTACTGTCGGAGGCACTATTACAGTGGATTATGCATAATAGAATATCCAATAAACCTAGATAAATATACATCGTGTGTACCATTTTTGATTTTTAAACCAATGTTTTCGGTACAAAATTAGCGTTACGTAGGACACATTGGACCAATGATGTGCTGTGTAAAGGTTGTAGTAAATATACTACCCTCTAAATTTGCTGCTAGTTAAAATATGAAAATCATCAAAAACTATAGAATACTTCCTTTTGGTCCGTTAAGTGTTTTTAAACTCCTTGAAATTTAGGTACCACGAGTTTGGTTTAAGCACTACTGATGAGGAATTGTTTTGCAAAACGGCCGTCTATTGCTGTAAAGTCAAAACTAGGTTAAATGTAATATAATTGCCTTAATAAATTGTGGTTATACTTATACACTTATTATTCTACGATGATTCTCTTGTTTCTGAACAACCATTGTTGACAACCATTTCTTGAAACGTTTGATCTATGTCTTTTGTTTATTATATTACATATTATGCCAGTTTTTTTTTACACAGCACTAGACGGTCGTTTCGGAATACAATTCCTCATCAGTAGTGATTGGACTAAAATTATGAAACCAAGATGTTGAATACATACTTAAAAGGACCAAAATATATTTTCCCCAATTCAGCTAAGGTAATACTTTGTATGAGGAAATTTACCTCAGTTTTTGTGTTTTAACTAGCAGCATATTTAGATAATAGTACATAGGAATGTTCAGAAACTTACAAGGCTAGGATAACCAAATACTATCACTGAATCTAAAATTATACCAGTGTTTCGAATGCCGTTACACCTCTTGCACTTCATTGGGGCACACCGGTTGTTTAATTTCGCTTGTTTCTACATAACCAGTGTTGGTAAGTATTTCTTGAACCATTTTATTACTGCCTTCATTTGATTTTCAGTCATTCTCGCTTAACATGTACACTTCAAAGTTGAAAATGCCAAAATATTGAAATTCAATTTAGTCACGTAAGCACTAGATGATTATAGTATAGTTGCATTAGTTTTTTAATCGAACAGCATTCCTTTAAAATTAAAAATTAGTGATACCTTACATCTTATTTTGAGCGCCAATTCGGTCCCGTGATCAATTTCAAATTTCGACGTCATTTAGACGCTTTACGTCAATTTTGTCATGTAAGCACTAGATGATTATAGTATAGTTGCATTTGTTTTTAAATCGAACTTGTACAGCATTCCTTAAAAAGTTAAAATTAGTTATACCTTACATTTTATTTTGGGCGCCAATTCGGTCCCGTGATCATTTTCAAATTTCGACGTCATTTAGACGCGTTACGTCAATTTTGTTACGTAGGACACCTTTTACAGCATTTTTGGCTCTTTCGAGAAAATAGATTTATTTTTAAACTTTTAAGCTCGTGTTTTTTTTCTAGTCACAGTGTGTACCATTTTTTGACTTTTTAAACCAATGTTTTTGGAACAAAATTTGCGTTACACAGGGCACTTTTTTTAAAGTATACGACGTACTCCATGCATTTTAATTTGATGCCTGTGCATACAATTTTCCAATTTTGAACGACTTTTACTGTGAAGCATAACAATTATTAGAATTTACCTCATCAAGAATTAATTTGAATTGTGGAAGTATAAATGCGGTGCGAATCTCATGATGGGACAAAATGTAATGAATTTGTTGAAATTACATGTATTTACATTTGGTTAGTTTGTAAGACCTTCAGTCCATCTACAAGATATATGATTTAGTTATAAAAGATTCGAAAAATTGGAGCGAATCACCTAGTGCTGTAAAATTAAAACTGGTATTGTCCTGGATATATTTGACGTCTCATAATTCCATGTTCCTTTCACACAATTTTGATTACACACGTGGTTGGTGTAGCTAGATAAACAGGAGGTGCTTCCCTGGTGAAAATTCACGTGTCTAACCTAAATTGTCAATTCCAAAGTTTTTACTTTGCTTCTGGATTGTGATTCGGACAGGGATAAGTATGCTTGTTTTTTATCTAATTTAAACCAATGAGCCGGTAAAATTAACACTGGTATAATATGTAATTAATACGTTTTCCTTACAGATTCCTTGCGATTGAGCTGCATACGCTAATTTTTAGTTGAAAAATATAAACAGGTTTTTTATATTATTCAATGCCAGTCAAAAATCGGGAGTTTTAAAATCAGTTGCATCATTTTGTATTTGAGTCAACATTTTCTTTTTTTTCAATCGATTCGTTTTTGGTTATACATTATATTGTCAAAATGTCCATAAGTCTTGTCCAGTACTTTGAATTCTGTAACCACCGTACAATAAACTGTTCCCGAGAACTTGACACCAAATGATAGATCGTTTGGTGATATCATTTGACGTGGTGGTTTCCTATTGCACCTATTCTGCTTGCATCCGGGGATCACAAAACGACTTTAATCACGTGACGGTTCTGACAGCTTCTGCTACAGATACCGTTTAACCATCAGCATAAGTAATACCTAATAGTCTTATAACGTCAATATTTATAATATTTCAGAATACGTAAATATTAAAAATGTTTCAAAACAAACTTTGATCTAAACAGTGGACCAATAATGTGATGTGTGAAGGTTGTAGGAAATATTCTACTTTCTAAATTAGTTGCTAGTTAAAATCTGAAAAATCCTCAAAAACTATGGACTTCTTCCTTTTGGTCCTTTAAATGTTTTTCAATTCCTTAAAAATAATATTAGTATCACGAGTTTGGTCTCAGCACTATTGATGAGGAATTGTTTTGCAAAACGGCCAACTATTGCTGTAAATTTAAAACTGGTTTATATGTAATATAATTGCCATTGATAAAATTAAAAACGTATATAGGTCTCTGTCAAAAGTTAAGTCACCTGTAAAAAGAGCAAAACAAAATATACATCGCTGTCGTTATATATTATTATGCCCCCGCAAACTAGTTTGATGGGGTATATAGGAATCACCATGTCTGTCTGTCCGTGTAAAATCGTGTCCGGGCCATAGCTGCTTTGGTCTGTCATGAAAGCGACTGTCACGAGACTTCACATGAATAATCTTCAAGGTCCAACGGTGAACCAAGGTCATATCGTAAAGGTCAATGTCGCGAGAAAACATTAAATGTTGGGGCGGGGATATTTGGCTCTCAAGAGACAGTTCTAGTTTATATTTGGATCTTCAATTTAAAATTGATAATTGAAAAGACTAAATATTCTAAAGGAAAAGTTCGTAAATGTTCAATGAACAAATATATTTTTTCTCATTTTATTGAATTGTTATTTGTTTTTTGCTGAATGTATTTTATTTTTGCCAAAAAGAAAAACGCCATTTTAAATGCACGGTTTAAATATGACTGTGATTACTCTAATACGTGTTACTGAACAAAAACTACCTTGGACCTTTCATCATCAATTTAATTAGTTTTGTAATTTGTGGGATCAAGATATGTCGTTCTTGTCTAGTTTGTCTGTTTCTGTCATGCATTTTATTGTTCTTCTTAGCTAAATTGGCTATTACCGATATCATACGTTTTTATCGTTTTGTGTTATTGGTTACACTGGCTGTTGCCAAGTATATGTTTTACAAATGACAGTGTTTTCGTTCTATATTACTTTGAATCATCAAAGGCATACAGAATAAAAAAACATAGTTATTTGTGTCATTAGAATTAGAATTCCACTATAAAATCTTATTTTTAATTTTTTATAACAATTTGATAATTACATATAATACCAGTTTTAATTTTTCGGCACTAGACGGCCGTTTCAGAATACAATTCCTCATCAGTAGTGCTTGGACCAAAATTATGAAACCAAAACTTTTTTCTAAAATGTTGAATAGAAAACCAAAGGACGAAAATATATTTTACCAAAATCAGCTAAGGAAATACTTTGCATGAGGGAGTATATCTTAGTTGTTTTTTGAGGAATTTCAAATTTAGATAATAGTATATTTCTGACAATAATACAACATTTTTGCCTACTGAGTTTGTGATATTCTTAGGGCACCAGCCACCAGCTGAGAAACCGGCTCATAAGTTTAAATTGCATATTATACCATTGCACTAGACGGCCGTTTCGGAATACAATTGATCATCAGTTGTGCTTGGACCAAAATTATGAAACGTTTTTTCAAGATGTTGAAAAGAATTCCAAAGGATCAAATTATCACTTTGAATAGGGCGGTAAAATAACTAAAAACGAAAATGTTGGCACTTATAAGTTTTCGATTACTGTTCTTCACAGTTATTGTCAAAAAAGGTTTATAAGTTTTGCCTAAAATTTAGATTTCTTACCCAGATATAAAATGTTCATAATATTACGGCAGTGATAACTACAGTAAGTTTAAAAAATATCTGAATAATAATGACCCTTTAACCTTTGAATTTAATTGAGTTTTATTGTGAGTGACCACGATATATGTATGGCCTCTCTTATGGTTTGATTCTTTCAAATAAAAAACAAACGCACTTATCCATGTTCGAATCACAACCCAGAAGCAAAATTAAAACTTTGAAACTGACAGGTCAGGTTAACAAATGAACTGCCACGAAGGGAGTGAGGCCGGGTGCTACGGAACTTATTGTTTTGTGTTCTTGGTGACATAGGTTGTTACCCAGTGCATGCTTTTGTTGTTTCAACATTTGAATTAAATTGATTTTATAATTAGTGTACCCAGTATCAGTAGTCTTTCTTGTCTTGTTAATATGTTTCTTTTATGGTTTGTTATTGTTTCGTGTTTTTGGTTTAATTTGCCGATTCACAGTTGACAATTTTATTTTCTTCAATATTACTTTTGTATTATCTAATATTCGCATTTTTCAGAGTCAGGAGGGCAGAAATAAATAACAACAACAGTAATAATAATAAAGTGTATTAATAAAAATAAAATAAATAATAAAAATACATTAATAAAAAAATAAATCAATAAAAAAATAAAAAAAAAACAACAAATACTATAGTGATTAAAAAGAACCACTAAGAAGCTTGTCAATTATTGTTCATAATAGCTATTTTAAAAAGATTTTACAAGTTTTGATTAAAAATTTTAGATTTTGAACCCAAATATGAAAATGTACATTGCAAATTAACGCCTGATAACTTGGAAACGTTGTCGCCACATAGTTTGGTTAAGCCAAATCAAACTTGTTTGGTGAAGTAATTGAACGCGATTTCTAGCAACGCTTTATTGTTCTTGTACCCGGCAATCGTTAATTCACACTGGTCACATGACGAGATTCACAGACCCGTGAATTAACACTGGTCACATGACGAAATGTACAGACCCGTGAATTCACACTGGTCACATGGCGAGATTTACAGACCCGTAATTTCACACTGATCATATGACGAGATTTACAGACCCGTTAATTCACACTGATCACATGACGAGATTTACAGACCCGGCTACATATACCATCTTAACTTTCATCTTAAGCAACATTCATTCGTCTTATTACGTTGATATTTACAATATTTCTGAATACGTTGATATTTACAATATCTCTGAATACGTTGATATTTACAATATCTCTGAATACGTTGATATTTACATTATTTAAAAATAAACCTTTAAAGAAAGTTGTGGACCAAATGTCTGATGTAGATGTGTTTCGTCCTTGATAAATTTTGAAACGTATAAAGGTCAAAGTCAAGAGTCATGTCACCTGCAAAACAATCAAAATAAAAAGAATACACCTATTTCTCTATATATTGTTTGAATTAGGGCTTTAAACTGCAAAAAAAAAAACCGCTTAAATAAAAATATCATTTAATATCCCAATATAAAGGCTCTTGTAAATATTTGACAAAAAATAATTGTTTTCCGTTTTATATTATTCTATGGTTGTTTACTACATTTTTTTCGCCAAAGAAAGTAATATAATTTGAAATGTTTGATTTTAAATATAGTCCACACGGAGCAATAATGAAATTAGACTTTTTAATTTGATTCATTTTATAATTACTGGATTCAATACTGGACCAAATGTATGCCTTTCAAGTCTGTTTCTTTCATGTTTTTTTTTTTTGTTCTTGGCTACAGGTTTAGCTTAAACCCACTAGATCAGTTTCATGTGGTACACTATATACAAATATGACATGTGCTACTTTTGAATTTTTATGAATTAATGCATTCATAAGTAGCACAGCACATGAAAAACACATTAAGAGTTTATGGAATAAAAAACCATAGTCATGTTTATCATTGCGATTGCACTTCAAAGCCAGGTTTAATTTGGGCAATTTGATATAATATTGCTTTTAACTTTTTCAAAGTCAAAAAGAAAATGATATTTTTTAGTAACAGTTTCCAATTACAGTTCCTCAAACAGTCATGGTTTTTGCAAGACAGTCGCATCACTGTGAATGCATCGGTGATGATAATTATAATTTAACTTTGCAATTCAAATATAATCTGTAATTTTGATACGGAATTTAAAACATATTTACTTAATAATACATTTATAAATAAATTGGTTCAATTTGATTGAATTCATTTTTAACAATATGAATGTTTTAGTTTTTCAAATTTTTGTAAGGCATTTAGTTTTCATTTTGGCTTTGGGTTATGAAAATTGACATAGTTTCGAAGGCTTAGATAATTACATAAATAAATAAATAAATAAATAAATAAATAAATAAATAAATAAATAAATAAATATGTAAAAAAATAAACATTTCTCTTAATAAAATTCCATCAAAAATATTTAACAGTAAACTTGCAAACATAAAGAATGTAGTCGTCAACTCAACTTACGATTGATGCTATATGCGAAACAAATGTGAAATAATTAATAATTTGTAGTTTGATGACTCATGTAAATCTATAAATCTTTTTTTTACTGAAATGCATCTACAGACGGAAAAGGAAAATTAATTCTCTACTGAAACTTATCTGCAAGCTTTACTCATCAAATTAATACGCTAGAAATATAATGCTGATCTGTACAAATTTACAGCAGAAGCTTTAGACGGTATTGGAAATATCGTCTGCTGACATCCCTGTACGGATAATATAAATCTGAACGCCTACGCAACTCCACCGAATGCAGCAGGACAAAATCAATAATTCCCGCCATTAATAACATCAGCAGCAGATAGATAGCCTAGTATCGATTTCTTGTCAGGATGTTGCAGAAAACTGGGTTTTGTTACTCATTTTAGAAACAGAATTTTCTATCTACTAGCCTTCTATAGCTAAATCAATACATTTAATTCAATCTGACATGCGTTTGTCGAATTTCCTTAAACTTTTATCTAGATTATCGCGAAATATTTATTTTTATTTGCAAGAATATTCGATTTCAATTAAATGATATTATACAGTTTTTTTAATTTCTGGCTTTGTCACTTAATGACAACAGTATTTAGCCTTCAATTAGAAATCTGTTCCGATAAAACATTTTGCTAATTATTTTGATTATGATTTAATGTGTTCGCTTTTTTTAATATGGTAGAAACATAATGCCATCCTGTACGGATAGTATAACTCTAAATATCTGCCTTACTTTTTGGTTTTAATCAAAATTTTGTATTTCGTGAAATTAAAAATGTACTTATGGCTGAATAAACTTGGTACTTGACAATAACAAAAACATGAAAATGGTTAATATAAGAGTTTTACTTTTGTTCAAGATCCTGATTTGTAAAATTGTTTCGTTACGTTATTCATTAATTTTGATTTCCAAAAAATTGCTTAAACTTACAAAAACAATCAAGAACACAAAACAAGAACTAGAAACAACTAATAAGAAACACCGAAATTCAAAAGAGAAAACGCACACATTGTACATTGTAAATTTCTAGTTTAAAACGACAAAAGTATTTATTCTGTATTTTGTATTCTTTAAATTGTGGTTGATTAAAATCAAGTTATTTTACGATTAGAAACCTATACTAGTATCTAGCTGTACACGCATTGAACCATCAATATTAAAATTATAAAATTGAAAAACTACATTACACTTTCACATAAATCAAGCAAACAAAATTACTTTGTACATTCAAACAAGATTAAAAATTCATGAGCAGCATAGCTAGCATAAATAAAAAAAATGAAACATAAAAAAATAAAGAAACAAACACGACAAGAATGGCAAACAGATAAGACCACTGATGAAGGCACTAGATCTAATGACAGTGTTCTGTTTCTAGCACTATTAGAGAAACCTTAACCTTACCACTTATTTAACAACAAATGGCCCAAAAATATGTATATTTATCTAATTAACACATTATATCTGTTTTAATTTAATAGCACTAGACGACCGTGTCGGAATACAACTCCTAATTAGTAGTGCTTGAAGCAAAATTTTGAAACCAAAATTTATTTTCCCAAGATGTTGAAAAGATACCCGAAGGGCCAAAATATATTTTACCAAATTTATTCAAGAAAATAATTTGCATGAGGGAGTATACCTTAGTTTTTACTTTTCTTTTTCCTTTTTAAGACAATTTTAGATTTCAACTATCAGCAATTTTAGAGAATAGTATATTTCTGACAACAATACAGACAGTTACATAAAAGCGTTATTTCATTAGACAATAAATCACAAAATTGGCATGAATGTGTTAGTTAAAACTCTCCTATGTATTCCCATCCAATAAATTTTATGTAAAAAAATAAATTAAAAATAATTTTCACAGAAATTTTGAAAATTGCTTATTTTCGTGATTTTTAGTACTTTTTGTTGAAATATTTCATTGGATTGTACAATGGGGCGTATTTCGAAATGTTATCTATTAAAGTTTTAAGAAAACGCTTCATTAACTATATGACCATAGGTTTTGTCCTTTTTGTCTGAGAACGTGGTAGGCAAGTCTGAATGTATATTTATATGTTAACTCCACAAAACCGCACGCGACGCAATGTCCATAGCGCAAAACCACACGCGACGTAATGTTTATCGTGCAAAAGCGTACGCGAGTGATGTTCATCGCGCTAAAACGCACGCAATTTTATGTGACGTAACATTTAAATAGCACAAGGGCCTTATCTCTTAATCCGATTGAAATAGCTTGAATACATATTTTAACAACAAAATTATATTTTCATGGATATTAAATCGATCAAAAGTAACAGTTTCACTTTATTCCCTGAATTTAAAATATGATATGTTGATTATAAAAATATGAAAATATTTATCAATACTTTAAAGTTAACAAATTTTGAAATTTAAAACAAAACAATTACTAACTTTTAACAAACCCAAACTTGAAAACATGATGCTCACCTGAGCATACGACCTAAGTGAATATTTTTAGGGTAATAAACCCTTATGTCTACCCCATCAAAAGTCAATAATTGAACAATAACCTACACGCAGGCACTGAATAAAATGAAAATGAATTCAATAATATTAGTAAAATCACGATCGTTCAAGTTCTTGTTTTAAATTTCATTTTGCCTTTTCGGCATTATCCAGGTATTTTTGCATTTGTCTAACATTTATTGTGTCTAGACTATATATATATCCATCTAAAGAGTTCAGCTATAACTAGGACTTCGGTTGTCGCACGTGTGAAATTGTTATTGCATTAAATTTAAATAAATATTTATAGGAGAAATGATTTTATATGAAAAGCAAGTATTAATTTGACTGAAAAATGAGTATATTGGAATAAATTAAAAAGTATTAAAAATTGAAACGTATCATATAAAAGCATAATATATGTGGCAGTGTGTGCCAAACTTTCAAAATGATTAATGGACATTCGGTCTGGTAAACCTAGAAACTTTACCAGACCGTAAAGTTTTTTACTGGACCAAAAATTCTTCAATAAAAAAAAACAATGTTTTGCTTTTGTAAATATTTACAAATGTACTTATTTCAAGTCTCATTTAAAACGGAAAACTACGGGAGGTACAAATTATGAAGAAAACTTGAAAGAAAATTTAAGAAGCATTGGATACAGGGGCGACCACGGTTTCAATTTGACAAGGTGAAATGCGTCGGGTTGGGTCGGGAGGCGTATGGTGTATGGAAGTACAAATAAATGTATTCTGGCCTTTTAAATTATTATTGTGTGCTCCACCTCCCGCGACCCGTAAAGTTCAAAGCAGTGTGTGCATTTCATTACGCTTGTCTCCTTGTCAAATTGCAACCATGGTCACCCCTCCATCCAATGCTGCCTAACTTTTCTTTCACGTTTTACTTCATATTTTGCGCCTCCCGTACCTTCCGTTTTGTTGTTTTCCCTGGAATAGCTACATTTTTGTAGTAACGGAAGTCGGATGACAATAATACAATTCGAATCGGTTTGGAACTATAAATCCGGATTTTTGGCGCTCTCTATCTTCCGAACTGGTTACCGGACATATGGTCCGGAAAAATCAGATTTTTTAACGGACCAGCGGTAATTTTATCGGACTTGTCCGACGGTCCGACGAAGTTTGGCACACACTGAATTGTGGTCAAAAGCGAAGCTTGCCATATCAATGTGGTCTCAGCCACCGATAAATCTGATTTCATTGATAAATAGTGTCTTTTAAAATCTTGTCTTTCTTTGTTGATAAGAATGATGTTTCTGTATCCAAATTTATTCTTAATATATTTGACGTCCCATAATTCCATGCTCCTTTGATTTGCAATTTTGATTAGACACGAGGCGGGTGTAGCTAGCTTAACCTGGTATGCTTACCCTTCCGGGGCAACCGGCCTCACTTCCCTGGTGAAAGTTCAGGTGTTCAACCTAATTTGCCAGCTTCATTATTTTTACTTTGCTTTGGGATTGTGGTTTTGGCATGAATTGATATGGTTGTTTTTTATTGCATAGTTTTAGTTAATATGTTCCAGGTATTTAGGATAAGAACCGTATGTACTGATTGATTGTCAGTTTATTAATCATTGCAAAAAATTTATTTAAAAAAGAAATCAAAATAATTTGTGGAAAACTCATAAAAAATTCAGCTTTATAACATGACCTTGTCAACAGCAAGAAGAAAACGCCTCAACAAAACAAATGAAGTACAATCACGAGGCAGGATACACATAACATAAATACGAGGTGGTAACTAAGCAAAATAGTAGTGTGGTTCTAATAAAGAACAAACATACTAATCCATGTCCGAACCACAATCCAGAAGCGAAGTAAAAACAATTAATTTTGTAGGACAACAACTAAAGCGTCTGAAACAAAAAGAAAAGAAGATGAAACATGTGGTTGGGGATTTTAGAAAAATACATAAAACGAAAGAAATATGACAATTTTTATTCAAAAATGGCCCTTAGTAAAACAAATCAAGATTTTTTTATTTTATGTTATATTTTTGTAGCACCAACAACGGGTAATACGTGAAATACAGTGATAAAAGTAAAATAGCCTTAATAGTTGTGGAGAAATTGTAAAAAGAAATCCCACAGCCATGTTTTTGTAACAGACAAAAGTTATTGCGTTAAAAAAAATTATTTCTGCACTATGATTGGATCGTTCTAAGGGCTGTTGGATCATTGTTTGGTAAAATGAACATAGTTTTTAAATGTTCGTATGTATGGTTCACTAGTTGTAAAACAAATTACATATCATACCAGTTTTAATATTACAGCACTAGACGGCAGCTTTCGAAATACAATTAAATTTTCTCATCAGTAATGCTCGGATCAAAATTGTGAAACCAAATTGTTTTCCAAGGTGTTGAAAGATACCAAATGGACCAAAATATATATTTACCAAATTTAGCTTATGAATATTTTGCATGAGGGAGCATACCTTAGTTTTCGGGGAATTTTAGATTTTAACTAGCAGTTAATTTAGACAATAGTATATTTCTGACAATAATACACAATCATTGTCTACTGAGTTTGTAATATCCTCTTGGAGACAGTTTAATTTACATATTATATCGGTTTTAATTTTACAACACTAGACGAACATTTCGGAATTTCGAAGTGCTATACATTTTGTAAATGGTTGACCCAATATATATTTTTTTCTATTATTGTTAAATTATTTCTACAAATTACTTTTATTGTCTTTTGCTTTTGATCACACGTATATAGATATGTTTTAGTTTTAAGTCGCTTATTGAAGGCACGGACCATACTAGTATGCATAACAGAACATAAACGAATATTCTAGTTCGCTTTTAATCTGATTACTGATGACCATTTTTTTGGTTATCAGTACTAAATATTGAATTAAACGCCTACTAAACTATATATAACAGAAAGGAAATGTTGAAACAATGATTAATAAACACAAACTGATAAAATCTAAAAAAAAAAATGAATGAAATTTTCCCTGGACGCTATCGTTTAAGTCTCTCATTTGTTATTGGTATCTTAGCATTTGTTCAAGTAGCATGTTAACATGTTACAAAATACTTTTATATAAAAACTTAAGTTCTCAAAAATTAAGGTATAATTCCTCGTGCAAAGTATTTCTTTAGCTAAATTTGGTTAAATATAGTTTTGTCCTTTGGATATTTTTTGCTAAAACGTTGGTTTCACAACTTTGGTCCAAGCGCTATTGATGAGGAATTGTGCTCCCAAAAGAATGTCTAATGCTGCACAATTAACACTGACATAATATGTTATTTAGGTAGTTGGATACTCATAAACTGTTTTATTGAGAAAACTTTAGAAAATTTGGTCGGAATTTTTGTCAGCTTTGTCATATGAACTAGAATGAAACCGGTAGGAAATATCATGTTCTAAAGATGATATGAATACATAGTGTAATTTTGGTGAATCTTCAATGTTATTTTTTATTTTATATTTATCTACTTGTGTGAAAAATTGAACTGTTATATATATATATATATATATATATATATATATATATATATATAATAAAAAACCATTCAGATCACAAACCAAAAAAGTAAGATGGGTATGGGGTTTCATCTTTGATAGTCACCTTAGTTTTTAAATAAAGAACTTGAAAACGATTCAAAAATAATACAAAACTAACAAAGCAGAAGGTAATGATGATATTTCTGAAATATACACAAAAACTAATTACATATTATACCAGTTTTAACTCCACAGCACCATACGACCGTCCCGGAATACAATTCCTCATCAGTAGTGCTTGGACCAAAATTATTAAACTAAAATTATTTTGAAGATGTTAAAAAGCTACCCAAAGGACCAAAATATATTTTACCAAACAAAGCCAAGGAAACAAAGGATTGAATCGATTAAATTTTATATATAAATAATCGCGAATGTTTCAATTTTCTTATAAAAACCAAGCAAACAAAAAAGTAAAAGAATAATGCAATTTGCTATTAATTCAAACAAGAAGAAAATTATTTTAACTACCAGTTGAAAATATTGTATAAAATGATAATCATAAAAAACTAATTCCTACTGAAGTATTTGTACTACAAATTCTGCATCTGCAGAAAAGTTTTAATTTTTTTATTAGCACATAAGCATTTGTTTAAGTAATCAAGATATTGCTGTACCTTTCTGTCAGCTTTTACGAAAAACTTGGTATTTTTTATCGAAGTTCTTTATCAAATATTTTGATCAAGTTTCCGAACCTAATCTACCGTTTCAATGATCTTTTCAAAAGAGATAATTTTTAGCATTTTTTAAGTAAAATCATAGGACTAGAACTAATGTGTATTTTTAACATCTTACAGTTTTCAGTTTTATTGAAAATGTTCATATCAGTACTACGCGTTGTTTTGTTTTTTTAATATTAAATATGGTTTGATCATCGATTAATTGATTTATTGACTATTTTGTGAAAAACAAAAATATGCAGCTGAATCAGATAAGCGCAAGAGAGTCTTGTGAAGCTGCAAAAATGCATCTTGTAAGAGCCAATGAAACCAGGAACACGATACAGAGAAGAAACATAATAATATAGACATGATTAGATACACAGGATATGTATAGCAAAAAATATATTGGAACTATGAATCTCGAATTCAAACAAAAAAATAATAGAACAAAATGACATCAAGTAGTGTGGATTTAAATGCTTTTGATAGGGCCCTGATCATCTCCTTTTATGGTCGTCATCACAGTATTGTTGATAAGTATGATGTCTCTGTGTCCAGGATTGTCCTGGGATGTATTTGACGTCCCAACATTTCATGGTCCTTTCACTCAATTTTTATTACAAACGTGGCGGGTTTTGATAGCTTAACAGCAGGTGCTTAACCTTCCGGAATACCCGGCCTGACTTTCTTGGCTGGAGGTAATGTTGTTAACGTAAATTGCAAGCTTCATTTTTTTACTCTGCTTTAGAAGTGGGCATGGATGTTTTATTTTGCTTTTTTGTTGTTATTGAAAATCGACCAGTATGTTTGTGTTTGATTAAAAAGAAAAAATCCCGACTGTAAGCACCGTATTGGACATGATGCCAATATACTGTAGTTACGAGACTACGGATATTATGTTATGATAAATTCTACCTTGTTACGTTTATGTCTAAGTACCGAACATCAAGTGCATTCTACATATCACGGCTTATCTATCAGAGCATTTATAATGATGTAGATTAGGCGTAATCTGATGTACTGCTGACTCTGTTTAATCGCATCCACTTCTAAAGAGTTCAGTTTTGAAAGTAATTTTGTATGTTATGAAATTTCTGAAATACTTCAGATTTATATGTTTTAAATTTAACCTTTTTAAAATAATGAATAGTAATGAATCGAAAACAAACATACTAATACATGTCAAAATCACAATCCAGACGCAATGTAAAAATTATGAAATTGACAAATAAAGTTAAACATGCAAATTCCCACTAGTGAAGTGAGGCCGGGTGCTCCGGAAGGTTAAGTACCTCCTGTTTAGGATTTGTAATGAAAATTGAAAGGAACATGGAACTATGGATGTTAAATATGTATCTCTGCTGGTCGCTGGTGCCCGATGATATCACAAACTCAGTAGGCAATAATTGTCTATTATTGTAAGAAATATACTATTGTCTAAATTTGTTGCTAGTATAAAAAATTAAAATTCCTCATAAAACTAAGATATACTCCCTCATGCAAAGTTTTTCCTTAGCTAAATTTGCAAAATATATTTTGGTCCTTTGGGTATATTTTCAACATCTTGAAAATTTGGTTTCATAATTTTGGTCGAAGCACTACTGATGAGGAATTTTATTCCGAAACGGCCGTCTAGTGCCGTAATATTAAAACTGGTATAATATGTAATTTAATGTTTTATGGAAAATGTTTGATACAACAGAATCGCAACACAATTAGATTTCCAAAAAATCATCTTACCAAATATTGGATCTGTTTATCAGTCGTCAATTAGGAATCTTCAAATCCTTGGACTGTAATCATTTTGAATTTCTAATTCTATCCAAATATATATTCAGCCACATTCTTCAAATTGACGAATGTGGTAATATACGCTCGTATATGCTTTGGTTGAATTCACATTATAACCTAATGCACACCGTGATCTTGTAAACACGCGTTGTTTAATGCATCCTGCGCGGACAATCTACATTTCAATAAATTCTTTTTATCAGTGATTGTACCAATATGCCTGTATCATATCTGGAATAAGTCATTTTCACTTCTCCTTGTACTGAAAATATAGATAAAACGTATAAATATACGAATTACATATTAAACCATTGTTAATTTTACAGCAATATACGATCGAAATAAATTTCCTCATCAGTAGGGCTTGGACCAAAATTACGAAACCAAAAGTTGAAAAACCCATTCAAAGGACCAAAATATATTTTTAGATTATAAATGTATATGATTATAATGTATTATAATACATTGCATACGGATGTATACCGTAGATTTTGAGGATTTGTCAGATTTTTAATGCTTTAAGCGGCATTACTGATAAATATTCTCGTTAGCTTTGTGTAATTCCTATTTAAAAATTGTATACTCTCTCATGCAAAGTATTTCCTTATCTAAATTTGGTAAAATATATTTTGGTCCTTTGGGTATCTTTGAAACATCTTGGTTTCATAATTTTGGTCCAAGAAATACTGACGAGGAATTGTATTTCAAAACGGCCGTTTAGTGCTGTGGAATTAAAACTGGTATAATATGTAAATTAATCATTTAGTTTAAAATTTACCTAATAGATCTAGTACTTTAACTATTGCGATTAAAAAAAATATCATAAAGCTGAAAATATTATATTTACTTACTGATTTCGGTTTTATTTCAGATATATATTGAGTTGATTACTATGAAGTCAGGTAAAACAATTTAACTTCATTGGCAAAATTACCAAATAGTACACATTTTATTTATCATAACTAAAAGCATACACTAGGTATATCAAAAACAAACATACTAATCCATGTCAGAATCACAATCCAGAAGCAAAGTAAAAACTTTGGAACTGACAAGTTAGGTTAGACACGTGAACTTCCACCATGGAAGTGAGGCCGGGTGCTCCGGAAGGGTAAGCACCTCCTGTTTAGCTAGCTACACTCGTCACGTGTGTAATAAAATTGTGTGAACGGAACATGGAACTATGGGGGGGGGGGTCAAATATATCCAGGACAATCCTGGACACAGAGACATCAAACTTATCAACAATACTGTTATGACGGAAACAAAACTATTTGAGGTCCTTGTATAAGCTCTGAGACAAGCAATATCTCTGAGACAACAATTTATTTACAAGCAGCCTGCTTCGTTGTACAAAGTCACTATAGTTGGAACAAGCTCTACCATGGCGTATTAATTGAAAACAAGTAATACACCATAAGCAGGAGAAGCAGGTATATTGCTGTAAAGAAAAGAAAAGTTGACAATAGAAAAATTGAAGTCATCACGTTTGTCATAAAGTTTCAAATGTAGCCTTTCGTGGGCGTCATAATTCAGGTATAAGTCTAAATATGAAGCAGAACTTAAGGAATCAGCCAGCCGTGTCTTTTATTTCAAGCTCACTTGGATAGATGACATTCACATAGTCTCCAAATTTAGGATTGTTAAGAGACTATACAATACGATATATGTCGGAAAACCATTATAATACAAAGAGAAAAATAGTAATGAAAAAATAAACACAAGGAATTATGTAAACTGTTGGAATGAGAGTTAACAAGAAAACTTCCAAGGTTACGAAGTTCTTTAAATTTTGAACGCTAAGAACTTGTATAAGTTTGAATGCGGATCGCTTTTCCCAATAATATTTTTGACGTACTCCTCTGAAGTCCGAATAAAGAGGGCATTTTAGAAAGAAAATGATACGCATTTTCTATTTCGTTGCAAATACATTTGCTACAGATTTTCATGTTTCTGAATAATTATGTATGTATTCATTTATACGATCAACACGAAATAGATTAACAGCATCATCAAAATAAAAAGAGAAATAGACGAAATATGTCTTGTATTTAACATTTATAATAAGATATTATTTTTTGTATCCGTTTTCAAATCAAAACATTTTAAAAAGAAAAATATTCAAATATTCAGACAAACGTCTTACACATGGCAAAATATTAAATCCTAGTAAAACCCCCAAAAACCTGGGACGGGGTTTTGGTTAATTTTTTTTATCATTCTATAGACTTTTCAAAATATATTATTAATACATGTATATATATTGTCAGTCAAAAATAATACTCTCTCTCTCTCTCTCTCTCTCTCTCTCTCTCTCTCTGTGTGTGTGTGATTACAATTGCAACATCACACTGTCGTATAACATAATAACAGTTCAGTATTGTCCTGCGATATATCCCATAAACAATTTCGTTTCCATTAGAAACAAACCTTAGTGTATGAATTACATTCGCCTCGCATTTGTATGAACTCAGAAGCAAGTACTCCTGGAAATGAGTCATTAACTTCTAACGTAGAGAAGTTTCTGTATTTAGAACCTTTATTACAGAACAGTTGGCTAGCCTATTAACATGTGCGTCTAAAATACCAACAAGCATGATTCATAGACACTCTACCGTTACCAAGCTTAGTAGCCAGTTACATTGATTTGGAATATATACATTTATATATATATAGACACATCTATATTAAAAATAGATGATATAAATAGAAGCACGAAATATAGTAAAAATAGAAAAAGAAATAATACGTTATCATAAGAAAAATATATATTAGGGACCTTTGCAACATAACATAACATAAATAAAAACAATATAGTAAGAAAGATAAAACAATGACTCTAAAAGAGACAATTATAGAGAAATAGTAAGAGAATATTTCTAATTCGGGGTATTTGAACTCATAGAATAAATCCGTAGAATAAGGCGACGTGAAATGTGACATGACATAGCTTCTGAAGAAATGTGACAGGTGACATGACATAGCTACTGAAAGAAATGTGATATATAAAATGTAACGTGTGACATGATATAGCTAATGAAAGAAATGTGAAATGTGACTTGATATGGCTACTGAAGAAATGTGACAGGTGACATGACATAGCTACTGAAAAAATGTGGCATGAGACATGATATGGCTTCTTCAAGAAATGTGACTTGATATGGCTACTGAAAGAAATGTGACATGTGACATAATATAGCTACTGAAAGAAATCAGACGTGTGTCATGACATAGCTAAAACTGAACAATGAACTACAATTATTAAAAACTACACAGTGAAACACAATGCATTAAAAAGAAAGTGAAGTATAATGAATAAAGCACCAAAAAGTGAGGTACCATGAATTAAGAAGCAAACAGTGAACCACAATGGATTAAAAACCAAACAATAAACTACAATGAATTAAAAAACAAACAATGAGACAAAATTAATAAAGAACCAAACGGTGAGCCATAATAAATTAAGAACCAAACGGTGAGCCATAATAAATTAAGAACCAAACGGTGAGCCATAATAAATTAAGAACCAAACAGTGAGGTATAATAAATTAAGAATCAAACAGTGAAGTATAATAAATTAAGACCCAAACAGTGAACCACAATGAATTAAGAACCAAACCGTGAACAAAAGTGAATAAAAAAACAAACAATGAACCACAATGAATTAAGAACTAAACAGTGAACCACAATGAATTAAGAACTAAACAGTGAACCACAATGAATTAAGAACTAAACAGTGAACCGAAATGAATTAAGAACTTAACAGTGAACCACAATGAATTAAGAACTAAACAGTGAACCACAATGAATTAAGAACTTAACAGTGAACCACAATGAATTAAGAACTAAACAGTGAACCACAATGAATTAAGAACTTAACAGTGAACCCCAATGAATTAAGAACTTAACAGTGAACCACAATGAATTAAGGGCTAAACAGTGAACCACAATGAATTAAGAACTAAACAGTGAACCACAATGAATTAAGAACTAAACAGTGAACCGAAATGAATTAAGAACTAAACAGTGAACCACAATGAATTAAGAATTAAACAGTGAACCACAATGAATTAAGAACTTAACAGTGAACCCCAATGAATTAAGAACTTAACAGTGAACCACAATGAATTAAGGGCTAAACAGTGAACCACAATGAATTAAGAACTAAACAGTGAACCACAATGAATTAAGAACTAAACAGTGAACCACAATGAATTAAGTGCTAAACAGTAAACCACAATGAATTAAGAACTTAACAGTGAACCACAATGAATTAAGAACTAAACAGTGAACCACAATGAATTAAGAACTAAACAGTGAACCACAATGAATTAAGAACTTAACAGTGAACCCAATGAATTAAGGGCTAAACAGTGAACCACAATGAATTAAGAACTAAACAGTGAACCACAATGAATTAAGAACTAAACAGTGAACCACAATGAATTAAGAACTTAACAGTGAACCCCAATGAATTAAGGCTAAACAGTGAACCACAATGAATTAAGAACTAAACAGTGAACCACAATGAATTAAGAACTAAACAGTGAACCACAATGAATTAAGGGCTAAACAGTGAACCACAATGAATTAAGAACTAAACAGTGAACCACAATGAATTAAGAACTAAACAGTGAACCACAATGAATTAAGAACTTAACAGTGAACCACAATGAATTAAGAACTAAACAGTGAACCACAATGAATTAAGAACTAAACAGTGAACCACAATGAATTAAGTGCTAAACAGTAAACCACAATGAATTAAGAACTTAACAGTGAACCACAATGAATTAAGAACTTAACAGTGAACCACAATGAATTAAGAACTAAACAGTGAACCACAATGAATTAAGAACTAAACAGTGAACCACAATGAATTAAGGCTAAAAAGTGAACCAAAATGAATTAAGTACCAAATGAATGAAGAAACGAAATTTTGTTTTCTTTTATGCAACATGTAATGAGATCGATGAGAATGAAACAACTCCGCAACAGAAAGAGCAAACATATTTGTATATTTGAGCCGTCTATATACCTTCTAGTACTCATGGAAGAATGCAATGTCATTTTTTTTATATTTGAAATATATTCTATAGTTCATTTTTGGTAATTTTCCATCACTGCCGTCGGCAGTTTAAAGATTATGAAAAGTGCCTTCGCCTACTTATCGATGAGGGAAACAGGCTGATCGACTGAACATTTTGTTATATCAATCAATATATGTAGTTGGAATACATTAAATAATTTACATTTTCAAGTGTCAATTTAAAAAACTATTATTAAAAGAGAAAATGACAAATTTTTTCTAGTTGACGTTCATATGTTTAACGTAATTTGCGAGTTTTCAAAGTTATTACTTTGGTTTTGGTATTGTGATTTGAGCATGGGCCGATGTATTTGGGTACCTGGCTTTTTACAGCTTCGTCAGCTTTACCAGTTGGTTTGCAAAAAATTGCTTCTTGTGTAATAGGCAATATTGTTGAATTTTTTTCAAAAGTGAGTGGACATTACTATTAATATTATCAAATAGAATCCATTTAAATCAAAACAATATGAGTATAATAAACGTGTTGACTTTTAGTTACATTAACCATTCAGTTACACTAACGAAGCTTTTGTTGTTGTTGATGATGTTTTTGCTGTTGTTGCTGTAATTGTTGTCGCTGCTGATGTTGTTGCTGTTGCTGTTCTGTTGTTATTGCTGCTGCTGTTTTTGTTGTTGTTATTGCTGCTGCTGTTTTTGTTGTTGTTATTGCTGATGTTGTTGCTGTTGCTGTTGCTGTTGTTATTGCTGCTGCTGTTTTTGTTGTTGTTATTGCTGCTGCTGTTGTTGTTGTTGTTGCTGTTGCTGTTGATGTTGTTGCTGTTGTTGTTGTTGTTGTTATTGCTGCTGCTGTTGTTGTTGTTATTGCTGCTGCTGTTATTGTTGTTGCTGTTGCTGTTGATGTTGTTGTTGCTGCTGCTGTTGATGTTGTTGTTGTTGTTGTTGTTGTTGTTGTTGTTGTTGCTGTTGTTTTTGTTGTTGTAGATAAAGCTGAATGTGACCACCGTGTATTTGATTTTGGTTATTTATTGAGAAAAATTTAACTATTTTTACGTACTTGAAATAATTAAGTTTGAAAACTTAAATTAAAAAAATTGATCAAAGCACCGTAGCAGCTGGTTTCTTCTTTTGCTGATTATTTGAATAATGAAATATATATATAGAGAAATTTTATTTATTTATTCAGAAAAATTTAACTATTTTTACGTACTTGAAATAATTAAGTTTGAAAACTTAAATTTAAAAACTTAATCAAAGCACCGTAGCAGCTGGTTTCTCTTTTGCTGATTATTTGAATAATGAAATATATATAGAGAGAAATGTCCGTAAATTATTCCTATAAACGAGGAATGCCAAATTAATTAGAATTTTGGGTAAAATACGAGCGATATATGGCATTAGCTACTAAACATTAAACATATTCAATTAAAAGAAAAGTTCCCATGTTGCAGTGCATTATTTATCGCCCGACCGTCTGAAATAAACATAATTAACTAACCGATATTTTTTCTACTGCAAATGTTTTTATTTATTCTTTATTTATATTCCAGGCCAAAGTTTTATCATCTTTTCTTCATTAATTTTTTCTTAACTTAAATTTAGCAAATTTGGCAATCTTTTTTTTCGAAGATACAAATGCAATTTTTTTTTTTTTACAAAACCACAAGTACCTGGGGTCATGAAAGTGGTATTTGAAAAAAAAATTTTCTCGTTTACAATTACCTAGTCCTTGCTACACTGAAAATAATCAAAAACTTTCTAAAGGGGTGTTTTCTTGTAATTTTTTATAATTATTATCAGTACCAGTGTAGCAAGGATTAAGTATTATTCGCCGTGCCGGATTGTAAATTTCATCTAAAAATATAAAACTAATTTAAGCGCAATACTCTTGAATTTTAGCAGTATATTGTATGAATAGGTTCAGAAAAGCTTCCAGCTATATATAATAATTTCTTTTTGCCGCTTTCAAGACAGGGGACGCCATGTCATTCGTTATTTAATGCACTTCTAGGTGTACTAACGACTGTTTCTTAGTTTCCGACTAGATCATCTACTATCAAATCGGATAGGGTAAGTTATTTTGGTTTACATTTTTAGCTGTAGTTCTTTTCAATAAAATATTTTTGAGCCCTCTAATCTAATTATTTAAATACATCTGTCATGCTATATATGTTTGAATTTTCCTAAACTAATTGCAAGTAGGCATCATTTTTTATTTTTTCCTGTTTTAATTCATGGTTCAAATATTAATTTTTGGCAAAACGGAAAAAAATAAAATACTTTAAAATGCATCTGTCACAAAATATTTTTTATTTTCCTAAAAATATAACATCACACATTCGTAAGAATTATTTTCGACTGAATATTGTTTTAAACGTATCATTAGGCGAAACAATGTATTCAATGGTATAGCTTTCATAATGATGTTTATTCTTTATGTTAAAAAATTAAAGTTGAAAAGAAGTTGGGTTGAAAATGAAAACGAAATTAAGCAAAACTATTTATTTTCTTAATCACATTTATTATATTTTCCGTTTGTTTATATTTATTTATTTATTTATTTATTTATTTATTTATTTATTTATAATATTACTTATTTGTTAGTGTTATACTATTTTTGTGTCAAAATGAATTTTCATATTAAATGTTTTAACATTTATCAAATATATTGGTTATTAAGTTCTAAAATAAATAGTTTTATTATCTATATTTCACACATGGCGGATAAAGCTATCTAGACATGAAGTGAATACCCTTCCGAAGCAACAGGTCTCACTTCGTGACTACCCTTCCGGAGCACCAGGTCTTACTTCGTGACTACCCTTCCGGAGCGCCAGGTCTCACTGTTCTGGTCGAAGTTCATGTGTTTTAATTTGGCAGCTTTCGAAATGTTTAACTTTTTAGGGATTATAATGGTCAATGACAATAACAATTATTTACAAAATCGGATTCGTTAGTGACCCTTAATTGTGTATTATTGTAAGAAATATACTATTATCTAAATTTGCTGCTAGGTAAAATGAGAAATCGTAAAAAAAACATAAGGTAAACTCCCTCATGCAAAGTATTTCCTTAGCTTAATTTGGTAAAATATAATTTAGTCCTTTGGGTATCGTTTCAACATCTTGGAAAAAAGATTGGTTTCACAATTTTGCTCCGAGCAAAACTGTAAGGAACTTGTATTCCGAAACGGCTGTCTAGTGAAGTTAAAATAAAATTGATATAGTATGTAATAGTACACCATATTGCCCGTCAAAAATAGATACTTTATTATCACCAGAATCTTAATATGTATTAGTTTTTTATTGTCTTGTCTGGCTGTTGTTTTTCAGTGCTTGTATTTATTTGTGTTTTTGGTTGTGTTGGTTGTTACAAAGTACATGCTTTTAAGTATAACCGAACAAGTTAACACACATATTTGTGACGAAGGATTTTCTCATGTGGAAAACTTTTTTTTAATATGTTTTTTTTTTTTTTTTTTTTTTTTTTCTTTTTTTTTTTTTTTTTGTTCGGTCACCAATTGTTCTACAGCAAGAATAAAAATATCCGCCGAGATTTAAACTCTACCTTAAAAGCCAAAATTTATTTTTCAGCCAATCAGAGTGCTTTATTTGAATATGTATCTAGATACTATTGAACCTGAGTACCTTTTATATATACACAGAAATCCTCTGTTTTATATGAAGTGGTTGAACTCAGACCAAAGTCATACTTTTTTAGGTATTATACATCTGATTCATACACCGTGTGTTCAAGCTGACCCGGAAGCTGAATGATTCGGAAACCCCTTTCTATTTTCCTACAGGAAGTAGTCTAAAGTCCAACAGGAAGTAGGGTTATTCAGGTCAAAAACTTGGTTTTTAACATAAACAACAATTATGCTTGCAAAGACCTAACATAATCTTATATATTTCTTTATTTTTACAATATCTTATGATGTGACAAATATGGCGTTCTCATTTAGAAAAGGGATTTAACGTGAAGTTGATCATACATCGGCGAAACTTTAGACGTCATTTTGCGGTAAAATTAACAATGTTTCTATAAAGTAGTCTCCCTTTCGACTTACTGTAAAATAAGGAGATAACTATGTTGCATTTAAAAAGTTCTGGCTTCAAAACGTTGATTTTACTGTCGCAAATTGAGGTCTACCTGGCTATGCTAACGCAGCAAGGTAACTTATCTCCATTCTAGTGCAAATCAAATAATCATAAGAATTAATGAAGATTTCTGCTGCTCAATTTAGACTTTATGTCAAAGTAGACCTATATCGTTACGCCAAAATATACTAAACACTAAAATCCATTTACATTGTTATTGTTAACGAAAGCACGTGCATTGGCGTATAGAAATACAAGACGCAACCGTTGCCTAGACAGCTCGCGATGTCGTAATTCCGACCGCAAAACGTACATTTTACGGCGGTCGGGGTCCAATTAAAATTCAGTTTACAAAACCTTTGCATTAGATTAGTGGGAACATTTTTAACACTCCTGTTGACAAAATAGTCTAGACGAGGCTCGCGGTAATTGTATCAACAGTTTTCCAAGACAACCCGATCTTGCACTCATAGTGATGTAAGATTCTTTTTATTCTACTACCTACAGAAACCAAAAATGGACAAAAATCTTTCATAATGAGTCAAATAAAAGTTTCCATTGCAATGGTTAACATTTTCAAAACCAAAAACATCGAATGAACATCTATCCATGGTGGGTAATGATATTTTTGGATCAGGATTGTGTGAGAAAACTCCTGGACAAAGTTTGGCCGGTAGAAAAATAAGAATATTGCATACTGGGTAAAAACAGATTCTCTCTACGTTTAATAGATTTTATCGTAAAATTGGAAATTACTCGTTAATTATGTTTTATTGTTTTATATGTCTGTAACAAAACTTTAAACTGACAAATCCTCATGAAAAGTACACATTTTGACAGTCCCAATAACTGACAACACTTGAACAACTGAATTAAAATCCATCAACATCTTTGTCATTATATCAATATTTAACTATAATTATCTTGGGACACCCCATATTTATTTAGTTCCCTTGTATAATCTACAACTAATATCCGCCTCCGCATTTTTCTAAAAATCTCGATATGACAACCAAAATGAAACATTACAGATATCTGCCTGCCAACGCATCAATTCTACCACCCACGTTATTTTCCAAGAATTTTGAATATTTCTTTGAATTTAATATAAACCTGGTGTACTGATTTACTAAGAATTAAAATACTTTTTCGACTTGTAAAATAAATACTTTGTCGTCTCTTAAAATGACTTAGTATCTTCATTGGCGCCAAAACATGGCATGGGTCTGATTTATGTTGGTATAAGTAACATCGGAAAGAATGTACTCCAACAAATGCTTGTGTCAAACATGCATAGCCATGCAAAGTCGACTTGCATAACAACGGTATCACTCTGGTAAGTGTCGATTGAAAACACGTGGTTGTAAATTCTGGTTCGATTCAAAACTGTACACGTATAAAATTTGCCAAACTCTCTTGCAAGCCAGAAACATGTTTAGGACTAATAGAATCTTACAACGGTAACAGGGTAAGCCAGAGATATCTCAAACGAGGATGAATATTTTCCTGTCCAGAACGAGCTTTAGCAAGTTCTTGACATTGAAAATATTTATCCGAGTTTGAGATATCTCTGTCTTACCCTCTTACCGGTGTAAGATTCTATTATTCTCACACATTTGCATCATAAAACATGATTTGCAAATAAAAAAGAATGTGCATCAAACGTTCAGCTTTCATGTCACCATCCGCGCCTACTGAAAATGACGTAGTCAGTTTTTGTTAACGTTCTCACGTTAAATGATTATGACGTCATTAATCAAGTGTGTGTAAGTGATTGTGACGTTGAAAAATTGTTGGTTGACTTCGGAAGTTTTCTCAACTTATTGAGTCCTCTCAACGATTAAACCAGAGCATGTATAACTACGCGATGTGTGGGTGATGTGTTTGGTGATATGTATTTTGTTTTGATTATATTTGACATATGTAGTGATATGTGTTTTGTTTTAGTGACATATGGTGTTTTAGTGATATGTTGTGTGTGTTTTTGGCAATATGTGATGTATTTCGGTGATGTGAGACTGATATGTTTTAGTGATATGTTGTGTGTGTTTTTGGCAATATGTGATGTATTTCGGCGATGTGAGACTGATATGTTTTAGTGATATGTTGTGTGTGTTTTTGGCAATATGTGATGTATTTCGGCGATGTGAGACTGATATGTTTTAGTGATGTGTTGTGTGTGTTTTTGGCAATATGTGATGTATTTCGGCGATGTGAGACTGATATGTTTAGTGATATGTTGTGTGTGTTTTGGCAATATGTGATGTATTTCGGCGATGTGAGACTGATATGTTTTAGTGATATGTTGTGTGTGTGTTTGGCAATATGTGATGTATTTCGGTGATGTGAGACTGATATGTTTTAGTGATATGTTGTGTGTGTTTTTGGCAATATGTGATGTATTTCGGCGATGTGAGACTGATATGTTTTAGTGATATGTGTGTGTGTTTTGGCAATATGTGATGTATTTCGGCGATGTGAGACTGATATGTTTTAGTGATATGTTGTGTGTGTTTTTGGCAATATGTGATGTATTTCGGCGATGTGAGACTGATATGTTTTAGTGATATGTTGTGTGTGTTTTTGGCAATATGTGATGTATTTCGGCGATGTGAGACTGATATGTTTTAGTGATATGTTGTGTGTGTTTTGGCAATATGTAAAGTATTTCGGCGATGTGAGACTGATATGTTTTAGTGATATGTTGTGTGTGTTTTTGGCAATATGTGATGTATTTCGGCGATGTGAGACTGATATGTTTTAGTGATATGTTGTGTGTTTTTGGCAATATGTAAAGTATTTCGGCGATGTGAGACTGATATGTTTAGTGATATGTTGTGTGTGTTTTTGGCAATATGTGATGTATTTCGGCGATGTGAGACTGATATGTTTTAGTGATATGTTGTGTGTGTTTTTGGCAATATGTGATGTATTTCGGTGATGTGAGACTGATATGTTTTAGTGATATGTTGTGTGTGTTTTTGGCAATATGTGATGTATTTCGGTGATGTGAGACTGATATGTTTTAGTGATATGTTGTGTGTGTTTTTGGCAATATGTGATGTATTTCGGCGATGTGAGACTGATATGTTTTAGTGATATGTTGTGTGTGTTTTTGGCAATATGTGATGTATTTCGGCGATGTGAGACTGATATGTTTTAGTGATATGTTGTGTGTGTTTTTGGCAATATGTGATGTATTTCGGCGATGTGAGACTGATATGTTTTAGTGATATGTTGTGTGTGTTTTGGCAATATGTAAAGTATTTCGGCGATGTGAGACTGATATGTTTTAGTGATATGTTGTGTGTGTTTTTGGCAATATGTGATGTATTTCGGCGATGTGAGACTGATATGTTTTAGTGATATGTTGTGTGTGTTTTTGGCAATATGTGATGTATTTCGGTGATGTGAGACTGATATGTTTTAGTGATATGTTGTGTGTGTTTTTGGCAATATGTGATGTATTTCGGTGATGTGAGACTGATATGTTTAGTGATATGTTGTGTGTGTTTTTGGCAATATGTGATGTATTTCGGCGATGTGAGACTGATATGTTTTAGTGATATGTTGTGTGTGTTTTTGGCAATATGTGATGTATTTCGGTGATGTGAGACTGATATGTTTTAGTGATATGTTGGGTGTGTTTTTGGCAATATGTGATGTATTTCGGCGATGTGAGACTGATATGTTTTAGTGATATGTTGTGTGTGTTTTTGGCAATATGTGATGTATTTCGGTGATGTGAGACTGATATGTTTTAGTGATATGTTGTGTGTGTTTTTGGCAATATGTGATGTATTTCGGTGATGTGAGACTGATATGTTTTAGTGATATGTGCTGTAACATATTTAAGCTTTTGCTACCTAAATTGATTTTAACCACGTTCGACTACTGAAAACTTGATTGAGATATATTAATTATTCGTTGTTAAAAAATTTGAGCTCATTTTGTAGAATTGTTTGATTTTAAAGAATAAGATACTAGTAAGTGTATCACTATACATTTGTTGACCTCGAAGTTTAAAAATGTTTTGTTATGCATATTGTTAATTTGCAATGAAATTTGACGTCATAGGTAAAAACTCGCATTATGTTGACCGAGCGATCCAAAACCGATAAACATAATTTCAGCACGAACATTTGAAATGCTGAACCTTCTTATGTATTGATTTTAAAGGGTATTTGACAAATAACAATTTACAATACATATATTTGTATCCCATGGTTATATAAAGTCACTAAATATATACATCTATTTGCAATTTTTTTCGCTATTTTTACACTTCAGCCTATCCTACGCTAATTTCCACTCATTATAGCATATTCTGGGTATCCAATTGAGTGTTCTTTGGAACGACGATTGTAACAAAGTAAACAGGTGCCCGTTAGATTAATGACACCAACTGAGATATGTAGCATGTTCAATAAAATGGTTATCTCTTAGAACTGACCACGACAGGTAGAGCTAAGACTGAAGTACAACATGTTAAATAAAATGGTTATCTCTTAGAACTGACCACGACAGGTAGAGCAACGACTGAAATACAACATGTTAAATAAAATGGTCATTCCTTAGAACTGACTACGACAGGTAGGGCAACGACTGAAATACAACATGTTAAAAAAAATGGTCATTCCTTAGAACTGACCACGACTGGTAGGGCAACGACTGAAATACATGTTAAATAAAAATGAACATTCCTTAGAACTGACCGCAACAGGTAGGACAACGACTGACGTGATGACTTCAATAATTCTATTGTAAACTATCCTTTTCTAAGCAGTAATATACCTGCTTCTTCTGCTTACCCTTCCGGAGCATCCGGCCTCACTTCCCTGGTGAAATTTCACGTGTTTAACTTAATTTGCCAGTTTCAAAGTTTTTACTTTGCTTTGGGATTTGGACATATATTGTTATGCTTGTATTTATGTTTAATTGTATTTTGATATTAACTACGACATTCTTTATAACCCTACTGAACATTACATGTATTCAATTTACAATCTAAAACGCATTTTTAAATCTTAAAATATTTATGCATTTTACTGTTTAAAGTTCTCATCCAAAAGAACCTTTACTTTCACTTCGTAATGCCGAGTGCTTGGAAAAGAACAGACACTGCCCACTCTTAAGTCTTGGGTCAGATCCTGTCAGGGTTCGAGCCCACGACATCCCAATTAAAGAGCGAGCACTCTACCAACTGATCTACCTCAGTGGACGTGGATTAATCGAGATGCACCCACTATATATACAATGTCTAACTACCAAAGTTAAGGTTCGAGATATGTAATTTTTGCTTGAATATATAACACAATTATTGTAATTATAATGGAAAATGTCATGGAAAGACAAATCTCATTTGTAGTGTAAATAGGTGTAGATTCATAAATTACAAAAACATAAATAAATTAATTAACACAAATTATGTAAATAGCGAATTGAAAAATATATAACATTGATTTTTCTTAAGATTGTAAAGTAAACGTTTTATTAGAATATATATTTAATAAGACATACCTTTACTCCATTCTGACGTATTTTCTCATCTCATTACATCATAACTGATGAAGAATGTTTGAAATCGATGTGCATGTTTACAACATTCTGAAATAAATTTAAAATACGTCAGTTGAGTGCAATGTTTTCACTTGAATACATATCTGGGACAAGGGCATTTGTTTCATTCAAAACTTGCTTGGTAAAACCTGGCTTTAATTTCTTTAACTTTCATTGTTTTCGCCAATCAATTTTGGATGTATTTAATAAATGATCTGAAAATAACCATATTATTTTTTAAATGCCGACAAATTTGATAATATAACTCGTTTGTCAGCAAATAAAACATGCGGCATCACATAATCATAATATGTAGTATAGACCGGCGCTTATTATATCAACATTTCTGGAAAGATCGGAAGCACAAGACATCCTTTTATAAGGGTTGGTTACAGTTTGACCCCAGTTTCACAATAATTATTTCCCTTAACTTAAATTGAGTAAATTTTGGCAATTTTTTTTTTTTTTTTTTTTTTTTTTTTGGAAACTAAGAATAAACTTTTATTACAAAAATAAATACAAATGCTGCAAGCTTGGCGGTATCTTTGAAATGACACCCAATCACTAAATTACTGAACATTTTGAACATTAATAATTTCAAGATTTAAATTAAGTTAAATCTTAGTAAAAGAATGATTGTGAAAATGGGGCCGTAGATTGTCGCTTATTATGTTGCAATTGCTGGAAATACTAAAATTACAAGACATACTTTTAAAAGGGTGAGACAGTCTGGTTCCAGTTTCACAATCATTCCTTAACTTAAACTTAGCAAATTTATAAAACCTTTTTTCAACTAAGAATAAACATTTTATAAAACTAAAAAAATGTTGTACACTTGACGTCATCTTAAAAATGATACCTTAAACTACCGAATATATATTGACAAAATCATTAGGATTTCAAATTCACCATTTTAAGATTACACGGAAAAATATTAGTTATTGAATGATTGTGAAATTGGAGCCTGGTTTAAACTCATTGTGTCATATATTTTTTCATGCAGTACATTAAAAGAGAGTATATATATATATATATATATATATATATATATATATATATATATATATATATATATATACTATTGTCTAAATTTGCAAATTTGCTGCTAGCTAAAATTTGAAACTCCTCAAAAATTAAGGTATGCTCTCTCATGCAAAGTATTTCATTAGCTAAATTGGTAAAATATATATTGGTCCTTTGGGTATTTTTTCAGGTTCCCGAAAAAACTTTGGTTTCACAATTTTGGTCCAAGCACTACTGATGAAGTATATTCTGAAACGGGCGTCTAGTGCTGTAAATTAAAACAGTTATAATATGTATATACACCATTGTTTTGAATGTACTTGTAAGATAACATAGAAAGTGGCATATGGCAATTGCATCATTTTTCTTACTAGAGCAAGGTGAAAATAAAATGCATTGCATTATCAAACAGTCCATCCTTACTTAGGTCGAACGGACTATCCTTACATCCTTTTGTCTTTACCGCCTATCTTGCTAACAAAGATTAAAGAAGGTAAAAGGCGTTGTTTGACGCAACCTAAATACGACCACGTCTAGGATACCAGTAACCTATATAACACCGGATCTGACACGTTTCATTATACGATACCGATGACCTACCGTGCAATGATCAATTTACTTGATGTTCTAATTTTTTTGTTTTGTTTTGTTTTGTTTGTTTGTTTGTTTGTTTTTTTTTTTGTGGTCATATCCCAACCAACGAATTAACTCTCTAAGAAATAGCATATATTAAAAACTTAATTTAAAAGGTAACGTCAAACTACGGATTTATCATCCCACTAAATGATAATTTTTTCTTAGAACCGCAAAAATTGGTCATCACGAAAATAAATGATTTCACAGTGATTAGTTTATACAATATTTCATTTAATTCATAAATACGTAAGCAAATAGATAACATATACAAATGTAGAAAATAGGATTCGGGAAAAAGCCATGTGCTTATATTAACCCGTCTACATATCTGAAAGTTACAATTTTTGACCGATGAATAAATATTATATATATATATATATATATATATATAATATATATATATATATATATATAATATATATATAATATATGGGGAGAAAACATATTATGAATAAATAAGATAGTGTACCATTAAACAATAAATAAATTATAAATCAGGGCAACAATTAATACATAAATCAGTGTACCATAAATATGCGAGCTATTTTATCAAAAACGCTTAGTGAGTTCTCAGTGATTAAGAGCACATCTGGGCCATTTCATAACACGATACCCATGACCCACAAAAAGACCATAAGACCAAGTCTGAGACATTTCACCCATACCCATGGCCCTGAAAAGACCACAAACCAAGTCTGGAACATCTCATAACACGGTACCAACAACCCAAGAAGATCATAAAACCAAGTCTGAGACATTTCATAACACGGTACCAACAACCAAAAAAAAAAAAAAAAAAAAAAAAAAAAAAAAAAAAAAAAAAACCAACCAAACAAACAAAAACATAAGACACAGTAAGCAAAAATTCATAACACGTTACCAATAATCCCAAAAATACCATAAAACCAAGTCTCAAAAATTTCATAACACGATACCCTTGCCCCAAAAAGATCATAAGACCAAGTCTGAAACATTTAATAACATGATACCAACAACCAAAAAAAAAAAAAAAAAAAAAAAAAAAAAAAAAAAAAAACCAACCAAACAAACAAAAACATAAGACACAGTAAGCAAAAATTCATAACACGTTACCAATAATCCCAAAAATACCATAAAACCAAGTCTCAAAAATTTCATAACACGATACCCTTGCCCCAAAAGATCATAAGACCAAGTCTGAAACATTTAATAACATGATACCATAACCCTTACAGACCACAAAACCAAGTCTGGGACAATTCATAACACAATACCTTTTACTTAAAAGTCTCGAAAATTTCATAACACGATACCCATGCCCCAAAAAAGATTATAAGACAATGTCATGGACATTTCTTAACCACTGCTTTAAAAACGACGCGGTTGGTAACACAAAAGTCCGCCAACTTCAACACTTGACAATCCCTTCCAGAGTAAGAATTATATCATCACTTAAGACCTATTACCTACTGTTTTGGTGGTCATTCTAAATACATGTACCTAGAACACCTATTCTTAACTTAGAACATTGTGTTCTGAAGCAATTTTATATTTCACCCCATGTATATATATATGCTTACATTATACAGTCAAACTTGTCTATAAAGAGCACTCAAGGGAACCAGTAAAAGTGGCCTTTATGGACAGGTGGCCTTTATATGCAGGTTAAAATAATATGAATAAAGAGCAATTGGAATACACTTCTACTATCTTTTATTAGCAGTTGGCCCTTATATAGAGGTGGCCTTTAAGACAGGTTGGACTGTATTAATACTTTTTATGAAATGAAACTATCCGTATTGTATTCCAAAAGTTTGGTTAAATTTGGACCTAGTTCCTTTTTTCTTATTAAAAAATGTATATGTAAATAGTGTATATGCACAGCACTCTATTTATAATTTTATGAAATGCACCTAGCCGTAATGCAGTCCAATAGCTGGATAAGTACGAATCAACTGCATAATAGATCATTACCATAAAGGGTTGTGATATCCATTTTATAATTAAAAATTACAACCACCAATTGTATTTCCAACAAAAAAGGAGTTCCACCGGATAAGCATTTCTTGACAACTTCCATGATCGTTTATTTGACAACTACTAGTAGCTATTTTGTTCGTAAAGCCGCTTACGAAAATGATACATCGCTTATGAAATTGTTTGGCCAGAATTCCATCAGATGATTTAAAGTTTATACATATAGTTTGAATTGTTTTCTGCATTATAAAACAATTACAAATTATTACATTACAGTTGCAATAATTTACACGGTGAGTGAGAAGTGCTACAAAGCATTACAAAGTCAGTAGTACGATCCAATGTACAGACATAATTGAACCTTTGTTAGTGTAGATGTCCCTATATCAAATGGACCATAAGCGTAATAATGTAAGTGATTTTCAAAGATAAAATGGTTAATTTAAAAGTATTCCTAACCGGATTATTTTTATTATGTTTAAAACTAGCAAGTTATAGAAAAATCTGACAATATTTCGATATGAATACGAGGCGATACAGACAATATTCCCAAAATGTCGACAGAGCTGATCTGTGTTCTCTCTGATAGCAACTCCACACTGTTGTAAAAATAAAATAAATGAAATTATCAGGATAATACTGACGTACTTTAATTATGTCACTGCAATTCCTTAGTAGTTTGAAAAAAGTTAAAACACCTGAACACCGTCCTGTAACAAACTACAAATTTAATCATCGCAAACACCGATTTGACCAAGTGAAAATGTAAACTGGTGAAGCGCATCAAGCGACATTACCGATGACGTCATATCTTGGAACTAAAAGAGTTAATATCAATCAAATTATTGGATAAAAACTAATTGGTTCACTACTTGTTTGTTTTTATATCCGTATTGAATCGGCACTTCTGATAGGAAATTTTAATCCGAAATGATCGTCAAGAGCTGTAAATTTTAAAAGAAGTGAAAGCTATGGTGTGTGTGTGTGTGTGTGTGTGTGTGTGTGTGTGTGTGTGTTTACTAGTGGGTTGCCAAAGATTATTATATGTTTATTTTAACATTTTATCTTAAAATATTATTGTAGTGACCTAAGATTATCATTTATTTTACGCCAAGTTGTCCATAAACCACTTAAAAAAAATTAAAACTCAAACCTAAGTGAAACGATATAAATCAACGTTGTCTGTACTCGTGAAAAAAAAACAGTTTAGAACAAAATTCACCGTGAATAGATGCATTAAAAAAGACTTGGGGAAATTCTAAGAAAACACTTTTTACCTTTTTAGTGTTATCGCAGTTTCGTAGAGATTATGTTGTCGAAAACCAAACAATATGTATGTGTGAAATATATCATAAATACAAAAGCCTAAGCTCCTCAATCAATCATTTACTAAGATTTTCTGTTACTTAAATTTAGAAAATTTAAATCTTTGTAATTTTTTAATTTTAAGAAGAATCGAAATTTAGGTGTCATATCCTTTGGATATTTTTAACCCTTTGAACAATTTTTTGGTTTCACAGTACTACTGCCGAGGAATTGTATTCCAAAAACGACCGCCTGGTGCTGCAAAATTAACAATTGTACAATACGTAATTTGAAGATCACCTCAAGCTTTATGACATTGTTTTTTTTAGTTTTGCCAAACGTGTTACTAAGTATTTTGTAGCTCCGAAAAATATTCTAAATTTTGTTGAATTTAAGTTAAAATGTTGTGAAATTAAACTGGAGCCACTTTTCATTTCTATTGTATATTCATCTGATACATCTAAATATTAGTCAGACGAGGAAAAATTAACATGCATGTACAAATCTGTTATACTGCCGAAAATCTACATTTTTGAGTGATTTTAAATCTAAGTTGGTTCAAAACATTCAAAATTTAAAGAAATCAAAAATTAAAAAAAATACTGTCAAAATGCTGATTCCAAACCGGGATCAGTTAGTACTGTTTATTGAATATATCCTAAATATTAGTACGATGGACAAAATTTAATTACTATACCGACATATATCGACCTTTTAGAGTAATTTTAAAAATAGGAAGGTTTAAAACATTCAAAGTTTTAAGAAATCGAGCCATCCTTTACAAAAAGCATGCATACAAGAAAAATGTTGAAAAAAGGTGTGTATTGGTATTACTAGGAATTTATTCTCCCCATCAATAGTCATTAATAGGTTTCTTCTGTAAGTAAAATCAATTTATCGTAATTATTAATGAACTACTATTCTCCTCAGTTAGCGTACATCAATGGGATGGTCCTAGTACATTGAGGATAGTTTATTCTTGATATCCTAGCTAGACTTAACACACTCAATGTTGTACGGAAGGCGGTAATGTGTTAATTAAAGCCCAAGTGAAGAATTTAAGGATAGGTTCTCAATGAAAATGAAAAGTCATTCATAAAACGCTGGTCATATAGTCATTATTTAAACAAAATGTTTAATAGAATACTTTTTCCTTCCGATTTTTTGTAGTTAGTTTTATTTTATATTGATAAAAGCCACTAATAATCGTTATTCAACAAAATGTTTAATAAAATATTTTCCTTTCGATTTGTTTTTTTTTAATTTTGATTTTAGTTTTATTTTATATAACAAAAGCCACTGATAAACGTTATTCAACAAAATGTTTAACAATCTATATATCCCTTTAATTTGATTTTTATTTATTTTTTCTTTATATTAAAGCCAATGTCTATTACACTGATGATGATTATTCAACAAAATGTCTTATAATCTATCCATTCCGATATATTTGATATTTTAAAAATTTTGTATTTTTTTAATTTTTATTTTGTTAAAAACACCGATGATAATTTCTCAACAAAATGTTTCATAATCTCCATTTTTACCTTTTGATTTGTTTTTTTTTTTTATTATGTATCTAGTTATAATTTTTATTTATTTACAAAAAAAAAAAAAAAAAAAAAAAAAAAAAAGACGATAATCTCAACAAAATGTTTCACATTCTTTTTATTCCTTTTGATTTGATATTTCAAATTTTGATCTAGTTTTCATTTTTATTTGTAACATGTTATAACATTAGATGATAAGGTTATTAATTATGGTCCTGTCCCCAGTTTCACAATCTTCTTTAGCTAAGCTTTTACTTAACTCAAATCTGACAAATTTGAAATGTTCATAACTTTGTTAATTGTCACGATATTTAGAAATTTAAAAGATGTAACTTTGAAGATCACTTCTGTATTTCCAATAAAAGATTTTCTACATTTGAGTGAAAAGGAAAATTTAAGTTAAGAAATGGTTGTGAAACTGGAGCCTGGTCCATCTGTCATATACCATTTTTTGAATTTAATCATAAAATACATTAAAAAAATTGTCATATACCATTTTTTGAATGTATTTTATGATTAAATTAAAAAAAATGGTATATGACACATCAAATACGTTCAGAGACTTCTTATTATAATTAACAGTTTTATTCGTTTAAAGTCTTAGAAAAATCAAAATTGAGAGTATAGATATGTTGTAACATCTCCAGTAGCAAAGATTTCTTCAGTATTATAAAGTTTTATAAGTTAAGGGCACTTCTTACTCTCTACTAAATAGGTAATGTATCCTCGGAAAGTTTGGTTGGTTCGTTTGCTGAAGGTACTAGGTTTGTATACTCCGGTTTCCTCTATCATTTTTTTAAATGACCACCTTGCTATTTAATGAATGGAACATTCTTCACCTATGTGTAAATCACTTCCAAGCAGCCGACCAACCAACTAACCATCCAGCCAATCAGTCAACCGCCCGGTCATCCAAACAGCCATTCCTTCCTCTCTCCCTCCATCCATCCATACCATATTAACATCCCGATTAACCCCTATTAGAAATGCCCCTGGAAGCGGTAGACATACAATATAACGTGCATTATTTATATAAACCAATACAAAGATTAAAAAGTCAAAAACATTCAAACAAACTGTACAACATGGATATGTCGGAGTGCTTAACGGAGTCGGGAAAGAATCGACCATGGACCAGTGACCGGAAGTGATGTCTTTTGGTGTTGTTACAAATTATGATATAAAATTTTTAGATATAAAATGTGAATGTTGTTTAAAAATATAAAATATTGATCATAAAGTTTTACAATTCCCGAAAACCATGATTTTCATATTATAAGAACCCCGAAATCAGTTCAAAATCTGAATAAATTACTTTGAGTTTTGAGGAGAATGTAGTAGTCCTAAACGTGATTGCCAGTAGGAAGTGTGATATACCATGTTTTTATAAACCACTTATCGAAAAGGTGGGATGGTTGAAGCCTACAAGATATTTGATTCATATAACCATAACCATTCCGTCATAATTGTTAGACCTGTTCACATTTACCCGCCTTTCGAAGAAAGAGAGGGGGTATTGAATTCGAGTTTCCGCCCGTACTCCTTCCATCCGTCCGAAATTCTCCAAAACTACAAAGCACTATTTGATGAAACTTGATGCAAAGCATCAACATTGACAGGAAATGCGCATATCGTTAACCCGAGTTGGTTAGCTCATTTTTCTGGTAGTTATTGCCCATTGAACAAAAATGCAAATCACAAAAAAGAACCTGCCTGCAGGGATCCTAATTCACTGAACTTGTTTGTAATCAGTGTTCGTAATTTGTCTTGTTTGATTATTTTGTTCGTTTTGTTAATGCGCGTTTCTATTGTCTATTGCAAAACACATGTGTTTAGATCTGTCGAAAGTTTAAAAGTAGTGGCTAACGAATTAGTACCGAATCGACAGCTCATATTGATCCCTCGTTACTTATATCTTCGACAGCTATCGACAGCTCATATTGATCCCTCGTTACTTATATCTTCGACAGCTATCGACAGCTCATATTGATCCCTCGTTACTTATATCTTCGACAGCTATCGACAGCTCATATTGATCCCTCGTTACTTATATCTTCGACAGCTATCGACAGCTCATATTGATCCCTCGTTACTTATATCTTCGACAGCTATCGACAGCTCATATTGATCCCTCGTTACTTATATCTTCGACAGCTATCGACAGCTCATATTGATCCCTCGTTACTTATATCTTCGACAGCTATCGACAGCTCATATTGATCCCTCGTTACTTATATCTTCGACAGCTATCGACAGCTCATATTGATCCCTCGTTACTTATATCTTCGACAGCTATCGACAGCTCATATTGATCCCTCGTTACTTATATCTTCGACAGCTATCGACAGCTCATATTGATCCCTCGTTACTTATATCTTCGACAGCTATCGACAGCTCATATTGATCCCTCATTACTTATATCTTCGACAGCTATCGACAGCTCATATTGATCCCTCGTTACTTATATCTTCGACAGCTATCGACAGCTCATATTGATCCCTCGTTACTTATATCTTCGACAGCTATCGACAGCTCATATTGATCCCTCGTTACTTATATCTTCGACAGCTATCGACAGCTCATATTGATCCCTCGTTACTTATATCTTCGACAGCTATCGACACTCATATTGATCCCTCGTTACTTATCTTCGACAGCTATCGACAGCTCATATTGATCCCTCGTTACTTATATCTTCGACAGCTATCGGCAGCAGCTACCTTTTTCTCGGCAGCTCTGATGTCACTAGCTATCCACATCACGAGAGAACTTCGACTCCTTTTCGTTAGCTCAGTGTTAAACTGGAAAGTCTTCCATTTGTACTCTCTACTAAAACCTCCACTTAAATTTTAATTTTGACTAAAAAGCCTAAAACTGTCATAATGAAGCAAATTAAAAAATTTCTGTGAAAAATAATTTTTCAAAAATTTTACATAGAATTTAGTGGGGGGGGGGTGTCAAATGGAGGTCACTTTTACATAGTACATGTTTATTGTGTAATTCATACATTTTATCGTGACGTGATTCCAACAATCTACTTTATTTATTGTTGATTAGTCATGATCGGAAATAAACAAGCCTTATGAAAACAACGTTTTTTTATATTATGATATAGGATTATTAATTCATCGATATTTTGTTTGTTTTTATCCACGATTATTTAATCCTCATTGATCGGGTTTGTGAATCGTGTGACGTTCTACTATGTACCGTAAGAGTACATCTCCGTACAGAGTATGCTAATTAATATGATAATACCGATTAGTTTTGTGTTTTTGTTAGTAATTTATAATACTGAATGTGTGGTACATCTGAACTGTATATAAAACATACAACGTATACGAACTAGTTATGTCATGAGTTGAGTCACTTACTGGAGAATAAGAAAGGAGAAGAACAACAAGAAGAAGAACAAGAAGGAAAAAGAAGAAGAAGAAGTAGAAGAAGAACAGGAAGGAAAAAGAAGGAGAAGAAAGAACAAGAAGAAGATGAAGAAAAAGAAGAAAGAAGAAGAAGATTATGATGATGATAATGATGATGATGATGATGATAATGATAATGAGCTTTCACACCCTGCCCTAATTGGATTTGATATATGACCTTGACCCTTTTATCTACACATCTAAACACACCGTCCCATAATGATATATATATTATATTTATTCCTCGTTTGAACCAAATCCATCCAGAATGTTTAAGTTATGGACGATTTTATATTGACGGACACGGCGATTCCTATATTCCCCCCCCCCCCCCCCAAACTAGTTTGCTAGGAGTTTAAAAACGAAAAAAAAATATTACATGTTATTATAGAAGAAAGCTATCATCAGTTCCCTTCATAAAAAATTATCCCAGATATATTTGACGTCCCATATTTCCATGTTCCTTTCATTTTTAATTTTGATTATACACGTGGCGGGTGTAGCTATCTAGACAACAGCTGCTTATAAACTCCACCACACTCGGCCTCACTTGCATGGTGGAAGCTCGCATATTATACTTAATTTGACAATTTTTTTCTGTCAGTTTTTACTTTGTTTTTGTGATCGTTAATTAAACATGGACCGGTATGTTTGTGTTTGTATTTATTCCAGCATGTACTGAGTATTTTACAAGAACTATTTTATCATACTCAGTTACAACTTTCAATGTTTAAAATGTAGAAATGAGTGGGGATTCTTATTTGACGTCATTGCGTATAACAGTAATTTTCTCATTAATGATTAACCCCGCAAAACTGCTTTTGTGAATTCTCTAATAACACTCGTAGGTATTAGAAATGTATAAACTACTCCCAATTCCTAACACTAGTGGTAATATAGGGATTGTCTTTTTAAGAGATGACTTTTACAACATCTGTTCAACCTTCGCTATATCTTTTTTTCATCTTTCACAACCTGTAATAAACGAAGCTTTGTTCCTTCTGTGAGCACCGTTATAAAGTAGGAGTCAGTTTATTGAGCCAATAATTAGCACGGTATTTAAAGTACATGGCTTTAATATAATATTTATGACTTAGAGAAAAGTAATTTCACGGTACTTGTAGCTGAAAATTTTACTCTCCAATAGGAAATGCACAGAACATTTTGAAATAAATAACTAAATAAATTAATTAATAAATAAATAAATCAATTAATCAATAAATTAATCAATCAATCAATCAATCAATCAATGGGATTGTGATTTGGACATGGATTAGTATGTTTGTTTTTGACTTGCTTTGGGATTGTGATTTGGACATGGATTAGAATGTTTGTTTTTTACTTTGCTTTGTGATTGTGATTTGGACACGGATTGGTGTGTCTGTTTTATTTTGCTTTAGGATTGTGATTTGGATATGGATTAGAATGTTTCTTTTTACTTTGCTTTATCATTGTGATTTGAACATGGATTAGTATTTTTGTGTTTACTCTGCTTTGGGATTGCGATTTGGACATGGATTAGTATTTTTGTGTTTACTCTGGTTTGGGATTGTGATTTGGACATGGATTATTATTTTTGTGTTTACTCTGGTTTGGGATTGTGATTTGGACATGGATTAGTATTTTTGTGTTTACTCTGGTTTGGGATTGTGATTTGGACATGGATTGGTACTTTTGTTTTTACTTTGCTTTGGGATTGTAATTTGGACATGGATTAGTATGTTTGTGGTTTACGCTGGGATTGTGATTTGGACATGGATTAGTATTTTTTTACCTTTGCTTTGTTATTGTGATTTGGACATGGATTGGTATATTTGTTTTTGATTATACACTGTTTTGTAGTCTGACTGCCAAACAAATTGTTTTGATGACATTTTTGTTATTTGCTGGTATTCATGCTGGCTGTAATTGTTCCTTCTGATTGTTATTATGAAAGTCTATTTCATGTAAACACAAATCGCAGTGAGCAACTAGACATTCCTAGCCTTGTTAGAAGCTGCACCTGTGGTAATCTCAAGGCACTTAATACTCTGATTACTTATCAGTAATGAGACTGATGCAATCACTTTGAAGTTGTTTAATCAAAATTCAAACATTCCAAAAAATACAAATATTTAGACCAAAATTGTGAAACCAAATTTTTTTCAAGATGTTATTTGAACCTGTATATAAAGACCACCTGTTCATAAAAGCCACTTATATTGGTTTCCTTTGGTGGCCTTAACAAACAGTTTTGACTGTTTGTATATATAAAATACACATTTTAGCTCATTTTACGCATACCCTTGATAGGTCCATTTATCAAAGGTTTCTTTACTAGTGAATCCATAAGCCTTTAACCCTAAAGGCACGATTTGTCTTCAAATGTACATGATAAGAGATAATGACTGATATCGGATTTGCCGCTGTATCACGTGATACCTCCTTACGTTTGTGCGAAACAACTATTTCCATTGGATAAAGAACCAAATCCATAAAAACAAAAAAGACATTATTTCGGGATTTCCCGAAATAAATAAACGTTTTCCAAAACGTCCAACACAAACGTTAATCGCGCGTTACAGCGGCGAACCCCACTGAAACTGACTCTAGAGTAGATCCTTCGCTTCCGGTATCCACAAGTACGTTTGACCCTCTTTATTCATTGCACGCACCTAATTCAGACAAATCTCCACTTGATCAATAGTGAATTTCACATCATTATACTGAAGTGCAGAATAGACATCTGATATCATTTGTTCAACCATTTATCTCTACAACTGCTTGTCATCATGCTACAGGAATACATTTGCATCTAAAATTACCCTGGATATATTTGACATCCCAGAGAACCAGGATATATTTGACATCCCAGAGAACCAGGATATATTTGACATCCCAGAGAACCAGGATATATTTGACATCCCAGAGAACCAGGATATATTTGACATCCCAGAGAACCATGTTCCTTTCATTCTTAATTTTGATTACACGCTAGGTGAACACTGAGGTGCGTACCCTTCCGGAGCAACCGGTCTCGCTTCCCCGGTGGAAGTTCACATGTTTTACCTAATTTGCCAGTTTTCAAAGTTTAAATTTGCTTTGGGATTGTGATTTGGACATGAATACGTTTGTTTTTGATTTGAATGAAATTTGTTCTACACTGTTGAAAGATTTGTTTATAAAACAGACCACTTTTTAGGGCATTACACTAAACTATAGTTTTATAAAAATGGTTACACCATCAAATTCAATAACAAAGATTTCCTTACCTTACTTTTTTTATTTCAAGGTCATCAAGATAGATGAGACGAAACATTTACAAAAAAGAGCAAAAACAAATACGTAAATCTCTATAACTTTCCTTTTTTAAATATACACTGTTGATATAGTGTCGTGTGAACCAACATTTATAAAACGTTACGTGTTGTTTAAATGTGGGTTTTTAAAGAAACCGAACTATAATAAAATCTATAAAAAAAGAGTTTGCCATTTTTTAATAAGAAGCCGATGACTGGGTTAAAGTCCTTTTTATAACACCGTGAAGGTTCCGGAAAAGAATGTCTTGAATTCAGGTAGCTGCTGTCTGAGTTGTACTCCTTTTTATAACACCGTGAAGGTTACCAAAAGATGTCTTGAATTCAGGTAGGTACAGATATTTTAATATTTTCCATCCAACTTTACTCTTATAAAAGAACTACTATTTTTAAATTGAGTTGCATTTTGCAAAGTTTTAACAGAAAGTAATAGTATAATGATCCTGAATAAAGTTTCGTATATAGCTTATTACTTGGGTCTTGTCATATCTTGAAGGGTCCTCACTGGACCTCACCTCCGGTATATGCATGCCCATTTTATTATGTAAAATAATTTTGACAGTTTGTGCATTTTCAGTTCAAGTAAGTAAACAAGTTTATTCTATTTTCTATGACAATGTTGCAAAATTACGACAACGTGGAAAAGTTACATGAAAGAAACCGTTCGATATTACTAATTCTTTTGAACGATTTAGCTAATTTATTCTTTCGAAGAAAATACTAATCCTTCGAATGAATGATTATTTTGTATGAACGATAATTAGAATAATTATTTGTCTGAACGAATTACTATTTCGTCCGAATCAAAAACAAACATACCAATCAATTCACATGTAAATGTTCTTGTCAAAATCACAATCCCACTTGAAAACGGCAATTTAAACACATGATCTCCCACAAGGTTATTGAGATCGGGTACTCCGGAAGGGTAAACACCTCCTGTTTAGTTCCATGGTTCTATGTCTCTATTATTCTCAATTTTGATTACATACGTGGTGGGTGTAGGTGACTAAACAGGAGGTCCTCACCCCTTCTAGAGAACCCGATCTTACTTCCCTGGTGGAAGTTAATATGTCTAAAAAAAAGTTTGCCAGTTTTCAAAATTTCAATTACTTATTTGGATTGTGATTTGAACATGGAGTGGTATGTTTATTTGGATTATGATTTGAACATGGAGTGATATGTTTGTTTTTTATTTAAACCATAACTTAAAATATTAATATTTTTAGTGTGGAATATACAGCCTGATAAGAGCCTAAAGTACATAATGGTGCAATCATCAGATAGTCAGTGTTAATATGTTTGGTATCCTTACAAAATGTAAAATCGGGAGTATATTGCGAGATATCGGATACGGAGTTGAGAACTAAATTGTTTTATAATGGCGTGACGGGCCTTGGTGTCTTAAATTAGGTTAGTGCAGATTTTTATTTACATCATTACTTATTGTGCAAGTGATGAAAAGTAGCCTGGAAAACTGTTTGAACCACGCCTGAAAACCAGTGTTTGATCTGTGATTGTTCAAAATCGGAGGTACATAGTCAATATGTATTATCTGATCGCTTTTCCTTCTGTTGGTACTTGTTCTTGATTGCTCTCGTTATCGTCATTAACATAATACTCAGCATCACTCTTCTATATTCTACTTTGAACATGCAAATACCCATTGTTTATGTACTTAGAAAATGCCAACTTAGTTTTAAACTTAAACTTAGTTTTAAGGTAGTTCCATACCATAGTGACGTCGTCTTTTTGTGCGTACGGTCGAAATGTCCGATTTGACGTCTTTTTTATCTATGACGTCACGAATGTGTGGTCTTCGGCGCCAACAGAATTATGGCGGGAACGCTGTTATGATATTATGCAGTAGAATAATTTTCTGCATTCACAAAAGATTAGAATTCAGAATATTAATTATGTGCACTATTTTTAAGAAGAAAATGTATATTGTACATGACGGAAATTAGGTAGATATACACTTTTGAGAGTTAAAAGATTTGGGTAGGCCTACATTGTTTAAATTTTGAAGACGGTATTTTAAATGCTGGTTTATGTTTGTTTTTTCTTCGGTGATTTTAAATACAAACAGTAGGACACAAACTGACGATTCTTCAACAAACATACTGTATAATAATTTTTCTCGGTGTAAAATTTTAGCAGTTTGACTATGCTCTTGTATTTGCGTTTCATTCAGCGGCCTAGAATCAAGAACGCTTCATCAATGTATACGAATCCCCTTTCCACTTTAACTGAGCTGTGTTGTGTAACGGTTGCTATGGGTTTCTATGGGTGACAGACCATATTATGATTTTCAATTTTTTTTTTTTTGCACAACCAAATAGCTCACAATCAGTGTTTTGTTTATTTGTTGATACCAAACGAAAAACATTGAATTCATAATAGTATACTAGGACATTATTAGTAGCTTCTTACGTAAGGAATGGGGCTTTTTTCTTGTTTCAGGATTTTGATGCAATATTATGAAAAAAGTAGCTTGACGACCCCCTATTTTTTGTTTCCGAAAATCAAACTTATATATTCATGTGCAATATATGTGAAAATCAGGGGTCGTATTCGACTTAGTTTTTTTAAAATCTACAAATTAACGAAAGGGTGTTACTTTCAGTTTTCCGGAATTTTAATGTTCTCTCTTGATAGGTGGCGCTGTAGAAAAATACCACGTGACCGGAAGTAAAATTTCATTGGTACAAATAATCTCCATGACATAATGGTTAATTTAAATGCAGAACACTTTTGGTTTCTAAGCATGACAAAAAATATTAAAGCTTGTTTATTGATAACAGTAGTTAAAATTTGATCATTTATGTCGTGAAAATGGCCACCAGGTGGCGCTTCAGAACTTCTTAAGGAAGTCGAATACCTGCCCTGAAATTTTGGCATGTTGAATGATTTATGCCGATGTACAAAATATCAAAATTTCAATATGTGTTTTCAGGCGATTTGTAAAGTATGGAACTACCTTAAGAAGTCTGGTAGGTAAAGACCAGTTATCATAGCATACAATTCACCCTGCTACACAAAAGGAGTATCGATAACCAATTGCTTACGGATCACAGCGTCTCCCACCGTCTAGATTACAATTCCATTCGTACAGATGTTAGTGAGGGGAGTTTACAAGTTGTTCTGTCCAAAGACGGTGGCTTTTTATCCAGGCCACAATAAGACTGACTGCCGCAATAAGACAAAAAGAAATTTAAATTGGGCGTACAGCACTATTACTCCATATCACAGGCCACTTCAATCTTGCAATAAAACCAGACTAATACAAAGATGTTGTCGGGGTTAAGTACTTGGCTGACTCTGCCTAAATAACATTGTTGCCTCGGAGAAATGTACAACATGTTTAGCCGGGGAAGTGTTGATATATGTTATGTATCCTTACCTTGGACTTTAAAACCCGTTATACCACACTGATTTATATAAAAATTAAAGCTTAAACGACAGCTTGCTATGGACAGCAACAGAGAACATACGAGTGACAAAAAATCAAAATGTAAACGTTGAAAGACATTTACTTGAAAATTTATTTACATACAAGTTACCATTAACATTCATATTAATTAAAATGAAATATGGAAATATTGTATCTGTATAAAAAGGACTCTACAATAACGACAGTCGCCATAATATGTCAAATTGCCATGATGGAAAGAATAAACAGTAGGTCCACAATAAAGTCAAATTGAGACCACTTGCTCCGTAAGCTCCCTATACAGCTGGTTAAGCTAACGGGGCTAAGAACATTAGAGATTAGCGCTAAAACTTGTGGCAAAACCTTCGATATCATTAGCCAATATTTCCAGTAATATACCCTTGATTTGGTTTAGTAGTTTCATGTGTCGTGACAAAAATACCCGTCAAGTTCCCATATAAAGAAAAACGGTAAGACGGAATTAACGTGTTCACCCCATCCTTCGATCAAAATATACCAGTAAACATAAAAAATTCAAACCTAATAAATTATAACCTTATGTCTGTTGGTGTGGTTATTTATTGCCAGTCGTGGTGAAAGAATTCAATGACGCATTTTCACCAACAATTATTATTATTACTACATATATATACAATATCAATTGAATCAAATATAAATGCATGTAATACATGCTTATACTGATATGAGACGCACCGAAAGTCCACATTTACACAAATATATGAAATCATTCCATGCCCGTAATATTGATGACGCCCGTTAACAAATGTTTTTACTGTTCTTTCTTATATTATCTGATTTTTTAAAATACATTCTTTAACGAGAAATTTGTATATTTCTATTCAAAAATCAAACTGAAACTTAATTAACAATCACAAAACATTAGAAGAAAATTATGTTTTTTAAGCAAATAAAAAGAAAAATTAAATTAATGTTCAATAAAATAAAATAAAATAAAATAAAAATATGTACATGCAATTTGCACCTGTCCTTTTTAAACTTTTTAAGACGAAACATGTGATATGAAAAATAATAGGGAGAAAACAAACTATGTTGTATTCATGTTATATGATCAGTTATACTGTATAAAAAACATTTCTTACAACATTTGTAAGGGTTGTGGAATGGAGGACTACGCTGTGGAAATAAACAAAAGAGTTATAAACCCATATATAGCCAACGGTGTATTTGAACTTATGCAATATTTGACTCTGGGAATTTCCCCAAAACAAAAAATATATGCATAAAATGACTTTTCGATAAAAAAAAATAACTGTCAGTAAAACGAATTCATAGATGCGTTTAATCTTGAAACTTTAAATCACTAGATCATTTTTCGAAGTTTCGCCATAAGACAAAAATTTGGCAATACACAGTGCAACCAAAAACACGATACACAAAGCGAGTGAAATGACAAGATGAACCAATATTGAGGTAATTGATTGGGTAACACATATTGATGCCATAACCCTAGGCTTAACAAGGCCCTCAAAAAGTTTAATAGCCATCATCACAATATTGTTGATAAGTATAATGTCTCTGTATCCAAAATTATTCTGAACATATATTTGACGTCCCATAGTTCGATGTTCCTTTCATTCTAATTTTATTAGACAGATTACGGTTGTAGCTAGCTAAACTAGAAGTGCTTACACTTCCGGAGCACCTGACCCCACTTCCCTGGTGGAAATTAACGTTGTAACCCTAATTTGTCAGCTTCGAAGTTTTTGCTTTGCTTTGGGATTGTGTTTTGGACATGGGCTGGTGTGTTTGTTTTTGATTGATGTCATTGAGCAACATAGGAGCCGAACACATATTAGATCACAAATTGTAAAACTCTGGACGATCACTGTATATAAATATAGAAATATGAGCAATGGTGCATTAGGTTAATCTTTGAGATTATATATAATATATATTATCATCGCGAAAAGCTGCAAAAAGACTTTAAGCAATAACCAACTAATAACCAATGGCCATGACACAGATATTACCAAAAACCATGGAAGCAAACATTCTAAAATATTTTGTTAGTTGATTTTACAAAATAGTTCAGGCTGAATTAGAATGTTATTATATCATACATTTTCCACTGGTTAACTTTTAAATGTTTTAATCATAAACATGTTCACTCATGCAAATACTAGTAGTTTTTTCACTGATGTTGATGAAAATAAATAGTCTTTACTTTATAAAATATTTTGGTAATGGTTCTGGAGTTTAGAATTCAGATCGTTTCGCGTAATTCTGGAAAATATCTCAAGATTATCGGTTGAGGTAATAATAAGTACTAATGCATATTAAATAGGAGGTGCTTGCCTTTCCAGAGCACCTGGTCTCAATTTATCTGTGGAAGTTCACGTATTTAACCTAATTTGCCAGCTTCAAATGTTTTACTTTGCTTTAAGGATTGTGGTTTGGACATTGATTGGTACGTTTGTTTTGGATATTTTCTAAGTCTAATTTGCCTGAAATGAGTTTCGGAAATCATTTCCTTTCCGTTTGAAATCTAAAATAAAAAAAAAACAATCAATAGCTCACAATTGTTTTCCAAAGTTTTGAGAAAAACACTTAAATTAAGATGAATATGTATTATGAAAATATAAGAAGTTATAATATATAAAATTTCCATGTGTGATTTAAAAAACAATAAAATGATATCTTCAATTAGACTATAAAAAGATCTTACCTAACAACATTTTCGGTCTTTTTTATTTCGATTGTGAGGATTTTAACTTCAATGTTGTTCATCTCTTATTTGTCAAGTTTAAAACATAAGGTAAAACAATAATTAACATAATCATAATATAATATTTTGTTTTATGTATGTTACAAGAAATAAATTTTCCTGGGAAAAAGCCACAGTTTTATATTGAACACGTTAAAAAATTGATTTCACAATTTTGGTCCAAGCACTACTGATGAGGAATTGTGTTCCGAAACGGCTGCCTGGTGCTGTAAAATTACGGTTGGTATAATATAAAATTTATACATGTAGCTGACAATATGTTATTTTATTATTTGTTAGAATAATACATTTGTAAAATTATATTTATTTATAATATTAAAAAAATTGAAAAAAAGTAAACTTGCATCTTTTTTTTTTTTTGGAAGGTATTTTTCCATATACATGATTTTAGGATTTTAGTCGTGTTGTCTGTCGTCAAATATTTTTTATTTTAGATTTTCTCGTGTTTCAATCCCTTGAAATATATTTTTATATATAAGATATATATTTGATAAAATAATAATAATAATAATAATAATAATAATAATAATAATAATAAATAATAATAATCGATAATCAGTCATAATAATAATAATATAATAATAATCATATTGCCTTATGAAACACTTCTCACCAGGACTTACTGCCGATAACTAGACCAAATGTATGATTCACTTACCGTATCCATCACCATAAAGCACAAAGTAGGTAAAGTTTGTAGCGTTAATTAATTCATAAATTCAGAAATTTTTTTTTATTAAAACAATGGCCGATACCTTTCACAATATGCACAGTTACATAATAAATGGTCGTATTTTAAATTGCTTCCTGTAACGTGAACTGAAGCTATTCTTAACAAATGAGGACATTTAGCAGAGAATCTACAAGTGATATCCTATAACATATAAACATGGTTTTATTGGAAGCATGCATCTAGCCAGTTGTTAAAGTTTCATTGAAGGAAAATATATTCTTATTCTAATTACATATTATATCAATGTTAATTTCACAGCACTAGACGGCCGTTTCGGAATACAATTCCTCATCAGTAGTGCTCGAACCAAAATTGTAAAACCAAATTTATCAAGGGGTTGAAAAATTATGCAAAGAACCAAAATAAATTTAACCAAAGTTAGCTAAGGAAATACTTTACATGAGGGGTTATACCTTAGGTTTTGATGAATTTTATATTTCAAAGTAGGAAATTTAAAAACATGTATATTGCTGACAGTACAAAAGTATTGCTGTAAATTTATACGTAAATGTGTAGGTAAAAAACCAATGTATAATTAACTTGTGTCTTGTTTCTCACGAAACCTTGTTTGTGTCCTATGCTCCTCGTCATTTTTGGCTATGGCCAGGAACACATGGTATTTTGCAGCTTCTTACTTTATATTTCATATCAAAAAAATAAATAAATAAATAAAAATCCTTTTCAAGCGAGCTTGAAATTGATTTCTATTTCTTTAAGATGCCGTCTATATATTTATATCATTAACATAGTAACAGTTTTAATGTGTATATTTAATAAAACATCTACACGAATTGCAATCCGTCCTTGATACATAAATGAACACACACTTAAGTAGCGATGTTATGATGTCCTTGAGATGTATATCTGAAATTATACGTTAGTACAGAAGCGCTTTTAGGACAATGCAAAAAAAATTATTAAGTAATTAATCTGCCCGGGCAGATTGTTGTTATTCCGCTCCGAGTGGATTGCTATTCTGCCCGGGCAGATTGCTATTCCGCCCGGGTGGATTCCTTATTCTGCCCGGCAGATTGTTATTCTGCTCGGGCGGATTTCTATTCTGCCTGGGCAGATTAATTAATCAGTTAACTTTTTTGCATGTCCTAAAACCGCTTCCGTACGTTATTGAGGATGTTGTGAATTTTGTATCGTAATGCAGTTACACAGAGATATGTCAACAGGTTAAAATTCAAAAATATATCCCTAGGAATTTTACCTTATTCCCTGAATTACTATGCTGTGCATGATTTGGCAAACCTCGGTCTTAAATTTCATCTGTCAATAATATGGTGTCATTTTATTTAAAGTAAAAAGTGAAAAGCTTATCTTTCCATAGTTAGCTTTAACTATAGAAGGATGTAGCAAATCTTTAATAGCTATGTGATACCATTGATTATTTTCTTTGGAATTATGCAATGAAGAACACTGCATCTTTTCCACAGCAAATGGCTATATTTTAAAGCTACATAAAACTACAGTGCATTGACTATTAGTTTTATAACCTTCGGGGAAACTAGGTTTACCATCAATAAAACCAAGTGTGAAATATTGGAGTTTTACGCCAAAGTAAAGATGCTTACATTTATATTAAGGCGGTCATCTCAGGGATGAGTGCCAGGCGAAAATCATCGACATTCGGCGAACAAACTTTCTCACATTATTGTCTTTCCCAAGTTGTATTCGAACCAAGACAGTGAAAGGCTCAGTCATTCGTAAGTGCACTCTTTTGACCGGGCGGCCACCGAGGTAGTTTTTAAAAAAAAATATTTTTTACTGAATGAAACTGTAACTTTTACTGTTTCCAAACCTTAGCATTTTTGGATTTTATATTTATTTTTATTTAGTAAACCATGAGAATGACTTAAATAAATCATTAAATTGTGTACTTTTGTCACAGGATTCCAAAACAGTCTATTTATGCAATTTAATTTTAATTATTCCAATTCAAACAAAGTATTGTTAAGAACATAACAACAATTAGTTTTGAAAATTGAGTGTATAGATTCATTTCTAAGACAAAACAATTAATCATATTTCCTATGTAAATGTGCCTTATAAGTCACTTTCGAGATACAATTTCTCATCAGTAGTGCTGCTTGGACCAAAATTATGAAACCTTTTTTTAAGATGTTAAAAAGATACCCAAAGGGACAAAATAGATGTTATATATTTTAGCTAAGGAAACGCTGTGCATGAAGGAGTATACCTTGGTTTAAACTACATATTATATATAAATGTTAATTTTACAGCACTAGACGGTCGTTTTAGAAAAGAATTTCTCATTAGTAGTGCTTGGACCAAAATCGTGGAACAATTTTTTTTCAAGATGTTGAAAATATATCAAAAGGACCAAAATATATTTTACCAAATTAAGATAAGAAAATACTTTGCATGAGGGATTTTGCCTTAGTTTTAACATATACATATTAGGTTGTTGCTTCACGGTTTGGTAATTCTAAATGTGCGTATTTATGGACAACTTGTTGTAAAGTTAGTGCATTCACTGAAAGAATTAAGCCACAACACGGGGTAATCGCATTGTCCCCAGTTAGTGTTTATTAAAGTAGGTAGTTCTATAACAGGTGGCCTCAATAACAGTTTATTTTGTTTATCTTATTTGTTTGATATTTTAGATAATCTGGTTGCATTGGCAATTGTCATTGCTTACCCTTCCGGAGTACCCGGTCTCAATTCCCTGGTGGAAGTTTACGTTTTCAACCTAATTTGTCAGTTTCAAAGTTTAAACTTTACTTCTGGATTTTAATTTGGACATGGAATATTATATTTGTTTTTGATTTGTTTATCTAGGTACATAGTACTATGTTCCGTTATAGTGAATCAAACAAGCAAAATACCCTACTATCTCCGATTTTATTGGAGTTGTTCTCTTTTTCATTTATAGTTCATTACACATGAATTTATACACATTAACACGACACGACTTCTAAGCAAGTGCTAAACAATGTTTCATTTCACTTTTTGGACAGAATAACTACATATTTTTCAAAAGACAAAGGACAGCATTTGCTCACACATTTATCCATCTTTTTCACTAGAGCAATACCTTTTATTTTTGAGCAAAAACAACGAATTTCCCTTAAACTCCATGTTGATTCTTTTCTATTTTATATTTCCATGATTCATTTTTGTTTACTATTCGTTATCAATATCATAATATGAATATGTGCCTGGTTTCTTCTCTTTTCACATGAATGTCTACACTTCATTAAAAACTACTTCATGACACTAAATCGTATCTCCAGACATTGAGTGTTTTATTAGAAACATAAGGTTAGTAATTAGCATTGCCTGAAAGCAAGAAATGTATAAATATACTTCAACTAATTGAAAGACAGATCAACAGTTGTTTTATTAATTTGTCTAGCAATACACATCTTATGTAAACAGATAGAATTACATCAAAAACAAACATACTTATCCATGTCCGAAACACAATCCAGAAGCAAAGTTTGGAACTGACAAATCAGGCTAGACACGTGAACGTTCACAGGGAAATGAAGTCGGGTGCTCCGGAAGGGTAAGCCCTGATATTATATCAGTGCTGATTTTGCAGCACTAGACGGCTGTTTTGGAATATACTTTCTCATTCTTGGACCAAAATTGTGAAACAAAAAACTTTTTTCAAGTAATTGAAACAATATCAAAATGAACAAAATATATTTAATCCAATTTATTTAATGAAGTACTTTGTATGAAGGAGTAAACTTTAATTTTTTTTAACTTATTGTTTATTTTTATTTATTTATTTTATTTATTCGGTTTTTAATTTATTTTTAGATTTTAACTACCGATAGTAGAAATTGAAAATAATAAATTGAAAACATAATATAATAAGTCCATAAATACAGTTCTATAACGGAGTCTTGATAATATTTAAACAAAATTTTCCAGCAATGTAGATTATTTTAGTAACAACTTACATTTTGGGAATGTTTTCATTGCAAGACAATTTATGGTTAAATTATGATTCCTCAAAACCTAAGGTATACTCCCTTATGTAAAGTATTTCCTAAGCTAAAGATCAAATGTATATATATATATTGGTTTTTTTGGGGTATCTTTTCAACATCTTGAAAATAAATTTGGTTTCATAATTTTGGTCCAAGCACTACCGATGAGGAATTGTATTCCGAAACGACCGTCTAGTGCTGTAAAACTTAAACTGGTATAATATGGAAATTGAGTCTTATCTTCAAACATAATTAATTAGGTAAAGCTAAAATTTATTAAAAACGCGTCCACAGGATAACACGAATTTTAATTGATACAATGTTAACTGTATCCTACGTCAGAGAAAGACAAAACGCAAGTATTTTACAAATTATCAATAGCACTGGAACAAATCAATACACCGAGTCGTTGCTAAAAATAGACTTTTTGGGCTCCATTCTTCCTTTATATCCCCTTTTATGTAACAAAAATGTAATTTGGGTGGATGATTAAAACGATTCGGTTCATACAAGGAGATGAATTATTGGTTTGTGTCCATTGTAATTACATATTATACTAATGCTAATTTTACAACATTAAACGATCGTTTCGGAATAAATTATAAAATATTTGTTTTTGCTTTCTCAAACGTAAGGAACATTATCTGCATTTTTGTCGTACGTCGGTAACAATTACTAAAACGTTAGGTAACCCTAACCCAACCGACCGCCCGTCCGTCCGATCGTCCGTCCCTACAACTTTGCAATAACAACACAACTGAATAACTGATAAATTATATTATATATATAATAACAGTATGTCCAAAGTTTTTTCTTATCGCTAATTGTTAGATGACTATGTATAAGAAAAATAGCATATTTATAATTTCTAGATTTACTCAGGCCGCACAATTTATCGCCTATCTAACACAATGTTTTACAATATATGCAGCAGGGATATTGCAAGCCTAGGCTTATCAATGTATGGCCGTCATCACAGTATTGTTGATACGTTTGATGTCTCTGTGTCCAGGATTGCTCTGGATATATTTGACGTCCCATAGTTCCATATTCCTTTGACACAATTTTGTAGTTAGCTAAACAGGAGGTGCTTACCCTTCCGGAGCAACCAGCCTCACTTCCCTGGTGGAAGTTCACGTGTCTAACTTAACTTGTCAGTTCTAAAATTTTTACTTTGCTTCTGGGTTGTGATTCGGACATGGATTAGTATGTTTGTTTTTGATTAGTTGTGTTGTCTGTCGTCAAGTATTTGGTTCAGTTTTTTTGTGTGTGTTTCAATCCCTACACGGCCGTTACGGAATCTAATTCATTATCAGTAGTGCTCGGACCAAAATTGTGAAACGTTTCAAGATGATGTAAACTAATAGGACCAAAATATAGCATTAAATTACTTAGTATACCAACAATCACATCACGAAATCATACGAAATCGCATGACTAAACCGTGTATGGAACAAATGATTGGCTTCTGACGAGCATTTTACATAATGACAAATTAGTCCATTAATTAGGTTGACGGCGTGTCGCTAGATGCGCTCTTGGCGTAACAGGTACGTTTGATGTCAAGGGTACTCACAAACTTAATAAATGTATATCTCCAACAAAACATTGGTGGTGGTTTTAAAAATCACTTGGTTACTGTGTCTATTTTCAAATAATCATCTTTATTAGTTATGTAACATTTCGCTACCTACTATTTACAGAACCCTAGGAACAGTGCAAATTCGAGATGTTTATAATCTGTAACCTCAATATTTTAGTGACAGTACAGTCGGGATTTTTGTAATCAGCGGTCTCAAATTTGTTTTTGTGACAGTGCAAAGTCTTAATTTTTCTGAATGAAGTATTCAAAAATTTATAATATGACAATTAATGAACTGTTTATCAGTTGATTTTTTTCTATTATTTTTTTTTCTTTTAATTTTTTTTTTTACTTTGATTTTCAAAAACCTCCTTCCTTGTATACCATAGAAAAGTGTATATCGGTTATGCTGAATGTACAGTTTTACGTAATCAATCAAATACACGATATAATACATATTATCTCATTCATTTGCCCAAGTTAACAAGTAGCAATCTAACCTATACAAAGGAAAACAACATTGACCTGTCTGCTTGACCTTAAATTTAATATTAATCATGGAGCAGTAGATTTTTGTATAGATGACACAGGTGTTTATATTATGTACATCATGGGGACGTGCAAACTTTGTGTATTAACTGCGAACTCTTACACTACCTATGTATTATGACGATTATCGTATACCAGTATTCCTAATAAAAGGTCAAATTGAAAGTTCAATGCTGTTTGTCTATATTATATGCAGTAGACTTCCTGTTATCACCATTATTATTACGTTGAAGGACGACCATGAGAGTTACATGATAAGTGGAATTCTATATCAAACGAAAAGACAAAACGTTGTTTTTTGGTGTAATTTAAGAATACCGATCAAAGGTTAGTAAATACATTGTTTGACTTGGAAACTAATATAAACGAAGATTGGAAAACAATTTTACCACGTTGAGCAATTCTAAAAGACGGTGTGTTGAATTCTTAAGAGGCGGTGTGTCGAACTCTAAGAGAGGTGTGTCGATTTCTACGTAACAGTGAGTCCAAGAGACAGCGTGACGGTTTATCAAACTATAATGGACGGTGTAGAAAGATAGTGATATTATTTGTCGATTAGTTAAAGATATTTGTAAGTTTAGTTAAATTGTTGGCTTGCTGCCTCAGAAAAACTTTGCATCTTGCTAGCGTTGCTTTGGTAATGTGTTGTCAGGGTGGGTGGTTTTTCATACATGTCAAATATTAATATTCCCAGTCGCTAGCATTCTTGGTGGATAAAAGTAATTATAACCTTGTAAGATTATTCCGAAAGTGAATATTTATCGATGGTTCAACATCCCCCCCCCCCCTCAAAAAAAAAAAAAAAAAAAAAAAAAAAAAAGAAACTTGAAATTACGTAAGGGTCCGGGACCATAAACATGAAGAAAATGCAATAATTGAAAGCTATAAGCCTTAAACCCGCAAAAACTATGTGCCTTTAACCATTAAAAACAAAAAGTGGAAACCTGTGTACCTTAATTTGGCCTTAAACCCGTAAAAACAAAAAATGGAAACCTATGTCCCTTAAACCCGTAAAAACAAAAAATGGAAACCTATGTCCCTTAAACCTGTAAAAACAAAAAATGGAAACCTATGTCCCTTAAACCTGTAAAAACAAAAAATGGAAACCTATGTCCCTTAAACCCGTAAAAACAAAAAATTGCAACCTATGTCTCTTAAAAGATTGAAAGCTATGAGCTTTAAACCCATAATAACAACAAAAAATGTGTATCATTTTCTTTTCGGTTTGATAATGGCAAAATTTAATTGTTAAAAATAGTCTCAGTGAACAACAACGCAAGGATTGTCCTAACTGAAATTTTTCATCAGTAGTAGTTTGCAAATGTCAAACATTTACATTTTTATTTTAAATACACAGTTAGACTTTTTAAAACAAAATAGGGCCAAATAATGGTTAACTCGAAAAATAAAAAACGCGCACCTATTCATTTATGTAAAATGCTTTATTGTGACAAGGCACTTTTCGAGAGATTCCCGATTTTTTTTAATGTACCTGTTTTATACCATTTTGTCCGATCCCCATCCACACCCAGAAGGTCATGAAGATCAATATATTTTTCTTGTGCTTCGTTCCTCGTTTTGTTATTTTGTTTTGACTCCAAATCCAGACATTTACGAGCATAAATATGTTTTTATTTTGTTCTTTGTTCCTTATTTTGTTTTGCCCAAACTCAGAAGTTCACTGGCATCAGTATACGGTACGTTTTTTGTTGCTATTTTCTATAGTTTGTTTTGGCATGTGTTTAGTTGCACTGGTTATTAAGCATGTATATGGTTAAAATTCTGTTTCATTTTGTTTAAGTCAATTTCACTTTCCATTTTCTAATAGCCTTATCATCTTCCGTCTTTCGAAGAAGGTGGGAGATGCTAAATTTGAAGTTTCGACCTTAAGTCCGTCCACCCGTCAGACAAATTGTACGCAGCAATTCTCCAAACTATGAAGCACTAATTTGTGAATTTTGATGCAAAACATCAACATAATTAGGAGATGCGTAAGACATTAACCCAAGTTGGTTTCCTCATTTTCCTGCGAGGTAAGGCCCTTTGATTAAAAATTAACTGGCGGGTGATATTAATTCAATGAACTTGCTTGTTTTCATTTATACTACATGTTTCCGTATGTAGTTACAGACGACAAGCCCAGACACAGTCACTGGCCGTCTTCCAAGTATCCGTAAACAAAAAAAGTGCATGTTAACGTGATAATGACATGTTTTGGGCACAATCACTGTTTGGTAAAATGACGTTTAGGAAATAAGTGGGATGGTTTGAGCTTTCCAGAACACCGGATATAATGCAACTATATATTTTTCATTGAATCTCAAGTGGTCATTTCTGCAAAGCACATCCCTTGTAACGATAAAATAATGAAAGAAATTTACTTTGGAATAAACAATATTTAAGAAAATTCCTAAAAATTCAAGTGACCTTTCCGACTGACCGTTTGAAAACCATCTTTTTATTGGCTATAGACAATATTGACCTTAAATTTAAATGTTTATCATAAACCAGTGCCTTGATATGTTAGCGTTTGTTTCATTCGCATCACATTGAAACTAATTTTAACAGGAGACGCTTACCCTTCCAGAACACCCGGCCTCACTTCCCTGGTGAAAGTTCACGTGTCTTACCTAACTTGTCAGTTTTAAAGATTTATACATTGCTTCTGGATTGTGATTCGAACATGAATTAGTATGTTTTTTGTTTTTTATTCAAACGTATGCGTTTCCGTATGTAACATAAATCTTCGAGAGTTTAAGACAGTATGGTAAATACATGTGTTAACGGAAAGATAGGTTATAAGTGCACCATGTGTTGGGTAGACCTTCCTATATAAAAAAAATCTAATGAAAGGTCAAACGGACAGGTCAATGTTGTTTCCCTGTATGCGTAATTATAATTTAGCAGCCTTGATCGACATAACATTAATCTCTATCTGTTTAACAGAATATAGGACGTACATCCGTTGTAAACTCTGTTTATTACAAGTACAATGTCACATTAATTAAAATCTGATTGGCTGACCTGTTCATTCATAAATCACACCATTCATACAGGACTGTTCATTGAGAACACTTGACAGTGTAAAATATCAATTAATACATATAAAACGAGAAACAAATGCCATATTGATAATAAGTATGTACATACTAGTATAATATTTACTTATAAATATTTACATTGAGTAATAAAACTTTATAGGCAAACAACATTGACCTGTTTATTTGACCTTTCATTGGAATATTTATTTACGATGATCCATCCAGTACCTGGATAGTGTAAGGGTTTACAGTTTATACCTAACAAGTAATGTTTTCCACTGTATAGCTGAAATATACATCCATGGTCTTTAGACTCAAATGCACATATTTAAATTAAAGGTCAAGCGGACAGGTCAAAATTTAAGATTAATCTTTGTGACTGTGGAATTGCAAAAATTTGGTCCAAGCACTATTGATGAGAAACTGTATTTCAAAACGGCCGTCTAGTGCTGTAAAATTAAAACTGTCGCTTACACAACTACATTAAGATTAAGATGACAATTTCTGTATATAAATACATAGTTTATAATGCATTTTGTCGTAAACTTTACTAGATAACCATCTCTAATAAAACCAAAGATGAACTATTCTGCTATGATCCTTATTGATATTTATTATTTTGAGCAAAGATAATAATCTCTGTGACTGTGGGATTATTAATCGCACAATTTTAGTCACAGCACTAATGTTGATGATGAACTGTATTCCGAAACGACCGTCTAGTGCTGAAAACTTAAAACTAGTTTATATAATATATAACAAATACAGTTTACTCTATAATACATAAGAGTTGAGTAGAGTAATGGTGTTTAACGTCCCAGTCAAGAACAATTCACTTATATCGATACGTCGCCAGCTATAGGTAAAGGGCAGAAATTTTGCCTGTGCGTTGCGCTGATGGTATTATACAGCAGGGTTCTTTATTGTACCAAGCCTACCAAGAAACAGGGCCTCTTTATTTTAAGTTCCCATCTGAAAGAACTGTGACTTTCATTTCGTAATGCCGAGTGCTTGGCGAAAGAGCAGTCACTACCCACTTTTATGTCTTGGGTCAGACCCGGTTGGTGTTCGACGAACCCACGACCTCCCACTTACGGAACGAGCACTCTACCAACTGAGCTACCGCAGTGGTTTGTAATACAAAAAAGTACTTTGCATTAACAATAGCAAAGGCAACGAAAAACACGCACCAACAAAATAAAATAAAAAATGGGATGAACATTATATTCAGAATTGTAATATACAACCTCCTCCGACATTTGACACTGGTCGGGTATAGTATTCCTGTGATGTGGTTCGAGGGTGGGGGGGGGGCTAACCACCTAACTATTTCAAAGAAAATTTTTTTTACAAAACATTGAACCAGCAATTTCACAAGCATATTCTCCACTTAAAAAATGAACACGTGTTTGACTGAATCAGTAGAAATGTCCCCATCATTGCTATGAAAGACTTACTCGAGATCAGTCAACAAAGAAGAAATGGAACCATCACATCTTGCTGACATAAACAGTCAATACATCATCTTTATGATGTTAAAGAAATCCATAATTTCAAATTTCAGTAACTACATAACTTCACTTATGTATACTTTTTTTTTATGAAATACAAAGACAACAATTATATTGTATTTTTCAAGTTATTTATATAACTGTCGTATACTATTTTTTTTAAATTTAATCATAAAATACATTCAAAAAATGGTATTGTCATATACCATTTTTAAATTTATTTTATGATTAATTTTTAAAAAAAAAATGGTATATGACATAACCCATAAAAGTATGCTTACGGAATAAAGAATTGAATATCATTTATTTCTGATATATTAAATTACTTTTGTGTGATGAATCAAACTCTACAATAATTTGTATTAATGAGTAATGTTGGTCTTCTTTGAAATATTTTGAGTAAAACGTGCGATTATGCATTTTACAAAAATATTCATAAAATAACATTGCAAAGTTTGGTATCCATTTCAATCACAAACGATATGCAAGAATAAAAAACTATTTATTTTTATTTGAAAAACTTGAATCATTTATCAATACAATATGTTTGTATTGCTGTTTTCAAATTTGAAGTACAGTATTTTTTCCGCCGGATTGAAATTAAAACGTGAATCGAAAAGGAAAAACTGATGATCCGGAAATCAGGTTAATAAAAGGCTTTTCGGCTTGTTTCTGGATCCATTTTCATTTTTTATGTTAAATTGTGTATTATATTTATTTATTTATTTTATTAAAAAGATTGTTTAAACTATTTTGGTTAAAAGAACACCCAAACAACTGACTAAAATATCTAAATAGTGGACAATAGTGTGTTGAAACCCAACAATTTTAAACATTTATGAATGCGAAGTTGTTGCAATTATCCGAAGCAGTTGTAATTAATGAGCTTATGTGCTTGTTGCTAAATCGATTTACTAGTATTCAATTTTAAGCTTTCTATAAATTTAGGACCGGTATGTCCAAGTTCTACACTCATCTAAATTACAAAAAATTGCATTCCATTTTTCCAAAATTTAGACCTTGGTATTATTTTTAAGAAATTTTTAAAAGATTCAGAAATTAACAAGAAAATGCGATAAGTCTAAACAAAATGCACGTGTGACATACCATTTTTAAAATCGTTTCATTTTATATATTTTAAAAATGGTGTATGGCAATATACAATTTTTAAATGCATTTAATGAAATGGTATATAATCATGAAACACGCAACACGATATGATTATTGAAAACACAATCTTTGATCTAATTGACGCTAATGTTTCAGTCACAAAGTGATCAATTTTCAGGATTCAGAAATGCGAGCAATCAAATTGTATGGATTTATCACACTTAACAATATCTCTAAATATGGTCAATTAAAAAAATCTCTAGAATTTTATGATTCGCATCAAACTAAACTGATAACTAATTTCTTTGGATAATTCTGATTCTCGTTTAACGTATGTAAATCAATTTTTGCTCGGCTTTAAGTTTTAAAAAATATTGCGTATATTAATAATACGTTACTTAACCACACCCCTGGATATTATCATAAACCCAGCTAAATATGAGGCTAATCTGTCTTTGTCTTTTGTCCTATTTTAACTTAGCCTTGTTGTAATGTTGTGTTTGCTATTTTCAAAATTATTCTTATTCAACCAGGGGTTCAAAATTCTCTTAGTCCGAGGTCTGGGGGCTATTGTTTTTACATTGGGGCTATTGATATTCAAACTCTAAAAGTCCGATCGACCTGACATTTTTACCAGGATAATCCTACATTTTCTATATATGATAACGTTTAATTCTTCGACTTGTTTTCCTGATCTTATTACTTGTATTTTATGAACAGATTGTGGAGACGAGTTTATATAAGACTTGGTCTTGTTCTCGAATCCTTTTCATTATGTATATGTATGTTATTGTACCATTGCATTTTAAATGAATAAAATATTGTTTAACCTAATAAAAACTAAAAACAATTTTTTTACAATAATTCGATATTAGATTCTTTTAGACGTGATGTGGGACCAGCAAAAGAAAAGGCCATGAACCTTCCATTACAAAACATAATTTTGAACTCTGCCAAGTGGTAATATCAGGTGTCAAAACGTTCTGAGAAATGTTTGACATAATATATTTATACACGATAAAGAATAATAAAAGCTGTTCATCTCTTATTTAATTGGAATTATTTGAATTAAAAGTAAAAAATATTTAGAAATATCAAATTTTAATGACTTGTTTTAAAAAGGTATAGAATTTGTTATAAACATAACATTGGAATAATAGGATCATGGAGGAATATTTTAAGCACTAAAACACCGTCAGATCTGCACAGTATTTGATGACTCACCATTCTGCAGGTGAGTGGACCTGGCTGATTTGTATTCGGGTTATTCGAGAGAAATGATGAATCTCTGCCCGTGGCATATCTTCTATTAAACACCGGCCGTCGTTCTTATGCCTATGAACATGACTACAATAAAAAAAACAACACCACGAACGCCTTCCTCTGGAGTATATATTACTTAAAAAATGATAGATACAAACTCAGCTGTTGAGGTTACCTCCATTGGAAAGAAATTATGACTGAAATTTACTTCGTGTATCATATGAAGGCAAACACAGTTCATTTTAGAATGAGAAATATCCCAAACTTTTTTCACATTTCAACCAATACAATTTTGGTAAATTTGTCAAATTTTATTATCAATCAATAACTGACTAACTGGTTGTTGAGCGAACAAAATTTAATGTACCAAGTTATTAAGCATAGAAAATTCTCTAGACGTATAAAAGTACGTAATATAAACCTTCTAATTTTCTAAAACTTTTTAAAGCTAAGTAACGAAGTGCAGGCGTACTGTGTTGTTTCGTCAAGTATAGGTTATTTAGGGGCTTACTTTGTCACAATCTTGACAATTAACGTACCATGAGCTTTTATAGAAGCTGTGATTGAGTCACATCTTCCGATTGGTTGGACCAATTTAAACAGAACACAGTTACACACCCTGGCTAGCCATAGCAACATGATAAAACGCACCAAAAGGAAGTCTGCGCAGCAATCAGACAAACTTCAAGGCACGCTTGTTAAGCCACCTAGGTGCGTGGAACTTTTATGAATGAAATAAGCCAAAAACACGTATGCGGTGTTCTTAACCTGTGAGACCAACTCGGAGCTTTCACAGAAGTATCAATAACATAAAGCATAGCTGCACATTGGTAAGAGGAAAAGTTTAGCAGCGAGACCAACTCGGAGCTTTTATAGAGGTGAGCGGAACTATTTGTTGTATATTAAATGTGGATTAAACTTAAAACACATTGTACGAGGTTTAAAAATGTTTCTTCAATTTGTGCTCAGATAAGCTTTAAGGCCTTTAGTTCAGATGAGCTATTGCGACGCTTCGTCTGTCGTCCGACGGTCGCGTGTTAACTTTTTATATCTTGATTGTTTCCTCTTAAACTAATGGACCAAACTTGATGAAACTTGGTGATAATACTTATCATTCCTGGATAAAAAACCTTTCAGATTAGCGCAAATAAAGATGTCTTCTTATGGCAACAAAAAGGGGGAAGTAAAAATATTTAAAAATCTTCTCAGTACTATCAACATGCAAGAAATAAACCTAGATACTGCATTTCATGTTTAAAATTCTCACGACACCATTTAAAATTTGCACAAACTTTAGTCGTGGGGTTCACAATGGCGACATTATTTATAGTACTACGGCTATAAATGTATTAAACTTAATATATTTTTTAAACACTAATTTACTTTTATTTTAAGTTTTTCTTTTTTAAGTTAATCTAAGTTAATCTTAAATCATATAACTCCCGACTTTTAACCGCCATTGGGTTTAATCCAGTGGTGTGGTTAAGGTACTACTACTTTTGGCGGGACGTAACCATGGCACTTATTTACAACAAATTTTCTTTAAAAAACAGTTTGTATTGAGCCAACATTCCGGTATGTTTATCCTATACATTCTTTCCTACTTTTTCTTAAAAACAAATTTTGTTACTGAAGTATTTCTATTTGAAAATAAACCAAAATTCATTAATCCTAACCTCAAAATATTTATGGAAAAATATTTCATTTGTCAGAACACCGTTTCGTATATATCAATGAAGTCAGATTGAAAAAAAATCGTATCTGAATTTTAATTATATTCTCTAGCACAAAATATTAAGGATTGAACGTAATAAAATGTCCTCTTGTTCCGGGATCTTCTGCATATGTTGTAAATGATTTTTGAAAACAGTAATTTCAGAAATAAAAATATTGTTTAAACTAATAAAATAAAAATGCTTGCTGGTTTCAGTTTTACAATCATTTCTTAACTTCCTATAGTTCAATTCTAGCTAAATTCAATTCTAAGTTATTTTATATTTTTCAAGATATTCTGGAATTGAAGATGTCATTTTAAATTTACCTTCAAGCTTATAACATATACATGTATTCTAGTTTTGTTAAAAATTGGTATTTGCAGTTCCATAAATATCAAGCTGGTTTAAAGAAAAATTAGTTAAGGAATAATTTGAAACTCGGCTAAACTTTTTTTTTTTTTTTTTCATAGTTTTCGACCATTTAGTAATATTTTAGTGAAGTCATATAATTATGGTCTTTTTCGTAACAAGCCTGTTCAGTACGATGTGACATACGAAAATATATTGTTATAATTTTAAGCCAATGATTTCATCATCAAATCTTTCTTTTCGGGTATATTGTAGACGGATAACAAAATTAAACCTGTCTATAATTAAGATTATTGAGTATTTTTATTTACATGCATATATTTTTAGAGACAAAATTTAATAATTTTCGTGATTTTTCATAAATAACATAGATTAATATTCAGGGTTCAGTAAATAGAAAGGTTTTGCCAGAGTATATATATATATATATATATATATATATATATATATATATATATATATATGTATGACCTCTTGTGCCACCTCCGGTAGACTTTGAGCGAAAATAAAGTTGTAGTTAAAGAAGTTGCCACAGTGAATTGTAGACAATAAGACATTTGACATAGTGTCTTGGAAATTTAGTTTTTCAAAATTACGTTTAAAAACAATTAAATCGGTTAAAACTGAATGTGTGTTTTTTTAAAAATAGAATATGTTTATATACTGATGTACCGGTACTTTTATATTGAAGTAATATGTTGTGTTGTTTAGTGTGTAAAAAAGAGCAAGTGAACGATGTCTTTGTCTAGTTAATAAATAAATAAATAAATAAATAAATAAATGAAATTTACAACGCAAATTAAAAAAGTGTGTAAATATATGTCAAGAACAACACAATACTTTTGAAAAGAAAAACAATATTTTCATAATTTTCCCAAGCGTTAACAAACATTGTAATTTTATCTGAACACTACCTAATAAAACCGTCATTTTAATTTATAATTTATAATGTTTTCAGAAAATTAAAATATTTATAACATGACATTACAGGCAATTAAGTTTACATCACAACAATGGAATTTTCATTCGCCTTAACAGCTTTTCCTGTTGTCACATGAAGTTCTATACATTATGGTTTGAACTGGCTATTTAAAACTCATTCTTTCTTGTAAGATAAATTAAAATCTGAAAATTTAAAATCTAAAATCTTTATAATTTTGTTGGTTTGATGGTTTTTTTTAGTTTTTAGTTTGTCAATTAAGCAAAGAACATAATACCGAGAAATTAAAAATAAAAAGCGCGCGTACAAATATATAAAATATTTAGTGGTTAAACTTCAATAAAAGTTTTGAGCATTTTTAAAAAAAATTGAAATAAGAAAAACTAAAATAATAAAAGAAAGAAAGAGAAGAAAAGAAAAAATGAAAACCCGATAACCTTGGTCCTGATAACCTTGGTGACAATCGGATTTATTTTCAAGAACCACATCACTATCAAAATTGCGGCGAATATAAAACTGTTGATAATATTTCTGTATGCTGTGGAGTATCGATCGTTCCAAACGCCTACGCTGAATAATAAAACAGCTATATACATTCGTTATTGCTAAAGCAGTCAATATATTTATAGTCTTCAGAGAATTGAATATCGGTGTTTTATCCCGATAACATGTACGGTTACTGGTGATTGCATTTCATATGAAATCAAAACGAGTCGTCGTCTGCTACCAGCGAAATCAGAATGTGTAATAACAAGATCTACTGAATGTTTGCATCCTCTTCGTGTTTGAATGGTTGCGCTGGCTTTGGCTGATTTTAAAACGAATTGCTGCTGATGGTGGTGAAATCAGAAAACTGTTGATCTAAATAACGCATTTGAGCAAAGAAAAATTTTAAAATTCTATTATTATTATTATTATTATTATTATTTTTGGTTGTTGTAATTATTATTATTACTCACTAGTATTTATTCTGCTTTGACTATAATATAAAGACGTATTCAAACAACAAAGTGTTTCTATTAAAATTGTTAAATAGTAGCAAAAATTATAAATAAATAAATAAATAAATAAATAAATAAATAAATAAATAAATAAATAAAATAAATAAACAAACAATAACAATAATCAAAAACAATAAAGGGTAAAATGGATACCACACAGTCATGTAAATCATTTTTATTCGAAAAGATGTTGAGACGAAAATTTAATGTACCAATATGTAAACTGTATAAATTCGATTTTTAAATTTTGTGAAATGAATGAATTTGTTTATAGCGGAATAAAACATTGCATGATTAACTTTTACAAATGTTGCAATATTAACGTGAAAAAATGATATATCTAAATTCTGAATACATGTATTCTTTGCAATTTACCGTAAAATTTAATGCCCCTTTAAATTGAAATTTTGCACATAAGAATTATTATATGCGCCACAATTCTTTAAGTTATTGCTTCTAGAGACAAAATTTTTAATAAAAGTTGTCTTGTCACGTGATTGTAACCGTGCTTGTACTAGCAAAACTTACAGAACACACTGTTTAACTATTCGGCGCACGTGCCAATGGTTGATGTTTCTTCTATGACCTGGTGATATCTAAGATTTTTTCCGCTATGAATTTGCTCGTTTTACACCTACCCACTTCTTAAATGCCACCCCCCCCCCTCAGACCCAGTCTTATTAAACCCGTTTCAAATTGTAAAATCCTATGTCTTTGGCTGTTAATTGCAAATATAAAATAAGATCGCAATACAAATCGGCAACAAATATCGCCAGCCTGGAAATATTGATCCGGCCTTACGCCTACGCTCGCTGATATTAACACTTCGCTAAACATTTTCTATCAACTACATATAACTTCAGCGCCTACAGTAAATGTATACTCTCCAGAGACGCAAGATTTAAAAAAGAGAAGAAGAAAAAGAAAAAATCCTGCTAATGTTGCTTGCATAAGCATTGTCAAGGTCTGCAATATTCTGATTAAATATGAGGCGTTATATTACAGCCCACTCATTTTATATTTGCGTGGTCGTTAGATGTGAGATGCAGCATTTATGGGTTTTGTTATGCAATTTAATACAAATTTTAATTGCGGATTGATTGATTGGCTGATTGTTTTATTGATTGCGTTACAATGCATATACAGTTTTTTGCCAGAGGTCTGCAAAAATTACAAGTCTAAAAAATCTTCCAGAATGAAATCTTAAATTAAATTATTGCTTAGTTCCATGTTTCGCAATTTTGTACCTAACATATATACTAAGTTTACTCACTAATGAAGATAGAACTTTCTTCTTTTTCTTTTCAACTATGAAGATTTACAAAATTAAGCCATTTCGGCTTTGAGTGTTGCAAATTAATTTCCATGGTATGATTATCTACAAAACTAAACGTTCGCGTGACCCAGAAGGTACAAGGACATGCGAAGTATTTATGCTTTTTTAGCCGATCGCCCACTTAAAGCCAAGTAAGCCATGTCGGCCAAAGCAATATTGACTCTGAGCTGCTACTAGCCGATCGCCCACTTAAAGCCAAAGCTAAGCCATGTCAGCCAACGCATTATTGATTATGAGCTGCTACGCCTACGTAAAAACAGGTCGGCGACGGCAAACATCTAAATCCTCCAGATATCGATTCTGTCCAACGCCTACGCAGATTAATTTATAGACTTATTAACATATTTATCAAGGACATATTGCTTCAGCAGCTCAATTTGCATTCTAGAGCGACCGATTTTTGTCTCTTAATTGTTGAAGTGCCTTTACCAGATAACGGTATCTATATGTTAGTAATTTATCTGTAAAGCACAATTCTAGTTTGCAGCATTATTGCAGTATCTGAACACGAAGCTTTACATGTAATCAATTTAAGCTTAGCCATGTCCGCGTATTGACCCCATGTAAATTGAAAAACAACTTCATTTGATTGATTTATTGACCAACATCATCAAGGTCGTATCTATTTTTAGACTTTCTCCAAGGCAGGCCACGAATCCCATGATATCATGACACGTGTAAAAACAAGTGTTTTTATTTTTTGTTTATCAACTATTGCATGATTTATTTAATTTATATATCAAGCTAGAGAAAACGAACAACAAACAATGTGTTTATATTGAAATAGTAGAATACTAAAATGTTTGATGTGCAATAAGTGAACTATATAAATCATGTAATAAAACTACTGAAGGTCGTCTCCGATTTATTGGAGATGTTCATCTAGTCGGTTTCGATGTAAAAACAAAAGCTTCGAAACAATGACTATTTAGTTTTCCAATTTGTCATGTCCGGTTTTATTTGAGGCATTCATCTAGTCGCTCGCTGACTATGTGATTTTCCACTTTGCTATTTAAGTTTTATTTGCAGGTTTTTTTCTATTCACCGACACACCAATGTGATTTTCCATTTTGCCATGTAGGCTTTATAGAGGTGTTCGTGTAGCCGATTTGTCATTTGAATTGGAGATGTTCATCCATTCGGTTACTATGTCTTTTTGCACAATCTTACCATCTTTGGTTTCCTCAATTACGGATATCAAGTAAGTGCTTCCACTATGTAAAACATATTACAATCTCCGGTTTTATTGTAGATGTTCATCTAGTCAGCGACTATATGGCTGTCCACAATGTAAAATCATATCTTACCCTATTGGAGTGTTTTCGAAATGTAGGAAAGCATGGCTTGGTTTCCATTGAGTCAATTTCTAAGATTTTGCTCATGGAATTATGTACCAAATTAAAAGATGTTTCCCACCATTTTACATAAAATATTTTGAATTAATTCGAATAAATAAACAAGTTATAGGAACTAGTCAATTAAACACAAAATGGCAGACCGCGAACACGCAAATAATTTAGGTATTTGATTTAGGCTATAAAAGTTAAGTAAGCATCATGTATTATGATCTTTTTTCATTTTTACTTTTGGATTTTTGTTTCTAGTGAGTTTTAGTCTAAAGCGGCATATCCGAGATGGATTCGTGATTTTTTTCATATTGTAAATCAAGGCACAAGAATCTTCTTGGCATGAAACAACAACTGATTGGATTGTACCTTTGACCTGACACTGGGTCAAAGTTCAGAGTAAGGTAAATGGTAACTATACACGCTTGTTCTTGGCGCTCAAAATAGCGCTCAATGTGTGGATACTCGTATACAATTATAAATATTGTTATTACGATTTAATAAGAGGCGCTACAGGATATTTCTAATAATTAAAAAAATGAATCAAAATTGCCCTTTTATTAAATGCATTGTTATTGATGCATCACATCACCCAAAGTTAAGGTCAAAATGTCTGCAACTTCACCTATTGCTGGTGACGTCTCGATGTAAGTGAAATATTTTTGGCTGGGATGTAAAACTCCATGATTCAATCAATCAAGACAAATGAATTTTTGCAAAAACAGAACAATGCTCACAATAGCTAAACAGATTTCAGTAAGACGACACCTATTGCAGTCTGATCGCTTAAAGCTGAATCAGCAATCTTGAATCTATTTGCGGCAATCTTTCTTACAAAATATACAGAGCAAAACTTGCAAAACCTCGAGACACCTGAAATGTTTGTGCGATGACGAATAGCAGTATGACTTGGCTGATTCTCCAAGTTATCGACAGAACTGGTTGGCAACACGCTTGATTCCTTAACAACCACAGAGCATGAATGACGCAAATACATTAAATGGCTATTGATCGTGGTCTAAAAATAGATTGTGGCGATGGTGAATGGAGAAAAAATGGCTTTTTTACATGCAAGAAAAATAAAATATTTCGTTCTCTCATTTAAACAAGCTTCATGTATTAAATTATACACATATGTTTCTAGAAAAATGCTTAAAACTAAGGGTTATACTCGTTGTGTTAGTCTATAATGTCCAACAAAGGTTCATTCATGTACTACTGTATGTGACAAGAATATCAATGATCTATCAATAATAAATAATGAAATGTCTCTTTGGGAATACATGTCATGTATTTGCGGGGAAATGCTGTATCTCCAATGATGAATGTTTATGAGATGCATTATATATATAAAGGTACATTTATCAAAACCTCGATCAAACCCAAAATATCGTATTTTGTAATTAAAGCACAATAATAACACACAGTCGAAAGTCAGTAAATTGATTCTGTCACAATGAGGTACCCTGATCGAGAAACGACAGTTAGACAGACAGGATAGACATACATACATACACTATAAGATCTATTTAAAATATTTAATACAAGTGCTGTATCTTAAGTAAGGGTCTGTTTGGTGTTAGTACTCTATATCTATCATTTATGACTCAGAGCACCCATGCATAAATATAGTCCCTTAAGCAATACAATGATTAACTATGCAATAATATCACAAATAACACTCTTAATTAAAAGACAAATAAATTAATTTTAAATCTAACATACCTTATGTTACAAATCTTGTCGCTAAGCATCTCAAATGAAGAAATCCAAGTAACAACGGTTAACTGCAAAATTTTGCCTGCATTGAAGATAACTATTGATCATTGTCTAACGCCTACTCAAAAGTTATATAAACACATATCGATAAATACATTCATTAAACAAAACATCCCTTCTGAGTTTTAAACAAGTTTCAAATTTTAAATTCTGAAAACCGTTTTACTAAATCCAGAACATTACTTACTGGTGCTTGCAACTGAAGAGAAAATTCCTCAGTATACTAGTATGTTGTAAATATCTCGAGCGAATCTATTTTTATACATCTTAACCTTAGTTGTAGACCTTCGTGTATAACTCTTCCTTATTTACCAACAACATTTTCTATTTTAAGCTCAGATTATAAAAATCCATATGTTTTTCGTTGGAACTCTGACAAGTAACATTTATTTTACCGCAGGTGAATACGAATTATGATTAGAGGCCTTGGAGGATATTACGTCAGTATAGGTCGGCTAAATTTGCTTGTCCTTGTGTCACTCTATTCCTAGACTTATATAAAGTAGGCTGTGACACTGTCTTGAACTATAATATATATATGCTTACTGTCGACTCCATCGACACGAAATTAATAATCAATACACTATATCTGTATACATTTATTACTTACAAGGTCTATTTGTTTGGTAAAAAAGACAAAAATGTAAGCTAGTGTATAAAAACATCCTAAGGTTGCTCGTTAAATGTTTCAGTATTAGCACTGAACGCACCGCAAAGGTAAAAATTCTACCATTTCATCTACAGCTGGTAACGTCTCTATATAAGTGAAATATTTTTAATTAAGATGTAAAACCCAATTCAATCAATCAAGAAATAAATCAAGAAATTCAATATTACATCTGAAATTCTAGTATTGTTTCATTTTAAGCTCTTTTGAGCAATTGAAAATCTTTTTGTTGGTTGGAGTTCCACTGGATTATATTTGTAGTAATATCCAATGGCAGTACAAAGCCAGACGTTTATTATTTATATAAAGTATGTGCTTATCTCTTTAACTGTTGCCTTGCATGTTTGTTGTTTGTCGAGATTATAGTGACGTTGTATATTGACAAGTACACATTTCTATTTTTCATCTTAAAAGTTACATCTGTGTTTTATGCCCAGTGACGGTTCGAAGCCAGGACTTTTTTGAGAAGTACACATTTCTATTTTTCATCTTAAAGGTTACATCTGTGTTTTATACCAGTGACGATTCGAAGCCAGAACTTTTTGAGAAGTACACATTTCTATTTTTCATCTTAAAGTTACATCTATGTTTTATACACAGTGACGGTTCGAAGCCAGGACTTTTTTGAGAAGTACACATTTCTATTTTTCATCTTAAAGGTTACATCTGTGTTTTATACCCAGTGACGATTCGAAGCCAGGAACTTTTTGAGAAGTACACATTTCTATTTTTCATCTTAAAAGTTACATCTGTGTTTTATACACAGTGACGGTTCGAAGCCAGGACTTTTTTGGAGAAGTTTATGCGTTTATCTGTCTTACTGTTGCTTTGTATGTTTGTTGTGTGGCGAAATTTAATTGACTTTGGATACTGACAAGTATACATTTTTATTTTTCTTATATCCATACATGACTACATCACAAACTCGCAAAAAAGGACTCCACCAGGGAAGTGAGACTAATTATTTAATTTGCAAACTATTTCATTCAACATTTCTGTCGCTTTGATTTTACTTTACTTTAAATGAAAAATAGAATATATATATCTCAACTTACCTATACCGATGCCTTCAATTTTCTGAAATGTCCATAACATTGGACCATTATGTCAAATAAAAACTCATTTGATAATTCAATTAAACAAAAACCTTATTTTGTTTATTCCATAAAAATATAATCTACTTGGATTTCAAAAGCAAAATTCTGCATTGCTTATAATCAAAAACATACATACTAATCAATGTTCAAATCAAAATCCAGAAGCAAGATGCCGGTAAAAAACATTTAAACTGATATATTGTGTTAAACACGTGAGCTTCCACCAAGAAAGTGAGACCAAGTGCTCAGGAAGGGTAAGCACCTCCTGTTTAACTATCTTCACCCGCCACGTGTGTAATCAAAATAATTAACTACATGTATAGAAAACGGCAACTAAATACAATTGTTTAAACCATTAAAACATGTTGAAGTAATTAGTATGTAATAAAAAAGTTTACAAACCCCGATATGTTACTGTTTGGTTGGTTCTGTTACGGTGAAACATTCGGTGCACACCAGTATGTATTAGCGCCCCTAACCTGGAGTTAATCAGAATCTAAGTACGTCTGTTTTCATTTTGCATTCGTTTACTCTACCACCACGCCCAAAGTCTCACGTACCTGGGTGGAAGCTAGCGTGTACTTGATTTGCTAGTTTTTTAAGTTTTACTTGGCTGTTGGGGTTGTGATTTGAACATGGATCGGTATCGTTTGTTGATTTAATGTGTTCTGATTAGTTTCTGGTTTTATTGGCTTTTGCTAGATACATACACCCCGATACATTTCAGCAGTATTTTCTATAGGCAATGTCTTTCTGCATGGATGTTTTTCTTAACATCTCTTTACAACAAACCGCATACAAGACAGAAAGGCTTTAAAAAGTTAATAATTACATATTTTAACTAGACAGCCGTTTCGGAATATAATTCCTCGTCAGCAGTGTTAGGACCAAAATTGTAAAACCAAAATTGTTCTTTTCCAAAATGTTGAAAAGATGCTCAAAGGACCAAAATATATTATCCAAAATTAGCTAAGGGAATATTTTGCTTGAGAGAGTATACCTTAGTTTTTATAAACTTATAATGGTTGTATAGGCTATAGTGAAATATACAAATAATAACATTTCACTTTGACAGTCTTCGTTTTTAATGTATATTTCTCGAAGATTAGGTAATCTCAAATTGTTCAAAATGTTTTGCGCTTCCATAACTTGTCTTTCCTCGTATTTTTGTCATGTATGTTACTATATCTAGCATTTCTTGTTTATACGTTTTTTCATTTATGTAACTATATATACATGTATATAAATTTGTCTTTTTTTGATATATTATGAATGAACCTGACAGTGTCAATTTAACCTTACCGCAAAATAAACAGGAAGTATACATCATTCTAAGCCCATTGTTAGTTATTTTATTTCGTTTTTAGAGAGTGTCACATGTCATAATGTTGGACTTTTTCCAGAAATATACTTTTCGTTTATGCCGACACTTCACCATTGAAATCTAGTCAAACCCTTCTGTTTTATTCAAATGATACGCTCAGATGTTTTACTAGAAACATAATATACCAGAAAATATTTTACTTTGCGTTTGGGATTGTGATTTGGACATGGACCGGTGTGCTTGTGTTAAAATTTAAGATTTACAAATACGACCTCGGTCTAAGGTCAAGAACATCCACCCTCCAACTTCTCTTACAAACTCTGTTAGATATTTTGTATTTTTGTTGGTATGTTAGAGACATATACAACTTTCAATGACCCAAGTTTAATGTCATTGCAACCATTGTGTCTATAGATATTGCAGTGCTTACCCTTCCGGAACACTTGACATCACTTCCCTGATGGAAGTTCACGTGTTCCACTTAATATGTCAGTTTCTAAAGTTTTACTTTGCTTTGGGGTTGTTATTTGGACAAGGATTGGTGTGTTTATTTTTGATTGACAAATAGGAGTGTTACCATGCATGTAGTTTTCACAGCTTCTTTGCTTTACCATTTGTTATTAAATTTGCCTCTTAAAATGAAAGAAAACATAAATAGCTACTTTAAATCTTTAATTTTACTTTTGGATAAGTATGTACAGCCGACATTTTGTCTATGACTTTATAACATCGTTACAGGTGATTTATTTATTCAAGACACGCCTGAATGAAAAGAAACTGCCTCTTTCTCAAGAGTAAATAAATGTGCATGGACTGTCTAAATGATAAAACTTTATGTGTAAATCTTACTTATGTAGTTAACTTTTCACTTCTAAGGCTTGTTCTCTTAGCTGCTCGGAAATATAATTGTAACAGGTAAGTATAATGATTCTATAAGGAAATTTTCGTGGACTTTTAGCGTGTTTGATTTTTCGAGAAAGAATTTTCTGATAATAATATTACTAGTTGAGCTTAGTTAAAGCGTTCACTGCCAGTCGCAAATATCTGTATTTGCGGTTACAAAAAAATCATTCAATTTTGAAATAGAAACACCACCGAAATTAATGAATTATTCTTTTAGATTTTTAAAAACCCCAGTATAGATCCCTAGCTAATTCCATATTATGACTTGCAATGAAAAGCAATTGATGTCCATGAACAATATCTTAATGTAATCTTATGTTATCTCAAATAATATTACTTATTTTTAATATTGCATAGGAATTTCACAAAAACTAAGGTATACTCCCTCATGCAAAGTATTTCCTTAGCTTAATTTGGTAAAATATATTTTGGTCCTTTAGGTAGCTTTTCAACATCTTCAAAATAATTTTGGTTTCATAATTTGGCCCAAGCACTACTGATTAGGAATTGTATTCCGAAACGGCCGTCTAGTGCTGTAAAATTAAAACTGATATAATATGTAAAATAATACTTTGTATGGCTTTACTTTATTACATTCTCTATGTCTTGTGACAATGTGTTAATTTTCCTGCATTTCCTATCCATATGAAGTTGGGCATACCTTTATTCTTTTCCATCTGAAACTTGCAAATTTTCATGTTCCTTTTTATCTCAATATCTATTACACACGTGGCGGGTGCAGCTAGCTAAACAGGAGATTCACCCGGCCTCAATTCCTTGCTGGAAGTTCACGTGATTAACTTAACTTGCAAATTTTCCAACTTTTTACTTTGATTTGGACATGGATTGGTATGTTTATTTTTTATTTAACAAATTATCAAATTACAAGCTGTTAAAATACATGTAATAGAATCAACAACAAACATACATATCTATGTTCAAATCACAATCTAAAGAGCAAATTAAAAATGTTGAAAACTGCTAAAATAAGTGAAATAAGCGAATTTCCACAAGGGAAATGAGGTGGGGATGCTAGGGAAGGGTAAGGAATAACAACCTTAACAATAACTTGTTTTATTTTTAATGTGACAATTTTCTTCTCTCCTTTTTGTATAATTTATATACTTATGTATAATTGTATTTCTTTGTATCCGTAAATAATATTTTGGTATACATACGTTTTGCTCCCCTTACAACTGTATCAAAAACATTCTAATTCATATTTACACTCCCAAAGCAAAGTAAAAATGTTGAAACTAACAAATTAAATTATATTTGAAATACCACTAGAGAGTTGAAACCGGTAAGCACCTCATGTTTAGCTAGTTTTAATATACTAAAATTATTATTATATTACAACTGTGATTTCTGTATCTGTATATCGTTTTGTTAAAGTATCTGTTTTTGAAAAAGCTTTTGTTATTTTTCTCCACGCAACATTTCCGCCATATATTTTCATTATATCTGTTAATATTTGTTTCAATGTGTATTTAATTATGATATAAAAAATTTCTAAGATCAAATATTTTTTCAGAATTTTTAAAAAATATTAATGTTTTATTGACCAGCATGTGTATTTGTAAAATAAGCAGAATGGTGTCACACTTTAAACACACTTTTATTTCATCCATTTTTCATGTACAATCGAAAGTTTGCAAACGTTGACATTTTACTACGTGCAACATCTGGAGTGAACAATTCTCATGGTAATCACAAAATTTACTATCGTGAAATTAGAAGACTAAAATACATCATTTGTGTATTTGCTTTTCAAAGATTATAAAGATTATAATGATTAATGTGTATTGACCTATCGAAATTTCTAAATTGCATCTTGATAACAATTTTGGTTTTATAATTTTGGTCTGAGCACTGCTGACGAGGAATTGTATTCCGAACGGCCGTCTAGTGCTGTTAAATTAAAACTGGTATAATATGTAATTTCCACAGACTATATCTGAAGAACAGATCAGATATTGTTTCAACTTCGGTGTTCGGCTGTTTTATTAACTTAATTATTTAATTGAATTCATTAAAATATTCAGATTATTAATTGTAAAATATCTCTTGGATCCACCATATTCACTGAAATATGTAGTTTTACACATTCAATCCTTTATTTTAATTCTGATATGCCAACGTGTTAGTGACTCCCACAATAACAGAGTTTTTCATTCAAGTTGGTTTTTATTGCAATAATAAGAAAACGAATGCTTTTATCGCACAATAGATCAATCTTTTCAAATAAAAACAAACATACAAATTCATGCCCAAATCACAATCCCAAAAGGAAAGTAAAAACCTTGAAACTGACAATTTAAGTTAAACACGTGAACTTCAACCTAAATTCTGATTGTGGAAATGTGTTGATTTCTTTTCGGAGAATCAATTAAACCATGGAAATGAGGCCCTGTGGTCCGGATGTTATGACATTTTTGTGTCTTACACTTAATTATGCAATACACATTAACACTGTACACTCGTAATAATGGTTCCGTCATATACCCTTTTTGAATGTATTTTATGATTAAATTAAAAAGTGGTATATGACAGTTCTAATAAGTATTATCACAAATCTTATTAAACCTTTTATAATCCAAAATGTTATTAATGCAATACATTAGATATGAAGGAAATGTACTGTAAATTATCAGCGACCTGTTTAAATTAATTATTAACAATAGTCACTTATAAAACCATTTACTGCTACCCGACAAAAATAAAACAAAATCTTCTAATTGCCATAGGAAATTATCTTTTAATAAGCTTGTATATTTTCAAAAGACCAATAGAGATATGCAAAAGATACATTTTGCTTTTGAAATAAAATATATATAAACAGTATATAATAATAAACAAACCTGCCAATTTATGTCCAAAACCAAAATCCCAAAGCAAAGTAAAGACTTTTAAGCTGGCAAATTAATTTAAACACGTGAACTTCCACCAGCGAAGTGTAGGCCGGATGTTCCGGAAGGTTAAATAGAATAAACAACGCACTACTTGTATAACTAATTTCACATTATGTGGTATTATATTGAATTTAGTCTTGCTCAAGCATAACCGATTTCTTCAAAAAGAATTCAACATATTTCCGCGATTTTGGTCCGAGAACTACAGATGCGGACTTACATTCCGAAAATCAAAACAGATTTTGTAATAAATACACTTTAATTTTAATAATAGAATAACAGAATCGAAAGATATCACCATGTCTGTCAGTAAAAAAACACTGAATTTGCTTTGCAAAATTGTACAACCATAAAAAACAATCCAAAAAAGTAAAGACTTTGAAAACTGGTTAATTCAGTTTATTATTAATTAAAACCATGAAGTTCCACTGGGGAAGAGAGGCTGGGAGTTCTGTCTTGAAGTGTAAGTACCTCTTGTTTAGCTATACGCACCAAGTGTGCTATCAAAATTGAGATGGAATGATGCATGGAACTAATTCCAATATATCTAGGGTAATTTTGGGTACAAGGACTTATATTGTGATCCCCAAATATGTTGTGAAAGGAAAACAAATTGCAATCTACCCCTTTATAAAAAAACTGTCATACCACTCTAACTCCTGCTTCAAAATAAACCAACAATGTTAATCAAAATAAAATATCCTACTTCAACGCCAACAGACAAATGTGAAAGATTTGTCATTTATGATAAATATATATTTCAATGAATGTTTCCTGTGATTCATACAATACGAATTGCACATTATTTCATATTTACTAAAACAACTAAATTTGTAAATATTTTAACTTGCGTTGTTTCAAACGTTGTATGAGGTTTGGCAATTATACTTCCTCTATTGCTATGGTTCTGTAGGAAAATCATAAGAATAAGAAATGAAAAGTGTGATGTTATAACATTGAGTTCAGTGGTGGTAAAACTGGTCATTTACTCGTTAACATGATAGTAAGATAGTCATGCCAAGATGCATTTTAAGATAAAGAAACGAATAGTCTGAATAAGTAGCTTCGCACGGAAAACCCAGTTCCGTGAAATATAACTATAATAGAATGCGTTAATGGTGTTGTAAAATATAAAATAAAACATGACGGAATAATATAGATTGTCCAGAAAGATATTTGTCTTTCAATATCTAGAAGCTCACTAACTACTTTAAGACATACTGTTTATGAATGAAAGGTCAACTTATCCATATAATCTAACTGGTGGGCTGATAAAACAATTCACACCGAAACCAACACCATGCACCCTTCAGACACGGAACTCTTAGATGGATAACAGCAAAACGGAATTTTTTTAAAAACTCGGATTTCGCAAATAGGAAGTAATTCGCTTATCAAAGAAAAGAAACCATATTGGTGATATGTCTTTCTTTGTCCAAAATATGTTTAAAATAAATTGTTATTCCATTTTGATTGTTTTACTACGACGAATAGCGTTAGTTTAAGGACTACGCTATTGGGCATCCAAATTCTTTAAACAAAATGCAATAACTTGTTTGACGCCAACTTTTAAAGTTGAAGAAAAAAATATTAACAATTTTGATTTTGTTATACCACTAATATGTTTGATCCGATGCATAAAGAATGTTTAAATGGTAAAGCATAGTATACCTTCACATGTCAATATTTGGCGATTATATTGATTTAATTAGTCTATAGCAAAAACGGTTAAAATATTTCATACGGCAACCATTTTTTTGATGCGACAATGCCCTGGCATACCGTTTAACTAAGGTGAATGAACATTTTTCCATTTTAAAATCTGATTCAAACTATTCTCAAAGCTTAAAATCATCCGGCCTCACTTCTTTGAAGAAAATTCCTAATTTCCCACCTTCAAAGTTTTAAATTGATTTAGTTTTGTGGTTTGGACATGGATTGTTTTGAGTTTGTTTGAGAAAATTATCATTGTTAATTTATTTTTGTTCATAGTTTGCTTGACAGGGCTTCCTATAATAAAAAAAACAACATGGGAATAAAATATGAAAACAAGACAAGTATAAAGTATATAGATTAGAATAATCTCACATTGCTCTTAGCGTGAGATTGGTTTTTCTGAACAAGAATTTTGACAAAATGATCCCAGATGAGACTTGCAACTTTGATGAAAAAAATCCCGAACATGACCTTTACATGTACATGGATAATGAGACTACTCTGTGCAAATGATGTTAATTTCACCGTAAAATGACGTTATGAAGCCACCCAATTGCACCTTAACATTCTTTTATAACTGAAAACAACGATTTCTTGTTAAATCACTGAAACGTGGTGATGGTGAAAAAAGAAACTTGTGAGATGATGTTACTTATTTGTAACATATTTTTTTTATTATTATTTTAAAAACTCGATTTTTGCCTTGATCAACCATCACTTCCTGTAGGACTTTAAGCTACTTCCTGTATGACTTTATACTACTTCCTGTAGGAAAATAAAAATAGGTTTTCTCAACTATCCAACTTCCGGGAGAACATGAGAACACGGTGTATGTGATATTAAGAATTCTACAACCGACAGAGAACACGGCAATGGGTGGGAATCCTTGTCTGATAGAACATTGTTAAAATCCTGACTGTGGATGGACACTGGATAAAATTGCAAATGGTGTCTAGTTGTGTGATTGAGTATAATAATATTAAAAAACAAACATACTAATCCATGTCCGAATCACAATCCAGAAGCAAAGTAAAAACTTTGGAACTGACAAGTTAGGTTAGACAGGTAAACTTTCACCAGAAAAGTGAGGCCGGGTGCTCCGGAAGGGTAAGCACCTCCTGTTTAGCTAGCTACACCCGCCACGTGTGTAATCAAAATTGTGTGAAAGGAACATGGAACTATGAGACGTCAAATATATCCAGGGCAATCCTGGACACAGAGACATCAAACTTATCAACAATACTGTGATAACGGCCATAAAACTTTTTGAGGGCCTTGATAAGCCTAGGCTTGCAATTTCCCTGAGTCAACAATTTATTTGCAAGCAGCCTACTTCGTTGTACAAAGTCCCCGTAGTGGGAACAAGCTCTACCATAGCGCATTAATTGGGAAACAAATACACCATAAGCAGGAGAAGCATGTATATTGCGGCATAAAAAAGGACAAGTTGACAATAGAAAAATTGTAGTCATCACGTTTGTCATAACGTTTCAAATGTAGCTTTTCGTGTGCGTCATAATTCAGGAATAAGTCTAAATATGAAGCAGAAATTGTATTAAAATAATACATTATTTTAGTAAATCAGGTATACTTCAGCAAAATAAATTAACATCATTTTCATAATTAAAGTTATGATTTAATGATTATAGAAACATAACATACTGTGGTATTGTCCGTGTCAGGGACACTATTAATTTTTTGCTATTTTTCCAATGACATTTATACGAAGCCAAATAAATACAGAAATCATTATTTTTATTTGACAGTATGCATAAATGTCATGACATTTTTAAATTTTGGGTAGGGGAAAATTTCTTCAAATTACTCTTGCTTTAGTTCTAGGCGAGCTTTTTTATATTCACATACATATGTATTGCCATACCATAGTTCTATTATCCTTTTAATACCAATTTAAATTCCACACGTAGCAGGTGTAGCTAGCTACCCTTCCGTATTACCTGACCTCACTTTCCTGGATGGAGTTCACGTGTTTAACTATATTTGTCTGTTTTTCAAAGGTTTTACTTTGAATACCTTTTAAATTGTAAATTTAACATGGACCGGTATAATTATATTAGACTTGGGTTTTAAAAGTCATAATTATTTAAGACTCAATATTGTACATTAATTAAATTATAATACCTAGGATAATAAAAAAAGGTAAAACCAATCAAACCAATATCGTTGACAATGTATTTTACCATTTTAGTGACAATTTACTTTTTAATACACAATATATATTGGAAGTGATACAAAGCATAGTCAATTTAATCATTCCAAGTAAGACAAAAATAAGCAATATAGTATTCGGAAAAATGTTTTAGGGTAGAGTAACGATTTGTTCTATATGCGGTATCTTTTTCATAAAATATGATTTTTATATCGTTTTCAATAAAACAAAAGGTAAATGATATTTACGGTATTTTTACCAAAAACCTCCTAAAACATGTTGAAATTACTAAAATTAAAAGGTAATTGGTGAAACTGCAAATTTAAAGCGAGTATTGTTGATGAAAACACATAAAGATATTCTGCTTATTTCTTTGACAATTAAAAGTTTTAATGACCTCAGTTTAATACTATTGTTTATAAATCAACTGAAAATTGAGAACTATGATAATTTGTGGACTTTTAAAAATTTTCAGATAGGTCATATACACCAATGCTACAATTCAATTTACTAATGTGTCAACATTTATATTCTAGCGTAGTAAAGCTTGTGAAATTTTATTTTAAGAATTATTCACCATAGATGATACCAACAAATCCCATTGACACATAGACCAATATGTGTTGTAATTGACATCTGATAGTTCCTTGTTGCTTTTATTCATAATTCTAATTTTACACGTGGTGGGATGAGCTAGCAAGACAGGAGGTACTTCTTCCGGAGCATTCTACCTTCATTCATGTTTTCCATTTTACTTTTTGTTTACTTTGTTTTTGGGATAATGATGTGGACATAGACTGGTATGTTTGTGCTTTATGTATTATTTTGTATTATTTTTAATACGTTTGTTATTTGTTGCATGTGGTAAAATTACTTTGTTCGGATTCAAATTTCCCATATTATGAATTATATTGAATTTTCTTAGAGGAAATGAAAATAATTTGTAACGTCACAAAGCAAAAGCAAGTCTGGACACTAATCAGTGCAATCAGTTTCAAAAACAAAAACAGATCAGATGTAAAAAACGATTAATAAACTAAAGTTAATTTTTTTTTTAATTTTTTTATCGTTATCGAACTCAAATTAAATTTAAAGCACAAGAAGAAACAAATTTAGAAACATTATCTCAATATATGAAAACGACAAAATGGAATAATTTTTTTCTTTTTAATAAAAATTATAAAAACCGAGTCTGATAATCACTATTGAGTTATTAATGATGTTTGGGAAAATCACTATAAAGTAATACTTTTCAAAAATAGTTATGCATGCATAACATTTGTTTTTATACAAAACATATTACAGCGCAAGCCTAGAACTTATCCCAACTGATACCGATTTATCAATCCGTGGTAGCATCCTCACGAGAAACTAGACGCCTTTGTTGTGGAATAAAAATAAAACATTTTAGATATGAATTTTAAAACTTTCCATTTAGTTTTTGAAAGTATACATCCGTCAAATTAATAAAAATTTACCTTTTCGTCAAACTCACATAAAAGAAGACTTTCAAAAACAAAAAAGAAAAATATCGCTCTCCACATTGACTGTAAAGGGTCAACAACATGTAACATGTAGTATATTCAGTAAAACTAATGAAAAATCATCATTTTCAGATTATTTAATTAATTATTCTAATACCGCCTGTAAACAAGAAATGTCTTAATTTTGGAAACTGTAAATAAGTCATTAGAATTTAATTCTATTCGGCAATATTGATATACTCTATATAGACAAGGACAAGAAATACGATGGATATAATAAGGACTTTTCTGAAAACAACATATTTATTTTTTAAGAATAAACCCATTAAAATCAAAACAAGCCAATCCATAACCAAGCCACAATTCCAAAGCAAAGTAAAACCTTTGAAGCTAGCAAATTAAACACGTGAACTTCGACCATGGATGTGAGGCCGGGTACCTTGGAAGGGTAGATAACTAAACCCACCACGTGTGTAATAAAAATGAGAATGAAAGGAACATAGGACTATGGAATGTCAAATATATTCAGGGTAATTTGGATACAGAGACATCATACTTATCAACAATATTGTGATTACATTTATGAAACTTTTTGAAGGACCCTGACTGATAAGCCAAGACTTACAATACCCTTGCGTCAACAATTTATTCGTAAGCAGCTTTCATAGCTGTATAATGTTTCCGTGGTGGGAACAAGTTCTACCATAGCCTATGAATTGTGAAAAAATAAGCAGGAGAACCAGGTATAACTTTACTAATAACTTTTACAATTAGCTCTAATGTGATATTTGCCCAGATTTAAGTGTTCACATTAAAATCCACGTCTAGGAAATGGTCTTAGCATTGGTTGGCGGCAAACAATATCACTAATCATCCACTTTGAGCAGAATAACAATTACCATCGATGTCTTGATGTTTTGGTAGTACATGTTTATAAGTTCAAATTAAACACGTGTTGAGACAAGTGATTTTAAAATTCCTTAATTTTGATGGACATTTTTCAAAATATATATTTATTAAAGGATTGGTACGCTAAGACCGTCATTCAAATTATAACAATTGTATCTATCTTATTTCATACATCATTAACAATACAGTATTTATATGCTGTGTATTTATAGTACATCTGTACATTCACAACACTATACAATTTCCTCATATGTAACAAAAATAAATATGATAGTCTGGGTTAATTAAAATTGTAATTTCAGTTCAGTTTTAAGTACAAAGTGTAAGTACTTATACTGGTCTTTCTATTATTATGTAGTACAGTCAAACTTGTCTGTCTATGAAGGCCATCCAATATAACCAGTAAAAATTACCTTCATGGGCAGGTGGTCTTGAATACAGGTTCAAATAACATAAGTAAAGAGCAGTTGAATAAAGTTCCACTGTCCTTTAACAGCAGTTGTCCCTTTAAGGCAGGTTGGACTGTATTATACCCGGTGAAGAATCTACACGAGCTCAATGAAAACATTTATACATAATATTTTATATAAAACATTAATTGTCGTAATGACATGATAAAACTAATACATCATCCATATATCATAAACACACCTCGGAAACAGGTGTACTTACCATTATCGATATCCGATTCTGAAATTAGATATTTACCGTCGCTATGATACGTTATATGTAGCTGCATGTAATTTGACTTAATTGACGATTGTTATATAAAATGTTGACAAAAAAGGTGTATCCTGAATCGGAAATAAAATACGTCTAAATTTAAATGGTTTGTTCGTACCAATAGACATGAAGAGATGCCGAGAATTTACCACGACAAAACGTACAATACTGCATACATTGTGAAATATCGACTTTGTACATGCACTGTCTATAGATAACGGTACATTACATGATAATTTTTCTTTAATTTCCACACTAAATCAGATTACAATGGGGTTCGTCAGTGTACCATGTGATACCCGATAACGTTTCTGTAAAACAATCATTTCCATTGAAGATGGATTCACTTCAGTTCACATATTCCTGTAAAAATGACGTTACTCCAGGAAATTTCGACGTACAAACGTTTTCGTTTTCCTAAATGTTCCGCACTAACGCTCATGGGGTATTGATATGCGTAGTTATGCTTTCAAATTGCATTTACATAATTATAAGGGGTTGTTGATTTATTATCATTGTTTGGTTATATAAGGGTTATCTTTTTAATATTTATGAACTATATTGCTATTAAACATGTGCCCCCCTGATAGTGGTGTAACGGCACTAACTGACATTTAAATACTCCAGTACCAATCCAAAGTTGGAAGTGGCCCTAATGCGTGCTGTCTTGTCTTGGCTGGCTGTTTCAGTCATAGACCGAAATTGTGACGTGTTCTCGGTTGTTGTTTTTTTTTTTCAAGTACATGTTTTCTTATTTCTTCTCTTTCTTCTTTTTGCTTGGTATTAATGTGTAAAATGTTTCGATGTAGTATTTTTATAGAACAAATGTGATTGGCTATAGAAGTAGTATGTCAAAATAGTTAAGTCACGATATGCTCACTGTGTGTCTGGAGTGGGGAAGTAAAGGTGCGCTAGTGATTTAAACAAGTGTGTATTGGTCTGCCACCACCACCACCACCATGACCAAAGTCAACCCTAATGGACTAAACCTCCCCGAAGCTTTCCTTTGATTTATCTGCAGAGTGTGAACATCTTAAAAATTCCAACATCGGTGTCTAATCATTCAAATCAAATCTTACTTAGATTGATCAATGATTCTGTAATACAGTCAAACCGGTCTATAAAGGCCACCCAATGGAACCAGTAAACGTGGCCTTTATGGGCAGGTGGCCTTTATATATACATGTTGAAATAATATAAAATAAAGAACAATTGGGGATACAATTCTACTGGCCTTTATAAGCAGGTGGTCCTTATAAAGAGGTGGTCCTTATATAGAATTTATCTTTAAGGCGGGTTGGACTTTTTATTCAACGTTACGACCCTTTCATGGTGTAACAAGTCAAAAGATCAATTAGGAATTACTCGGGATTGTATTGTCCATCTTGATTCTTTGTTCCTAACTTTCCTGGAATGTGACAGTTTTAGAGTGACCAATAAATAGTCATGGTCGTTTTTCCGAATAGCAGTTTGTGATAATAAAGTAAATTTGTGTGTGGGGATTTTTTAACAATTAAATAAATTGAGCATAACTAAATAAATAAATATTATATATTGTTCGTTTTAAAGTAATGTGTATAAGTCTGATAAAATTCTCTTTTCAATAAAAAATTTACAAAACATTTGTTAGTATGCAAATCACAAATTATATTTATTAGCTGATTAAACAAATCTAGATTCACTATCATGGATTTTTTAATGTTTAGGATGATACCATTTAAACCTTTCGAATAACGTGTATCAGTTTACAATTAGCTGCAATAGGAAAATAATGGACTTCGATATTGTTGGCTTATATTTGTCAGGACTTATTTATTTGCATTAAAATTCTCAGGAAAGAATTGTTTAAGCATTGCCCGAAAATAATATCGATGGAAACATTGGGTTATCGTAGATTTTGATTCTGGTACAAATGATGATTTCAACGAGTTATGGCGGATATACCTAGCTTAACATGAGGTGTTTACCCTTCCTGAGCACCCGGTCTCGCCTACCTGGTGGAAATTCACGTGTTTAACCTAATATGCCAGCTTTCAAAATTTTCACTTTATTTTGGGATTGTTATTTGGACATGGATTGGTATGTTTTGTTTTATTATTATTATTATTCTTGTTGTTGTTGTTTATGTTGCTTAAGTGTTTAGTCAAGTAAGTTCCAGTTGTAACAATTCTGCTGTTAGATAATATGAATAGTTCACAAAGAGCAACTTGTATTCATGTTTAACCGTTACGTATTCTTATCATATTTTATCTCGGAATTGCAGATTGGATTTATACAAATGAGACCTATTGTCACTGTTGCAAAAATGTCAAACCTTTTTATTCTACTACTATCTGATTTAACGCAACTCGTGGACTTGGATCATCAATTTAGACACTGACCTTTTTTGAACGACCAATGGTATTTAATGATAGTTCAAATCAATAACAAACATACAAAATATTGACTTAGGTGGATTTGGTAAAATATATTTTGGTCCTTCTTTTTCCTCATTTCAACATCTTGAAATTGGATTTCCACAATTTTTGGTACGAGCATTTCTGATGAGGAGTTATATTCCGAAATGTCCGTCTAGTACTGCACAACTAAAACAGGTTTAGTAATAACACCCTATTTCAAAACAAACGTTTTGTTATTTTCCACCTTGAATATTACTTACTGTCAATGCGATATTTACATGTATTTTTAAAACAAAGCGATAAACAATGGATAGATATAAGTAACGATATATTTCCTGTCTATCGGGTATTCTATTCAGACATGGTTTAGTTTTGCAGGCTGACCAATTCGCCGGATTTATCAGGTTTTTTTTGACGGATTTGTACCATAAAAACGGATATTCGGACGGATAAAATAAAATGGTCAAATTAAACTGATTTTTCCCCATTTTGGCTGATTTTTTTTTTTAATTAAAAAGTACATGTACTAAAAATTCGAATTTTTTGTATGGAAATTGTACCAAAAATCAAACCTGTTTTGTGTGAAATAAACATGTGTTAATTCAAAACATAGAAATATGTTGAATGTGTGTGATACCAGTATCAATAGCATTAAGTTATTATAAAATCACCTTAACAGGTAATGAATATCAAATGTTTTCGTCATTTATTTCAAATAGTTTATCTAAAACATTTTCCTTCGATTATTTGTATGTAGTAACTATGTATGTCAATTCCATGCAAATTCAATTCCATGGCTCAAAATTAAATACATGTAAGTAAAAAATGTGATTTTGGCAATAGCCCATAAATCCAAGAACAACAAACAACAAACTCAATTACAAAAATACGCCAACTGTCCCGATTTCTTCACCAAGCCTGGTAAAGGAGATCTCTGTGTATGGGTTCATGTTTTGGTCTTTGTCAACACTACATTATTGCTACTTTATATGCATGTTCCACCAAGGAAGTGAGACCGGGAGCTCCGGGAGGGTAAGCCCTCTGTTTAGCTAGCTACATTCGCCATGTGTGTAATCAAAACAAGGAAACGAAGGGAACATGGAGACCATTTTGGATACAAAGTGTTATCAATGAAATTTGTTTATGATATTGTTTTTATCTAAAAAGATCCGAAACCCCTACATGGCTTGCGTAATTAATGAAATTTTAGTTATGAAAGCATCTCTGATTTTTTGTTGATAAAGTATTTAATTCTGAAAAACAACATAACCTCCAAGGACAAACCATTATAAAAGACCAATAAAAGGAAACCATTAAATTGAACTGAATAATGATATATACAACGTGACAACCGAATACAATTCAATCACCACTAATCAAAGTCACACAAAAACACGCCACAAAAGACAGAAAAAAATCAAGATAGTTTAACAATATTAAGAGGAGTTTCTTTCTTATTCACGTTTATGTATGGGGTGGCTTATGAAGAGGATACAGAAATTAACTAACACTGCCCACGTCATGATGAGCCGTAGTATTACTTCAGTAATATAGCTAAATATATTAACCAAACTTAATGTGAAGTTAGGGATACGTGGGCAGGACCAGACGAATAAATTAAATCGTAAGAATATTGTGAAGTTAATATTTTACATTACCACATAGCGTTACGTCTTGATTTTAGCCTCTGTGAGTTCAGATTGGAATGGTTAAGCCCATAGTTTATGCGATTAAGAACGGTAAACACTTTATTGTTTTATCATCACAATATTATTGATAAGTATGATGTCTCTGTAATGAAATTATTCTGGATATATTTGACGTCCTAGATTATGTCATGTGCTACTTTTGAATTGTATTATTTCATAAAAATTCAAAAGTAGCACATGACAATTACAATATTTTGTTCATTCTCAATTTTGATTCCACGCGCTGCGGGTTTAGCTAGCTAGACAGGAGGTGCTTACCTTTCCGGAACACCCAGCCTCACCTTTTTATGGCTCCACGTATGCAACTAATTTGTCTGTTTTTAATTGTTTTTACTTTGCATTAGGGATTGGGATTTTAATTCGTTTGATTTTATATCATAGAGATTTTACATATATAATTGTTTTGTTCAGTTTTGATTTCATAATTGTATTTTGGTGAGTTGCAATTATTTGTTTAACACAGTGTCACATGCTGCTTTTGAATTTTTACAAAATAATGCATTCAAAAGAAGCACATGACAATTAAAATAATGCATTCAAAAGTAGCACATGGCAATTAAAATTATGCATTTAAAAGTAGCAATGACAATTGCATCAGCTTCAAAATTGGCCGTTTCACTTTGGAGATCCCTCGCCTCTCAGTTATCTATGAGGGTTTTTATTAAAACGTTATTATACATGTGCTAAATGTTTAATAATTTATAAATGGTATTTATCGTTGTCTAAAAATACATTATTACCACTATTTATGGACTTCTGATGTAAATGATAATTTTGTATTTATACGATAGAGTGCCAAGATAAATGTGTCATTTAGACATTTTTGTTCATAAGATTAAAAACTGGAAATGCGTACGAACAGTTTAAGCAGTTTAAGGGGTAAGGTTTATACATTTTATACACGTATGTGCATCAAGTAACGTGTTGTGTGTGCAGTAGTAAACAAAAAAAAAGTTTTCCTTAACTTAAATTTTACTAATTTTGGCAACCTTTTATGTAACTCAAAAACCAATGTTGCCAAAATTGGAATTCAGATGTTATAAGCTTGGGTGACAAATGGCGCCATTCCCAAATATCTTCAAAATATCCTCCAAAACTGGAATGCATATATTATTTAAACTTGAATTGACAAATGATGCCATTCCCAAATACTTAAAAAAAATAACAAAATTGTAAAAGTTTCTTGCAAAATATATGTTAAGAAAAATCTTAGTTAAGGAATTATTGTGAAATTGGAGTCTGAAAAAAATACTCCGGAATCGCAGCTCCATCAAGTAGGTGTCATTAATAAATACTTTGTATTACAAAGGATTTTATAAGGTAGTAAGTTTCTGAAATAGACATGTTTGTACAATTTATAGGGTGATATAATTAAATTATGATTAATGTGTAAATGTTTTAGAAGACTGTATGATTGATGTACGTGTGTACAGTTTGTGGGAGTGGCGATTAAGTTGTATACATTTTCGCATGTATATAATTCAAGTATGGTCACTAAACATAAAGGCGGAATCGATGCCACATAATAAATAATGGCCAGACAATTTAAACAAGTGAAATCATTAAGAAAATGACCGGTTTCCTTGTTTTATTTATTTATTTATTTATTTATTTATTTATTTATTTATTTATTTATTTATTTATTTTAAAAAAGTAATCAATGAAAGAATTATTTTGATACTTAATTTTTTATTCAATATTACATGGAATTTTTTACAACATAAACAAATATAACTGAAGAAAATGATATTTGTTACAATAATCAGAACACCAAAAATTACATATTAAGTTACATATTAGTATACCAGTGTTAATTTTACAGCACTAGACGGTTGTTTCAGAATACAATTCCTTATCAGTAGTGCTACCAATGAAATTGTGAAACAAAATTTTTTTAAGATTTTGAAAAAATGCCCAAAATATGGAACACGATAACACGCAATACGATCATGGTTGTCATATACACAATTTTTTAATTTAATCATGAAATACAATAAAAAAAATGGTATATGACATAGTCGGATGTCATCTATTGGCCATAGTCACGTAAATGTTTTCATGGATTTTGTATTACTTGGATGTTTATTGTGTTATTTTATTTATCTTTCAACGTTCTGGATATGTAAATATTTCATAACATGACAGTTATACATGACAATTGTCAGTTTACAGCCATTTTCAGACAGCTTCTAAATAAAAATACCTGCATAAACAACAGCAAAAATATAAAATAAATAAGGATTGTTTTTAAAAGTTCAACTGTGCTGGTTTTGTATAATAAGGGTACTCCGAAAATGCTAAAACCATTATGACTACCATTCTATCAATATATCCAGTGCCCATCCAAAGTCAGGAGTTTTATAATCATTGTCCTCATTATGTGATGAACACGTGTTTTGTTTCTTAATTTGGTGTTTAGTTAAATTTGCTCATTATTGCCAAATGCATATTTTATATTGAAGTGCTTCGTTGTAAATTCAATAAACATATTTGTCCTTCTAATTTAATTTGAAAACTTTGAAACTGGTTCCCTTGCTTACTGTAATATGATTTCTGATAATTAGTGTTTTTCCCCGATTCTTGAGGGAGTAATGGCAAGGTTGTGCAATTTAAGTGCATAGGTTTCTTTTAAGATATTCTAAATGAAGGTGTGCAATGAACAAGGAAAGCTCAGACAGGGTTCGTACAGATATGTGGACTCCAAATTTAAGGACTTTTTAGGGTCTTTTTTTGCAAATTTAAGGCCTAATCAGACGAATAATTTTAGCAAAAAATATTGGCAAAGGCAATTAAATCAATAAAACAATTAATTACATGTCCATAGTAACGACACTTGAAGTGAAGGTTGAAATTAGGCGTTAATTTATTTATATATATCAGTCTATTTGCAGCCACTTAATATCAAAATACAGACACACAATTAGCCAAATTCAAGGGCTTTTTAGGGCCTTCAGGATAAATTCAAGGGCTTTTTAGGGTCAAACTTGTTTTTAGGGTCTTTTTAGGGCAAACCTAAAAATTTAAGGACTTTTTCAGGCCTGCACGAACCCTGTCAGATATACAGGAAGTAACTATAAAATTTAGTTAGGACAAAACTTTCAATCGGTGCTCCTTCGATCGAAAATTGATCAAATGTAAAGGGGAAATGAAAAGCAATCTTGAGGGGGGGGGGAATAATTCCGTCATATACCTTTTTTAAAATTTATTCAATACATTCCCTAAAAATGGTATATTCAATGCATTGAATAAAATCATATATGGCAATAATGTAAATGCGAATTTTCGCGTTTGGTTGGATGGATTTGAAATTTAGCTCTAAATAAGAAATATAGGTTAGTGTATTGATCAAACTTTGAATATAAATTTACGAATCGTGGTTCATCGCTTTGACTTGTGTATGTCTTAGATTGTCAAGCACATTCTAAGCTAGTAGGCTTCAAGGATACAACATAAAACGATTTCATGTATATATATATATATATCTGTTTTAGTTTACATATATAGCAATTGCTATTTTTATACTTTTATACTCACGGTGTCTTTAAATATAGTTATTTAATTAAAAAATTAAAAATATGCACAAAACAATATATTAATGATTTGTTTATTTTAGAAAAATTGTCCCTGCATTTATAATGTTTAATTTAAAAATGAACACATGATACATTCCAAAATAACAATTGTTATTTCAATACTATATTTTAAAATTCATTTTTAACACTAAAAATTCAAAAATATCAGTTTCATTGTGCTATTTTTGAACGTCTTCGTTTCCTAAGAATTCAAATATAGCACACAACTTGTATTAATAGATACAGTGTGTCATAGCCAGTGGATACACCGTACAATAATAGCACCCGATTTAGAATACAGCAATCATACCTAAGTATTTTATAGAAGTAAAACAGAATATGGAAATATCAAATTCTACAGCGACATAGACACAGTTAAAAATAAGTATGACATTGTATATCACGATGAATGAATGAATGAATGAATGAATGAATGAATGAATGAACAATATACATATTAGCTAACAATGAATGAATGAATGAAAAGTATACGTATTAGCTAAAAATGAATGAATGATGAGAAAATGAATGAATGAATGAATGAATGAATGCATGAATGAATGAATGAATGTTTTAACATGGCTACTTGTATCGTGTATGTTTTTAGTTGCGTTGGCCGTTGTCAAATACATGTTTTTATTATTATTATTATTATTTAATTTCAAATTAAAGTATCTACGGATTGGTCGTCAAGCCTTCAAAACGACTGAGTTTCACCTTTTGCCTTTTGAACACAATCAGTCATTAGTTCGTCACTAAGCCAAATCATCAATGCATATGTATCTTCCCCCCCCCCCCCCCCCCAGAACACCCGAGTACTTCTGCACATACTTATAGATGTCATTTTGGGAACAACCCCCCACTGTCCCCCCATAAAATAACGAAAGCATAACATGGCATAACAGTTTGGAACATTTCTGTGATTTTTTTCTCAAAATTTGGAGGAGAGAGAAAAAAAAACCCTAAAACATATGGGTGGTGGTTTCAACAAAAGGAAGTGCTTCTTTATTTTGAATGTTCAAATCAAATTATGTTGACCACTTCTTGGTCTGCTCGTGAACTATCTTGTGTAACTAACATGGTACATGTTTATTTAGTGGTGGAATAACAACGTGTGGCAGATACTCTGGTATCATCGGTTTCATAGTTTCATATGTGGCACAGGATGCTTTCTCTCTACACAAATAATCTAAATTACAGTTATTGCGGGATTTACGACTATAAAACAGACAACTAACTAACTATATGCTTTTAATTTTTGTTCAGATGAACTTGTGACATTACTGATATTATAGTATTTAAAATGATTAATTAAATTTGTTATGCCTGATCTGCAGTACGCACATAGAAAACTCGTTTATATTTAATTGTTGTATTATCAATAAACATCTATTTGTATTGTCGGGGATTGACCGTTAAATTGCTATGCCCTAGTTCTTACTCTGCCATTCAATATAATTTACTTGACCCCGAGACCTGCTTGACCAGGTCACTGAATTGCCTTTAAAATCCATTAATGGACAGTCACTTCATTAAGTCTACATGTCAAACCATGTCGGTATGTGGTTTTATTATTTGATATACTTTATATAAGCATGTTATAAAACTATTAATAATTTGTAATATTTCCAAACCCGTCTTCATGTGTATGTTAATTAAGTTCTTCTACACATGGAGGAAATATTATCTATGAACGTGTATGAAACGAACCATGACCTGTATTATCTCCCGAAGTATGAATGGGTGTTTCCGCAATCAATAGCCGTCACAAATTCCATTCATAAATTTTTGTAAACACAAAACAAAAGTATACTGATAAGTAGGCGTGTCCAACAACATTTGATGAGAGTGACGTCACGTCGATATGACAATGCCTCTTACTGGACGTGAAAAACTGACATTGACTAACAAACGCTTGATTGACAATATTTACTAACCTTATATTTCATTGGTCAGATTCGGGGGAGATAATTTACATCAGAAATATCAATGCAGGGTCTGCATTTTATAATTGACCTCGTATTAAACTTTTTTCTAATAATTCTTCATGCTTTTTGAAACAAGAATAACCTCACATAAATATAATTTTCACTACAAACAATTTTTTATTTCTCACTTATTTTTCTTCATTTTCCGAGCACTTGTCACAAAAAATGGTATTTGCATAATAGTGCAAAGGCAGGATACGAAGTAAGTCGCCATCTTGAGATCATTGTATATCAATGCGCCGGGGTTCAGGTATTCGATTTGAAGAATTTTTGTTGTCATTCAATGTCTGTTTTTCGATTTCGAGAAATGTATATGCAATTTTGAACTCAGTTAGTTACTACTTTTCATTTAACACGCTCTATTTGCAGGTTGAAGAACTATTTTTCTGTGCGCATTCACATTTCCTCAATATGAATGTCCTGGGCATTTCCTGTGTCTGTTTTCAACTATGAGAATATCGGTCGATTTGTGGGCAAAATGTAGATAAAAACCGTAATTATGGATCACCAAAGATGACAGATTCGATTGTTAAAGAGTAAGTAATCTGATATTTAAGAATTACGAGCGATATATCGCAATCGAAAGGAGAATAACGACACGAAATCGAAGGTCTCTGTGGAAAAACTGATTTGCAACATGGAGGTTGAAACAGTTTGTATCTAGTCCATTATATTTGTATGATGATACTAATGTTGGGAGTGGCAGAGTAATGAAATATACATTTTCCTTTCATATTTACGCTGTAATTATGAATTTGATCGTTTACTTGAACCAAAATTATGGAAGAAAAATTATGACCGGGTATGATGGAAAGGTCGACGGCAGTTTCATTCATAAATAGATATGAATGGAGAGAGGCCTGTCCTGTCTGCCAGGTATACGTTTGACAAATTGTAGGATAGTCACTTTATTACTACAATGGTTTATGTCCATATTATGATGTGGTTGTGACCTGATATGAGCAAAAACGTTATATTTGTATTTTTATAAACATAATTTGTTCATCCAGGCTGTAAAACTTGACATTCAGTAGGCCATCCTGTTATCATAGGTCATGTGACTTTTAGTGCTCTGTACAAAAAATTCACACTTATAAATTTGTCCAGGAAACTGAAGTGGTCAATTTGTTAGCGACATCAGTCATAAATAAGGATTAGTTGGTCTAGTGTTTTGAAGATCAGTCCAGTTTTACCATGTGTATAGTCTTTGTTTTTATTTTTGTTTTGTTCTATTTGATATTAGAAGCAATATGATATTTATATTTGCTTTATGGTGGTGTCTGTATTGACAGTTTTTTCCCCATCTTGCCTAGTTCAGTGGCGTTAGAGGTCATGAGGAGATTGTGCTGTGTGATTAAGAATTTAACAACAAAATCATGGGTCGTTTTTGGTCAAAATTTAAGGGATAAGGAATAAAGATTTCCGATGCATTATGCACGATAAAAGGAAATAAACAGTTGTAACTAACTTGGCATTTAAATTATCTACATCATTTATCATCCCCCAAAATTGATCCTCAAATACATAGAAAATGAGAAATACAGGTACACACACATAAAAATCTCTAATCCCTATACTTTCCCTCTCTCTCAATAAGATGCATGCCAAATGTTGTTATTTTACTAAATGAAATGGTTTATGTTTTTAATTTAAATAAAATTTTTCTTTAACTAATAAAACTTGAAATTAAAAATCAAATGATTTAATATTTATTTATTTCATTAATAAGTTACTATATGAATAATTGACACTATTAATTCATATAAGAGCTTGTAATTATCATCGTAAATATTGTGTAGTGGTCTGGGTAGCTCAGTTGGTGGGGCACTTGTTTATAGTTTGATCCCTAATCCAATCCTGCATGTTTCGCTCCCTGTTACAATTGTGATGGTGACAATTTTCAAACCTTGTTCATATGTCAGTTGATGGAGCGCTTGCCTATAGTTTCATCCCTGATCCAATCCAGCATGTTTTCCTCCCTGTCACAGTTGTGATGGTGACGGTTTTCATATCCTGTTTATATCTCGGTTGATGGAGTACTTGCCTATAGTTTCATCCCTGATCCAATCCAGCATGTTTTCCTCCCTGTCACAGTTGTGATGGTGACGGTTTTCATATCCTGTCTATATCTCGGTTAATGGAGTACTTGCCTATAGTTTCATCCCTGATCCAATCCAGCATGTTTTCCTCCCTGTCACAATTGTGATTGTGAAAATTTTCATATCTTGTTTATATCTCGGTTGATGGAGTACTTGCCTATAGTTTCATCCCTGATCCAATCCTGCATGTTTTCCTCCCTGTCACAGTTGTGATGGTGACGGTTTTCATATCCTGTTTATATCTCGGTTAATGGAGTACTTGCCTATAGTTTCATCCCTGATCCAATCCAGCATGTTTTCCTCCCTGTCACAATTGTGATTGTGAAAATTTTCATATCTTGTTTATATCTCGGTTAATGGAGTACTTGCCTATAGTTTCATCCCTGATCCAATCCAGCATGTTTTCCTCCCTGTCACAATTGTGATTGTGAAAATTTTCATATCTTGTTTATATCTCGGTTGATGGAGTACTTGCCTATAGTTTCATCCCTGATCCAATCCAGCATGTTTTCCTCCCTGTCACAGTTGTGATGGTGACGGTTTTCATACCCTGTTTATATCTCGGTTAATGGAGTACTTGCCTATAGTTTCATCCCTGATCCAATCCAGCATGTTTTCCTCCCTGTAACAGTTGTGATGGTGACAGTTTTCATACCCTGTTTATATCTCGGTTAATGGAGTACTTGCCTATAGTTTCATCCCTGATCCAATCCAGCATGTTTTCCTCCCTGTCACAATTGTGATTGTGAAAATTTTCATACCCTGTTTATATCTCGGTTAATGGAGTACTTGCCTATAGTTTCATCCCTAATCAGATTCTGCATGTTTTTCTCAATGTTACAATTGTGATGGCGGCAATTTTCAAACCTTGTTCATATGTCAATTGATGGAGTTCTTGCCTATAGTTTCATCCCTGATCCAATCCTGTATGTTTTCCTCCCTGTTATAATTCTGATGGTGACGGTTTTCATACCCTGTTTATATCTCGGTTGATGGAACACTTGCCTGTAATTTCATCCCTGATCAATCCTGTATGTTTTCCTTCCTGTCACAATTGTGATTGTGACAATTTTCACACCCTGTTCATATTTCATTATATTTCACTTTAAGTTCTGTAGCCTTTTTTATTTTATAATGTTTCACAAAACAGTTGAATAAATTAAAATATGGGTACTGGTAATAGGAATTTGGAAATTCAATCACCAGTGATTTTGTTATGGAGAAAGAGGTACATGATCATGTTTTTGGATTATATTTGTATTTCCATTTCTTTGAGGGACAATTTGGGTGATGAGCAAGAAGGTTTTATTTGTTATTTTGTGTGGGATTGAATATATTTCAGCAGTAATCATTCTGTATCAAAGGCCCTTTCAGTAAATTTTAAAGTAGAAGACAACTTTTTCTACAGTAGAGAGCAAATAGGGAGTTATATATATTGCAAAATGTATTCTTTAAATGTAAACTTAGTGAAAGTAGGCACTAGTTACTGTTAACAGACTGAATCCAAATGCAAAAATGCAAGTTTCATTGCCTAGCTGGGTTTATTGAAACCACTCCAAATGGGGTCCTCATTTTACCCCTGAATTGTAATGTTAAAAAGCACATGAATAAATATCTAAATACCGGTAGATACTGTTGTCTGTGGTGTCAAGCATTCAGTCATTGTAGGGTTGTCTCTGGCACTCATTGATGAAACCACTTGTTCAGGGTCATTGGTGACCATAGTTGATGCCTACAGGCTGCTTGAAGGTGTTGGTTTTTCATTTGTAGTCTTTGGCTTGAAAAATTGAGGCATCTGCAAATTTTGTTTTCCATTCAGGGCAACAAAATTGAAACTTGAAAACGTGATCACACAAACACTTTCTGGTAAACAAATTAACAGATTGCAGTGTTATGCTTTTTAGTCCTTTATAGATGATGCTTGAAGATAGTAATTGTGTTTTGGAAAATCATCCAAATGGAAGGAAAATCCTAGTTTGACAATACTTGCACATGGGCAATAAAATATGGGAACTAAAAACTTGGATTCGCAAATAATGTTTTACTTGCATTGTAGAGCCCTGTTCATATATAAGTGAGAAACAAATCTTGCGTTGGACCTAAAGAACCACTACTAGAGGTGTAGTGATGCAACAAAAATTGTTTTGCAATATATTGCACAATTACTGAACTGTACTACAATACAAATTGCCTACTCATTCATACTTGTCTACACTTACGATTCTGGCAGAGTTTTATGATTTTGAAATTCAAATTACGACCTTATGATTGCCAGTTAAAACTTATGGCTAACAAAGAAAATCCTGTAATTTCAAAAAATTGGAAAAAGGCAATGTGTAAATACTGTCCAAGTGTGCAAAACAGGATCCAGTGTTGTACATTTGTTTTAAAAGGCCCTTGTCATGAAAGTGATGATATTTAGCTGCAAATTAAAATGAGGAAAGACAAGAAACAATGGTATCAAAAATTCAAACCTGAGTACTATACAGCATGTCCATGTTTTGTCAAGTCAAATACTGGAATCATTACAACTTACCACCAAAATGTACCCAAACTTACTCCTAGTCACAAGAAAGGGTAGGCAAATATGCTCACTGTAGTACTTTTGTAGTATCTCTATATATCTTTATCCTGCTGAAAACAAATTGTGGCTATCATAAACAAGAAACCTGTGAGTAGTTCTTAGCCTTTGATTTGTTTGAGTTTCTCAAACTGATTGAGTTTTTGATTTTTACTATGCAGTTGTTGACTATAACTGCACTTAAATGTTGGTCAAATCTGTTGAGCGCATGAAAATTAACAGAAGCGCTTGACAACTGTCTAAATACCATGCGAATGTTTATAACATTTACCGGTACATTTATGTTGAATATTGGAAGACTGATTTTGGCAATGACTCGTTGTGAAATTTAATTCTGTTTGGAGATTTCTTTTCGTACCAGAACATATGGTATTTGAAACCTGTATCATGGTAATCGATGGGAAGCCCATTGAACCAGTTTATCTGGTATATCGTTGCAGCTCTAACCATTACTACATTCCTTTAATCACATATCTGCATTCATAACCACTCTGCAACATATCTGCACTTAGTTGCCAATACACTGGTTCAAAATATAATGATTTGATTCATGGTGATCAATTTCCACATAATTTGGTGATACTCTTTATGTTTGTAACTATAAATCCGGATAATTTTAGTTGGATTACAATAACAACATTTTTACTTGGTAGCTGAATGATCTAAAGTGGCATACAAATCACAGTTTCTCTGAAGCTTAGGTTTGGATAGAGGTGTAATGATGTACTGATATGCTTCTGAATGAAAATCACAAGTTTCAAATATCCTAATGTTAGGATACAGTAAAAATGTCCAAATATGATCTCGTTTCTTAATTAGTTACTGCCAAAATATCAACATTGAACATTTGAATGTAACAGTGTTATTAACATTCACATGGTATGCTGTCAACTAAATAGCAAATGCTTTTGTAATTTTACATACCAGTATTTCACTGCAACCATAGTTATAAACAAGGACTCAATCAAGAAACTCAATAAACTAACTTACCCCGGTAGGTTTATAAACTACTTTTTGGTTTTACATACTTGCCTACCCTTACGATTTTGGCATAAGATGTACGATTTTAAAGTTTAAATTACGACCTTACGCTTGCCAGTTCAAACCTAATACAACTAAAAAGGAAAATCCGGAAATTTTTATTAAAACTGTTTTCTAGTCGGTGTATATAGTGAAATGCCAAAGTCCTCTGATTCAGTTTGAGCAAAGGGCAAGGTATACATACTGTCCTAGTTTGCAAACCTGAGTATTATACAGCATATCCATGTTTTGTTAAGTCAAATACCGGAATCTTACTACTAATTTTGTAAAACTTACGATCAAAATTTACCCAAACTTACTCCTAGTGAGGCTAGTGTCAAGAAAGGGTGGGCAAGTCTAGGTTTCCACAAATTTGAAATAATTAGTAGCCAAATTTCCAAAATTTGTGAAAATATAGTCCTTTTTAAAGTATTTTTCCACAAATTTGCTAAAATAGGTTACTTTTTGAAAGAATTCCTCAGAAATTAGTAGCCAATGGCGATTTTGGCTACCAGGAATGGAAACATAGGCAAGTATGGGTTTTATTTGTGATGAGTACAATTTTATTCAAGACAATTATGATGAAAATATACCAGTACAATATGTAGGTAATACATATTGCAATGCAGTTATGAGTTTAGTAATTTTTTGCAATATATTGCAATATAATTTCTGGTGTGCCATTACACACATAGGTTTGAATACTCTGGATAGATCCTTTTTGTGAAAAGGCTGTTAATTTGCTTACAGAAGGTTGTTTTTTTTTCAATCTTGAATAAATAAGCATCATGACAGGCCAGTATAGTTACAGGTTGCATAAATGATAAAATCTACCCATACAGTCTGTCCATGTGTCCACTTACGTTATAAAAAAATAAGACTTAGATAGTAGATCTAATGGTCTTTACAATTTTAAATTATTTGAGTGCTTTTGTTTAATTCTATAATGTCTTTAGTCATGAAACCACCTATAGAAATTTTTCTTTCATTGCTGTGCAAAACATATTGTAGCCATTCTATTTAAGGAAAGGTTTCCGTTGTCTTTTAGCATATAAGTATGTTAATGTCAGAATAACATTCTTGTGAAAATTGAATTTCCGTTATTTGCTTGTGTTAAAAGTATATGTACTTTTATATTCAAATTGGTACAGCTAAAAGTGCAGACAAACTGAGATACGTGCAACACAGTCGTGATCTATATCGTTTGCGTCAGGTGTATAAGTCAAGTTTTAGGATAGATGTGCCTAAATTTGTCTGCTTTCAGTTACAAGTACCTAGTGAAAGGTTCTGTTAATGTGACGAGTAGTACAGTTGAATTGAATGAACATTGTGAATTTCTTTTCTTTTTTTTATCATTTTAATTTTTCTGAACATTACCGTATGTTCTTTTGTTCATGGGAATGTTTCTGAACAAACATTTAACATACTTGACTACCCTTACGATTTTGAAGTAAGTTGTAGATGTTGAAGTGAAAATTATGATTGACAATTGCCAGTTAAAACTAACGACAAAAAAATTCTAGTTATTTCCACGGTAATTGCAGTTGAAACTGTTTTAGTTTGTGTATATAGTAAAAGATATCAACTTTTTCCAATTCAATTTGACTGAGTGAAGAGCAATGTTTATATACAGCCCAAGAGCACATGACCGAGATCCAGTGTTGTACATCATTTGATTAAAAATGGCTTCTCGTCATCATGGTTATGATCAGGATATCCTTACTATTGATTTTGTAATACTTGCTATCAAAATTTACCCAAACTTGCTCCTTGTCTCAGAAAAGGGTAGGCAAGTATGCATTAAGACATTATGTTCCTTTGTTCAGTTGAATATGTTTGAGTACATCAAAAAAGCAGTTTGTTTCTAGTTGAATGGTTCTGAGCAATCAATGTTTTCTTTTGTTCAGTTGAATTGTTCTAAGCAAACATTATGTCCTTTCGTTAAGTTGAAGGGTTCTGAATCTGAGGAAACAATGTGTCCTGTAGTTTAGTTGAATTATTCTGAGCAAACATTAGTCCTGTAGTTCAGTTGAATTATTCTGAATCTGAGCAAACATTGTGTTCTGTAGTTCAGTTGAATTATTCTGAGCAAACAATGTGTCCTGTAGTTCAGTGGAATTATTCTGAGCAAACAATGTGTCCTGTAGTTCAGTAGAATTATTCTGAGCAAACAATGTGTCCTGTAGTTCAGTGGAATTATTCTGAGCAAACATGTGTCCTTTAGTTCAGTGGAATTATTCTGAGCAAACATTCTGTCCTTTAGTTCAGTGGAATTATTCTGAGCAAACATTGTGTCCTTTACATGTAGTTCAGTTGACTTGTTTGGGACAACATTGTTTTTGTTGTTGGAATGAGTCCTGTGGCTTAGTTGAATATTTCTGGGTAAATGTGTTCTTTTGTTCATATGGATGCAAAGCAACTTCTGAACAGACATTATAAGCATGCTTGCCTCCCCTTACACTTTTGAAGTTAAAACTATGACCGTACGATTGCCAGTGAAATAAATTCTGGAAATTGTAGTTGAAACTGTTTTCTGGTCTGTGTATATAGTAATAAGTTGAATGCTTTTGAGCATTCTGACTGTCGAGTCACTGAGTTGCATTTATATTCTTCATGACTTTGTATATTAATATAAACCTTTTGTGCAAGGAGCACCATATGTATGATATATACTGTACCACAAAACAGGTGCCTCAAAATTTAAACTTAACTTATCTATATTGTATACTGTGAAAGAAAAACATTTAAATTTATCTTGCATCATACATGCTGTAAACATAGCATTTTTCTATTTACATTTTAGTCACAAAAATTTTATCACATTGCTATGATACAACTTCTGTAGTAATATCTAGTTGGAGCCAATGGTTGGACAGTGTTTCAGCAGAATAAAAGACTATAAACATTAAAGAATGGCATATTTTTCAGGAAGAAGTCACTATTTCTTTCGAACCATTTAAGGGGTCTTTTTCATTGATGTTGCAGTATAAATGATGAAACTGAAATGAGAGTTAATTTTCCTGGTATCATAACAGTAAATATACCTGAAGCATCTTACAATACATTTGTATCTATTGTTGATTGTTTCTGTACAATTAAATGTACCCTTATATCCCTATTACCTATCATGTCTTATTAATAATCTAACATGTGTCGTATAAATTATTAAATGCTTATATTTTCAATACAATTTAGTGGAATAAAACCCAATTCTATTCTTAATAATACATTTGTAATACATTGTACATGTGTTAAACGAAAATGAACCAAAGTTCAATAACAGTGATACATCCCATGTGGTACCATACCTTTATTAGTATTATAAATATCTCGACCAATTTAAAATTGACATTGATGGTGGAGAATTTTCCTTGTGTTACCAGTACCATATTTTTATTTGCCTGTTTTTAGAAACAGGATGTATTAGGGTACATGTATTATAAAGGCGGTGTCTATATACATTTATGTCCATCCTTAATAGTTTGTTCGGTCTACCGACGCCATTACCATTGAAAATATATTTTACTTAACTTGGTATATATATGATTACCAGGATATTAAATTGTGTGCAAACTTCTTAGAGCTGTGTCCCATTTGAATTTAATCATGTTCTTTCTTGTCTGGCCTACTCTCCCAGAACAGGAATGAAGACATACTGTAATGGTATTTATTTTCGTCATGTACTAATTTTCGCTGTTGTTTGACATTTACCCGGCCATGCCCACAATGTTCCGACACTGGCAGCCATCACGGTACCAAAGCAGCGTCATGGCAACTAATGGCGTACTAGTATCAGTGACGTCATTAAATGGCACAATTCAGGCCAAGTTTTCTTTCTTTTTGTGTGTTATTCAAGCATGTGTCAGACCTTTGTCGGAACATTGTTGGTGTGGCCGGCGGTCCGTTAATTATATTATGCTTATTGTGTTATAGAGCATATTAAAAAATGCGAAAACTTAACTATGCGAATATGTCTAAATTTCATATATCGCAAAAATAAATACACACGAAATTAAATATGTTCACAGTATTTTGGACTAGAGCCTTAGTTTTTGTTTCCCTTTTACATGATATTACAAGGGGTATTTAAATATTCTATGTCCTTTTGCACTTTGTATCATTGTCATTTTTACCAAAGGGTACATTTTGCTCCACCTAGTGATGCTGTTGTTTGAATTAATGAAACAGAATATTAAAATATATGCATCAGATGGGTCATCCTACTCATCTATTTTGTTGAACCAACATTTAAAATATAGCATAATAAATTTTCAGAAATGATTTGCAATTTTGCCAAAAAAAAATAAAGATTAATCAACCCTAGTTTTGTAGTATTTGTCCAGGAAATATAATGTTTTGTTGTTGATGAATGAAAGTGCTTCGATTAACTGCGTGTGGACTTGGTCATCAGTTTTTTTATGGTGTTGGAGCTTGCAATGGCAGTAACATTACAAGAAATTTTACAAACTAGGTTACCATACCTAAACACTTTTGGTCAAATTGTGAATGTGAATTATTGAAAAGTACATGTACTTAATAGTATATATTAAATTTGTGTTTCACACATTTGCTTCTACAATGTATAGATATTTAATTGAACCATTGGAAATTAATCGTTGTAGGAGATTTTTACCTCCCAAGAATCAAATCATTCACAAAAAGACCAATACTGTTGAAGTTATGTTAAACAATGCCATTGAATTTCCGTTAAAAACAGTAACATTACTGCCGCACCTTACGTTTATGAATGATTGGCATCAGGGGGTAAAAAATTTGTTTTTAGTTGAAACCCTAGGATACAGTTGTTTGAAGCTTGATTAGTAAAAATTTTATTTTTGCATAATTTCAAATATAAGTTAAAATTAATGTTGGAAGTTTCAGAAATGAATAGAATTTCATCAAACTGGGGAACGTTGTTACAAAAATATTGATTTGGTTATGAAATTTTGATTTTTATTGACATTGATTTTGTGTTAATCATTGACAAAACTATGGGTAATCAAGCTTTAAACAACTGGGTCCGGCAGGACTTTTTGATATGAATGACAACCCTAAAATGTTTCACAAAAGCAATTAGATGTAGATACAAAGTAAATTAATCAGTCAGAAATGTTGCTACCAATGAACATCCATAGATAAAAGTTGTTATGCAAAATTGTATATTTTCAGTGTTGAAATTAAGTTAAAATTTTAGCCAGTTCATGTCTAATAATATCAGCATTTTCTGTTGTGGTACATGTATGTATAGGAGACTATTGTAAAAGTAAAGAGTACTGATACTTCCCAAAAGTCACCAGTCTTAGAACTGTCAGACTGACAACATGTAATAGGTTACATAAAATATGTAAAATAAAATACATAACATACCACTAGATACAGAAAATGTATAAAAAACTGTATGATCATAAATGCAATACAGAATTATGTCAAGCTTGATTGGACTTTTATGTGGCGATTTATTCAAGTCTGATTATAAAAGTTGGAGTCAAAGGATTGTACTGGGTGTCTAAGTCAAAGGATTCAAACTTCAGGAATTTTCAATGCATTTAGTATAGGGCTGTAACAGTAAACTCATCTCACGGTGGGATATGTATTGTGATATTTGATCCTTGATACAAACGTACCATGATCCATGACTCTTCTAGGAAGCAAAAACAATTTTGAAACACAAACTAAAAATAAAAACAAAATCTTTTATAATCTAAACTTCTAAGTTAAGTTATGATGAATTCATAAATTTTCATAAATTTGTTATTTAAATGGCCCAATGAATGCCTTGGAATTAAGATTTTTGTAATTTTGGAATTACCAAACCCCACCCCCACCCCCAAAAACCCAACAAAACATGTGCAGTAATTTTAATTAATTTAGTTTTTGTGAGATACACTTGAACACTTAGATATATGAGAGTGATGTGACTTGATGATAAAAGTTGAATTAATGCCTACCGTACATCTACAGTAGAATACTTGGTCACACTATTTTTTACAATTGCATGTACATGTACTTTGTATTTATGGGCTTGGTGAAATATTTAATGCATGCAAATTAATTATCTCAGAAAGCAGTGGGATAGGTTCAGTTTTTACAAGAAAAAAAACCCCTCTGCAATGCCTATGCACTGGCTCAAAAGATTTGTTTGACAACACCTCTAGGCTTTGGACCAACCTGGTGACAATCCCAGATTACATCATGTGATCAACACCTACAGTATAAGTATGGAGTTTAGTGTGACAGTTACTCATTTCAGCTACCGTTAGCTTGTGAGAACAGACTTGTTTGAATTAGCACAAAACATATTGTATTTAATATGCATTAATTTTCAAAACTTCATGATGAAGCAATTTGATTTCTTGAAAATAAGGTATTAGGCTGTTTATCAATGATTTGTGAATGGGACCAGCTACCCTTATTGACATTAATTTATTTTGGTTTTGGGTTTAATTTCCCATTTTTATTGTGGATTATTTATTTACTGGTATTTTTTAAATTGTGAAAATCGTATTTGTGTTTGTGAGAAAAAAATTATGATTGTGAATGGGGCCAATACTGTATAAGAATAAACATTTGCAAGGAAATTTTTTTACGATTTTCACTGTGACTTTTGGACCACGAATATATCTTCTCAATTAAAAATTTCATATTTACAATGTACCTTGTTAAACTTTCCCCATAGTGGGAACCGTGAAAATTTCCTGCCACTAATAAAAAGTAATATTTCTTCTTATACAGTATTTACATGTACCCAAAATACGGCCAAGCAAGGCCCTGGGTATAGATTTATTGAAGTTATTGTATTTATGAACAAATAATGTTTATCAGACCAAAGTCATTTTAAGCTGTTTAATAATTATTATTTTCCCTTTTTCTTTCAGTGAAGAGTTCCTTGTGCAAGTACAGGCACAAGTCATGACCAGGGATGATTCAAGTGGGGGGTGGGTACCTATGGGAGGGGGTGGTTTATCCAATGTTGGATTAAAAAGACATATTAAAAACAACGGTGATGACCATAAAAGTGAATATTTAATATACGGAGAAAGAATAGGGGATAAATCAGTAAGTATAATTATTATATTATTGTATTAATGGTGTTTCTTGCCATACCTTGTGATCAGCACCTCTTAACATTTGTTCGGGAGTTTTAGAAACTAAGATGTTGCAAACATATCCTTTAGAAATAATTTTTCCACACATTCAAATGCAAGGGAGTATCAAGTGGTACAGGAGCAAATCACATTGTATTTATATAAAATGATAGATGTCCTTTGCATATTTTGTCAAGACAAACAAAAAATCATAAAACTCTTGCCCTACAAAATAGGACACAAATCTTCTGATCTTTGTATTGCATCATTTCTGAGATACAAAATTCCAGACAAAGTGTCACTTGACTTAAATTTAGGGCACTTTTTTACCACTTGGATTGTAAACAATGATGCTAATATACATAGTGAATCGTAATGACATCATTTTCAGTGAAAATTTGAATATGAAAATTTCTCTTCTAAAACTGTTATTTTGTCATCTTTAAAGTGTTGTAAAAATATAGGCAATTTAAAAAGGATTATATAAATTTTATTTACTGAATTTGGTGTACATGTCACTGCATGTGATTGTTGCATACAATGATACAATAAGTCAAGTGACCGAAATTCAGGTTTTGCATCATTTTCACATGTATTTTTGTATATTTTGTCTAATATTAAACAAAATAATTTAGATTAAGTGTAAAAAAGAGCAGTTTAAAGTTAAGTATATGCAGTGTACCCCATCTAACTTCTCCTTGCCTGGTTCCCTATATTACTTCAGACTTAAAATGTCTTATAGATCTTAATGAACTATACATAGATGTAGATGTTGAAATGTCATTAAATCTACTCATTTAAATTATTTTAATTATTTGAAAAAGGTATGAATTTGAAAATATGTGAAATAGGTGTTTAAATACAGCCCATTGCTACCACCCTTCAGTTAATCCATGTTGACATTTCTTTTATGCCCAAAAATTACAGGCCAGTCACATGATTTAGGTTGATACTCAAATTTGATTTGGCAAGGAATTAATGCATCCAAGAAATGATGTATTTTATGGGCTAACAAAATCTACATTGTTGTAGTTCTGTTTGTAAAGATGTAGACTTGAACATGCTAGTCACAAACATGTTCAGCAATTCAAAGTTTCAACATAGTGTATTTTGGGGTATGTAGACCACCCTTTCAGTTATCTTATTTTTACCACTAGTACCTCTTTGGCAGAGTCAAAAGGCTAGTAATTCTATATTGCCTATTGCTTCTCCTTAGATTGCATATTTTTGGCAGTTGTTAGCCAGCAGCACAACAGGCTTAATTATTGAAAGAGCATAACAATTGATATTGGTCTTACAGATGTTACCATATCGTCAAGTAAGATACTGTCAGTGAAACCACACTGTTAGTGCAACACTTTAAAATTAAATTCAGAAAAAGTTCCAAATTTTAGCAAACTTCTGCCTTTTTAAAAAAATTCTGTTTATATAGGATATTTCTCATAAGTTTTCATTATTTGTTTTTTACAAGCAAAAATATTTACTTTGGATTAATTTAATGTTTACCCCACTGTCGCCGATCTGAGTCTGATCAAGTACAAGAATAAATCAGGACTATAAGACTCCTTTTTGGTGCAGAGTCCATGGCCCTTGGAATTGGGAAAAATAAATGATTTTAACATGAAAGATTTTTATACCCCCTGCAAACTAATTTGAGGAGGGTATATAGGAATTACCATCCATGTCTGTCTGTTTGTCTGTCTGTTTGTCCGAGTAAAATTGTGTCTGGGCCATATCTCATAGCTGCTTTGGACAACTGTCATAAAACTTCAAATGAATACTCTTCATGGTCCAAAGGTGTGTCATGGCCTTGAACCAAGGTCATATCGAAAGGGTCAAGGTCATGGGAAAAATATATTTGAAAAACGAGTCTGGGCATATTTTGGGGGCGGGGGTATTTGACTCTCAAGAGACAGTTCTAGTTATTTCAGTTTCTTAATGTACCGGTAATTTTAGTTGATACTAGTTTTTAATCCTGTATTTTTCAATCAATTTCAGGTGGTTTTGGACTGCATTTTGAAACGAGATATTATATATACAAAAGCCAATCCAAAATTTCATCATTGGCAGACATATGATAAACGGTATGGTCTAACATTTGAACGGTGCGATGATGCCAAAGCATTCGACATCGGAATTCAGCAAGCTGTTGCCGATTTAGTTGAAGGTGAATTTATGCTTCTTGTCATGTGCCAGTTTGGGGAAATTTTAGTTTTAATGTATAATGAATAGATTGATTAACTTTGTTAGAAAGAGTTAAAGAGCAATAGACAGAATGTGCAAGAATGGCAGGGTTATAATATATGTGTATCTATGACCGATGGAAAAAAAGAGAGAAGTGTTCAATTTAGTATAATTGAATTCAGAAAGAAGTATATGCCATCATATGATTTATAAATCAATGATATTGGACTGATTGATTGAATTGGGTTTTACAATACATCCCTGTCAAGATAAATCTACTTATATCAGGACATCATCAACTACAGTGGCCAAATGTTTTATCTTTGCAATGATTTCAGGGCAATGTGTCCTGGTGAAAGAATCAGGTAGTTGCAGTAAAAACAGTTACAATGCTTCCTTTCAAGTCTTGGTAAGACCTGACCAGGCTTCGAACCTCGACCTTCTACATACATCTACTTAGCCAGCACTCCCAACTTAGCTACTATAGTGGTTGTTGTTAGAGATTATGTTTCAAATAGTATCATATCACTGCGGTAGCTCAGTTAGGAAAGTGCTCACTCAGTAAGTGGGAGGTCTTGGGTTCAAACCACGACTGGGTCTGACCCAACACATGTTGAAAGTCAGTAGTGACTGTTCTTTCGCCAAGCACTTGGCAGTACGAAATGAAAGTCACGGTTCTTTCGGATGGGAACTTAAAATAACAACGAGGTCCAGTATCATGGAAGGCTTGACACGATAAATAATCCTGATGTATAAGTGAAATATTCTTGACTGGGATATAAAATGTCATTACTCAACTCAACTCAAATAATATCATAGAATTCAGATAAGATTTAGTACTAGGAAGAGTTTGTGTTTTAGGAAATATTTTTTTTATCCATTGTATACTGTAACTATTATTTTGATTGAATTGTGTATTTGATAATATTGTCATGCTCTACTTTTGAATTTTTATGAAATAATACATTCAAAAGTAGCACATGATGACAATATGAATAAGTAAATCAGTGATAGATTTATTGTCTGGCGATGGAAACATCCGAAAAAAGAACAAACATTTAGAGATATGTTGTATCGGTATTTAAGTAAAATATCTTCAAATTATCAAAATGGGTGACATGCACTTATAAGCCTCATAAATTAAAATATTAACTATGAGTAAATACAAGTAGAAAAGCTTTCCATGAGAATAGAAATTGATTTTTTCATTTGAATCAAGAAATTTTTATTTTTTTATTAATTTATATTGTTACAAATTAAGAACTGATGTAACTTTGATTATTTTTGTATTTTTTATTGCTTTCCTTTTGGATATATGATTGGTAAGTTTTCACTCTTGTTAAGGAATATTTGTATTTTAGTGTTGTTAGGTCCATAATTCACACAGAATCCAATTTTGGAAATGTTCCTTGTACATTGTCTGATGTTATACAAAATGTTTTATAACATGTAACTTCTCATTTGATCACAAGTTTTTTTTTCTAGGTTTTTGTTTAAAAACATCCTTCTTGGATCTGTCTTTTTCTTAGTTAATTAATTTACTGAAATATTATACATTTTTCAATACCTGGTAAGTTTGCTTCTAAATTATGGTTGATGTTATTTGCCACAATATCATTTTAAGTCATGTGACATATTTTACCATTCTACCTGCCAGCTGGCAAAATGAGCATCATTGTCCAATTTTAATGTGTAGACCAACTACTCTGTTTTTCTTACAAGTTTTATAACCTTTTAAAATCTTATAAAATTGTTAACAATTGAAAATTTAACTGTAGTATATAAAAAATGGCATCACTATAGCTTTGTTTCCATTCCTGGTAGCCAAAATTGCCATTGGCTACTCATTTTTGTGAAATTCTTTCAAAAAGTAACCTATTTTAACAAATTTGTGAAAAATTACTTTAAAAAGTACTATATTTTCACAAATTTTGGAAATTTGGCCACTCATAATTTTAAAATTGTGGAAACATAGCTATAGGGCATACATAGTAATACACAAATTTCTTTGGTGCCCTCCATGATTACATGACATCAGTGAGAGCAAATTCCTTCATACAAAAATAATGTCATTGTAAAATGTCTAGTCAATCAAAAGCATTGAAACAAAGAAGAATTGAATTACATGTATTAAACATTATATATTTGACAGGTTCACAAAATGGGAACTGCAATATAGAAGGTGATGAAGAAGTTTTTGCTGTAAGTATAGTGGTACAAACCAGAGGCATTGCTACCGGACAGCAGTACACATATACCCTAAATCCTATTTTTCCAGCAGTGCTTTAGTTTTGCAATTTCTTGATAAAATACAAATGTTTTTGCAATTTCTATCAAATCTTAACCTTAATTGCTCTTGTTTTATTTAGTTCACAAAATGTGAATTGGTGTTTGAATCAGATTGTGAATCAAACACAAACAAACAGGTCCATTTCCAAACCATAATTCCAAATGTAAAGTAGTAAGACCAGCATATTATGTTACACACATGAACTTTTACCATGAAAGTGAGGCCAGGTGCTATGGGAGAGTAAACAACTCCTGTTGGCTAGCGGCACCTGCAAGTTGATGTGTTGATTTTATTTTCTCAGAAGGAGAACTGTATTGTGGTATATCAGATCCTGTAAAACAGTGATATTTGCTGTTTATTGTATGACCAGTCCCTGATTTGATTTTGAAAACTGTACAACAAAATAACTAGCACCAACACAAACAAATTAACATTAACACACAATTTGCACACAATCATTTGATGCAGTGAAACCTTAATATTATATACAAAGTCCATCTTAGTTTACTCTTTAGTGATCATGTTCAAACACTGATGACAACTTACAATATTGACCAAATTTTTGCTGAATACTTGCTGACTTTGACCTTGAATGCTGCTATAATAATCCTCTTAGATAAGTAAATGTCTGACATTGGACATTGCTTCACAAAAGGCATCTAATTTTGGATATATATTTTTATATTTGCAGATTTTGGATCTACCAATCACAAGGCATGACTCATCCTCACAGTCGGCAAGCACAACTTCCACGACAACTAGCAGCCCCATCCCACAGTCACCCTCATCAAATGTGTCTGGATCACAGGACCCATTTCATGTACATCATTCGAATCACCATCATCTACATCGGGTGCATTATATCTCAACATCACCACATCATACACATAAACCTTCATCACCTCCTAGTGAAAAAAGTTCAAGTGGAAAATCAGACACACTAGACAATGGACGTGATGATATCTGGGTTCGGGCAGATGAACCATCTACAATTAGTGGAAAATCTGATCAGGGATTGTTAGATGAAAGTGTTCATATGCAGGAATATTCTTATGTTATATTTGCCAAAAACAAGAACACGCATGAATACAGCTATCCCACATTGGAAGCTGTACAAAAACCCATTTTGAAGCGGGAAATAACATGTAATGTTAAAAAACAGCTGCCTATCCCTTCACACCCGCCTTTACCCAAAAAGAAAAAGGATAAAAAAAGAACTACTGGTAGTCAAAGATTGATAAATCATAGATTTAGATGTAAACACTGCCATGATTACTTTACTCACGATCAGAATTCAAGAGGGAGTTGTGAAGATGCCCCCGATGGGGTTGAAAAATGTATAGAATATGTTACTTGTGTTATGTGTGCTAAAGGGTTAATATATCATTGTATGTCTGACCCTGATGGTGATTACGGTCATCCGTGTGCTTGTGATACATCAGACGATACAAACTGTAAAAAATGGACTGCTTTAACTATTTTGTCATTTTTTGTTCCCTGTCTATGGTGCTATTGGCCACTTATGGCTTGCCATAAGTGTGGTGTGGCTTGTGGATGCTGTGGGGGAAGGCACAAAGCAGCATGACAGCAGCCCAGCTAATGGTTATGATTTTTTTTAATATTATAATTATTATTTTAAAAAGACAAATATAGGAGATTAAAATTCTCTGTGTTAAGAGAGTTTTAAATAAGCATTGTGTGATGATGCTGTTTAACTTGTCGGTGAAGACTATATACTTACGTACAAAGAAACATAACAGATAAGCATGCAAAGTTTATATGTAATGCCTGTTTGAACTAAAGATGATGATGATGACTGCAGTATATGTATGATTGTGCGACGGACGGATGGATGAATGAATGGATGGATGTAGAAGGCGGATTCATCCTTTATGCTCGCCTATTTTAAGCACTATCAGTATATTTGGAGATGATGTATACTAACTTGGTTCTTTCATTGAAGACAGGTGCTCTTATTTTCAATAAGTTTAAAATGACTTTTTCTTTTTTTAAATTGATATTTTTGTTAAGCATGAAGTAATTGTTTTTTATTAGAGTGGTTGTAATGTATATGGTTTGTATACTTCTTTGCTTATATGTGGCACCTTAAAGTATCTTGTCCATGCAGCTAAATCTAAACCCCCCTTTATACCGTTCAGTAGGTAATGGTCTATTTGTTATTGTAAGAATGAATAGTTTTAAACTCATTAATATTAGAAAAATTTAAGATGTTTTATCAGATTTTGAGACTGTTTACAAATTAATTCTTGAAATTACAATATTTTAAATTTTGTTCCATCATTTGAGAAATTTTTATTAAGGATTTGATTTTAGCTGATTTTGAAATATTTAAAAATTGCCATTTTATTTGATAAAAAAAAACACTTAAAAATTGAGGTCATTTGTTTTTGTAAAACACAAAGGAAAGATAACTCTTGTCATAGTCTATACAAGTTTTAAGAGTCAGAATTTTTTGTTACCGTATGCATTTTAGTTTTTGAATTGGTTAAGTTTATCTAAGAGACATAATGAATTATACTTCATGGAATGACTTCACAGTCTGAATATGCAAAAGCAAATTAATGTATGGAGAAACAATGTATAATTTATTTTCAATCAAAATTTCTATAAAGTTTGTGTAATTGGTTGTAAAAACCAGTGGTTTGATAAAATAGTTGTAATTCAATACTAATTGCCTTTTATTAAGCAGGTTGGTCTTACTTTTTACTGTGTATGTAAAATTTGTTGTGTTCATCTTAAATTGCTTAAACCGAAATTTCTTAAAAATGTAATTTTAAAATGAATTTAAAATGAATTTGTAATATTGAGATCCTGAACAGAAAGTTCCTAAAAATGTAATCTTAAAATGAATTTAGAATGAATTTGTAATATTAAGGTCCTGAGTTTCGTTTCATTTATCTGATAGTTATCTTAAAATTTCTGAATTTGTGATACTGTATAAGCTGATACATTAGCGATAGGAAACTTTCATGGTTTTGATCTTCAAAAATATTCTGGGGTAAGAAATGTTCATGGTACCTACTGTGCGGAAAGAGTACCAAGAGAAATAAGAAATTTATGCTGGGAAGATATATTTACTGTACAAGTGTTATCATGAAAATCACAAATATTTCATCCTCACTAATATTTCTTCTTATGCAGTATTTCTTCCTAAATTTTTGATGGTGATATTTCATCTTCTATTTAAAATTACAAAGTCACAGTCTCTGTTAGCTAACTGGTACAGAATCAGAATTTTGGTAATGGTTTCTAATTTACAAGCATTACATAATCAAATGCATACAAAGGAGATGGTCTTTCCCGTAGAATTATTCATTGATGCCACAAAAGTATCAATGCCACAGAAGTATCAGTTAATGCCACAGTAGTATAATTTGATGCCTTGGGATAAACCTACAGTAACGTTACAATATATTATTGTATATGTACCAGAACATATAGTATCAGCCTTTCATTTTATCCAGTTTGATTAAAACAATCATTTAGTGTTGTAATAATGAAAACAAATGTAGGAAATATAAATTGGGGGAAAAAGTCAGAATTTTCAGAAAAAATAGTATACCATAATATTATCTCCCCTGTTGACTTTACTTGACATAAATCAAGACTTAATGTTCTACTTTTCCATAGTTAGTGACATAGCCAGTAACATTGGCGTTAGCGTGTCACAATGGGAAAGTTGTGTATTACAGTATTGTAATACAAAGTCAGTCTAAAACACATGATGAGCCTTTTGGTGACTATATGAGTTAGGTGGCACACACAAGTCTGGAATTTTTGGTTCAAATTTCTATAAATGTTTATTTATTCAGTCAGTATCTTCAAAAATGTTTCCTGTTAATAGTATCTAAATCTAGTATGAACAGTTTAATTTTAGTGCATTTCGTGTTTCTTTATTGATACTAAAATTAAACTGCTCTGTTGTATGCATTGAATTATCAAAATCACAAGAAGTGGTTAAACATCAGTACAAAGTGGCATACAGTATTCTGGCATGGTTTTACATGGCTATTTATTTCTAAGATTATTTTCTTAAATTCTTACTTTTCAAGTTTTCATTTTTAAAAACGTACAAAATTGAAAAGTATTTTTTTTCAATTTTAGATATAAACTTGGCTGACTTTAAAGAAAGTTAAAACCCAGAACTAGTATAGCCATTATACACGTATCAGTTTGGGCTTGTGTTTTACTAATCATGTCAGTGAAATTCCAGTGGTTCACCTCTGTGTCATCATGACATATACATAGAAAATAAAGTCTTTTTCCTCCCATATTTTTGATTGAAAAGTTTTTTAAAAGTTGATATATGGAGCAGATTTTTACAATAATTAAAATAAAATTTGGTATGGTTTCATAATCATTTTTTACTAAGATATTCTGTATTTTAAATCTGGCAAAGTTCAAATCTGAATAATTTAGGTAATATTTAGGATATTCGAAATTTATGATATCATTGGAATACCACTTTAAATTAATAATAAAATAATAATAATAATATTTACATTTGTCAAGTATATATATTCATAGTTTCAGAGGAATTTTTGTTTTAAAAAATGCCAAAATTAGCTAAATTTGAGTTAAGAAATGATTATTAATTAAATTATTACTCGATTGTTTTGAAATTTCTCAAGATCACGAGGTATGTGATAGATTAACATTTTCTGGGCTTATTCTCTTAAACAGGTCCTATACTACACACATGTGTTCTATATATCCAGGCAGAGTACTGATATTAGCTTCCTTTAGATACAGGTAACTTGAAAAAGAAGCAGACTCTATTATTTTTCCAATACTTATATATAAAACTATATAAAATACTGTCTTTATGGTCTGAAAACTGTCCAGATATTTTATGTCATACTTAAAAACAGATGTTGATTAATATTTACCTGTTATAAAAGGTTGCATGTGTTCATATGTCTATATGTATGTCTGTGTGTATGTATGTGTGTACATGTGTGAGTAAGTCATACATTTTAATTGCATTTCAAGGTGCTTTAACTGTAGTTAATTTGTATTGATTTGTACCTGATAATAGTTAATAATGATTTTTTTTCTGTTTCTTTTCTTTCTTTTTCTTTATTATTATTTTTTTTGTTAAAATTGTTAGAAATAAGAAAAAATAATTGATTTACTTGCATATCAGTTTTTGTGTTTTGTCACTGGAATTATAATTATGACTTGAATGCACGGTGGGCAAGTTTTGTGCCTTAAACTGAGATATGATTTGATTACAAGGGAGAATTCATTATCTCTAGTACAATGTACTGTGTTATCTTTTATTTTTCGGTGAAATGGAGAAAGGAATCTTAAAATATTTTGGCAAATACAGGTTATGATGTTACTGTTGATTAGTGTTATTTTGTTTTGTAGATAAAATCTACAGTATTGTTTACAACTTTATTTTGTCTCCTCCCTCCCCCATTACTGAAACTACCACATTTGAACTTTGGCAATGACATCACATTTTTTAAAATTATTTCAATCTTTAGCTTCCTTGGGGAAAATGGCAACACCATCTTTTAAATCCCCACATGAAAGTTGCTTTCTCTGTTATAGTGTGTGCTGTGGGTAATGATGATTAAATTCGGATGGCATACAGATTATATTTATTTTAATCAGATGGCATGGTGATTTTTTTTAAGTTGCATATAGTAGCACACTTGTTTTTGGATGGAGAAAGAAATGATTTTCTATGGTGGATTACAATGTGGTATTTTAGGCAAAATTAACTCATGGCATAACAAGGCAGTGCTATGCACATGTGTGCACTGATAACACTACTCTGACATCTCCAAATCTATCATGCAGATTCCAATTAAACTGTATCAAAAATAAAATTAAAGTTTTTTTGACATGATTATGACGATCAACAGTAATTTACTTTAATTTATATTAACTTTTTTGAGAAATAACTGAAATTGCCATTTTGCAATCATCCACAGGAAAGCTTAACAAAAATTATATCTTGCCTGAAAAACAACAACAAAAATTAACAAAGTAATGATACTTTATGTATTCCTGTTGGTTGTATTTTTGACGTATAATTGTGTATCTAGGCTGTCATGTCATTGCTAAGTCTCCATGATGATGACACTAACTAGATGTTAAGTCTCCATGGTGATGAAACTAACTAGATATTAAGTCTCCATGGTGATGACATTAACTAAGGGAGACATATTTCTCTCAACGGTTATTGTTTATTGTTAATATATACCCAAACATTTTGAAATTAACAAATTAAGTTTCACTTAGGATATTAAGTGTTTGTTTTAGCAGTGTTTCTTCAGATTTTGTGTAAAAGAACACTTACTTATGTTAAAAGTGGTTACATTTCTTGAAGAATTTTATTCAGCACTAGGTTTACATTAATATCATTTTCCATATTTCTGATAACACAGTCTGAAAATAAACCACCAATGTTCTGGATAAAATAATGATATAAATTTATCACTATAAGTGAGTAAGTGGAAGCAATCATAATGGTTACGAATATTGGACGTAGGTGCCAAGTGTTTGTAACTGTTAAATAGCTTTGAGTTACCCAGCCATACCTTGGTATAACAAATTTTTTCATCTTTCTCTCTCTGTCTCTCTCTCTCTCTTTCTCATACACACATCTCTCTCTCCTCTCTCTCTCTCACACACACACACACACACACACACACACCAAAGGTTAAGTGCATGCATTATCCTCAAACCTTTTTCTGGTATCCACAACAGAGTTTATGAATTTTTCAAAAAAATAATTAATCTGAAACTTTGTCTTGAAAAAACTCTCTTTTTTTTTTTAAAAAAGGTCTACATTATTAGTCTCAACGCATACTGGTATTAAAAATGAAAACCTTTAATTTATTTTTACAAGCTACAGTTAGTTGTCTTTTTCATGGTTATCTTATGTTAGGTCGGTGAGCAAGGAGGCAATTTTACCGGTAAAAGACCTTTGGTTATTATTCAATCAGTGATCTTTGATTTGCCCCATTCTAAGGGTCAAAATACTCACCTGTATTTATATCACAAAATAAGATAAAAACACAGATCTACTTACTGTGCCATATCATTAAATATGTATATGTATATGGTATTTTGTTCAACTGAATTTTCTTTTTAAAATATATGGATTATGATCCATGCAATTTGTTTACTAAAGTGGAAATGTAAATCTTGACCAGAGGTAAAAGCCCAACAGGGGTTTGAAATCATGCTTTACAAGGGAAGGTCGGGACATTTTGCCTTTCTTTTTGGAAGGTAACACATAAAGTTTTAATAGTCCATTATCAACATTAGGAGGTCCATGTGCAATTCTGTTATCATATAGAAAAAGCTGTATTTTACTAGTAAAAAACAGCAGGTCTGTCAGACTTTTACTATTTAAATATTAAGTGTCGGAATGTAAAATTAGTAGGCCCGGGACCTCGGACCTGGAAAATTTTGAACCTTTGCCCAAGTTTTCTAAGTGTTCTATGTTATCTTCATCATCATCAATGTGCATATTATGTTATCTAGCATGAATCTTTGTGTTTAATTGCTTAAAAAAACAGATCTGAATTTAAAGTGTTTTTTATATATTTACCTAAAGTGTTTTGTAAGAATTTAAAAAATAGCTTCCTAGGATTTTGATAACAATAACTTCATTAAAATAAAATTTTGTAGGACAAAGGAAGGAAGACCAATTTCTAAGTATTTTGATAACAATAATTTAATTAAAATAAAACTTTGTGTGACAAAGTAAGGAAAGGCCCAATATTTAAAATCTCTGTCAACTTATCCTGTTTGATTTCTAAAATCTCTGTCAACTTATCCTGTTTGATTTCTAAAATCTCTGTCAACTTATCCTGTTTGATTTCTAAAATCTCTGTCAACTTATCCTGTTTGATTTCTCTTATTTATTACTCATAAATCATATTTTCTGGAACAATAATGAAAATTTTTAACCAGAAATTCTGTTTCCAGGTAGAAAAATTAAAAGTGTAACTAGGGCTTCTACATATTAAATGTTTCTTTAAAATAAAAATTTTGAATGTAGGTTTTTTAATCATGGCATCAGTTCAACAATTGATAAAATTAGTACATCATCATGTTTATTCTTAGTTTATCTTTTTTCACTGCCACATTATATGGAAAGGTGTGTTTTTTATTTAATACTCTATGTATCAACTAAAATGTGTTCACAGTTTACGGGTAATTTTATGTTTACTTTTTAGTGAATTGTGTATTTTTCTGCAGTGCATTATGATCATAACTTTTTCATTTTATTTCATTCACAAATTTGAATTTTCATCTGCATTTATTTTTTAAATTCTGCTAACTCCCATGTGAATGTGAACACAAAAATCATGTATTCTGAATTAAATATAGGTTTTCTTAAAGGATTTAAAATTTCTAACAAAAACTGCATTATAAGGACACTGTGTAGATGCAGAATAATTGCTGGTTGTTTTTGGGTTTGAAACATCAGGTTGAAAATACATCACTTGATAATGTCAGAAAAGGGACAGGACTTTTATTTTTGTTAATATTTTTATCAGATACCAAAATCTTGCTGGCTTCACAATCCTGATGGCCATTGGTTACAAAAGAACTCCCTTTAAAATCAGGCAGTATAGTGTTAACTTCTTTCATCGCCATCATTTGTTCAATCAATTTTTTCCCATTTTGAGGGAAAAACAAATAAATTTTAGGACTTCAAAATCTGGTAATGATAAGTGAAATGGCAAAGTTATTGGTTGGCATTATAGTGAAGCTTTGCCATATAAACTAACTTTATGGAAAAAATTCACAAATTTTGGCAGTTTGCCTTTTACCATGTTTTTATGAAATGCACAACATACAACATTGAAATGTACAAGTCTTATGGTTGATTACAGTCCTGCAGAAACAGGTGTCCTTGTATTGTATTGTACACAATGTGTGTCCCGTACAACTGAGTATTTTGTCTATTACATCCAATGTATCTCTTTAACCTAGTTACTTTGTCTTAGAAGGCATATAAGTACTATCTAGTGATAGCTTTGTTGTTGTTGTTATTGTTGTTATGAAATTGTTACATGCGTTAATATTAGGGCTGAATTGTTTGCTTATTTACCCAAGATTTCTTTCTCCATTAACAGAAATAATTTTATTTGTTGGGATTTATTTGTTAGTGATGATGATCTAGGTTAAATAAATCATAAAGGTTATACAAAAATTTATGCTAAATTAAAACAGGGCAGATCAATATATATATATATCATATAAAGTTAGTACACTTTTCTGTGTGCCAAATGAAATCAGTATATATATATAAAATATATGTCTTTGTTGTCATTTTTTGTGGGCTTAATTATGAATGAGACCGTACATGTACATGTATGGTAATTATTTTTGTTTTTATCTTTTTTGATTATAGTGCTGATGTGTTGACTTTATTTCACTCGTGTTTTGAGTATTTCTAAGATATTAAGTTACAAATAAGGATAAATTTGTGGTCAACAACATTATTATTATTATTATTATTATTACATTCATTATATGTTGAGGTGTCATTGTATTTTTACCACCGACAAATGCAAGTTTTTTTTTTATTGTTCCACCGCCATTTTAAGAATATTGCGAAAACTGTGTATGTTTAATTCTAAATTTAAACAGCTGCCATTGTCATTATTTTGCAAAGATATTCATTCTTCATCAGTGATAGATTTTATTATTATTTCTTAAAATTATAATTACTTAATTGGCATATTCCACTTGATGTGAATTTTATTTGGAGATTGAACTATACTTGTAACAGAGTTGTCTGTTCTTACTAACTCTTTTGTGTTGAAGGTAACTTTTTTAAATTCTTACTTAATTTTTTAATAACTTCAACACAAAAGAGTGCTTGGATGTAATACTTTTTATTATTGCATACTGTGGCCTGAACCAAACAATGTCCGAACTCAAAATCTGTTGGTGTGCATCTTGGACAAGAAATCAAGCAAAGTTTTTTTTAAATTTCTGTTTTATTTTATTTGTTTTATTTTAACTTTTTATTCATCTGAGATCTTTTCTGTCATCTTTTTCATTGTTGTTACTTTGTTGCTTTCTTGTCCAATTTTTATGTTTCTCAGTATTTGTGTTTTAATCCGACACTTTTTTTTAATTAACAGGCAGCTGAAGGCTAAATTTTAATCCATTGAATAGTCTAATCTCAAAGAAAGTAAATTTATTACAAAAAATTAATTAATCTGATGTAATTGACCTATTTTACAGCCAATCTGTTGAAATAAAACACTTGATAGTAGATTAACATTCAGATTTCCGCAGTTTAGTTGTATGATAAAAACGATTTGTGCCATATGAAATAACAGAAAAGATGGTCAAGCGGTTTAAGTGTCTAGGATTGAATCCTCAGGGCAAATCCTAGCATGAGAAAGTTTGTCAGTTTGCTTGTCAGTTTCTTCCACATTCATGAACTGTCTGCCACTAAACAATCTTGACTGCAGCATAAAACACTATTACTCCACTCCACAAAATTGTGAAAAAGACAGAATTACAAATTATTTATCACATTGATGAAAAGAAAATGGAATTGAATTAAGTAATTCTACTAGATTGGCATTTAATTGGTCAGTTATGTTGGTGATTTTAAATAAAATAGGTAAAAAGCTGCTAAAATGATTTTAAAAGAAGATACTTGAACATGCAGGAAGTCTTCTGATTGATTTGTAAAAAAGTGGTTTTTTTCTGTCTGCAAACAAGCCCTGTCTATATTTTGTGCCTTTTGTATTTGTTTGTTCAGCAGCTAATAAAATACAGAAAATAACAGGAATGAAAGAAGGAAGGAATTAACTTCCATGTTGTGATCATAAATTCCAATTTCTCCCCAAAAAAAGACGTTTAGGCTTTCAGTGCTTTCAGTACTTTGATTCTTTTCGCCTTTTAGCACTTTCAGTACTTTGATTTCAAATGGGGAAAACTTCCTGCATCTTTAGATATTGAAGTCATCTACAGTTGCATTCAAAATAAGTGATTTTTAAAACTTTCAGAAATTTTTTAATCTTAGACAATATTCCTTTGTAGACAAATAAAATTCAAAAATATTTATGAATGATAACTAGCAGAATTAACATTTAAAAATCCACATTTTACAAATAATTAACATAATTTAAACATTTTGTGTCATGTTGGTAAAGAATTTGGAGCTCATTGTCAATTATAAGAAGGGATTCTGCTGACTGACTAGCTAGCTGTCATTGAAAAAGTTTGTGTGCAGAGGAATTTGTGCCTATCAGAATAACAATTTGATCTATTCAGTGCTGTTAATTTTTGTGATATCCTAACTTTTCATGTGGAGATCTATAATTCTACATGTTTTATGAATTGTGAGATATTATGTATTAATACTTGTAAGATGTCCTTTTTTAATAAATTGGAAAGATGTTACTGAACATTGAAAATTAGTTTTATTATTTAAACTTTGATATTTAGCTCACCATGCCCAAGGTAATGTGAGCTTTCGGCATGGGAGGGCATTTTTTCGTGTATGCATGCATCCTGTTAACACACAACTATGGTAGCTCAGTTTGTAGAGAGCTTGCTCCATAAGTAGGAGGTAGTGGGTGTGAACCCTAACTGGATCTGACCCAAGACATGAAAGTGGGTAGTGACTGTTTTTTTGCCAAGCACTCGGAATTACAAAATGAAAGTCATGGTTCTTTCAGATGATAACTTAAAATAAATGAGACCCCATGTCAAGGTAGATGGCACGATACAAAACCCCTGCTGTATAATGCCATCAGCACAATGAACAGGCAAAATTTGTGCACCTTCGCTTATAGCTGGTGACGTCTCCATATAAGTGAAATATTCTTGACTGGGATATTAAACACCATTACTCAACTTTTCCATCTAATGAGTAATAGGTTTATGAAAACATACACATCATTTATTTACATACAGTGAAATCTGGATTTATTGCAACCTTTTGTTATGTCATGTTGGCATTATAAAGGGGATTAGCAATAAACTAAGGGAGGCTTATATAAAGGAAAACAGAGAAGGAAATAAATTTTGGACATCAATTATATGTGACTATGAGTGAGTTAGCAAAATTATTGAGGGTCAATATAATAAGGTTTTGCCGTTTCAGAGTGGTTTGAAATGTAAATCTGAATCAATGTTCCATTGTTATAGAAGTTAGCATAATGATAAACAAAAAAAAAACCCAAAAAACCTAAAGACAACTTGTCAGTCAAGATACATGATCTGATCTGTGTTTTGAAAAGTCTTGAGATGTAGTGGCTGAGTGTTCTAAAGCAAATACTAATGGATCACACTACTTCTCACTGCATAGGTGTTGAGTCCCACTTGAGACACATCTTAGTGTGAGAGAGAAAAGTTGGTCAGTTCGCTTGCTGATTAGTGGTTTTCTCCAGGCACTCAAGTTTCCTACACCATCCTTGAACTGACCGCCTTTTATAATGAAAGAAGTTTGTCTCGGGCATAAAATTATTACTCGCTCTAGATGAAGAGATAAATGAATGGCAATGTAACATAAAGCAAAATGCAGGGATAAAAAATCATAAATCTCATAAACAAAACTGAATAATAACCCAGTACCTCTGATTATTTGGCACTTTGTTACTGTAATCACAAACAACATGGGCTCATATGGTTAGCTCTATATTTCCAGTGTTGACACTGCTTCATATAATCCATGGATTTTCAGCTTCCTGTGCAAAATGCCTCCAAACTGAACTTCAACACATGTACACAGTAGAAATTTGATGGATTAGATATGCAGGTAATCTGGCGTCAGCTCTTGTTGCAATTGACAATTGATATACAAAGTGTAGTTCCTGTTCAAAGAGATTAATTTTAACCTTGGTTTTATAGATGGCATCTGTACTGGTATGACTCATTTGTTGTGACAAAAAAAAGATGTTCTTCTACCAAGATTCAAATATGTCTAATAATCAGTTTTCGAGTAAGAGACTTTTAAAGATGTAAGGGGAATAACTCCTAAGATAATTATGGTACACATCTCAAAGAAGCTAAGCATGTATCTAAAATAAGGTAATCGTATACCAATATGTGTAAATATGGAAATTTTGAAGCTAGGCCAAGATGTCACCTGTCATTTATCCGGCAGGGGCTTCTGCGGCCAAGTGGTCTAAAGCAGATGCTTACAGATCACAGCTCCCCTTGAATCATTTTAAGGCAGATTCTAGTGCAAGAAGTTTGCCAGTTGGGTTGGCAAAATTCTATAGGCACCCTGGTTTCCTCCAACATTTCTGAACAGATATGTAGGCAATGAATGGACATTTGTTTCTCGTACCTCGGACAGAAAAATCTCACGTGCATACCAGTACCATAAGGTACTGCCTTATGCGACAATTGAACAATCAGGATGACGTATCCGATCATTGAGCTTGACGTCATCAAAACAAACGGTTTCTTTAATTATTTTTTAAATATGTGTTTTATTTTATTTTTTATTAAAAATATTTTATTGTCAGAGTTGTTTTATATTTGCATTGATTACAAATCGTTGATATCTTAAAATTTTGAAGTGTTGTCGATCGGATTATTTTCAAAGTGCGGATTTGTACATGTACAATGCATAAAGTGTCCAAAGGAATGCAAGAAGTCCCATGAGTGTACATGTTTTGTTTTGTACGTATCACAGTTATAAACAATTTAATGGTACGAGAAATAGAATCTGTCACCTGGTTGTGACCGATAGCAGTTGATCTCAGTCTCGGGTGATGTGATGGAACATATCCCAATCTCGGCACAGCCTCGATTGGGATATATGTAACATCACATCACCCTTGACTGAGATCATACGGTATCGGTCACAAACAGGTGACAGATTCTATTAATCTTGTCTATGAGGGACATATAAAAATCCACCAGTTTCAAATGATAGGAATAACTGCATGCTTCAAGACAATGCTACAACATAATGTACAAGTATCTGTGTTTTCAAACAGGAGAATGGTGTTTTCTCCTGTACCAGGTGATCAACACTCCGGGTTGTGTGGGACGTTTTCAAAAATATTTACGTGACAAATTGCCAGAATAACAGTTTCTATGGAATAAATTGAACTGATGATTTATTTATGGAAATAATAGTAATGCACAAATGTTTGGGTATTAAGGGTACAACAGTGAACCTCATAAAAAATACATATCAGCCGTAAAATCTATAAAACATTTTGTCATGTGTTTCTTATTTTGTTTATTTATCCCTCACCTTTCAATTAAAGAGGGGGATATTAAATTCGAGTTTCTGTCAGTCTGCCCTTCCTTCCGTAATTCTTGTCTGCACAGATTCTCTAAAACCATGAAGCACTATTTCATGAAACTTGTTGCAAAGCATCAACATCGATTGGAGATGCTATCGTTAACCAGAATTAGTTTGCTCATTTTCCTGTGAATTATTGCCCTTTTAACATAAGTGCAAATCACAGAAAAAAGAACCTGCAGACAGGGATCCTAATTCACTGAATTTGTTTGTTTTTATATTATTTTTGTCAGGTTCTTAGTTGCTGTATTGTTAAGTATATGTCTATTCAGTTTGGGTTCACTGTGGGCACTTTATACCCCATAAATTTTGTGCAGAACATTTATTTTCATTAGATATGGAATCACATAAGAAGACATTTTCCTGTAAAAACAAAACTTAATCTGGAAAAATTTGTGACCAAAACGTTTTCCAAAATACATGTATTCCACTTAAGTGTTAACAGGTATCCATGATAATGAGGTATGCTGGTATTTTGGACATTACAATTTAATACTTCTCTGCTGTTATAGCATTTACCATAACTGAATTTCATATGGTCCTTGGTGGTCAAGTGGTATAAAACACTAGCTTACAGTGCCTCTCACATGTAGGTTCAAATCCACTTGGACAAAGCAAATCTTATTGCCAGTCTGTCATTGCCCAGTCTCAAAATCATCCCTTTACTCTGATTTTCCTTTATTTAAATCTGGCAAATTTGATGCCTTAATAATTTAATTTTTAAGATATTCATGGATTTAAGGTGTGACATTTAAGATCACTTTAACCTTGTAACATCTATATTTTAATTTTGTTGAAACTTCTTTGGCAGTAAAAAAATATTGTCAAAATTCCTCGAGATATAATTTAAGGAAAATCTAAGATAAAGAATGAGTTTGAAACTGGGACCAGTTCACTTGCTGAAGGTTTTGGGTTTCATTTTTCCTTGTTTAGTCCCAAGAGCTTCTTACCTGCTTTCTAAAACAATAAGCCCTGTGTGTCAATCAGCTGCTAAAGCAAATTCTTTGAAATAAAAAAGATATTTAACTTTCAAAAACAACAGTTTATTTGCCATTATAACATTAAACATTAATTTTATACTGAATTAAAACAAAATATTCATGACAATGTTTGTATCACAAATTACACATATATAACAATTTAATTTGTAACATATTAACAAGCAATCTCATTGTGATTGGTATTCACGAGAAACTTAACAAAGTCCTAACTTATTGCTCCAACATTATACAGTCGACTCTTGTTAAGTCAAACTCGGATATGTCGAAATTCCGGATAAGTCGAAGTAAGTTTTGCGGTCCCAATTTTATTCTTATATAAATATACTGGAATTATATGTTTAAGTCGAAATCGTGTAAGTCGAATTTCCGGATGAGTCGAAGTAATTTTTGGGTCCGTTGACATTAAATCATTCTAAATTTGATACACATGAGTCGAACCGGCAAACTTCTTTGATGTCTTAACTGTCACCTGTCACGTTTATGCATGCATGATTGAGTTCCCTTTGTCGGAATAAACTGAAGTCCTTCCTTTTGTTACCTTTTGAAACCCTTTCTTAATCACCTGACCATGAATCAATAATCAATAATCAGCATTATTGATCTTTAATTACATCCACGCACCTTCGATCGATCAGTGTTCACAATTACACACAAACAGTTACCTCCCGCGTGGGTCGTTCAAATTTACAGAATGATTACCTTTGAAGTATGCGAAATGAAAACTTAATACCCAAAAATTGTATGTATAAAATTTGTTTTGTTTGTTATTCCTTTTTATTCAAATGATTATGACTGTCGGTTATATCGGAAACTTCAATGGAACCTAGTAAGTTACGGTGAAGTTTCTGTTTAGTCTTCCATGCCGAGTTGTCGTCTTCAGGTTTTTCAGTCGAGAATTATTTCATCATTATTTATTTTTGTCATTACATTGTTTAATAGTAAAAACATAAGTTATAAATATTGAAATTATTTATTTTTGTCCTTACATTGTTTAATAGTATAAACATAAGTTATAAATATTGAAATAAATAATGATAAAAAATTGCCGATTATGGACCGGAAGTCAACAGTTATGAGAAGTACAACAGAGTTACATCCCATGTCAGGGACTTGCCGATTTTTAAGTCGAACTTCGGATATGTCGAACTACTTTCCACGGACCCAACAAATTCGAGATAAAGAGAGTCGACTGTATACATATATAACCTTTCAGATTAACAATTTTGAGCCTCTTTTCCAAAACTGATGTAAGTAAAAAGTGAAAGTTTTAAAGGCATTAAAACATGTAGGGACCAGCCCTTGAGACAATTCAATGAAATACCCCCATACTCTTGCTTTTCAGCATCACAACCAAGGTTAATAATATTATAAAATCTTAAGAATTTTCTGTACAATAGAAATCAATCAAATATGAACATACTGACCCATGTCCAAATCACAGAAACAAACTGAAAACTTGCAAATAAAGTTAATAATGCGAACTTCTACCAGGGAAGTGAGACTAGGTGCTCTGGAAGGCTAAGTACCTCCTATTTGGGAGTGAATACGATAAGGGTCATATCTAGGCTCCAAGTGAACAATTAGAACTGGCCTGAAACATTGCTAACAAAAAATAATTACACATCCTATATAACATTTGGCAAAATTTAAATATGCTTTAACATCATATAGTTGAACTTGCCTTAAAGGCCACCTGCTTTTAAAGTACAGTAACATTTTATCCCAATTGCTCTTTATTTATGCTATTGGGACTTCCATATAAGGGCCATCTGTCCACAAAGACCACTTTTACAGGTTCCCTTTGGTGGCCTTTATAGAAAGTTTTGACTGTATTTATGACATCATAATGACATAATTTTATCTTGGATGCATTTTTTTCATTAGATGCACAAAATACAGATTTATAGTACATGTATTCCTTTCTTAAAAATTCACGGCACCTAAAATCACTTGGATGAAAACTTTCATTTTTTACCCCTTAGTGGGACATTACTCATAAAGTATTTCATTACATAATGTACTATTGTCATAAAACATCTGGGTGCAGTTGATCAAAGCTTAATAAAAAGGTTAAAAAAGCCCTATCTTGTGTTTCTGTAAAAACTATCAAATTTATTTTGAACAAGCAAATTCAGTGAATTAGGATTACCCATCCACTTTTTTTGTCATTTGCACTTAATGGTATGTTCAATAACATGATCACAGATTTACTAAATATATTACCGGTACTGTTGTGTAACTTTGCACAATATTTTTTATATTTTTGATAAAGAGTTTTAGAGAATTACTCTGGAGAAGAACCTCTAAAGGGTCATAATTCCAACAAGTGACTGGACGGAAGGATGGATGAATGGACAGACAAACTTCAAACTTAATATCCCTCTTTCTTTGAAAAGCAGGGGGAGATAAAATTAAATAAAGTGCTTTTCATTATTTTTGTCAATCAAAATTGAGTTGCCTTTATGTTTTTGTTGAAATAAAAACATTGAAACATATTGTGATTGCATTTTTCACTTTCATTAACCAGTTAGTTGGGCCAACAAGGTCTCTGAACAACCTGGCCCTAGAATACAGATTTTTATGCCAAAGCATAATTTGAGCTAAAATAACAATATAATTTATATAACAACCATTTCTTTTAAAATAATATATTACTAAGTATTCAAAAATATACATTTCTAGTCATCAACAACTTTTAACACATGTGAAATATTTCTTCCGTCAAAACTTTGACCTTGGCCCAAAGACATTTTAAAACAATTTTCCATAAACTTAAAAATTAAAAAACAAAAATAACAGCTATTTACAGTAGACAAAATTTAAATTTTTTCAAAACAAGTTAACAGATATTTAACTGCAGTAAACAATCACTTCAATTTCTAATGGCAGACCATGAAAGAGAGAGGGGGTTGGTCGGTTGGTGTGTATGTGTTAGAACCCCCACTCCTTTTTTCTGTCCATGATATTGTGTGTATGTGTCACTTGCTTAAATTGTAAGAAATGCAGGATGCTAAATTTCATAAATTAAAATAGATCCCCTAGCTTCACGTGCCGTCAGAGCATTCTTCTGCATGAACCTCATTGGAAACCACCACTTTCCAAAATCCCTTGGTCTTCCACTGATATCTTGATAAAAAAACATGTATAACCATGTGTAATTTATCACTGTACTGAAATATTCAATAGTTCAAATTTAGAAAATATGTTTTGCCATTTTTGGAACACAAAATAGTTAAAAGAGCAGGGAAAAAAGAATTAACTTAAAATACATTGGAACCTTAGATAACTCCCCATAAACAAAAATCAGTTTACTTCACAGATTTACTTTAAATGTACATAACATTTAATTAAATTGTAAATCGCAATTTCGTCACAAAGTCATGTTTTCATTTCCATGTGTTTTCAGTACTCTTTATTTTTTATCGGCATTTATAAGTTTCAAGTTGCGGCCAATCAGTGTGAAAATTAACAACCTCCATAACTTGCAAGAAATATAAAAAGAAAGAAGCAAAAATCAATTTTTTCATGTGGAAATGAAATTTATGTTTAGCAAAAAAGTCATATCACATTGTTGAAATGAACTTCAACAACTTCTAAAATCAAACAAACCGATTGGTCAAGAAGCCGTTTTATTTAATAGACATATATCCCACTGTGAATATAAAACAACAACAACAGCAACAAAAAATAACAACAGACGATGAGATCAGTGAGTAAAAAATATAACTTTAAACAAACCAGAAAAAAACCTACAATGACATGTCAGTATAACAAATAAATACCCATCCCATACCCCATTTTTCCTCACCTACCTGCCTGACTGGAATTCCCTATAATATAATGAGATTTGCACTCAGTGCAACCAAACCAAAAAATTTAAAAAATCAACCAAGTCATATTTTCAGTAACAGAGAATATGTATGATTTTATCTGGAATGGTAAAGTAAAATTTTACAGCTATAGTGGTTACCTTGAAATATGTTTTCTGAAATTAAACTAAAACAATAAATAAATAAATAAATAAATAAAGTTAAAACAACATTCAGCTGTCTTCATTTTTCATATGGACAGACGACAGACTGAATGAGTCAGGCTGATATGACATATTTGTTGTAGAAACATTGTTGCCTTTTAAAGGTCTTGTATTGCTTGATGAGTTTATTGTTGAACAAAACTGTGTTGAAACGTCAGCATGTAAGATGGATGTTTGTATTAATGGCGAACTACTTGACGAAGACGTGCTCAATGTCTGATTACACAATGAAGGCGAATTCCGTTCACTTGAACACTTGGACAAACTCTCGGGTGTCAACTGTACAAAAAGAGTCGGCAGATCTAGTTTATCTATGTCCTTCCTGACGCCGTTTCCTTTCAAATTGTTTTCTTCCTCTATACCAGCTAGAAGTGGATCACCTGAGTCAGAATCGTGAATGTTACATATGTCTTCTTCCTCTTGAACTATGGGTAACATTGAAATGAGATCTTGTGTATTACTATCCTGAGGTAGAGCCGACATCATATCTTTATCCATGTTCATAATTCTACATGATGCTGGCAACTGAGCATTTAAAACTTCTGGATTCTGCAAAATAAAGACAACAAAAATGATATTAATACCCAATTTCATACGACAGAACAGGATAGGATAGGTTCATAGAATTGTCATTCTTTATCATAGTTTTACACAAAATTAGTTTTCTTGTATCTTTTTCTACTTCGTTCTTACTTACATCAATTAAACTTGCAAATGCATTGGGTGTCAGAACAGTGAACTGTATAAGGAAATAAGAATTATCTCCCTTATACTGTCAAATGTACTTATGAACCAAAATTCTAACACAAATCTAGCTGAACATCGACTGCTATAAGGTTTATATTTTACCTCAAAAAAGAATAATAAAGAACTGACTTAAAACAAAGTGGATCACAGCAGGTCTGAAACTCATTTGGGTAGAGAGAAAGTTGTCAGTTATAATTAGCTTGCCAAAGGTTGGTGGCTTTTTCTGGAAACTTGAAGTTTATTCCGCCACCTAAAACTGCTGAATGCTTCAATATAAGTGTAAGAATATTGAATGGGTGATAAAACACCATTACTTTATTACACTTTACATAAAGGACAGGTCTTTAAACATGTAAAATAGTAAAAATTGAATTTGCAAGTGCAACACATGATAGATAAACTGTAAGGGTTGTGTGGAAATGAAAATAAAAACACATTTACTAAAATTAAAAATTTTCCAAAAACAAAAACCAACAAAGTTTTACCCAGAATATTCAACACAAACATATTTACTTAACCAATTGAACTGATAATACCACACAAACATCATAGAGTCGATGCTCTGGTTAACCGCCTTTTGTTATCTCCCTTTGGTGGTTTTACTGTAACATTTAAGTGTAATATATAAGTACCTGCAGACATCTTTCTAGTTGTTGCAGAATCTCAGAGAATGTTGGTCGGGTTTCAGGAATAGCTGCCCAGCATATAGACATAAGCTGGTATCTGAAACAGAATCATTTAATGTAAATTCATTCATCGATAAATATGACATCAGTTATTATAACATAAGAGTAATTAAAAATATACATGTACTGAAAAATATAACCATATTAAAAACATATGCCACAACTGAATTTTATATCAATACAATTATTTACAAGACTAATATGGTTGCATGGTAAGGGAGGCAACTCTATGACAAACTTAAAGACCATCAGTTTTCAAAGCTCTAATGTAAAATATTTGTGATGCCCCTTATACATTCACAGATCACTTTCTCTGATTAGCTACAGATATGATCTGGCATCATTCTTAATAACCTGCATTGGTCCACAGCTTTCCATATAGTAGTCGTAATTATCTATAGTACTAGTACTTAGTACTTAAAAATTCTCAGGTGTTCTCATCTGTCGCGGCATTTTCCACCTTCATGTTACATAATTAAAATAATTAAGATAACTAAAATAATAATTAAGATAATTACACAGCAGAAGGACACTTATCGGGAGCTTCCAGTCGACCTCCAGTTGTAACATAATGCATGACAACATGATTTGTTATCCCTGGATAAGGCATGTATCCCATAGAAAATATCTCCCACAACATAATACCATACGACCTAAAATAGAAATAAACCAATCACTTGTATAAAAGTCCTATAAATATTAAAAACAGAGTTGAATGGAGTTATGGACTTTATGTCCAGCCAAGGTTTTTTCACATATATTAAAGCTGTCAATTTTGCAATTGCGGAGTAAACCAAAGTGCCCAGAGAAAACCACAATATTCTTTTACCTATATCAAAGTGGTACATTCTGTGGTGGTGGTGGTGGTGGTGTGGGTAACTGGAGTGTACCAAAAAAAATTAATTAAAAAAATAAATAAATAAATAAATAAACAAATAATATAAAAACAAATAAATAAGAATGTTGATTAACTGTTACCCAGTAAATGTATGTCTTACCAGAGGGTAGTAAATATTGGCCTTTTGAGAATTGTTTATCTGAAACTACATGCACAGTGAAGCCTGTGAAAACCAAACCCAGAGTTAAAGGAAAACATATTTAGACTGAACAATGATCTTCCATGAAGTATAACATGAACCAATGATATCCTTCGAAACATGAAATTAACCAATTATCTCCTATAAAACATAACATGATCCAATTAGGTCCCGTGACACATAAAATGAACCAATGATCTCCCATGAAATATAAAATTAATCAATGATCATAATCTTACCAAACATCTGTCTTGGATGTAAAGACACCATCTAGAAATGCTTCAGGAGGCATCCATTTTATTGGTAGTAAAGCTTTCCCTCCTTTCTTATAATAGTCTGTCCTTTAAAGATAGATTTTAAAAAAATTAGTATTTAACAGAAAATTTAAATATTTTATTCGGCTAAAAAGTGTGAATTTAAGACAAGAAAACTTGACATGTGGTGGGGGTGGCTAGTTAGACAGGAAGTGCTAAACATATCAGGTTCCAGGCTTACTTCCCTGGTGAAAGCTCATGTTTAAAATAATTTGCCAATTTTCAAAATTTTACTTTTTTTGGGTTTGTACTTTTGTGCATTTTTTAAATAAGATATAAACCAAATAAATTCTACCATTTCCAAAGTTTTTTGGTTTTACAATCAGTCGGCTGCTAAATTTCACAAATTTTCCTGTCAAGATTTTTTTTCACTTTTATCCAGGTGATCAGTATTGGAAAACCAGAATATTCAAAGAAAGCCATTAAATTTTACTAAGCAAACTGACAAACTTTTTCAAACTAGAGCCTAACCAAGTCATCTTGGGAATTTGCTGTCATCTTTAACCACATGCCTTATATCATTTTCCTACCAAATTCCCTATGAATTATAATTTTAAATAATAATAACACATCAACTTTGAGAGAAAGTGCACAAAATTAACTGGTAATTTATCAAATAAGAAATATCCAATATATGATTCATTATATTCTTTTGAATACTGAAAATCAGGTAATTTTCTTGTTGGTAAATTTTTGAGATTTCAAAATTTGTGGAATTGTCTTTGTGTCCTCTGATAAAAAAAAATCAATTTGCGAAAGTTTTATTTTTGCTAAAATAATTGTGAAAACTTCCTGATTTATAGTAATAACTTACCTGTATATGTCTCTTGACATTCCAAAGTCGGCTATTTTAGCAATTCTTTTGGGACCTTTACAGGTTAGTAAACAATTACGGGCGGCTATGTCTCTGTGATAAAATATGAAATATATCACATTAAATGTTACACAAACATGCTGCGGAGCAATAATTTAAATCTATGCAAAAATTAGAATAAAAGCGTCCTTTCCCAATGTTTTCTTTTGCCTTTTCATTAATTTTAAAACTACAAATAGGATGGTGCTAAAATGCATTTTTATTATATTCTGTCCTGGCCCTGTTGTTCAAAGTTGTGTTACCTTAACTAGTTGGTTAGCCAATCAAATGAATAGTCATAATCAAACACATATTTCTGCGTTATTTGATACATAAACTTTTAAGAGTTATCACCCTTAGACCTGTCCAATGTGAATCAGTATAAAATTGAAGAGAAAAAAATTCATTCAAAATTCAGAACAATAGCAGAGGTTAAACCATTAGGGCAGTTGGTCAAAACTCCATTAGCTAACAAAGTTGTTAGTGAAAATTCAACATGGCATTTGAACACAATGTTTCCATTATAAAATTACACAATATCAACTAAATTAACTACCAGTGATAAAATTAATATTGAGCACTAAATTTCTAACATAGATTTCAAAATCACTAGCTTATAATATAAGATATAAATTTTCATTAATGAACTACAGTGAAACCTCATTATAATGCTCTTCGATAACTTTAAAATCTTGCTTATCATCACAAAATTTTGAAGCCTCAAAATGTGTTTATTCTAGATTTTTCTCTATAATCCCTCGATTTACCACCAAACCTCTTTTACAATGATGATAAATTTATGAAGAGCGACAATTATTATATGACTCAGGGATTTCTTTTTCTCTGATTGGTCAATTTCAGTGAAAAATGTCACAAAAAGTCCATAAATAGTTGGCTGACAACTTAAACTATAAATAGTAGCAAAAAGTTGACCTTGAGGATAGAGGCCATTTTGGCATCAAACGATAATGTTAATACAAAGACTTCTTAATATAAGAAGTTATTTAAAAGAGCTAGAAATACTGGCTAAAACCGAGTTGATGAACATTTCCAGTAATGTCAAAGTTGCAATCATTTTGCTGATTTCACTAAAACATGTAAAATCTGATTTTTTAAATGTCATTTTGAAATATCATATAATAAAACAATTACTATCTTTTGATATCAGTGGATATGGGTTTATACGGACCTGATCAAAATAATATTCACCGAGGCTGTTATCAAAAGACAATAATTGATTATGAATAGAGGTTTTACTATAGTTATGGTAACTGAGCTTTTGACAACTTGGTTCTAGATATATGTTGAGAAAACTGTTAATTAATGGGAAGTCATTAATCTTAAAATCGTGCAACAACTTAATGATATTTCTGTCCACAAACAGTTTGTGACAGATGGTAAGAATGAATCAATTATCACATTCTGTATGCTTGTCACAACAACAGATCCAAGGGCCTTAATGCTCACCTGGTAAATGAATGATCACTACAAACATGCTTTCAAGTCATGGTAATGAATGTGAAAATATTTTGTGGGAATGAAAATATCTCTTAAATTGAAATCTACCCAGTAGTTGTATTGATGAAGTTTAAAATAGGTGTTGATGATGCATGCATGTATGAATTTATACATGCATAGCTGTGCCATAACCCGACATGCTTTTTCAGCCAGGTGAGCTAATAACTCCCACAATGGAAGATGTACTCATGATTGGGATTGACATAATTTATCTGCACTTATGAAGGCAAACTAATGGCTTGGTTATGCCATAAGCTTATATACTTTTTTGGGCAGTTGTGAGCTAACATCTAGATGCATATGCTTGTACAAATAATAAGTTTGACAGAAGTTTTTTTGCACTTATGAAGGAAAACCAGGGTAAAAATGCTTATTTCAAAGTAAGGTTTTAATTGGTGATTTAGTCAAAGGGGAACAACTCCTAAGAGAATCATGGAACATGACACAAATTCAAACTTGTGCAGGATATTTTGCTTCTGAAGGTATATAAAATATAAAATCCATTCAGAATCAGTCTCTTAATGCTGAGAATGCAACATTCTTCAGAAAAGACGAGGCAATTGTGTATACAGCCCAAATAACAACATTATGTCAGATTTTTCAATTTGCAAATAAAAGATGTGTCTAAAACTACCTATGTATAAAATGTTTTTCTTCTAGATGTTGACAACCTTTAGCCACATCTACAGCTAGTTTGAGCAAGTCTGCTACACACAAAACACACGGATCATTGTCCTGAAACAAAAATTTAAATGATTACATAATTGATGCAGATTTAACAACAAATCTCTGAGCCAACTGAAAATAGAGCCCAGTAGTTTTTACCAGTAAACTAATTTGTTTGCTGTGACTCTGAGTGAACAGTTGACATAGGAACAACTTTGTTTACTGTGTCTTTGATAATGAGAAAATTGCAATATCTTGCTGATTTGAAATGGACCAGGAAAACAATTATTTGCTTACTTATACATACATATTATATACACACTGTGTATATGATATTTTTATCTAACATTTACAACCAGCTTATTTAAACTCATAAAAAACAACACATTATGTAACAAGAGGCCCAATAGGGCCTGTACCGCTCACCTGGGCCGTTAACAGCACAAAAACACAATAAATACTACATTTAAGGAGCAATAACTGATGTGGATATTAAGATATTTATGAAACTTGCTACTCGCATCTGTGACCTTGACCTTCGAACCAATGACCATAATCTACATATTAAAATGATCATTGCATCAATACCAACAATATTCTAGTATACATGCCTATATAAAAAGTTCATAGTTTTGGAGATAATGAACCATTTTTGTTATTGTTTTGCAACCGTGACCTTAACCTTTGGACCAATGACCTTTTTCTATACATTAAAATGACCATTACATCAATACCAACAATATTCTAATATATATGTTTATATAAACAGTTTATAGTTTTTGAGATAATTAACCGTTTTGGTATTGATTTGCTACTGTGACCTTGACCTTTGGACCCATGACCTTTTTTTATACATCAAAATGATCGTTGTATCAATACCTACAACATTCTTATATACATGCCTATACAAAGAGTTTATAGTTTTCAAGATAATGAACCATTTCAGTATTCTTTCGCATCTGTGACCTTGACCTTTGAACCAATGACCTTATTCTATATATCAAAATGATCGTTACATCAATACCAATATCATTCCAATATACATGCCTATACAAAAAGTTTACAGTTTTCAAGATAATTAACCATTTTGGTATTGTTTTGCAACCATGACCTTGACCTTTGGACTCATGACCTTTTCCTATACATCAAAACAATCGTTGTATCAATACCTACAACATTCTAATATACATGCTTATACAAAAAGTTCATAGTTTTCAAGATAATGAACCATTTCAGTTTTCTTTCGTATCTGTGACCTTGACCTTTAAACCAATGACCTAAATCTATATATCAAAATGATTGTTACATCAAAACCAACAATATTCCAATATACATGCCTATACAAAAAGTTTATAGTTTTCAAAATAATTAACGATCTTGGTATTGTTTTGCTTCTGTGACCTTGACCTTTGGACCCATTACCTTTTTCTATACATCAAAATGATCATTGTATCAATACCTACAACATTCTAATATACATGCTTATACAAAAAGTTAATAGTTTTCAAGATAATAAACCATTTCAGTTTTCTTTCGTATCTGTGACCTTGACCTTTAAACCAATGACCTTAATCTATATATCAAAATGATCGTTACATCAATACCAACCACATTCCAATATACATGCCTATACAAAAAGTTTATAGGTTTCAAGATAATTAACCATTTTTGGTATTGATTCGCTACTGTGACCTTGACCTTTGGACCCATGACCTTTTTCTATACATCAAAATGCTTGTTGTATCAATACCTACAACATTCTAATATACATGCTTATACAAAAAGTTCATAGTTTTCAGATAATGAATCATTTCATCAGTTTTCTTTCCCATCTGACCTTGACCTTCAAACCAATGACCTAATGTTATATATCAAAATGATCGTTACATCAAACCCAACAACATTCCAATATAGATGCCTATACAAAAAGTTTATAGTTTTGAAGATAATTAACAATCTTGGTATTGTTTTGCTTCTGTGACCTTGACCTTTGGACCCATGACCTTTTTCTATACATCAAAATGATTGTTGTATCAATACCTACAACATTCTAATATACATGCTTATACAAAAAGTTCATAGTTTCCAAGATAATGAACCATTTCAGTTTTCTTTCGCATCTGTGACCTTGACCTTTGAACCAATGACCTTAATCTATACATTAAAATGATCGTTACATCAATACCAACAACATTCCAATATACATGCCTATACAAAAAGTTTATAGTTTTCAAGAAAATCAACGATCTTGGTATTGTTTTGCTTCTGTGACCTTGACCTTTAGACCCATGACCTTTTTCTATACATCAAAATGATTGTTGTATCAATACCTACAACATTCTAATATACATGTCTATACAAAAAGTTCATAGTTTTCAAGATAATGAACCATTTTAGTATTCTTTCGTATCTGTGACCTTGACCTTTGAACCAATGACCTTAATCTATATAACAAAATAATCGTTACATCAATACCAACAATATTCTGATATACATGCCTATATAAAAAGTTTATAGTTTTTGAGATAATAAATAATATTAGAAAGGTAAAAAATTAGGTCATGACCTTCATGATTGACCTTGACACCATTTTGAAGGTAATTACAAGAATATGTCAAAACTGAAAACCCCATGTCATTATCTGGTCATATAGTCAAGTTATAACAATTTAAAGACATTTTACGATTTTTGCAAAATTAAACGCAAAAACGCGTAACCTATTTTTAAACCAAATTTCATGAAATGAACAAACTTAAAGGTTAAGACTATGTAGAATCCAAATATCACATCAGTTTTTGCCTCCAATGAGTGGTTCAAGAGAAGAAGATTTTTTAAGGTTTTGTCTATTTTTAGTAACAGCGGCCATCTTGGATAATCGATCGCCATGATTTAAACAAACTATAGTTAGACTCTGTCAAGGACCTTCCATGGCAAATTTGGTTTCAGTTGGCCCAGTAGTTTCAGAGGAGAAGATTAAAGTTTACTGACGCACGCACGCACGGACGCACGCACGCATGCCACGCCATGCCATAAGCTCACATGGCCTTTGGCCAGGTGAGCTAAAAATAAAATTTACCACAGAAAAACACTGAACTATGTTATGACATCTGTTCCGTAGTAATGTCGTCATTATTTACATTTGACAAATCGGAGACTTCCAAATGACCCCACAATGAGAAAGTACTTTACTTTACACATATGATACAGAATCTTGTATCACCACACTGTGGTGATACAAGATTCTGTATCATATGTGTTCGATAAAACTTGCATTTCTTCATATCAGTTAGAAAAACTAATGTTAGATAAATGTTATATTATTAGAGCCAAGTCATGACTAAAAATTTAAATCCTGGTCACCTCATTCTTGTTCAAATTTAAACCATGCGTTAAACTTTGTTTTAATGCTGTTTTTTTATAATGTCAATGCTTTTGGGAAAATAGTGGAGTTATGGGGTTTTACGCCCCAAGTCAAGATTCTATCACTTATATTGAAGTGGTCACTTCAAAGGTGGTGGAGGGTATTGCGATAGTCAGAGAAAACCTCCAACTTTCTGCAAGTGATCTCTATCAAACTAGAATCTGCCAAGTGGGATTTGAACCTAGGCGGTGAGTAGAATGGGATCTGTAAAGTGCATACTTTAGACCACTAAAGCACCAAGGTCCCTTTCATTCCTGTGAGGTAATGATGACATCATATCAGAACAGTATCATAGGTATTCGGTTTGCTCAAAATAGCTTGGGAATTTATGCAGCAAATAAAATTACCAGCATCAAAGTTATAGTAACTACAGTACAATACTTTAATGGTTTATAACTTACTGCTTTTGGTCTTATTTCTCTGAGAAATGTCTTTAAGTCTCCACCTTCTAGGAGTTCTAGTATTATATAACGTGGGTGATCTTCAAAACATACACCAAGAAACTTCACAATATTGGGATGGCTAAATTTGCTATATAAAAACAACAAAAAATAGTTTTTTTAAGAACTAAATTTAGGGTTTAACTGTTGGAAAACCATTATACTTTAACTGTTGAACAAACCATCCAATGTAAAGAGAACTGGTACACACATATAGGACATCTAGAAATGAAACTAAGAACTGTTATAAACAATGAAACCAACCATGCCAAAGGTATAGAATAGGTTTTCCATATGCAACTAATATCCTGGTACAAATGAAATATAAATTTAAAGCAATGGTGTTAACTAGTTTATCACATGAGCAATGTAAGTTCCTAGAATTACATAACTTTTATACAAAATAATGTCAACTGCAATCTACAATAGGGCTCACAGCTGTGCCACATGATCAACATCCCTTAATGTTTGTGCTGGACATTTTGGAAAATTTTTATGTCCCAAATTGCTGGAATAATGTCATTTTTACAGGAAAACATGAACTGTTATGATCCTACATCAAATGGAAATAATTGTTCTGCACAAACGTGTAAGCTATCACGTGGTGTAGTGGTGAACTCTATTCTGTATACAATGGAAATCATTGTTCTACACAAATGTTTTAGGATATTTATTATGTGGTACAGCTGGGAACCCCATTCTCTATACCATGAAAAAAATAGTTCTGTACAAAATAATGTTATTGAATACTTGATATGGCTTTCTCCAGACTGCATCAAATTGTGAAAAACAGCCTTATCTGGTCAAAATCAAACACCTTGAACAAGATTTTTATAACATATTCTCACTTGGTCTGGGAAAAGTCAGAGAATCTATTTTCTGCAAAATTTAATCCAATTTTCTTCAATTTAAACATTTTACTGAATAATTAATCGGTATTAATCATGTTTGTAAAACAAATCTGATACATATGGTAAGGTTTGCTACACAACATGCCAAATTTTGATGAAATTTTGAAATAATTGCAGTAAACATATTAATTTAAGCAATGTACTTAATTTTACAATTTTTCAAAACGATACAGTTGTGCTAATTTAATTCTACTGCCAAATTAAATATGATCATTATAGTGTACAAAGTGATCTGTGAGATTTAGGCTAATTCAAGTTTACATGAATTAACACACATTACAAACTGCACACATGCTAAAATTAATAAATTTACAATACTGTAAACATAAATTATTTTCACGGCGTACTAATTTTCGCTTTTCTTTTATGGTCATTTGTTTTGGGCGAAAATTAGTACTGAGCGAAATTATGCTTATTCTGTGGTAGCGCATATTTCAAAAGCACAAAGAATTAACTATGGGGATATGTCTAAATTTCCTATACCTCGAAAATAAATACACACAAAATTACATACATTTACAGTAAAACTAAAACTACAAAAAAGACCACTTTGAAATTGCGCAAAAATTAATACTGAGCGAAAATTATATTATGCTTATTGTGTTGTAGTGTATGTTTTGAAAATGCGAAAATTTAATTACTGGGATATGTCTAAATTTTCTATACTGCGAAAATAAATACACACGAAATTACATACATTTACACTAACTAAAACTATAAACAAGAGGCCCATGGGCCTTAATGCTCACCTGTGACCTTTGAACCCATGAGGTTCATTCATATATCAAAATGATCATAAGGCCAGTATTCTTACATACATGCCTATACAAAAGTTTAAAATAAGATAAATAATCATTTCAGTAGTTGTTTGTATCTATGACCTTGACCTTTGAACCCATGACCTTCATTTATATATCATAATGACCATTCTGCTATTACCTACAATATTCTAATATACATGCCTATACAAAAAGTTAATAGTTTTGCAGATAATTAACTATTCCAGTATTCATTTGCATCTGTGACCTTGACCTTTGAACCAATAACCTTCATTCATATATCAAAATGGTTGCAAGGCTAATTCCTATAATATTCTAATATACATGCATATACAAAAAGTTAATAGTTTCCAAGATAATTAACCATTTAGGTATTTATTTGCATCTGTGACCTTGACCTTTGAACCCACGAGCTTCATTCATATATTAAAATGATCGTTAGGATAATACCTACAATATTTAATATACATGCCTATACAAAAAGTTTATAGTTTTTGAGATAATTAACCATTTCAGTACTTGTTTACATCTGTGACCTTGACCTTTGAACCCATGACCTTTATTCATATATCAAAATGACCATTGTGCCATTACCTACAATATTCTAATATACATGCCTATATAAAAAATTCATAGTTTTGCAGATAATTAACTATTTTGGTATATACTTAGATATCTGTGACCTTGACCTTTGAACCCATGACCCTGATCTATGTATCAAAATGATCGTCATGTCAATACCTACAAATAACTGAAAATCCTACGCCATTATCACCAGAAATGTTTAAAAAATAGCATTTTTTATCAAAGGTCAAAAACTGAGACATGACCTTGACCTCTGACCTTGACATCAATTGAAAGAAAATCACAAGACAAGATCAACAGTGAAAACTCCATACAATTATCTTCAGCCATTATGAAGTTATAACAATAAATGTCTCATTTTAAAAATTACGTAATTTTACGCAAAAAACATGTAGCCTATTTTTCGTCTAATTTTCATGAAAAACAAAATTTTAATGTTCCTAGGTATCCTGAATCCAAATATCTAATCAAAATTTGCCTGCACCTTTTGGTTTCAGAGAAGAAGATTTTTTTGTCTTTTGGCTATTTATAGTAACGGCAGCCATATTGTTGGGCGTGGTCAAACCCCGAACACAATTTTGAAAGCCTGTTACCTAGGCATGATAGTCACCAAGTTTCATCAAATTTGGCTCAGTAGTTTTGGAGGAGAAGATTAAAATGTAAAGTTTACACATGACGGACGGTGATAGATAGCAATAGCTCATCTGAGCCTTACGGCTCAGGTGAGCTAAAAAGACCACTTTGAAAATATAGTGGTTTGTTTTGTGCAAAAATTAATACTGAGCGAAAATTATATTATGCTTATGGTGTTGTAGTGTATGCGAAAATTTAATTACTGGGATATGTCTAAATTTTCTATACCGCGAAAATAAATACACACGAAATTACATACATTTAGAGTAACTATACAAGTACAAAAAGGACCACTTTGAAAGTACATGTAGTTCTATATTAGACAGTTATAAAACAGAGAGACAAAATTGATTATACAAGGAAGTATTTATAGTCAAAAATTGATTAATTGACAAAATGAGGCATTTAGATGGCCCCGGCCATATTAAATAACCATTTTCCTTCTAAAAATGGACTATTATCACCTTATAAATAACTAAAGCGGCTGAAGTAATTGTCGTAAAATTTCTTCACAAAACAGATATGACATTCAGTGTCCAATGTATTAAAGACAGCATCTTTTAATGAGGTACTGTAATATAACATATCCAATTTTGTCCAATCAGTGAGTGTCGGCTAATAAAATCGTTTTTTAAAATCTCATACTCTATGGCACAATGTTAGGTTATAAGCTATAAGGTATAATAAAATTTCCGTAAAACGCATGATAATGATCCATACCTCATAATAACAGCTTCCATTAAAAAATCTGTTTCAGCCTGCTCTGTCGTGTAGGCAGGTAATGTCTATAATAAAAATAGAATAGTTAACGATCTTAAAGGAACTAATGACGCCTTTCATATCAATTACATACGGCAATGTCATCAACAAGAAAAATTACATAAACCAATATAATATGACATAACAGGTCTTTGTCCAATGTCTCTGAAACAGAAAATGTGATTTGAGAAGTATTCAAAATATTTATGCATTAATGCACACAGATTTGTAGCATATTCTCAGAAGCTTTAGTTTAAACAATGATAAATTGACACACCGATGAAACCCTTTTGTGTCCAAAAACTGAAGTTTTTTAGCCAAATCATTAACATGATTAAATAACCAATATATATATATATGATATTTTTCAATTAACTAATGGACTATGAAACTATTGCATATTTAAGTTTTAAATTTAATTAAGAAATAAGGTAATTTTCTAATGACTTTATGAACTTGCAAAGTATAATGGGCTGTCTCAAATTTTTGCACAAAAGGCTTCGCTGAACAATTTGAGACAGCCCATTATACTTTGCAAGTTTATAAAGACATTGAAAAATTAAATTATTTCTTATATTTATAAAAAATAATTTTCTTGCCATCTCACATTTTTCATGTTAATTTGAAAACAATTTTGAAATACAATGTTAGTGCACCTTCTCATAAAAATGGGTCGTCTCTTGTCAGTCAACGAGAGCATTTGACATCTGATGTCATCACGTCAGCGTGTGGAGCAATGTCTCTATGAAGTGGCAAAGTATAGTCAATGTCAAATACTTTATTGAAGCAAAGATATTGCAATTGTAAATATTTAAAGGTAGAATTGTCAGTTGAGTGGAATAGAGAAGTTCTGAACTATGTTCCAAATTTTTTATCATATTGAGGCATCCAATTCTGGGAGGATGCGGGAAATCAGAGTATTCTCAGACAAAATCACCAACCTTTGGAAAGCCAACTAACAAATTTTCTAAAAACAGAAATCTGACTGATTGGAATTTTAATGTGTAAAGTACATGTACAACTTGGTTATAATTCCTCTTGACAACTTTGCCAACTCGAGTACTCATCACTACAGTATCTTGGAAGTCCTAAAATCTTATTCTGTTATTCCTTTTAAGTCTCCTTTAATTTTTTTCCAAACCCCTTGATAATTACGAAATTTGACTGAATAAATGACAGTGATGAATCTAGGTTTTAATGTTTTAATGAATGTATTAAAATTACCTTTATGGCAACAGGAAGTTCACCAGTGACATGTGGCACTCCAGCAAGGTAACCCTTGTAAACATCTCCAAATGCACCTTGTCCCAGAGCTCTACAACCAAATATATTTAAAGTTATATATATACTGTAAGTGTAGTATTACTCATGGTGAACTAATTTTGACTTATTTTGCAGTCGAAAATTTTCCACAAAAATTTGTACAAGTAAAATAATACATTAAAGTTACATATTTAACATCAATTTTGTCTAAAGACAGAACCATGCACTGCATAGCCCATTTCCTGATTCTCGATCTTATAGTTAGTTTTATAAACTCACTATTATTACACCCCACAAAAAGGTTGGAAATTAAATACTAACAAGAGGCCCATGGGCCTTAACGCTCACCTGTGACCTTTGAACCCATGAGCTTCATTCAAATATCAAAATGATAATTAGGCCAATATTCTAATATACATCCCTATACAAAAAGTTTATAGTTTTTGAGATAAATAATCATCTCAGTACTTGTTTGTATCTGTGATCTTGACATTTGAACCCATAACCTTCATTCATATATCAAAATGACCACTGTGCCAGTACCAACAATATTCTAATATACATGCCTATATAAAAAGTTAATAGTTTTCAAGATAATTAACCATTTAGGTATTCATTTGCATCTGTGACCTTGACCTTTGAACCCATGACCTTCATTCATATATCAAAATGATCATTAGGATAATACCTAAATATTCTAATATACATGCCTATACAAAAGGTTTATAGTTTTTGAGATAAATAATCATTTCAGAACTTGTTCACATCTGTGACCTTGACCTTTGAACCCATAACCCTCATTCATATATCAAAATGGTTGTTAGGCTAATACCTATAATATTCTAATATATATGCATATACAAAAAGTTAACAGTTTTCAAGATAATTAACCATTTAGGTATTCATTCATATCTGTGACCTTGACCTTTGAACCCATGACCTTCATTCATATATCAAAATGATCGTTAGGATAATACCTAAAATATTCTAATATACATGCCTATACAAAAAGTCTATAGTTTCTGAGATAAATAATCATTTCAGTACTTGTTTACATCTGTGACCTTGACCTTTGAACTCATGACTTTTATACATATATCAAAATGACCATTGGGCCATTACCTACAATATTCTAATATACATGCCTATACAAAAACTCTATAGTTTTTGAGATAAATAATCATTTCAGTACTTGTTTACATCTGTGACCTTGAACTTTGAACTCATGACCTTTATTTATATATCAAAATGACCATTGGGCCATTACCTACAATATTCTAATATACATGCCTATACAAAAAGTTCATAGTTTTGCAGATAATTAACTATTTTGGTAAACTTGTACATCTGTGACCTTGACCTTTGAACCCATGACCTTAATCGATATATCAAAATGATCGTCATGTAAATACCTACAATTAACCAAAAATCCTATGTCATTATCACCAGAAATGTTTAAAAAATAGCATTTTTTATCAAAGGTCAAAAACTGGGACATGACCTTGACCTTCGACCTTGACATCAATCGGAAGAAAATCGCAAGACAAGATCAACAGTGAAAACTCCATACAATTATCTTCAGCCATTATGAAGTTATAACAATAAATGTCTCATTTTAAAAATTACATAATTTTACGCAAAAAACGCGTAACCTATTTTTCGTCCAATTTTCATGAAAAACACAATTTTATTGTATCTAGGTATCCTGAATCCAAAAATCTAATCAAAATTTGCCTGCACCTTTTGGTTTCAGAGAAGAAGATTTTTTTGTCTTTTGGCTATTTATAGTAACGGCAGCCATATTGTTGGGCGTGGTCAAACCCCGAACACAATTTTGAAAGCCTGTTACCCAGGCATAATAATTACCAAGTTTCATCAAATTTGGCTCAGTAGTTTTGGAGGAGAAGATTAAAATGTAAAGTTTACGCACGACGCACAACGAACGACGGACGACGGACGGTGATAGATAGCAATAGCTCATCTGAGCCTTTCGGCTCAGGTGAGCTAAAAATTTGACCTGAGAAATTAAAAAACATTAACTGTACATTTGTCAATCTACGAACAGATTTATTGCAAGTGTATGTTGTCACTCTACAACCAGTATTGGTTTTACATGTATATTATAGGATAAGTTTATATAAACCTTGTCAATGTCAAAGAAAATTCTACAATGAAGCTTTAACCATAAACATTTCAGACACTTTTTACTAGTAGACACTTCTGAATGAGATGAGTGAGCTGTCTTATAGTCATTAATGTATTGTAGAATCCCCTTTAAGTTGATACTTTTGTTGCAACATTTCTGTTTTTAAGTGTAAGCTTAAAACTCTAAGATGGTTTTATATGGATGTTTAATTGTGATATAGGCTGAAAACCAAGGACATCAGAAATTATCAGGAACAAACTAGAGCAACCCCACCCAAAAAACTATAGAATTGTTATTTCTAAAATTTGACCTTATGGTCATGGCTTTTGACCTATACACCTAAATTTGGTATGCGACATATCCTCTCATTTTGGTTTACTTTTATGCCAAGATTGATAAAAATTCATCCATAAACATGGAAGACATAGAGCACACATAATATAGAGTTAATTAGGTAATAAGTATATTGAACACATTTCATGGAAATCTGATCAGTATTAAAGGCCTTATCATCTGGAAACCATCAACCAATCAGAGTGCAGTATCCTAATTAATTATGCATAATTTCATCATGCATCAAATTTGACAGAAGGTACTTAGGTAAAAATTATAGACCAGAATATATCAGAATCCAATCAATATTACAGGAGTTATCTACTGGAAACCATGGACCAATGAGATTGCAGTATCATAATTTATTATGAACAGATGTTGTCTCACATTAAACTTGACTGAGGTTCTAGCATCATAACGATTCATAAGCTCACTGACCAGGTTTCATGATGAATTTCTTAGAGATACTTGGTTACACTGATAAGGTTTCATGTGATAGAAGTACTTTCTTTTACAGAAGTAAACAATCTTACCTTACTAGACGTAGTTTGTTCCTGTTTATTTCTGTTAACTGTTGTTCTGGATACTTTGCTCCTACAAAGTCATAATTAGGGTTGTATTCCATCATCCTATTGGTCCTTACTGACACAATAGGCAGGTTCCCATTGGTCGTTGTGGTTCGTATGGTTTGATTGGTTGATGCTAATTCCATTCTAACAGATTTTAAATATTTTTTCTTTTTATGTTGTTGAACTGAAATATTGAAATTATCAAAGTGAAAAAATAAAAAAAAAACGGAAACTAGAAAAATTCATTCAAAATAGACAAAGTAGTTGAATTCAAAAGAGGGAAGGGGAATAATTATGTAAGCACCATGTTAGTCGTAATCATTATACCAATATCAAGATATAAATTATGAAATGTATCTAGCTATTGTATTGTATACCGGTAATTGACATTTGAAATCTGTACCTTAGGCATGGCATTTTTGCAAAGTTTTTCTAAGTTTTTACCACATTACCTGTCTATGAACTTTTTCATATGAGGTATAATTTGTTTCATTGACGGCTCACTTTAAAACAAAATTAACTTCAGCTCACCTGATCAAAGGCCATATGTAACTTAATCAACTCTTACCAAAACAATGACTCTGCAGCCTCACCTAGAGCTGGCAACATTTTTATACAAGTAATACAGCCCTGACCAAGGTAACCCAAATTTGAATCACAGAATTACAAAGTTGGGATATCTCACCTATACAGATAAATACTCCACCAGCTGCTATCAACATGATGGTTACCGATACTGCTATGGCAACAATATAACCAAGTTCAAGTCCTTCTTGGGTTTGAGCAGTTGTTTTATTGGCTGTGACTTTTGAAGTCGTGGTATTGGAGTGAAATACTGTAAAATAAAATCAGTTCTATTTAATATGAGGACAAAAGAATAGGGTGGTGTAATGGTGTTTTATAACTTGGTTAAAATTCTTTTACTAATATCAATTTCTTAGTATTAGAATGGTTGAGGAAAAAAGAGTGCCCATGAAAATCACTAAGCAAACAGACTAACTTTTTTACTTCAAAATAGTCATAGCAATTAAACTGTTACTTTAATGTTGTCTGATAAATAAAACTTTGAAAACTGTAAACTTGTTTATTCCAAATAAAATATTTGGTCCATAAAATATTCAAGCAGTTAAGATAGGCCGTTCAAATGACTTAAGAATTAAACTAAAGAATGAAAGTTATATTAGAGTCATTATGCATACAAGTACAGTCAAAACTGTCTATGGAGACCATCCAAGGAAACTAGTAAAAGTGGCCTTTATTATCAGGGCAGGTGGCATTTAAATATAGGTTCAAATAATATGATGGGAAGCAATTGACATTTTACTGACAGGTGTCCCTTATATGCAGATGACCACTAATGTAAATTTGACTGTATCATGGTCTCAATGGTGATTCTAAATATTAAAATTCTGACCTTCAATACAAGTGTGTCTATCTGCTGACAATATCTGTCCACCTGGACAATTACAGGTGTAATTTCTTTTTTTCCAGTTATATATCTTGCAAATCCATTGACATGGACACTGGAAATCAATCTGTATTTCCACAAAACCATGTCCTCGTTGTATATCTGTATAAAATATTACATACATTCTCTCATAAGTTAAAAAAAATAAAAATAAAAGAGTTTCAAATGTAAAGGTCAGTCCATGGTTGGTCTGGAAACCTTAAATTCAAGTTTTTATTTGTAAATGTTATACTGTAAACATTTATTTTCGTGTTGTACTAATTTTCGCTTATTTCACGGTCAATTGTTTTGTGTGAAAATTAATAGCGAGCAAAAATTATATTATGCTAATTTTGTGTTTTAGTGGATATTAAAAAAATGTGAAAATTAAACATGGATATGTCTAAATTACATATACCTTGAAAATAAATACAAGCGAAATTAAATATGTTTATAGTATTTAGTTCAAAATTGTATATATGCCAGTCCATGGTCCAGAGACCTGTAAATGTCAGTTGTTTACGTTATATTGTGTTAAAACTGTGTCTGCAAAATATCCATCTCATTAGCAGTTGACTGCATAAATTATCTTTTTTGTGTAAGTGGCACCCCTGACAAAAACTGTTTTTGAAACAGCTGTTGTCCAAATAGACTGTGATGCCATAGATATAGAGGACCAGTTGTCAAGGAATGCATTTCCAAGTGAAGGAGTGGAGTTATGAAATATTATATCCCAGTTCAGATTTTTTTCATTTATATTGAGGTGGTCAGTTCAGGTATGGTGGAGGAAACCAGAGTACCAGGAGAAAACTACTGGTTTTCTGCAAACGAACTGACAATCATTCTCACACCAGGATCTGTCTGCAAAAGGATTCCAACCTTGTTTAAGATTGCAATTATTTAGAATACTCAAGCTTATATAACATAAGTTAATTAAGATTTTGTTGAAAATTTCTATTTTTAGTTTCATAAAAGATTGCCAAAATGAGCTAAATATAAGTAAAGGAAAATCTTAGTTAAGGAATGATTGTGAAAAGCTTCACAAGTAACACATAATACACCAAGCAATTTACAGAAGGAAGAAGTATCATACTTTGGTAATATTTTTTATCAAATGCATCTAAATCCAAGTTGAGGAAAACTTTAGTTAAGGAGTGATTTTGAAACAAGGCCCTGGTGCTTTACAAGTAACACATAATAACCAAGCAATTTACAGAAGGAAGAAGTATCATACTTGGGTAATATTTTTCATCAAATGCATCATGATGTACATATGAAGATCCACCTTCTCCCACTCCATCATGTCTGTCTGTATCTGAGGCATTACCACCTGTCAATATATAAACAAAACCAAGACTTACATTGTTATCCTTATATTATAATAATAAACAAGAGGCCCATGGGCCCTTAAACTCACCTGAGGGTGTGCACATATCTCATGCAGAGGTTCAATGGTCAATTACATTAATTAAAGAGAATATCCCAATTTTCAGCATTGAGGGCCAATTATATGCAAGAATTTTTGCAAATAAGTAATAACATCCTCTGAATGCTACATATAAAATATCTAAAATGTAGCTGCTGAATTTTATTATAAACAGCTAAAAGTATAAATTTGAAAAAACTAGGCCATTTCAGTATTTGTTTGCATCTGTGCTCTTGCCCTTTGAATCCATGACCTTTATTCCTATATCAAAATAACCATTACATCAATACCAACAATATTCTAATATACATGCATGTACAAAATATTAATAATATTCAAGATAATTAACCATTTCAGTATTCATTTGCATCTGTAACCTTGACCTTTGAACCAATGACCTTCATTCATTGAATCAAAATGATCCTTAGTCCATTACAAATAATATTCTGATATACATGCCTATACAAAATGTTTATAATTTTTAAGACAGCTATTTTTATCAAAGGTCAAAAACTAGGACATGGCCTTGACCTTTGACATCAATTCAAAGAAAATAGCAAGACAAGACCAAAAGTGAAAACTCTATACAATTATCTTAATTTACAGTTGTTTTGAAAACTTTATACAATTATCTTAATTTACAGCCGTTTTGAGTTATAACAATAAATGTCTCATTTTAAACATTACCAAATTTTACACAAAAAGGCATACTTCAGACATTGCTACAGAAGATGAAGAAGGGAAAACCTCAATTAACATACTGACAGGTTGCCTTTCAAGCTTTGCATGGTTCCCACAGTTGACTTAGTTTAAAATTTCCTGACAGAATTCTATTTTCCCCTGACATTCTAACACATTCCGGAACAAGAATGCCACTAAGCAGAGTAAGATGCACCCATTTACATTTTTGCCATTAAACTGTTAGTAAAGATGGCAATGATGGCAAAATATAAAGGGACCTAAAATATTGAAATAGTACAATGTGAAAGAGAAAACTGAACTTAGGGTGTAGTACATAATATTTTCTGTTCAGTAGTGTGGGAGGAGTAGGAGATAAGAAAAACAAAAACAAAAGTTAAAAGGGGCACAACTCTTGAGAAAGAAATAAAAATTCTCAGACCTTGAAAAAAATAATTTCTTGGCTTTTCCCTGATGCGTGGGAACCACACTTTGTTTAATATAATTTATAGTGTAAATTTCAGAAATGTGACGACTGACACTTTGAGTAAGTGCACCATTTAAACCCTAATTATATCCCGAAATAGTAACTGTGCATAGAATTAATCACACATTTACAATTCCATTAATGCATTAATACTCTCTTCTGTCTTATTATGTACAAAAAAAAAAAATAAACAAAAATATAAATAAAAGAAGTTCCTATATCTCATGTTATTTGACATTTTTTAACTTGTGTAGGTAGCTCAATGGGTTAGGTCATCAATTGTTCTCTTCTGAGAGCTTTTAAGGGTCTGTAGGTTGTGGGTTTGAATTTCAGTAACATTAAACTCATTTATCATTTAGTTACACCATTTTGTTAAAAGCTTTAAGTCTCTAGCTATTTGTGATTCTAATTGCATTTATTTTTGAGCCCATCTACATATGAATAAAAGTGAAAGAAAAAAATAATCTCAAAAAGCCAAAAAAGAAAAAAATATTCAGAAACAGAAAGCTAAAAAATGTTCAATTGTTTGATCTCTTGTAGATCTGAAAAAAGAAGAGACAGAAAAAGCTCAAAAAAAGGAAATTAACTTCAGGGAATATTACTTAAGTTTGAATAAGTAAAAGAATTAAATAAACTTGTGAAGATGTAATTTACATAAATATCTTTAAGGAGTTGACAATCTATTCCCTAGACAATGCACATTTACATTCAACCTATTCTTTTAAAGTCAGTTCTTCATATATACACAGTTTTCAAAAGACTTGATATTCAATACAAAAAAAATGTTGTTTTTTTTTTGCTCATTCAAAGATAAAGGTCTTTGACTCTAAAAATATTTATAAAAGAGTGTACTTAAATGACTTAAATGACACTTTTTGATCAATAAAAACATAAATTTTCAAAGATTGATATATAAATATATATATATCAAGGAGATAATTGATGTTTCCATGATTTATAAGAAATCCTTTCTATGCCACAAAAAATCTCCCTCAAAATCCTATCTGAAAATAATGATTGTTTACTGAATCATTTTAATACTCTGACTTAAAAAAACAAATAAAATAAAATAAAACTTAAATAAATTTTTGCAATTCAAAACAATTTATTTGGGACAAATTTTTATAGAATTGTGCTTTTTGAAAAAATCTAGGGGGTTGGTGGTCATGGTCGTAGTAATTTGTTGTAGTATGACTGACACACCAAATCAGCTGAATTTAAAAACACTTTTTTACATACAATCCAAAAGACACAGAAACTGACAAACTTGATCATAATTAAACAGACATTAGTTTTTCATCCAACACTGTGAGGATGTTGTCTATATACATATATGCCACAAAATTTCTTCTAGCATTTTTAGAATGTTTACGCAGATCAGATCGGATAATTGAACAAACTCAGATGAGGACATCATCTTTGATGAAGTGTCTCTATTATCAACTATTAATTAGGTAAAAAAACACCCACACTTCCCAGATAATACACTTAAGTGTTGTTTACAAGCACTTTTTAAAGAGTAAAACTTTTGTGCTTCATCTTACACACGGATATATGTATTCCTGTGTTACTTAGAGCTAATTTTAGTAATGGTTTTCAGTCTATAAGTACAAAATTCTACCCTCTCTCTTTCCTTCTGTGTGTGTGTGTGTGGTGTGTGTGTGTGTGTGAGAGAGAGAGAGAGAGAGAGAGAGAGAGAGAGAGGTGTAACTACTGGTAGTGCATTTCGTATTATAAAGTATACTTTGTAAAACTTAAACAAATATTTTATTTTTATTCTCTCTCTCTCTCTGAGTCTCTCTCTCTATCTCTCTCTCTCTGTTTCTGTCATTGATAACCAGAGATTAAAACAATAACTCCGTATTTTTCTTCAGAAATCTCTTGGATAAATGAAACGATATGGCCATCACTGAAATGAGACAATATGTCCGTCACTACCAAATTAAGAATCAATAAATAAAATGGCAACTTCTATATAAATGACATGTAATTAAACGATTAATATTCGTCTCCTGTCATTCCCCTGAAATCAGTAATTGTCCTTAACAAGTTTCGGTACTGAATAAATATACTTTTTTATTCATGCAGTCATGGAGGCAAAATGTTTATGAAGAATGCAGAACATTCAAGATGTCCAAGTTAATTGACTTTTGATTTAATATTTACCAATTTATTAGCTACTCCTTAAGAGGAGAGAAAGTAAATACATTTATAACATTTGTATGCAAGTGACACATCACTTCCTATATCTTTTTGGATTTTTTTGAAACTGTTTCTCTTTTCAATCACCATCGTACATATCTTGTGTACAAAATATGGACATATCTAGATTTAGATTCTAGACAAATTTGATGTCTGGATCAAAGATTTATACATTTTTGCTGTAATTTTTATCAGCTTTCTGCTTGCACAACAAACATTTCTGAATACTACCCTCATATCTTAATAGGTAGAATATCTAGAAATACCCAAAATTACTGTACAACTTTCGACCCTTATCATTCAAAAACGGAGAAAAATGTGTTTTCTATTTGCCATTAATGTACTTTCATTGGTTCAATATCAGTATGAAACAAGAAGATTAGAGTGGACTAATGCTGTTTTATGTCCCAGTCAAAATTTGTTCACTAATATTGGAGTGATCTTTTCTTGATTGGTGGGGGAAACCGGAATGCCTGGAGAAAACTGCCAACCTCCAAGCAAAGGAACTTACAAACTTCATAACACTTAAAATTTGCCTGAATGGGATTTGAATCTTGGCAGTGAGGGGCACTGTGATTCTTAAGCTGGCACATTAGATTACTCTGCTACTGAAGCCCCATTTCACATTGTGGTTCAGTGTGCTTTTGCTGCAAGAGTCGCCATCAGCATGCTCTAGTACAAAGCAGGGTGGCCAAGTGGTCTACAGCACTTATACTGATCACAATGTCTCTAACTGCCTTAGTTATAATACTTGATTGAATGGGGTTTTACTTCCCGGTCAAAAATATTTACTTTATATTGAAATGTCAACAACTATAGGTGAAGTGGCAGAAACTTTCACTTTTGCAGTGTGCTCTGGACAATGTTCTGGGAGGGTTTTTTAATGTGCTACACCCCCGTGAGTTCTTGGTGGGAGAACAGTCACTTCCAATTGTAAAGTCTTGGTCAGCCTGGCTGGGGTTCAAACCCAGGACCTGCCACATAAGAAGCCTGCACTCTATGTACTGAGCTTCCATAGTGGTTATATTCCTACTTGAGACAAATCCTAGTGAGAAAGTTTGTTTTGTGGCAGTGGCAAATTTATGGATTGGCATTACAAGGTTTTATTGAAACTAATACCATACCTGCCAACTCACCCACCAGTGAAGGGAGACTCCCTAATTGCCTCTTCACCCCCAACAAAATTTTACCACGGGGAGGGGGGATTTTTGAATGAAGTAAAAAATAATACATTTTGTGTGTCTCAACTTCTGTATCAATGATACAGAGTGATTTTTTTTATCACTTATCAAATTTCTGTGAAGTATACCCACACCGTTGCACTAAAGCCATTAAAATTTAATTTAAAATGATGTAATTTTGCTAAAATTATGTATTTTTAAAGGGCCATCAAATTCATCATGTGCCATCACCCCCGAAACTGTAGCAGGGAGAGATTCACACACTCCCCCCCCCCCCCGAAGTTACAGAAGTTGGGAACTATGTATTACATATAGGTAAAACTAAAATCTGAAGACGTGACAAACACATGCTGAAATCTTCCACAAGAATTTTTATGACTTAATATAGGGATAAAGTCTGTTGACAAATGAAGAAAACTGCATCAACCAGAAGAAAATGGCAAGTTTCTTAAATTAGCTATTTGTCATATAAAAATGGTTAAATCAGCTATTTGTTATATTAAAATGGTTAAATAAGCTATTTGTCATATTAAAATTGTTAAATCAGCTATTTGTCATGTTAAATTTGTTAAATTAGCCATTTGTCATATTAAAATTGTTAAATTAGCCATTTGTCAAATAAAATTTGTTGAATTAGCTATTAAATTGATTAAATCAAGCTTTTTGTGATTTTTTCAATATTATCTTTAAAATCTAAATCTATAAATTAATAATTAAAGATGGCAAAAAATAAATCAGTTAGAATAAATTTTTCAGTGCAAATTCCTTAATTGCAATTGAGATAGTGGCCTGAATCAGCTTGATGGTCAGTCAGAGAAAATCACACAAATATGTTGTGACAAGCTTAAGTGAACTTCATTTGTTTACAGCAATGGTGTGTCATATGTCTTAATATGTAGTTCTTTTGTCTTGTTTTTGTTTTGTTAATGGTACTTTACAACCAGTCAAAATTTATCACTTATATCAAGGCAGTAGGTTAAGGAATTATATGGAGGAAACCAAATTGTGCACTAGGTTCTGTCCAGAGTAGATTTTCAAACCCAGCAGTGAGAGGTGCTGTGATCTGTAAGCATGCACTTTAGAACACTCAGCCAACGAGACCCCCACCCCCTAAAATGAAACTGTGCTTGGCTGAATATGTTGCTTTATTGAATTTCCGACTCCTTCTCATAGTATTCCTTATGTAAAACACTTGTATTTTAGTCAAAATTCATATATAATCCCAAGATTAACATGTACTGGGCCTCTATATTTAAACTGCTGGTACCATCCACCATACAATTAATGTAATGATTAATTCTAATATGACAACACCATTCAATGAAATGGAATTAAAAAAAAATTACTGCTATTTTCAATTTCATATAACATGTATTTACAGAAAACGGGCAATTATAATCCACTAAGTAATAAATACTATAGTACAAGTCGTAAGGATTTCTCTTGCTTACTTATTTTGAAGGACATACAATTCAACTCTACATTTCAGAGTAATACAGAGTGTTAAAATTATTTTTCTTATGTTTTTAAAAGCAGTTCTAGTGGAGAAGACCAGAGTATCCAGAGAAAAACCACACTTTCAAGTAACTCAAACTTGTGTTACAATTTTCTTATTGCAAATATCTATAGAATAGCAAATTTTAGCATTAAATTTGTTTTTTGCGATATAATACTCACCTATATTAAAATACTGCTGTTTCCCTAGTGACCAACTAGTATTCGATACTTTGACAAAGAAAAATAATGATTTTTCAATGCCGTATTGTTAGCCAATCAGATGGCTAGAACATATACGGTGCGGACCGGAAACCAACGATGCGCACGTACGCGTCATCTACTTCCTTCTTTTTCCTGTCTAACTGAAAAAACCGGAAGACAGAACGAAGAGGAGGTGGTGCGGAGGGTCCTCACCTTTAATATAGGTGAGTATTATATCGCAAAAAACAAATTTAATGCTAAAATTTGCTATTTTGCTTCAATAAACTCACCTATATTAAAATATTGGTGAATTTGACTTAATGTTGTGGCAGTGACCGTCTTCCGAAATCATCCCTCGAACTCTGACTGCTAGCCTAACTGAAGAAGGATGGGTCAGAGAGAAAAAATGGGATTCCGCAAAGGGAAAGCCAGTGCCTGTAGTACATGTAGACAAAAAATAATTTACATAAAACCATTAGTGTGAAGACACTATAGGGCAAACAATATTTTGAGCCACCACAATGGGGCCCAAAGAAAATAATTGATTGGAATGATTGGCCAACGATCGAAGATAAAAATCTGCAAAGGTATTCTGCCCATGCCAAAAGGCAGCAGACATAACAGACTCAAAAGGTACCCCGTTAATAAGAGCCCAAGAGGAAGCAAGGGCTCTCACTTCATGAGCTTTGACCTTGAACAGTGTTTTAGACTGTTCAGAGGCAGAGTCATAGGCAGATTTAACTACCTTAACTATCCATCTGGAAATAGACTCAGCTGAGATATCCTCGCGTCCTGCCTTAATAGGAAGGAATTAGCGAGTTCTCGAGGGCCCCCCCCCACCCTTGGTCTTTTCCAGATAGAACTTAAGAGCTCTGATAGGGCAAAGAAGTCTATCATGGTCGGCATGGTCGACGGTGTTTGATAGAGTAGGTATCACCACTGGCTCAGGAATGAAATTTCGGATCTGGTTCTTAGCAATAAAAGCTGGATCCGTACAAATAGTCACAGAAGAATAATTCCTAGACCACCTGAGACAGGATGGAGACATAGAGAAAGCATGAATTTCACTACGACGTCCCTGAAGCTAAAGCTAATAAAAAAGCACATTTATATGATAAATGTTTAAGATCAGCTCTATGCAAGGGTTCATATGGGCCCATAAGGGACTCCAGAACCAAAGCTAAATTCCATTGAGGAAAAAAAATGATCTGATCCTAGGCTTTTCAATATGAAAAGACTTAATTAACGCAGACAAGGTAGGGTCAGCAATAATATCTTGACGGTTATGAGCCAAAAAAACATTGCTGATAGCGGAACAATAGCCTCTGATAGTCCCTGGAGATAAACCTTTAGACTTAAATAAATAAAGGAAAAAGTCTGCTAGGACTTGAACACAAGATGTGATTGGATCAACTTCCCTGCTGATACACCAATCACGGAAGATTTTCCATCTGCTGTCGTAAATGGCAGAAGAGGAAGGCCGAACTGATTGAGAGATGCGTCTGGCAACTTCCGTAGAAATCCTTCCGTAACGAGTCCTGACTCGTTAGCTTCCATGAGTGAAGATGCAGCATAGCTGGTTTGGAGTGTTGTACCCGAGACACAGGCTGCGATAGGAGATCCTATCTCACAGGAAGTTCCCTGGGAGAATCTACTAGAAGATTCAATAGGTCCGGAAACCAGGGTTGGCCCGGCCAAGGTGGAGCTATCAATATCAGAAGACAAGAGTGAAGCTTGACCTTCTGTATAACCCAACCCACCAGGTTGAATGGAGGAAATGCATAGGCAAACATTCCCTCCCATGGAATGGAGAGGGCATCTACTGATAGAGCCTCTCTGTCCGGGACTGGTGAAACATATGTCGGGAGATGATGATTCAACACGGTTGCGAACAGATCTACATGAGGACAATCCCACAGCCGACAAATGGACTGAAAGACTGGCTTGGCCAGTGTCCATTCCGTTATTACCAGCTTGCGAGCCCTGGATAACGTGTCGGCCAGAAAGTTGAGCTTGCCGGGAACATGTTTCACCAATGGGGAAATTTGTTGTACTGGCAAAGCAGTAGAATCTGTCGAGATAGGCAACAAAGGTCCCGAGACCTTGTGCCTCCCTGATTCCTCAAGTACGCAACCACTGTTGAATTGTCTGTGGCCAGGCATAGAGGTGTTCCCTGAACTATGGACACGAAAGAATTGAGGGAGTGTAAAACTGCCCTCATCTTCAGAATATTGATGTGAAGAGGAGATTCCTTCTTGTTCCATAGTCCGTCCAGAAAACCGCCCCAACCCGTCAGTGAAGCGTCCGAGTAAAGAGTCCTCTCCGGAGAGGGATTCTTCAGGGATATGCCCCTCAAGACATTCTCCCCCATGGTCCACCACCTGGCAGACTGCTTCACTGCAGGGTTCAACAAGAGCAACTTGTCCCAATTTCTGGACGTTGGGGACCAAGCACCTAAAAGGTGCATTTGCAATGGCCTGATGTGAAGACGCCCTAGGGGGATTACATCGGCTATGCAATTAAGGTATCCCAGGAGTCTAAGGTACCAACGTGCTGTGACGTGATCTAGACTCAGAAACTGGTTGACCAGTTCCACAACCTTGGAGAATTTTACCTCCGGAGGAAAAACTAACCCCAGGTCGGTTCGAAACCGATACCCCAGGAAAACAAAATCCATGGAAGGGATTAAACCCAGCCGGATTAGCCAGTGCTAACCGGGTATCCTCTCCACACTTGACCCGAGAATAGCTCAGGACCAGGGAATTGCCGAAATAAATTAGTATATTTATTCCGCGTTTGTGGAGATAAGATCCCACGGCCTGAAGGATCTTGGTAAAAACCAAGGGGGCCGTGGTTATCACGAAAGGGAGAACCTGAAACTGGTACGCCTTGTGACAAAAGGCGAAGCGCAGGAACTTCCTGTCCCGTTTCAAAATGGGAATGTGAAAGTATGTGTCCTTCAGGTCTAAGGAAGACGCCCACTGTCCCAGTTGTACTGTGGAAACCACAGTTCTGGGAGTCACCATTTTGAAATGCGGACTTAAGATCCGAGTGTTTAGAACACTCAGATCTATAACCGGTCTCCACTTGCCGGATTTCTTCCGAACAAGAAAAAGCCGGGAATAAAGACCCGGGGACCGGTCGTCCGCAGGGAGTTCCTGAATGGCCCCTTTTTCTCTGGATCCAACAGAGGTCGCTCGAAAATGGGGCTGTTCACCAAAGGTGGCTGTTCTCGGAAAGGGATAGAAAGGCCTGTTGACAACACACTTAATACCCAAGCATCTGTTGTCACTTCGTTCCAGGCTGGAAGAAAGTGGGAAATTCTGCACCCTACTGGAATTTCGGGATTTAGAATTGGCAGATGCTTGGGTATGCCCAGATCTGGATGAGGCTGTGTGATGGGCACCATAAACCCCTCAGGACTGCTTCTTCAAAGAAGAGGCAGTAGCCATAGGGTCGGCCTTTATGGGCTTCTTTCCCTTTGCCCCATACCTTCTCTTCTTGGGGTAGGAAGGGCCAGACCCCGAAGAAGAGCTAGGCTGAGTAGCCACCTGTTTTGGTTGTTGTTGGCCCCTATAAGTTACCGAAACGGTAACATTCCGGACATACTTGGCCATCTCCTCAATAAGGGGAGGCACAAAACCTCCAAAAAGAGATGGTCTGGAAATAGGGGCCCTAAAGAGACGGTCTATATGGAATTTCTTCAGCTTGCCATGTGCAGGCTGAAGGATAGACCGTCTCCTAGCCAACATGAAGTTGGACTGAGCCGACAGAATGAGGGCCATGCAATCCTCATGAGACTGAAAAAGCCCTTGGGCTAGTCACATGAGGAGCTGGTCCCTATCCTGACCTGGCTGCATCTTGGCAACGTCGAACAGAGCCGACAATTGCCAATCAGCATAGGATAAGGAGTGAACTGCTAACCACAAAAGACGTTTTTTCCTTATCCTTGCCTTTTAACAGCACTGAGTCAGTTCCCATGCTGGAGAAAACCAGGTCAAAATTTTCTTCAAGCCGGGAAGGGAGACCAGCCAACTGGTTACCATGAACCGCATAATTAGTAGGTTTAAGGCCCCTAATATGCGAGATGGAGAAAACTCCTCCCTTGTTGGGAGGAATTTCGCCAGCTGGCTGATCCTCAGCAGAAACTTGGCTGCATCTTAAAGCCTGCATATGAGTGAGACAAAAGGACACCAAGTCGCTCTCTGGAATAGAGCGATCTGCCGAGGACTCAACTGGTAGGTTAAGTTTCTTCCTAAGTGAAGAAGACCTACTCTCCCTTGAAGGAGCACTCGGGGGAGGACATTGGTCCGTCCCCAGAATCCTATAAATCTCTGCCCTCAGAGAGGCAGGTTTGGATTCTGTTGCTTGATCATCCATATGGACTGACAAGCAACCGGGTGATGAGTGGACTGGTAGAGGAGTGGGTTCCTCCGAAACAGGTTCATCCGAAGACAAGTCCTCTTCCTCGTCTATCCTATCTCCGTGTACAGAGATAGATAAACAGTCCTCATCCATGTGGGAATCAGAGTCGGAAGACTCATGATCCCTTGGATGGGACAAAGGAGAAGACCCCCAAGCCCCAGATGGGGATAGGGACCTTGAACGGAATTGACCTACTACCGCCTGCAGCCTATTTGTAGAGTGGCCAGACACTAGAGTATCCCCTTGCGAGTCTGAGACAGCTGCTGCCGTCTCAGACTGAGCCACTTTACTCCTTTTACGACTAGGTCGAGAAGACCCATCTGAAGATGACAGCAAGGAAGCAGATATCAAAGGATATGAAATCCCATGATAACCTGCACCAGGAAAGCCTACCGAAGTAGGAGTCCCAGTGTACCCAGTATTAACTGCAGAAGCAGTTACTGGGCCTGTGCCTCCAGAAGACACAAATGTCAGTGAGGCACTGGCTGGAGCACATGACATTTTCACCGAAGTGGAGTTGACAGTGCTTCTCACGGTTGTAACAGGCAAAAAATTGTCCATTACAACCGCCGCCGCTCGGACCCTCCCGTGCCAAGTCATCCACAGAAGTGGAGACTGAGGCAACAAAGGACACAAGGTCCGGAGGGTCGGCGCCAGCCACGGGGACACACGACGATGACTCCGAAAAATCAAGTCTGTGCCCCGGTGAACCCAGTGAAGGTGGAAGATCCACCCCGGAGCCCGAAACCGACACAAAAACATCAGCAAGCGGTAGCAGAGGCAGTACTGGAGGATCCCCAAAAGGAATAAATAGGAGGAGCCCCGACCGAATGACTAGCCTCCTTCACGGAAGACTTCTTCCTCCTCGTAGACTAAATATACTTCGAGGCGGAAGAAGACTGAAGATCCGACATAATAGAAAAATACCGCGGGCACTGGCTGCAAAAAATAATTTATTAAAATTATTTTGACAAAGTCAAAATAAAAAATAAATTAATATAATTAAAATATAAATATATAAAATATAAAATATAAAATATAAAAAAATACCACAGTTCTTATGTGAAAGAACAAGGATGGCACTGGATATAAAATTTAACAACTAGCTGGTCAGAGCGATGGAAAAAGAAGGAAGTAGATGACGCATGCATGCGCATCGTTGGTTTCCGGTCCGCACCGTATATGTTCTAGCCATCTGATTGGCTAACAATACGGCATTGAAAAATCATTATTTTTCTTTGTCAAGTATCGAATACTAGTTGGTCAGTAGGGAAACAGCAATATTTTAATATAGGTGAGTTTATTGTAGCAAAATGGAGTAATGCTGTTTTATACCTCAGTCAAGATTCTCTCACTTATATCAAGGAAGTAAGCTCTGGGATGTTGGAAGAAACCAATGATGGAGGAAACCAGAGTACTCAGAGAAAACCACTGAGTGTTCAAACAATCAAATGCAAGAACCCCTGTTTCCTTTACTATACCAAACAGACTGCCTCAATATGAGTGCAATAATCTTGACTAAAGCACTAAGTACCACTCCTACTAACTAACCACTATACACAAACATACATGTCCAAGTCTAAATCATGATCCCAAATGTAAGAACTTTAAAAACTGACAAATCAAGTTAAACATGTCAAATGCTATCAGGGAAATGAGGTCGGATGCTCTGGGATTGTAAGCACCTCCATTTACCTTTTGTAGTTGGGCTATACCTCTCCACCTCTTTCAAAACACTGGTAAGATCTTAGTAAAAGATTCCCTACCAATTAAATCACAAATATTTAATTTAAGTTAAAAAGACCTACTGTAAACACACCAGAAGGACAAGCCTCCCCTCTCAAAGCCCTTCAGGAGTATTCAAGTTGAAGTGACTTACCTGTGTAACCACCACCACCACCTCCAGAAGAACATGCTCCACCACCACCTCCAAACCCTCCAGGTGTATTCCAGTAGGACTTGGGACACGATTCTCCACCAACACCACCACCTTCAAGAAATGATCGTCCTGCTTGTATAAAATCAGTGGTACCATTCCAACCACCCCCACCACCTACAAATACAAGCAAAAAATTTAATATAAGTTTGCCAGGATCATCACGTTGTGCCAGTTTCAGTAATATGAATCAATAAAGGAACCTTAGTGAGCGACCTCACATACCCCACGCTTCCATGGCTCCTCAAGCGCTGTCATTACCCTAAAACAAAACCTTGAGCATAGGAAATATTGTCTTGACCCGTTACTCTGTTCTCATTATTGTACACTTGCATACCAAAAACCAATTCAATTGCAAGTGTGTAGGAAAAAAGTGTGGAAAAATTTATTTAATTGAAATTATCAAAGACAAGGGGCTGTAATAAAGCATAAATTTGATCTGCAACCCATTGTAACTTATATTAATGTGAGATAACCCACATTCCAAAACTCAGCTCAATATCTGCAAGCTGACAGACTGATGGAAGGACATAATGGTCAAAAACATTATACCCTCCAAGACTTAAGATGTGTTGGGTATAATCAAGAGCACAATACTCTCCCTCAGGATGGAATGCCAGTCCATTGGAAGCTTCTTTTATTTCTTTAGGCAATTTTAGCAAAGGGGGGTGGGGGGCTGTAGCAAATTTGATTTAATACTTAGCAAGCAGACTAATAACCATCCATTGACCTTTGAATAAAGAATAAATGTATTTCCTCTAAATTAAAACTATATTATCATGGCAATTTTTCTGCTTTTGCTAAATACATTGAAATTTGTGTGCTTAAAAAATTAAACCTGTTTTCATCATCTTAATTGGAAACAGGAAATTTCCACAAAATTAAACATATATATTCCAGTTAAGTAAAGTATTTTAAAGTAAAGTATTTTAACCTTTAAAGTAAGTTATTCTAGAGTCCATAAAGTTTGCAACAAAAAATTCAAGTTTAAGGAAACCGGACTAGATTTCTACTGTTGCAAATTACAGAAAGCTTTTTATAAAATATGTTGACTTTTTCAAAACAAAAATCTAGGAGGAAATCTATGACAAGTTTTACATTTCCTACCTTCTTCTGGCACACATATTAGTTAATACTATTAAAAAGAACACATTTATGTTATCAGTCTATTATCTAATATTCTTTGTTATGTTGTTTAAGTGCCATCAGCAATGTTTCACCTATTTGCAATGAGAGCAAGTTCAATATAATCTCTAAAGATTAATCTAAGAACGAGTTTGTATATGTGCGAGATATGCAAGGATGTTTTATGGTCTGCCTTATACCAGTACACATTCAGGGTGACTTTAAGGTGCTAGGTCACAGTATGGTGCAGACAAGCATACCACTCCACCAGTCACATCCTACTGTCACCGAGTGAACCGGTTGATACTCTTGTCCTCTTATAACGAGAGCAAGACCAGGAAGCAGTATCTCAAAATTTAAGTCTTATGTAAGATCAGGGCTCAAACCTAGGACATCCCACTCTTGAGGCAGATGCTGTACCAAAGAAACCACCAAGGTAGTCTATTGTCTGAAGTGGGGTAGGGTAATGATGCTTTATGCCTCTGTCAAAATGTTTTCAGAGCTGTCACTTCTGGAATGTTGTAAGGAAACCAGTGTTGCCAGAGACAAACCAACCTTCTGCAAGTGAATAAAGTTTTCTCACACTAGACTTTCCCCTCAGAGTGATTTAAACCTAGTAACTGAGAGGCTCCTTAGTCTGTAGACAGGGTATTGTTTGAAATATAACATAAAGCACTATGAAGATTGAGGTCACAAGTACAGAAAACAGAAAAAAAAACTTTTTTGATGATTATATTCTGCAGATTTAAAAGATTTTTGAGTAAGAAAAAAAGAAGTTAGGTGAATAATCTCTAAGATAAAATGTTTTTTTCACATATTATTTTTTAATTGGCTCCTTTTGGTGTTGTATACCAATATAACAGTCACATCAAAACATTCTTTTAAAACAAAATATACACAACATACAGACTACATTTCAGACGACTTGAATGATTCAAACTTGAAGGGCGACTTCGATTTGTCCAAGTTGGGTTAATCCTGTTAAGAGAATTAACTCGAATTCAAATCGAACAGGTAGGGTAAGTCACGGGTAGGCGTTTCTCGTGTTAACCCAACTGATAGTACCCCCTAGGCTAGTTTAGTCGAGTTTGACTCGAGAACAGCATGGCGGGCGCAGGATTGAACTTCAGGAATTGTTGATTAAAAATTTGATTGATATTGTTTTAAATAACAATTATATTCAGAACCATCTACTTGAATAAGCACAAAAATGACTGTACCAAAACCATCAGTATCTATAGGCTTTTGACACCTATTTTTCAGTATAGTATAAGTATAACGGTATTACTGGTTCCCTTGTGTGGCCTTTATGAACAGGTTTGACTGTATAAATAATTTGATTGATTGATTGATTGAATGGGGTTTTACTTCCCAGTCAAGAATATTTCACGGATATAGTGATGTCATCAACTATAAGTGAAGTGGCAGAAATTTTTACCTTTGCAGTGTGCTCAGGGCAAGGTGCAGGGAGAGTTCTTTAATGTGCCATGCTTGCCGTGACACAGGGCATTGGTTTTTAAGGTCTCTTCCAAAGGATCCAGTGACTTTCATTTCTATATGCTGAGTGTTTGGCGAAAGAACAGTCACTACCTATTTTTAAATCTGATCAGTACGACCTGCCTGGGGTCCAATTTACCCCTGACCTTCCACTCTACTAATTGAGTTACCACATTGGTGTGAAGAAATAGAAGTATCAACTAAGCCATACTAATTAATACAATCTTTTTTAATGGTCAGATAAAAAGAAATGTCTCTACAGTAAAACATGTTCATAATGAAGTTCTGGGGACTCTATTTTTAATTTCATTATAAAGCCACTTCATTATATTGTTATATATTATACTGTGATACTGTGAAATATCAGTTCAATAACCCTTTTATTGTATAGCAAAAGAATTTTTTGTTTACTTCCATCAAGTATTGCATCTAAAATACAATTTTGTTGTACAATACATAAATATTACACTAGTTCTTATAAACGGATATAAGAACTAGTGCAATATGACAACAACATGGCGGTGACATCGACAACATTCGTATGACGTCATAAACGACAGCATCATGTGACAAAGCATGCAGTATGAAAACATTGATTCGAGAAACCTCGGACTGGAACAAAGTTAGCGTGCAAATATCGGAATTTATTGCATGCTAACACCTCGGGATTTATCATTTAATTTCTATGCGAAGCATATATTGCTATATAATAAAGACTTATATAGAGGAGCAGTCAGGTCAAATATTTGATTTAGCACTATCCATGTATTCGCTTGTAAGCGTCTTTGTTATGTTTGTATTTTACTGTATTTAAACCTATGTATAAGAGTATTTTAGGCAATCAAAAATATCTTTGGCAAAACCAGACTGGAAAAAAAATTGTTTTGAAATTTTAAGCAATTCAAATGGATTGGACCCATCCCTGACAATTAAAACCCACTTCTGAAACAATCCTTAAGGCGACTGACTGCTCATACAGTAACAAAATATCTTTGGTAGATTACTGAAATTGAGTTATCATCTAAGATTTCCCTGAAACCCACAACGGCAGTGTTAAACTGAAGACACCAATCCAGTCTGGTGCCAAAAGCAATAAAAATGTGTAAAAATATTCTGAAAAATATTAACCATTTTATATGTTTATATGAAAGATGATTGTAAATACCGCCGATATCATTCAGCTACATCAGAGACAGAACCTAAAGGCATTTCAAGAGACTTATAAACATGAGTGGAAAAATAGCCCAAAACTATCAAAAGACAAGACATAGCAAATATTTAAACAATATGTTTACAAAGAAATATTTATAAAAACTATTTACAAAAGAACAACATACACTTCTAGCATTTTAATGGTAAAAAGTTGAAAGGAATCTTGCTGTAAACTAATAAAGAGGCAAATTATATACCTTACAGGTTGCTTAACTGGCAAATTGTCTTATTACTCAATTAATGCATATAAATGTTTGTTAAATACCATAGTTATATATATATATTTGGACAAGACATCACCAAATACTGAATGATGGGCAGAATTGCGAAAGTGAAACCCGAAATACTGAAAACCTGTTTAAATTAAACTAGTTTATAAGCACATATCATTTATATTGTATGTTAAAAAAGAACTTTCAGTGAAACCAAGATCCCCAGCTCCGCTGAGAGGCATTTGTAACATGAAATTGTTAAAAAAAATCATAACTCTTAGGAAAACTATATGCACTGTGACACCTTCCTCTAGTCATACCTGTCCTATACTGGTCTAGACAAAAAAATAATTTTTTTAAATTTAAAGGGCCATAACTCTTAGGAAAAACTCATTGAACTGGATCACGAAAATGAAATGCACAACTACACCTCTCACTGATCATTTCTGGAAAATTTAATATATGATAGACAGTATTGGAGAATTAGTCCATGCAAAAACAGTGTGCAGCACACAGAGACCGCAGATGGCCAGAATACATTACTATATTCCCTCACAGATTTCTCAACAGGAGATAATTAACCTAGCCAAAAAAAGAAACAACTTTTGGTTCAGAAGGTATTTCATTTCTAAACACAGGTTTCATTTTAGATGTTGTTTTCCTAAAAACCCCAGTTTATCTATTAGGTTTACCTTTTTTCTGATGTAGAAATTCTTTCATAAAATCCATTATCTTTAGTAATTGGTAATATTGGTTGTATAAGATTAAATTACAATCAGTGCTATGGGTTTATTTACTTAACAACATATAACATTACACATGTATTAAGTAAGTTTCTGATCTTATAACTGACTTATGAAAAAATGGTGTTTATAATCAGTCCCAATCAGTGTGTGTAATCACTGTTATGTCTTATAACATAACTGTCCATTACATTCAATTTATTATGATTTTAACTAAACCAATGCTGTAATAACCCATTTCTGAAACACCATTATGTTTGTAGGAAAAAAAATTGAGATGCATACTTAGTTGTTTTTCTAAAGTAATTTAGTTATTAACTTAGCTGCTAATATTGGTGAAGTGTAACCATGGTTAACCATGGTGACCATTACTTTTCACATCTACCCATCAATTAATCATAGTCAGTCGTTTCTCATATGGTCAAGCTATGAGATTTTTGGAGAAGTTATATCATCTGAGGACAATCAAGTTTTAGAAAACTGTTAGGCAACTACAAATCTAATAATTAAATATACTACTATGAATATGTTTGTTCTGTTAGGGAAGATATTGTGATGGAAAGTTTTCGCTAAATGAAATGAGTTAAGACTGAAAAATTTGATGTTGTTCCATAAAAATAAAGCCACAAATGATTTATAGTTTGTTTACAATCTAGGTACATAATCTTCTCCATACTTGCCAACTTTTGTGATGGAAAATTGGAATCCCCAAAATGCGTGCTGAAGGCAAGTGCTGGCTAGGGGGATTTAAGGGCATGCCCCTGGAATTTTTTTTTTTTTTGAAATTTAAAGCTCTCATATCCATTCTGACACATTCTAAAGATCAAATTCATTCACTAACTGAAATTTAAAGATTTTCACTTTTATTCATCACTTTGTCATCCCTGATTTCTGCAGGAAAGAATGTCCATGGACATTTTTTACTTTTAGTCCGCACAAGTTTAACAATATCATGCAGTCCGCTGTGGCATATTGCAATGTCAGACGTGCATATTTGACAAAATGCATGATGTTCTCCAAGTCTGGACTTCACTACTGGGAATTTTGTCGAATAATTTTCACAAAATTTCTGTTTCACCAATTTTTTTGTTGTATTCTGACCCGACATTTTCAACTGTTTATGTTTACAAATGGTGTTGGTGCTGTTGTCATAAGAATTTCTGCTTATTGTGGAGAACCAACTGGTTCTCTGATTAAAATTTAATACTGTGACTTTCTTACGCATATGTAACAAGAACGGGGAATGCAAACAGTTACGGTATGGTTGCGCACACCATGTGCGTATATCATGTAAACACAAGTTACAAGTATTTTTTTCAAATGCTTGACCACCAGGTGCGAGTGCCAAATCGGAATTTATTTGCAGAAATTGTTAATAAATTTGGAATGATTCCATCAAAATTGGAACAGTTGGCAGGTATGCTTCTCATGGTGTAACAAAATTATGCTTACCCTCAGAGCCTTGAATACATGCTCCAAAAGCTACTGTACAAATCACTTTCTTTGTGACAGTGAATTAGGCCTGTTTCTTCTCATAGAAATTCCAATAACCGTGAATAAAGATTGACATTTTTTCACTTACATTTCTTCTATGTTTTTATAAGCTTAACACAATTTATCGCCTTTATAACCCCAAATTTTGACTGATCAAATGGTGGGATTGTATCGAGGTTTTACTGTAAATATTGAATGTTCTTCGACTATTCTTAGAAATTCATGCTAGTCAAGACTACATTTATGTATTTTAAGATATGCCTTACCTGCCCCAGATGGATTAGTATGTCCAGAAACACCGGGACCTAGGACTGTGAAGCCACCATGGCCGACAGATATGTCACTACTTCCTATGTAAGACAAACCGCCACCACCTCCAGCTATAACAAGTGGTATCAAGATTTTTAGTTTGGGATCTCTCTGTAAAAAAGAACAGCAACATCTTTAGTGAGAGATACAGAATAAATGGTTGGGTAAAGCCACAAGTTATGAATGATATGGGATGCCATATTAAAAGTGTCCCCCCGCAAACCAATGTTAATTTGGGAATCCACATTTTTCCGACCATACGCATGATCAAAATACGAATAGCAAATGACACTACTGCACCCATAGATTATTCATGTGAAGTTCCATAAAGCTCTGTTACTGTTATTTAGTTCTAGAAAAAAGTAGCAGACAAAATGTTGGTGGAAGAAATGGAGTAACCTCTATATGTCCTCCTACTTGATTTGGGTGACATGGTTATTAATAACTTTAATTGATTTCCCAAATACTTTGAGTTACAGAATTTTCTAAGTCCTTTATCAAAACCTCAAGATAAAAGGATTGCAAGTCAATTACGTCTTAAAAGTGCATCTTGGAAAACAATTTTAAGGCCAAGCATGCATAATGTACAGTTAGGAGGGTATAAAAGACTGTGAAAACTATAAGTTACCTTCGCAACAAACGAGGCTCCTCCCCCACCACCTCCACCTCCTCCAGCAAACACAGTATCATTATTTGAGGCTGTGAAGACTGCAGATAAACTTTCATCACACATCTTCTTAACATTGAATGAGATCTAAATAAAGGAAAAACAAAATACTGTAAGTAGTTTTATCTATGGTGTTTTAATTTCCATTTACATTGGTATTTCACAGTCAAAACATTCCATAAAAATTTGAACCATGTGTAAAATAATAAATATTCTTGATCTCGTACTAAATTTTAAAAATCTGCGAAAATTACACCCCACGAATAGGTTGGAAAATACAAAGCCATTAAAAAATGGAAACTGTGACATTAAGTGCTGCCCAGTTCATTTACAGCATATCAAAATAATAAGGGTTGTATCAGGTAAAAAGAGGCCAATAGGGCCTGTACTACTCATTTAACTCCATGTGAACTAATATGAATTGCAAATAAGAGAGTACAGATATAAAGGGACACAACCCTGCACATCAAGTTTTGTTTAAACTGGTTTGAAATAGTTTCTGGAGAGATTTTCAAGTATTTTAGATAAAAAGTACATTTAAAATTGTATATTATGCTGCACCATAATTGTGATCTGTTATAAAGAAAAATAAAAAACAATCCATTGAGTATATCTAGAACAAGTAGGTTATCCCATTCAGGTACATCCTGAGTGCCAGAAAGACAAGTCTGGAAATAATAAAGAGTTGGTACTTTGTTGTCTAAATGTAGGGAAAATGAGAGAAACACTGTCATATCATAATGAAATAAAACAATGGGAATAAATATTCTGCTGAGTAAATATAGGAAACTTCAATAAGCTAGACTAGGACATTTGATTGACATTTTCCAGGGGAGTAACCAGGAGAATCACTCCATGTCAGTTCACTTTCTGAAGGGCTGTTATTGTTTCTTGGTAAATAGGTTTCCTCCACCATTTCAATAGTGACTGTCTCAATATAAGTGAAAGAATCTTGCCTGTGACATAAAACTACATCCCTTCTTTTATTCAACTGTTGCTATCATATCAACTTACCGAGGAAGCATGGCAGGCATCTTGCCCTTTTTGACCCACCAGTATATAAAGCTCCTCTCCTTCAGTCAAATTAAATTTTCCCTCTGCTGAGCCTCCTTTAGATGACTTCCCCACAGGTCTGGCACCTTTACCACCTTCTGCACCAAATGCTGATATTCTAGAAAAACAAAGAAAAGCAACAGATACCATATTATTCATCAGATGTAAAAGGCAACACTAATTCTTTTATTCAATCACTTGAAATTCTTGTCTGCACAAATACTCCAATACTACATTGCACTATTTCATGAAACTTAGTGAAAAGCATAACTATTGATAGGATATGTGCATATCGTTAACTTGAGTTGGTTTGCTCATTTTCCTTGGAGTTATTGCCCTTTGAACATAAGTGCAAATCACAAAGAGAACCAGCTGGTGGAGGATCCTTATTCAATGAATTTACTTCATATTTTTACTTTCTTCCTTTGCATTGTTTTATATAAAGTATTGTTTTTACTCTGGTTATTGTCAATAAATAGACATAGAAGAAATGGAGCAGACACAATTTAGGAAGATCAGATTCCTATACATCCCTTTAACTTCTTTACGTGGGGGTTTTGTGGGGTGCAATTGTTGTGGGATTTGTTGAGGGTAGTGTTGTGTTATATTGAAGTTTAATTTTCTCTGCTATCCTTAAAAATCTCTCCTTTAAAATTGAAAATAGCAGTTCCAGCAACTTCAAGGTTACTCAGTTTATGGAAAGGACTTCAAAATAAAATTAAAATTGTTTACTTGTTTAAGGAATAATTGTGCTCAAATTGGCAATTCTTCTTAATTTAAAATATTTTTTTAATTGTAAAGTTATATCATTTGTTGATGGTAAACAAATACATACCAGTTATTCATTTGTTGATAGTAAACATTCCAATATAACCAAAACACAGATTAATTTGCAATAACTACAGCCTTATTGCCTCATTATGTAATTATAAATGTGTTGCTAATCTAGGCCGAAAAAAGAGTTAATGGTCATGATATTTTTTCCTCGAGAAATTGACGTCATTAGTAAAATACATTATACATTAAAGTGAAGCATGTAAACTACAATATACACTGGTGTGAACTACAAATTGTTATGAATTTTTATCAGTAAATGTTTATTTTTAAAATACATATTTGCCAATTTGTTTTGAGACAAGGAATCAATTTGGCTGTTTTGTCGATGATACAGTGGTGCTAATTTTAATCAACTGCCAAATTATCATAGTGCACAAGGGGATACTTGAGATTTATGCAATTTCAAGTCCATATGAATTTACAGAAATTATTATTTGCTTTATTAGTCGTAAACATTTAAATTAAATGATTTAAAGTTTTCTAAAATACCAGTAACTACAGTTGAATCTCATTATCTCAAATACGGGTATCTTGAGTTTCAGGATAAGTCAAACTTTTTAAAAAAAAGTTTGGAATGAGTTATTCTTTATTCAACCATAATAAGTCTGATTATCTGGAAATTGGACAACAAAAGTATGAGCCCCCTCACTCCTTTTTAACAAGAGGCCCATGGGCCTGATACGCTCACCTGATAACTAATGGCTAGCTGATAGATTTAAAGAACACATAAATACTAAACCCCCAAGACTTTTTTCTTTACATCATGATAACCAGTGTATCAATACCTACAACATTCTAATATACATGCCTATACAAAAAATTTATAGTATTCGAGATAATTAACCATTTTGGTATTGTTTTGCATCTGTGACCTTGACCTTTGAACCCATGACCTTTTTCTATACATCAAAATGATTCTTGTATTGATACCTACAACATTCTAATATACATTCCTATACAAAAAGTTTATAGTTTTCAAGATAATTAACCATTTCGGTATTGTTTCACATCAGTGACCTTGACCTTTGAACCCATGTCCTTTTTCTATACATCAAAATGATTGTTGTATCGATACCTACAACATTCTAATATACATGCCTATACAAAAAGTTTATAGTTTTCGAGATAATTAAACATTTCCGTATTGTTTCGCATATGTGACCTTGACCTTTAAACCCATGACCTTTTTCTATACATCAAAATGATCGTTGTATCAATACCTACAACATTCTAATATAAATGCCTATACAAAAAGTTTATAGTTTTCGAGATAATTAACCATTTCGGTATTGTTTCGCATCTGTGACCTTGACCTTTGAACTCATGACCTTTTTTTATACATCAAAATGATCGTTGTATCAATACCTACAACATTCTAATATATATGCCTATACAAAAAGTTTATAGTTTTTGAGATAATTAACCATTTTGGTATTGTTTCACATCTGTGACCTTGACCTTTGAACCCATGACCTTTTTCTATACATCAAAATGATCGTTGTATCAATACCTACAACATTCTAATATACATGCCTATACAAAAAGTTTATAGTTTTTTAGATAATTAACCATTTCAGTATTGTTTCACATCTGTGACCTTGACCTTTGAACCCATGCCCTTTTTCTATACAGCGAAATGATTGTTGTGTCCATACCTACAACATTCTAATATACATGCCTATACAAAATGTTTATAGTTTTCGAGATAATTAACCATTTCGGTATTGTTTCGCATCTGTGACCTTGACCTTTGAACCCATGACCTTTTTCTATACATCAAAATGATCGTTGTATCAATACCTACAACATTCTAATATACATGCCTATACAAAAAGTTTATAGTTTTTTAGATAATTAACCATTTCAGTATTGTTTCACATCTGTGACCTTGACCTTTGAACCCATGCCCTTTTTCTATACAGCGAAATGATTGTTGTGTCCATACCTACAACATTCTAATATACATGCCTATACAAAATGTTTATACAGTTGACTCTCGTTATCTCGAACTCGACGGGGAAATGCAAAAAGTTCGACTTATCCGGAGTTCGAGATAACCGATGTTAAAAACGACAACAAAAGGGAAGTAACTCGTACACGCCTACCGGAAGTCGCTTCCGGTTTTATCTTGTCAAACTGTATATTGCCGTTTTCTCCTATATCGTATGTATTCAAACATGATATATAAAAACTGCATTATATATTATTTGTATTTATAATTGAGAATGTAGTATATAAAAAATCGGGAGATTATCTGTTACTTGTTATTAGCCGACAAATGGTGGAGTCGGCTTTGGTCTCCATACCAGTTTCGCTTTGTGTACTTTAATCACCCCAAGCTTCCGGTTGTATTGAGTAATGTTCACATCACACGCTTTCGGAAGCCATGTTCAGCTTGGCAGTAATTATAACACCTGATAATCACCTGGATGGTTTAATTGCTTATGCAGGGGGTAATAATTAAGGGCTTAAGGAAATTGGGAGGTCAGTGCAATGTTGTAATTTTAAAATCAACACGAGGCCGACAGTCAAATATTTTATTTGTGTCGGAAAGTGTTTTTTCTACCAAAAAATCTGTAGGCGCTGACAAATTTGATTTCTCAAAATTTTTTGTTCGAGTTAACAAATTTAATTTTCCTAAATTTTTTGTTCGAGTTAACGAGTGTAATTTTCCTAGGATTTTCATTCAAGGGGACGAAAATATTGTTCGACATATCCGATAATTCGAGATATCCGAGTTCGAGTTAACCGGAGTTATTTTGGTTTAATAAAGAACAACTCTGTTCGGACTTTTTATAAAAGTTCGAGATATCCGGTAGTTCGAGATATCCGAGTTCGAGATAACGAGATTCAACTGTAGTTTTCGAGATAATTAACCATTTCGGTATTGTTTCGCATCTGTGACCTTGACCTTTGAACCCATGACCTTTTTCTATACATCAAAATGATCGTTGTATCAATACCTACAACATTCTAATATACATGCTTATACAAAAAGTTTATAGTTTTTTAGATAATTAACCATTTCAGTATTGTTTCACATCTGTGACCTTGACCTTTGAACCCATGCCCTTTTTCTATACATCGAAATGATTGTTGTGTCCATACCTACAACATTCTAATATACATGCCTATACAAAATGTTTATAGTTTTCGAGATAATTAACCATTTCAGTATTGTTTCGCATCTGTGACCTTGACCTTTGAACCCATGACCTTTTTCTAGACATCAAAATGATCGTTGTATCGATACCTACAACATTCTAATATACATGCCTATACAAAATGTTTATAGCTTTCGAGATAATTAACCATTTCGGTATTGTTTTGCATCTGTGACCTTGACCTTTGAACCCATGACCTTTTTCTATACATCAAAATGATCGTTGTATCAATACCTACAACATTCTAATGTACATGCCTATACAAAAAGTTTATAGTTTTCAAGAAATTTAACCATTTCAGTATTGTTTCACATCCGTGACCTTGACCTTTGAACCTATGACCTTTTTCTATACAACAAAATGATCATTGTATCAATACCTACAACATTCTAATATACATGCTTATACAAAAAGTTTATAGTTTTCGAGATAATTAACCATTTAGGTATTGTTTCACATCTGTGACCTTGACCTTTGAACACATGACCTTTTTCTATACATCAGAATGATCGTTGTATCAATACCTACAACATTCTAATATACATGCCTATGCAAAATGTTTATAGTTTTCGAGATAATTAACCATTTTGGTATTGTTTTGCATCTGTGACCTTGACCTTTGAACCCATGACCTTTTTCTATACATCAAAATGATCGTTGTATAGATATCTACAACATTCTAATATACATGCCTATACAAAAAGTTTATAGTTTTCGAGATAATAATTATAATCAGAGGTAAAAAAAATTAGGTCACGACCTTCACAATCGACCTTGACCTCATTTTGAAGATACTAACAAGAAGATGTCAAAACTGAAAACCCCATGTCATTATCTGGTCAAATAGTCAAGTTATAACAATTTGAAGCTATTTTACGATTTTTTCAAAATTAAACGCAAAAACGCGTAACCTATTTTTTATCCGAATTTCACAAAATGAACAAACTATAGGCTTAAGACCCTAGAGAAGCCAAATATCACATCAGAATTTTTCTCCAATTAATACTTTCGGAGAAGAAGATTTTTTAAGATTTTTGCACCCCTAGGTCACCTTGACCTAGTTATGGTAGCCATAGCAACGCCACGAACAAATCTGAATTGCACCGGCCCATATATACTTCTGACAAAGTTTCATCAAAAACTGTCCAGTAGTTTCAGAGGAGAAGTCGAAAATAGGTGTTAACGACGCACACACGCACACACGCACACACGCACATACACACGCTGCGCTATGCCATAAGCTCACATGACCTTCGGTCAGGTGAGCTAATAACCATTCACAACTTGGTTTATCTTGAACACGTTGGACAAGTTGAACTATTTTCATTTCCGTGTGGAGTTTTAAGATAGCAAGATTTAACTGTATATGTCTCAGAGTACTACTGTACTGCACTGTGTAAAATAGATTTTGATTGGTTAAGATGGAGTGGACAAAACATTTTTATGACATAAAAACTGTATATCAATGAAGATGTTAACAATAAACTTTTAAATATGACCTACAAATACAGCGGAATTCATTGAAAACTAAATCAATGATATTGTTTCAAGCTAAATATAGCATGTAATATATCCGCTAATGTGCTGTAAAAAGTTATTCACCATAAAAGGTTTCATTAAGTCAGCATGAATGACAAATTCATGAAAATGATGAAATTATTCCACATGATATGAGAATATTAATGACATTTTTAAGATAGAGTACAACAGGAACCATAGCTCAGTTCTAAAGTACTTCTTCGAAATTTGGAACTTTAAAAAAACATTCCATATGAATGCTTATTATTTTTTGTAGTTTCCCTTTGTTTGACATTGGAACTTTTCAAAATATCTGAAGTTGTTTCAATGTTAAAAATTTAAGTTAAAAAGAGAAAACAACTCCCAAAAATAATTGCAGCACTGAAGAAAAAAATATGAAGCAACTGCAGATGATAAGAAGGAAGAATGTAAAGTTTAAATATAATCCACACAATGTTGAAGAAGTTTTAATGAACAAGGTTAAATTTGTTTTCATTGTGAACAATTTATTCTCAAAAGGGGCATAACTCTTCAAAAAGCATTGACAGCAAAATAATCTGCAGGTTATAAGGAAAAAGGATGTAATGTTTCAATAGGATCTGTTTTATTCTCTAGGTGGAATTTGCTGTATAAAGTATTCATATGATATATAAAGGAGTGGAGTGAAGTAAGTGAGTATTAAAACCAAATCAAAGTGCTTGCACTTATAATGAGGCAGTCAGTTCAGTGATGGTGGAGGAATTCGGAGTACCCAAAGAAAACCATTGACCTTCTGCAAGTGAACTGACATACTTTCTCACACTAGATTCTGCCAGCAGTAGGATTTCCAGCAGTGGGATTTCAATCTAAGTGTTAGAAGTGGCGTTATCTGTAAATATGTCATAAGGGAGACAAAGAATGAGGTAAAACCTCTATCAATCTATGTGTGTATTCATATAAGATAGGCAACTTTCTGGATGGACAACAATATAATAGAGACAATCAGCCAGAAACGCTCAACTAACAGGACGCTGCTCATTTTAATGAGGGTGTAACAGCAGTGATTTTAAAATTTACATTCAAATATACTTGAAGAATTACAAAAACTGTAAAAAACATAAGTCGACCTATGTTGAGAACAACATCAATGCATCCACCTGCAAAGTTGTAATTGGGTTTTGTGGAGACACCAAATACAGTAAAACCTGTTATAGTGACCACTTCTATATAAATACCAGTGTTATAAGGTCTCTTTTCTTAATTTTTTAACTTAATTGAAACCTTGAAGTCCAAATTGCTGAGGTCGCTTGGGTGGTCTTTATATACAGGAAACCAAATTTCTATCAGACAAATGGCACATCGTCTTTAAATGCAAAGAAACTGAATTGCTATTTATAGTAACTGTTACCTTGACCTTTGACCTAGTGCTCTGATTTGTACTCCAATGCCATGACTCATCACAAGTAGTCCCATGCAATGTCTCATCACAAAGAATAAGTTGACCAAGTTTTGAGATCAATCAGACAAACGGTGGTTCTTTAAATGCATGGAAACCGTTGGGGACAGACAGACAGACACTGACGAAACCGACAGAACCAATATGCACCTCATTTTACAATTGAATGCATGAAAATATTGTAAAAATATAAATATTTAGAAGTAATGCCTTTGATAGAAAATTTGAAACAACAAATGTTTGTTTGCCAGGGACTGAGACACACACTACTGATTACAATCAGGAGAGGGGGTTGAGTATTCTTGTTTCTTGCTATTCACTCAAAATGTTATGTTGCAAATTACTTTAATTTTACAGAAAACGAGTAATATTGTTTGTGTGCATTGACAAATTAAGCAAGTTTATTGGTATTAAACTGTATAACTGAACAGATATTCCAACATTTACATCAATATTAACACAGTGATAGATGATATAATTATATAGTATTATGTCAAACACAGTGATGTATTAAGTCTAACTGTAATAGCAAACAACAATGAACTGTCTGGTTGAATTTTGATTTAAATACAAATATCTTAGTATTATGATGGACCAGTGCATTTATGTATAGGGGTCACACCTGTTAATTTCACCTTCATAATGAGAACACTTACAAAGGGTTGTGTGTCTACATTATAAGTAACTGCCAATCCTAGCACTAACCATGTATTAGGTGGATCCTTCTTTATGAATATGAAAGGTCGAGTAGACAGGTCAATGCTGTTCAGATATCTGAATATAACATAAAACAAAGCTGCTTACTGGCTCACTGTAAACACTATATGCAATATAAATACCATATATTTCCATAGATACGTCGCAACTTTTTCACTAAATTTTAATATTTCAAAATGCAATGCGACTTAACTAGCCGACATTAAAATATTTTGATAATCTGTCTTGAATTTTCAAGGCATTTTGGAAGATCGACAAACCGGAAGTTACGGTAATTTTCTAGTTGAAAGTAAATTTTGCTCTTTATTGTATTTTTGTTGTTATTATTATTATTATATGTGATATATTTTTTTATTATTAAATTTGACCAATAAAGTCTTTGAAATAAACAAATAATAAATTAATTAAGGTCAGCATGAGTCTCATTTTCAAGTTGTCACGTGTAACAGAATAGCCGTCGGCAAAGTAGTAAATACCTGGTCACCTGTAATTAACTTTAAATAATCAAGTCCTCCCGGTAACACCTCGCGTGTGTCTTGTTTGTTTAATGATTGAAGCCATTCCCAATAACTTATCCACTGATATAATCGTCCATGTTTACCGGTACCCATGTTTATATATTGAAGAAGAAAGCACCGCCATTACAAACACTAATTATATATTCCTATGTCAGAGGTCATATGGCACTTTCGTATCTGTCGGTTTGAGTAAAAAGTGTCAGGATTGGACAATCGCAGATCGGGATATTAATAAAATTTATTAAAATTTAATTTGCAATTCCAACGACATGTTAAGATTTTAAACGCAACAAAAAATGAATACAAATTATTATTTCACAAAAGTTCAAACAACTGGAGGTTGTCCTAGTTATTGACCAATACTCGAATGCAAAACCACGTCATTCTAAACAATATAAAATGGCGATATTTACCCCCCGGTAAGCAATAAATCGTCAACTTTAACATAATATCGACAATCCAGTATTATAACATCTAAAACATCAGTCTAATAACGCTATAAGCGACCCCCTTGTTTAAACAAATCATGCAATACATATCGAAACCTCTGCGCATGATCAAACTTTGACTTCCTTTGTCGGTGACAACAACATGTGAATTAACCGATCTCATGATCGGGAGCCAAAAAGTACATGTTTTATTCAAGCAATATACATCGTTTGTATCCATACATGTAAAAAATAATATCTACATACATGTTTTATTTACACAAGCTATTCAAACAATATTTATTAAGACGAAAAATAATAAATAACACCGGTAAAAGCTTTTGTTTCTTTATTCATGGAATTGAAAATCAATGGCTCTTGCTGAGCAAATCTCGAATTTTCTCTTTCAAATTTTTGGCTGCGACGTATGTAGACGACCTTTAGAAAATACTGGGCTTGCTGGCCTGGGGTGGGGGTGCGACGTATCTACTGGGGCGACGTATATACGGAAATATACGGTACACTAGCGGAAAGAAGAAATGCAAGTTAATTTTTTATCATTATTACTTTACACGATTCTCTGATGATTAGTTAATTGTTTTGTTTATTATTTCATCATTACTGAATATTTCGTTGTCCAAACACGAACGTTTTTCTGAGTGAATAGCAAGAAACAAGAGTACTCAACACCCTTCCTGATCTTAATCAGTTGCATGTGTTCATCCCTAGCCACTGTGTCTGCTCTTATTCTCCTTAACAATGACTCCATCAAGGTGTCTATTGTCATTAGATGGATATCGTTCCACTCCTAAATAAGGGCCTGTGTGACTTGAGCGACATTATATGGTGTGCTGACACCCTGCCTTAAGCTTATGTCCAGTTTGTCCCACAAATATTCAAAAGGGCACAAATCTGGACTGTATGGTGGTCAAAAAAGACCTGGGGCATTGCTTTTTGGTTCAAACATAACGAAAAACCCCAGCAACATGCCGATTACACTGTACTTTGTGTACTATAATCACCACTCACTTTCTGTTTGTGAGCATGAGTAGTGATTGATATAATTTCAACCATCGGCAGTTATGTTTTGTTTTACAGTGATTAAACCTACAACTTTTCCATCATTTTGTTGTTTTTTTTCCAAAGGCAATAATTAGTGGATTACAAAAGCCATGAGGTCAGTTTGAGATAAAAATTATAGTTAATTATGACAAGAATGCTCTAAGTACTCAACAATAGTTTGAAATAAATTCTATGTTTCTATCAAATTCAAAAGACAGAAAAAAATTTAGTTCAAAGTTGACTGAAACATTTTGGTTCAGTAAATGAACACTATTTACATTGAATTTACATTTAGAAGACGTAAAAATTTGTTTGACTTATCCAAAAGTTTGAGATATTTGAGTTTAAGATATCCAGATATATTTTGGTTAAAGAAAGAGTAACAAGTTTCAAACTTTTTTAAAAAAAAAAAGCTGGACTTATCCAGAAACTAGAGTTTATAATCTGTGTTTGATTGGTTGGTTGGTTGGTTGAATGTTGCTTAACGTCGCATCAGCAATTTTTCAGCTATTCACGACGAGAACTATTTACTTAATCTCTATGGATTAATCTATGAACAAGTTCGTGTATGCATGTGAAGTGCGAGTGTGTTGTATGGTCTGCCTTGTACTAGCGCGCACTCAGGGCGACTTTACCGTGCTAGCTCACAGAGTCAGTACGCCGCAGACGAGCGTACCCCTCCCCCAGTCCATTATACTGATACCAGGTGAATCAGTAAAGGTCAACGGCAAGAAAAATGCACTTTCCCACATGTGGTCCGAGCGGGACTCGAACTCACAGCGGTGAGAGACCCTGGATTTGAAGACTAATGTCTTATCAATTAGGCCACCGCGCCCTCAATCTGTGTTTGAGATATCAAGAGTCAGCTGTATTACTTCTGGTAAACAAGATTTTTATGTGACAATCAAAGGTGAAATATGAGATTCAGGAATGTCTCTATAATGATACAAAAAAAATTTCCTATTAGATCCTTCATTATTTCCATGTAGACTCATTCAGGAAATCCATTGAAAATGAACATCATGTTTTGGTATATTCAAAATGCCTGATTGTTTAAAGTTAGTTATATTGTGCCAAATTATCTACCAGGTATATATTCCCTAATTGCACCATGTAAACTAACCCTGAACACACTATCTAACCTTTGAAATAATTGCAAGACAAGGAAGTCATTCAAAAAGTCAAAATATATCTATGTATTATAAGACATTGGAAGCAGGTGGTGTTTCAAATCAATTAAAGAAGACTTGAATAAACTTATACCCAATTTGAACTCACATCCAAAAATCAAAAAGCCTTGTTTTATGAGAAAACACAATCCAGTCAAGACTACCATTATACTAAACTTAAAGAGAAATGAATACCATTTATTAGAAAGCAAGTACACAGCCCAGTCTAAAACAAGGACATTTGTTTATTTTTGCTGGTTCCTGAAAGGTTCACAGTTGTTTTGACCTTGCTCAAAGCACTTAGGAACTTTATTTCAAAATACTTATTTCTGAAATAGGGTTTTTGGTTGTTTTTGCACTTGGTTTACATTGGTTGTTGTTCTTTTTGGTTCACATTGCTGGTTGCTCTAGCATGAGAGAATTTGGTTCACAATGCAGGTTGCTCTAGCATGAGAGAATTTGGTTCACATTGCTGGTTGCTCTAGCATGAGAGAAATTGGTTCACATTGCTGGTTGCTCTAGCATGAGAGAATTTGGTTCACATTGCTGGTTGCTCTAGCATGAGAGAATTTGGTTCAATTTGCTGGTTGCCTTAGTATGAGAGAATTTGGTTCACATTGCTGGTTGCTCTAGCATGAGAGAATTTGGTTCACATTGCTAGTTTTTGGATCAAAGTTGGCTTGAACATATTTAAGCCGTTTTGAGCAGAGTAACTGCTCTTTCGACATACACAATGTCATATCTTGGTAATCATGTATATACAAAATTTAGTAAACATATCTTCAATAGTGTTGGACAAGTAGGCTGGACAGACTGCTCTACAGACAGATGGACAATGCCTTTCCATTATACATCCAGTTTCTAGAAACAGGCATATGAAAAAGCTGAACTAGAAACTGAAAACCTTTGATGTCTACACTTATGATGGTGGTATATCAGTTCTTGTGCACTGTGTACAAGCATGTTATAAGTCATCTGATGGCAGAGTGTTAATAAACATGGATTGGTTTAAACACAAATAGATGTAAGTAATGTATCCACGTGTGTGTATAATCATGCTGGCTCACACTTTATTCATTACAATTACCCTAATATTAAAATAAACTCGCTGTAATATTTTGACATCAGACCATGGATAACCTATGAAGACTAGCTTTAGAAATATCTGATAAAACAAATTTTGAGAACAATGCTTTTAACTTACAAGTAAGTTCCATCTTGAGGTACAGTCCATACTTGAACTCCTTTTAAGTTGCCCTCTGATATCACCTTTATATCTGCTATGTTTCCATTTCTGTACTGTGATTTACAAGATGATTCTGAGGGTCCCTCTCTCCCTATAGCACCACAGGGGTCAAAGTTGAAAACTGAAAATAGAAATAAAAAGAATTAGTGGGGATCATCCTCTCCCTATAGCAACACAGGGGTCAAAGTTGAAAACTGAAAATAGAAATAAATAATAACTGAGCTCCTCTGTCCCTATAGCACCACATGGGTAAAAATCGAAAAACTGAAAATAGAAAGAAAACATAATAACTGAGGCCCCCGTTAGGAACCGGTGTGGAACTAATAACTGAGGAATTTTTTGAATGAGAATAGAAAAATAATATGGGATAAATAAATGTATAAAAAAATATTTTAGCAATAAGCACAAACTGGTCCTACGACCTAATGTATCCACTATCCACTATCCATTAATTTCTATGTAAAGTTTTGAAAAAAAAATATTGCAGTAATGTTCAAAATTGCTTGTTTTCTTCAATTTTAGATTTATTCTTGTCAAAAAATTTTAATGGAGGATCTTTCTCACTGAGCATACTTTAACAAAAATTTTCACTTTTGATCTCTTTCCTGATCTGTTACACAAGGAAATGTCAAAGATCACTGGCTAAATGTTGTACAACTTCTAAAATCAAATTCCAATAGTTTATAGTACAAAATCCATTTTCAGAGTCCCTTTTGTCAAATTTGACTGGTTTTGTAAAAATGAAGTTTATCTATTTAACCATGAGCTTATTTACTGATTTAATTAAGGACTATTTTATTTGTTTAAAGTACAAAGAAATAACACCATTTCAGACATCTATTTACAATGGTTTCCTGGGAATTTAAATAACTTTATTTCTGCATTGACAGTTCTAATGGTAATTTGTAAAATTTAATTACTTTTGGGAAAACACAACAGTAAATTGAATTTTCAAATTTGTTAACATTTGCATTTTTTCATTGCACTTTGACAGGCCATTACATGTACATCATTCCAGTTTAGGTATGATCAATGCTAACAATGGAATGCCAATATAGGGTTTCTGTCCTTTTACTTTTTTCACTTTTAGGGTGTTGGCAATTATTACTGAATTAAAAAAACAGCTCCTTGTATCAAACATGTTATCAATGGAATTTAGAAAAGTTCATCTGTACTATTTATATTATATTAATTATTTAAAACGTGATAACATTTATCAGTTTGCTGTTTATATCTGCCATGATCGATTAGAGAAACCTTGGCTTAATCAAACTAACAGGATATGGTTTAAATAAGTTTTACATTGCCCTTAGGGGAAAGCTTGTTTAAATAATTTCTGACTTTATTACACTTTTCAACAAGAAGCCCAAAAGAACTAATATGCTCACCTGATAAAAACTAGTGGATCAAAGTCATAATATGAACTAGTAACAAAATCACAAAGGTAAAAATAAATAATGACCTTGACCTTTGACATTGGTACCCTTATATTTACAATTGCAATATCTTTGCTTCAATAAAGTATTTGACATTGAATATACTTTGCCAATGCATAGAGACATAGCTCCATGCACTGACGTCAGATGTCAAATTAAATGCTCTTGTTGACTGACAGGAGACGATCCATTTTATGAGAAGATGCATCAACATTGTATTTCAAAATTGTTTTCAAATTAACGAAAATGTGAGAAAGCAATAAAATTAATTTTTATAAATATTGTAAATATAAGAAATAAGGTAATTTTCCAATGTCTTTATGAACTTGCAAAGTATAATGGGCTGTCTCAATTTTTTGCACAAATGACCTAGACCCAATTTTGAAGGTCGCTGCATGCAAATTACAGAACTTGAAAAAGTCCGGACCCTGGATGATGTACAAATTAGAAGAGGTATGCTAGACAAAAAAGTCAAGCTCTTATACCTTTAAGAATATTTTTACTACTAATATTTATTGGACTGCAAACTGACAAAGCCTCTTCTTTGGTGCAGCAGACCTGAAAGCCCTTTACCTAAGACATGATTACTGACAAATGTAAACACTTTTGGCCAAGACTGTAGGAGGCAATGATTAAACTGTTAAAAGTTTGTGATGCATGATTGATTTACTAGAGCATGTAGCTTATGTGAGGTTAAATTCAAAAATGCAAATTTTCATGCTGCCTTTTCTAGTATAGGTAAACAACACTGACCTGTCCGTTTTACCTTTCATATAGGAGGGTCCACCCAATGAATGGGTAGTGTTAAGATCCAAGTTAATACATACACAATACACAGGTGTACTCTATGAGGTGAGTATATCTCATGATGTATACAGAATAAACACCTGTGTTCCTTATACACAGATGTATTTGGTCCATGATAAATATTTAAATGAAAGGTCAAGCGGACAGGTCAAAGTTGTTTGCCTATACTGTAAAGTACTGTAAACAAGCCTATATGTACCAATAATCCTTCTGTAAATGATTGAATTAGTCTATTATTGTCACTTAATTAATATAATAAATGTATATAGGAAAAGTAGCCTAAATAAATTAATCAAAAAGATGCCTTCAAGTCATGATAAGTATTATAATCCCTTTAAAATAATCTTGTTTACCGTTACCATGGTTACAAGATTTAACTAATATATCATTTGTAAATCTTGTTTACCACTAGTAACAAGATTAAACTATACATCATTGTTAAGCTGGCATTACTAACAACCTGACTTAATTAACAAGGTTTTAATTTACAAATATATCCACTTACCCTGTTCTATTTATAGATTAGGATCCTAATAAGGCAAATTGGTTTTAATGGTTGGGTAAAAACAACATATATCTTGTCATTTACAATTAATTTTACCCCATTACACTGTAAAATCCCCAGAAGTCACGGAGTTACGTTTCAAGAAGTGTTTCAGAGTCACTATAATTAATATATATTTACCACACTGTCATTTGTTGATTTTTGTGAACATGAAGGTAAAATCAACTTCCCTATCTCCCTTAACAATTAATATACTGACATGTGTAAAAAACATTGAAAAAAAGTATTATCAAGGCAAGAAAAAACAGCATAAGCATTTCATGTGTACTGTATGTTTAAATAAGTATGCTTTGATGGATCAGACATGATAGGTAGTTGGGTAGCTCAGTCAGTAGAGCATCCTCTTACAAGTATTGGGAAGGTTCCAGGTTTGGTCACAGTTTCATTACTGTATTTTTCTCTTTTTTGTTACCTAACCGAGGGAAGTCGCTGACCAACAAAAAAATTTTGTGGAAATGAAAGAAAAAATCAGGCAGAAATGAAATCATGACTTTGTGAAAAATTCACGGAAATGCAATGTGCTGATAAATATCAGTAAGGTGTGTAGAATTAAATATTGTTGCTATGACAACCACCTCTGAACTTGAGGTATACAACCTCTTTATCAAAGTAATGAAACTGCAAGTGCTTTGATTCTTCCTTATCTGACAAAGCAAAGTTTCATTTAAAAATAAGGAAGTATATTTGTTATAAAAATATGTGGGAACAGTACCATCATCTAAGCATTGTTATCTAAGCTCAGGAATTTCTTAGAATATTCTGTTTTAATTAATTTCTCTGTGTAATTGGTTATGTATTTTTATTAATCAGGATATGGAATATAAAAACTACCGGTGCATGTCATAATGGGCACAACATTTAAACAAAATGACTGTTGTCAAAAATGTATAAACTAAATAAATAACTACAAATAAAGTCATACAATCCATCTTGAGAATAACCTTTAGCTTCATAAACCAAATTTATGATTTCCTTTATAAGGTTGTCTTTAATAACTTGCATATATTATTATAATCAGTACAGGTTTTAAAATTTTGTGCAAAGAATATATTTTTTTCCAAAACATGCTTACAAAAATAAAGTTTTAATTAGGTCAGTGTAAAATTGTCCTAAGTAATTGCATTATAATATACATAGGTGGGTAAAAAAGGTACATACTGCACTTATTTTACAACCAGTGGTTATAAACATGCATAAATCAATAAAATACTGGATAATCACATTGATGAATTGAGATTTTTTAAAATTAAGCTTAAATGTCTGTCACGTAAAATTTCAGCTCATGACGTAAGTAATATATAGTGGGTTTTATAAGCTGAATCATTCTACAATACAAGTAAAGCACATCAATTATTTTGCCAACTCGTGTATTAGTCACGTGTATGCACCATAGGTTTTCAAATTCTGAGAAACCTCAACATTAGTAATTTTTAGAAATCTTTTTTCATGAACCTAGAACCTAGAACTTTACGGCTTGAAATTTTGGCAATGTCAGTCCAATGATGTGAATCACTGGTAGTTCAGGAATGCCTTATTTAAATACCCATCATTTACTTTGCTTTGACTTTATTTAACTCATTTATTCCACAGTGTAATAATTGAACTCTACATTTTCAAATCTCAAAATTTATCCAGAAAAAAACCATATTAGTACCTTAGAACCAAGAACTTTGGGGTTTGAAATTTGTGCAATTCCAGGGCCAAGATGGGAATGATTCTGTAGTCAAATGCCCATCATTTACTTTGCTAACTCATTTATTGGCTGTTTACATTGTCTCAGAATTAAACTGGAGAAACCACAACATTGGTAATTTAATGACATATTTTTAACAACAATGAACCTACCTGGTATAAGTATTTAATGGCATTAAGCTTTTTTGCAAATTATGGCCCATGACATAATTACTACTGACTTATGGAGGACATTAGTACAGTCTAACCTGGTTATAATGCCCCATTAATAACTCTGCCACCTTGCTTATTGCCACAGTATTTTGAAGTCCCAAACTTATTCCTTTTATGCTTTCTACAATCACCCCTCAATTTATCCCCAAACCCCTTTATAATGCCAAAATTTGGTTGAACAAAGGGTGGCTATATTATGAATCAAAGTTTTACCTTACTTGCAATAAAGATTGACACACAACAGCAGTAAAACAAATTGTATACACCCTTCTTATAATCTTGACCTTCAAAATATAACCTAGGTTAAAGATCATGACACACAACAAGACCATAGAGTTAATTTGTGTCAGGTTTCAAAGCAGCAATATAATTAAGGCACTGTTTTCAAACATTGACCCTGAAGAAACGATGGAGGTCAATAATGTCTCAGGATTTATGATCAAATTCCTACACAACAATGAATTATGACAAAAACATGAATTTACATGCAGCCAGAAGGACAGACTGGCAATCCTTATGCCTCCCTCAATAAGATATGCAAAATATAATATTCATTAATACAGGTTTATTAACATACAAGTTTTTGAGTCCCATTGAGTGTTAAGATGTAGTACACATGCAAGCCTAATAAAGCTAATTTCCAGTTTTTTATGTGTATGGGGTGTCGTTTTCATATTTATTAGGTATTTCATGATATCATAAATAAATTTTATGTTTTTATAATTATAGTTTGTGATATCATAAATTCATTTTATGTTTTCATAAATTATTTTGCAATATCATGAATTAAATTTGTGATAACATAATTTCATTTTATATATAAAATACCTGATAAATAGTAAAAGCACAATAGCTATGGTTTGTATTGTTTTCTTTTAGTTTACTTTACGCTATCTTAGTGTTTCAATTGATGCAAATCTAAATATTCTCTATAGCATAAGCAGCTAGTTTTCTTTTTCAAACTCAACAGCATCAGGGGCATCTTAAGTGTCCACTAATACTAGACTTTGAATTACAAATTACATGATACTGTTATACCATATATACTTATCTGTGATATATATTATACCACTTTGATGTTGATGGCTAACAATTTATTATTATATGTCAATATGTATACCATCATTTAATAGTGTTATTCCAATAAAGTCACTCAATTATCACTTACAACACAAAGATGTAAACACAAACAAAAACAAGACAATGATTATGAGTGGAGCAGAGTAGTTATAGTGCTTCATACCCCAGTCAAGATTTTTTTTTACTTATTTCAAGGCTATCAGTTGTGGTAGAGGTTGAGAAAACTGGAGTACCTGGAGAAAACCACTGATCTTTTGCAAGCAAACTTGCACTGAGAAATGTCCCAAGAAGGATTTGAACCTAGGTGAGAGACCCTGTGAAGTATAAGCATGTGCTTTAGCCCTCTCAGCCATCGCACATTATTTTATGATCACTTCTACCTATTCTTAAATGTACTTGTAGTATTGTATCTATTGGTACAGTGAAATCTGTGTGAAAACAAATAAGTAAACCCCCAAAAATGTCTAAAACAACATAGTGCATATTGCAAAAATTCTAAGAATTAATACTTGTGACCTTGACCTTTGACCCACATTACAAAACACAATCCACCATGACATCCTCTTATGCCAATGCCAACTTATGTAACATGTTTTGTTAAATTCAATTAGTAAGAAGGAAACATTAGTGCATTGTAGACATGAAAAATAATACTGTTACATGTACACCAAAAAAATTTGATTTGGACCATCATGACTTTGACCTTTGAACCACAAAACTAAACTTGCTTCATGACATATTTATTGCCTTATACAAATGAGACAACTGTACCAAGTTTCATTAAAATCTATTAAGAAATGTGGGAGATACAAACCCACAAGGCTGTGACTGAACAAAAATAAACTCCATAGTGTTATTCCAAATTCCATAGAGTCCATTTTCTTGCGAAGAAGGAGATTAGGATAACAACAACAACAACAAAATAATGTACCCTAGAAGATTTTTCAAGGACATAATAAAAACAAAGTGACAATTTAATTTTTTAAGCAAGACAACCATAAGTAATTCAATAACTGAAAGGTTCAAATTCACTTCACACATGCTTCACTGGTTGGGTAATTTACTAATGTTTAAAGACTGGCATTTTAATCAGAGTTAATAGACGTCACTGATGTCATTCCAGATTGACAGATTTATTCCAGTGACTTTACTCAGAAAGAGATCTATGATCTTAACTGAGTTGCTAAATTATGTCTGACGAGATGATTATGAAATATATAGTCTGACATAAAACAATTAGACGTCAAAGTCATATGCATCTTACAAATAATTTTAGCAGTAATTAACCACTTTAATGGTTTCAGTAATTTTGATTTAAAAATATTAATCGGCAAAAATTAAACATAAAAAATAACATACACATTTTTTGAAAAATCCACAAAATTTGCACCACGCAAAAATAACCTGATTTACGGTAATTTCATGTGACAAATTTCAATTATTTTTATTTGTAATCCCAAGCAATGTGTGACATAGAAAATCTATTTTGTTCCAGTTGAAAACCAAAAAAGTAAACCTTTTTAAACACAATGAAAATTGCTAAAATGAACATGACCTTTGACCTTGTAACTTTGTGAGCAACCCTAAGAAAGCTATCAACATTGGAAGCCTATGGTTTGAATGCAATCAAATTTTTGCCTTCACAGTGGCATACTTTACCTACCCTTTATTGAAACTGAGAGTAAGTTTGGGAAAATTTTGGTCAAAGTTTTACAAAATCAATAGTAAGAAATTTTTGTTCCCATTGTTTCTTTCTTCCTTTTCTAAGTGTTGAAGATCCTGATCAACGACACTGTATTAATAACTCTTTGATCAAGTTGAATTTTTCATTATATACACAGACTAGAATATGGTTTCAACTCTCAATTTCTGGAAATTACTGGATTTTTTTTCAATTATAAGTTTTAAACTGCAATTGAACAGTCTTGTGCCAAAATTGTAAAGGGAGACAAGTATAGAGTAACAAAATGCAGACAGACAGTCACCAACAGCATAACACAATATGTCCAACACATGGTTTACAAATACACCATGTAATACATGTACCATAGTGATAAATGACAAAACAAACAAATTATAGAAAACAATATATTTAAATATATATACATAATACGCCAATGCCTTAGGGACCAAATGCAGACTATGATGCATGTTACAGCTGTGATTCAGTACACAAAAATTGCAACTCTAACATCTATTATATCCATTTCTCATTTAAATTTGTTTGAGTAAGTAAGTGAATTATTGTTTAAAGCTGCATCAGCATTATTGCAGCTAGTTAAATTTCTTTGAGTAGACAAAGATATGTAAATGGTGTACCAATAATTGCAGCGACTGATAATAAAACATATCATGTTCGTCTTGAATATACATAAAACCCCGATTCATAAGGTCATCATTTGACCAATCAAATTATGATGTTATAAAAGTGTTTGACATTAAATGAAGGGAGACAACAAAAAAAAAAAAAAATACACAAAAGGTCAAACGAATTCAGTGAATTAAAGAATTCCCCACTTATAGGTCCTTTTTTTGTGATTTGCACTTATGTTCAAAGGGCCATAACTCCCAAGAAAACCAACTTAGGTTAATGATATGCACATCTTTTATCAATGCTGATGCTTTGCACCTAGTTTGGTAAAATACGGATTCATAGTTTAGGAGTATTGGTCTAGACCAGAGGTGTCTGGATGGACAGACAAACAAAAGAATGGACCAAAGTTAGAATTTTTCTTTGAAAGACAGTGGATAAAAATACTTTAACATCAAATGACCAAGGCAATAAGCAAGGTGCCAAAGATATCAAAGAGCATTGTAATGAGGTTTTACTGTATTATACAAATAATTGATGATTGAGAAAAGAAAACTTTTGAATCCATCATTCACATAAAAACAGTAAATGATGAACAGTGGTTCAGAAAATCAATGGAATTAGTGTTAATTTACTCCCCTGTTGGTAAATATTAATAGTTTATTTTTTCTTTTCTGTGACTAAGATGTTTTGTCTTTTTTGTTATTGTAGAATACAGAGGAATGTCTACACATATGATAAATATGTTTAATCTAATGAAGCCAAATAACTAAATATTGTGGCCATACATGATACAAACCTAAAGATCCACAGATTAAGATGACGTCAGAATTAACTATAATATGTTTGTCATAAAGATAGCCAGACGTAACTCTCTCCGAATAAAAATCGAAAATTGCTACAATACCATTAACTGTTATAGAAATGGACAGGGGATTTTATGGTTGTTGTCAATCAACATTTAGAGCAAATTGACAGCGATTTTATTCCTTAAATATTCCGATTATATACCTAAAGTGTCCATTATTTGTTGATGATAACAGTTCAGACAGGAACAAAGGGGTATTAAAGACACATATAGATACTCAGTCACAAATAATGGCAGTTTTAATTTTAAATATGTTATGTTCAAAATCAATCACTCAAGATTAACTAAATCATCTGTGTAAATGGGTAACAAGATATAATAGGGTTAGATGCTGTACCACATCCCTTACAAGGCATTTTTTAAAATGTTTCTGTTGTGAATCCCAGAATAATGTCATTTTAATAGAAAAAACATCAACCGATAATGTTTCAATATTGAATGGAAATAATTGTTCTACTTTAACAATAGGGGGTATCATGTGGTACAGGGACGAACCAAATAGTTATTACTGTCATATTATCCAAAGTTCTATTTTAATTATTTTTTTAGTGGAGTGGAATACTGGAATTTAACGCCCCAGTCAAGATTGTTTTAAAGTTATATTGAGGCAGTCAGCACTAGGATGATGGCAGAAACAGGAATGCATGGAGAAAACCAATGACCTTCAGGGAAATAAATTAAAATGTTCTCACCGTAGGATATGTCCAGAGTGGGATTCAAACCTAGGTTGTAAGAGGTACTGTGACCTGTAAGCACTTAAGATCACTCTCCCAATTGGGCCCCCCATCTTTGTAAATGAGTAAAAATGTTATTTTTGTCAAGATTCATTTTTATGCTTTTATTTTATTGATATGAATATTAATGTCCAGACTAATTTGTTATCCACTTATTGGAAGGTTGAGGATTTTTTTTTATGGATGTGATTATTTAATGTCCAGACAAATTCTTTATCTTTTATCTACATTTTGAAAGAGTGGTATGTTTTATGGGTGCCACTTAAATTTTTAGACAAATTCTTTTTCCACATTTTGAAAGGCTTTTTTTTTTTACCATGTGACATTTATATTTCCAGACAAATTCTTTATCCACATTTTGGAAAACTTTTTTTATTGATTGGCTATTAAATGTCCAGAAGAATTTGTTAACCGTATTCTGCAAGAATGGATTCTGGTTGATGTAAAGAGTTAATGTTTCATGTTAAATTCCATAAGTCTGTGAGTAATCATGCCTAAATAAGAAAGCTGTATCCATTTAAATTACTAGCTAAGTTAGCTGATAATGCCTGAAAAGTTAGCTGATAAAGCATCATGTACTATAACAGTACTCTTCATTTTGTCCAATCATTTATTATAGCCCCTGCAAACTAGTTTGAGGGGGTGGGGGGAGGGGGGTATATATAGGAATCACCATGTCTGTTCTTTTGTCTGTGTAAAATCGTGTCCGGGCCATATCTTATAGCTGCTTTGGACAACTGTCATAAAATTTCACACTAATAATCTTCATGGTCCAAAGGTATGTCATGACCTTGGACCAAGGTCATATCTTAGAGGTGAAGGTCATGAGAAAACATTCAATGTGGGGGGGGGGGGGGGTATTTGGTCAGACATTAATGTCTAACCTCTAGTTCCAGTACAAGAATTAAAGTTTAAATAAAAACAATTTAACAAATATCACTAAGTTCTAACAGCCTCTAGTCGTTTTTTTTTAAATTTTTTTTTAATATGTAAACCAGACACAAGAAAACCATAAACATGTTCAGAATTGTCAGTTTCTATGGAAAATGTTTTTAATCTGAAAGTTTTACAAGACAAAACTCTTTTTTTAACTTACATAATTGTTGCATTTTAATTGTCATTAGGTTTTCGTTGATAGGTAAACAATATTGACCTTTCAGCTTGACCTTTAATTTAAACAATGATTATGGACGGAAACATTTATATGTATAAACAACACAGCTGGTATTTTGTCTAGATCATGGGTAGACAAACATTGTTTATATATCAACTACATATCCTTACCTTACCTATATAAATGATGGATCTTAAATGAATTTCCTAATGTAAGGTCAAGCAGACAGGTCGATGCCATTTGCCTATACACTGTTTATTATCTAAAAACATCTTAAACATCATTATGTGGGAGGAGTGGCAAGGATGAGAGATGCTGCTTTAATATAATTTAACATAGTTTTGTCTATTTTTGTCAGTAATTTACTCAACAAAAACAATCATGGCTAGATCAGGTGGTAGAGAGACTATGTTTATATCATAATTAAGAAGGTTTAAAATCCTGGTAAACCAGATGATTCAGAGATAATTTTTTGAACAAAGATATTATGAACCCTCTTGTTGTAAATATTTTACCAATGAAGATAAGCACTTTATGACATGTATCAGGAAAGGGAAAAAAATGCAACCAAATCTGGTAATCAAACCTCAGAAACGTCCCATTACTAGCATTATGCTCTGAGCTACTGTGCCACCTTTTAGGCTAGTCTGCCTTAGGTATTTAGAAATTAAGAATGAACTGTATGGCATTTAAGACCAAACCTAGTATAGTTGTATATAAACCTTATTAACAACTTAACACTCTGTCATAATGGGGTTTGCCACGGTACCACATAATCAATACCTCTTGTCGTTTGTGTGGAACATTTCGGAAAACTTCAATGTCACAGGATTCCTGGAATGAGGCAATTTCAAGGAAAAAATGTCATCTTATGTGATTCCATATCCATTGGAAATAAGTATTCCGCATAAACATTAGAGGGGGTATCAATGTGATACAGCGGGGAACCCTATTACATTGCATAGACAGCTTCATTTATATTTAGTAATAAAAAAACAAGTTTGGAGGATGAACTCAATTCAAATCAATTAAGAAATAGGTCTTTCTGGTGCAATAGTTAATAAAATTTTGTTTTTATTAAAGAAAATGACAATCTAATACAAATATAATGTTTCCTTAGAATTGCCTACAGAGAAATGCCATTTAACCAGGTTGTGTTCTCTAAGACTTTGATGAAGAAAATTACAAACTCACAAATTTGTCTTGGTAACATGTATTTTCCACTAAAACATGCCATTTATAAAGTCCAGCTATATGATTTCTAATTGACAAATTCTATTTGACAGTATTATATAAGACAACTCCCCCCGAAAATTCACCGAAATTTCAGGGAGATTATTGTGAATTTTAGTAAAATCAAGGAATTAGGAAATTAATTTAATTAAAAAATTAATTAAATTAACTCATATCTGTCTCTCAGTACATGTGAATACATGACCCAACTCACAACTATTGGTAGGCAGTGTTAAAACCAGGTAGCCGTAATGAGTATTTATTGTATGGGATTCTATTTTTTTTCTTTTCTCTGATTCATGTTCAAAGGGAAAGTTACATAACTTGGGACAAGTATATATATATATATTTTTTTCAATTCATGTTCAAAGGGTAAGTTTACTTGAATTGAGATGGTTCATTATCAACAACAAGTAACTACACTTATAACAAATCAAAGCCTCTATATCTAAGGATTCCTCATAAACATGTATTTTACTCTATAATACAAGAATTCTTTGTTTATTCAAGAATTTCTTGATCCATGATTCTTAGTGCACATCACCTCCAAATGACCTATGGCTATGTAATTAATAAGGATTCAGGAAAACATGTGAATTCACAATCCTGTATTGGTATCATGGTCAGAAATAAGATCAGGTTAATACCCTAATTGCTGGGTGTGTTTTGCTGTTTGTCAACTGAATGAGTTATTGAAAACAATGTAAACAGCATGAGTAATAAGAGGGTACAATATGTACCCAAATGTAAAGTAAAAGGGTTGATCCAGAAAGGAGTTGAGTTGAAAATTGGTGTTTAACATCCCAGTCAAGAATATTTCACTTATAACAATACATTGCCAGCTATAGGCAAAGGTGTCGAAATTTTGCCTGTGCATTGCACTGATGGCATTATACAGCAGAGTTCTTTATTGAGCCAAAACCACTGCAACAACATTGGACCTCGTTTATTTGAAGTTCCCATCCAAAAGAACAGTGACTTTCATTTCGTAATGCTGAATGCTTGGCAAAAGAACAGTCACTACCAACTTTCAAGTCTTGTGTCAGACCCGGTCGGGGTTCAACCCATGACCTCCCACTTAGCAAGCACTCAACCAACTGAGCTACCACAGTGGTTGAGATGCAGAAAGGGCAATAACTCCTGTATAAATACCTTTACCAAAATTGAACTTGGTTAGCTTTATATGATTTGTAGCACAGGATCAATACAAGTGTAAATCAATATTTGCAGGTCTTCTGCAGTTACTGAATAAAATTGCTTTATAGGCAGATGTTGAAACACAATATTCAGTTTTAAGTCCAGAAAGGGCAACTTATCAGAATATTACTATTTATAAGAAATCAACTTTTAGTAATTAAATACACTCAAAATGATGAAATTACAACATCACAGGAATTCTACAAATTATAGCTCCTATGGTCATTATAATGGTAAATTGACTTAAATTGACTTAAATGAAACACTTTCACATTTCCAGAGGCTTCTAACAATAGCAACAAACCAGAGAAATAAGGCAATTATATTCACAGGCAAGACAAAAATATAAAATTTTCCTGTCAACAGAATTAAAAGGATGAATAATGTCACCAGAATTTTGGTTTCTTATTAGATTGATTAAATCAGGGGTTTTACATCCAAGTCAAGAGTATGTCACTTATATTGAGATGACCACAGCTATAAACAAAGTAACAGAAATTTTGACATTTGCAGTGTGCTCAGAACAATTTTTGTCATTCCTGAACCATTTACCATAAACCATTTCCTAGTCAGAATCCCTATGTCCTCTGAGTAGTAAGATGCCAAATGCAACCAAAGTACTTTGCTTCCTTCAGATGTTGTGGTATGTGACTCTGAACACTTCCTGTTTGTTTTCTGAGAGTTATAACCTTTGAGTCACTGGTTTATGATAAGGGTCTGGCTGTGATCAAATTTATGGATTAAACAATATGGCTACTTTAAGAAAAATAAATGGCTTTGATGCCAGGATGATACATTTGCTTGTCATCAGGTGGTGACAATAGTGTTTGCAGGAGATATTATTCACCAACTGTGGGTAATAGACTCTTGTGGGTCACAGTGTTTTAATGCATGGTACATCCATGGTTTGTGGGAGAGTTGGCAAGTCTGTAATCCAGAAAACAGAAAAATACAAGATCTATAATACATTAATGCCTCAACTGACATATCGCCTACCATGCCTTTTATGTTCCAACACTGGCTGCAATCACAGCACCAAAGTACTGTCAACTAATGAGGTACTAGTGTCACTGACACCATTAAATGACACAGTTAGGCAGAGTTTTCATTCATTTTGTGTAATTCAAGCATGCCAGACATTTGTCGGAACATTGTGGGCGTGACTAGCTATCTGTCAATTCCCCCTTGGAAGTTCACCATTAAACTGTCTAGAAACAGTGTTTTTAGTGCTATAACTTCTGTTTTAGAAAATTGAATAATACACACTCACATTTCAATGGTTATGAAGTCGCTATACAAAATTACCCTGGATAAATTTGATGTCCCCTGGTTCCATGTTTCTATCATTCTCAATTTCAATTTTACATGCAACAGGTGTAAGTGGTTGAACAGGAGATGCAGGAATTCCATCTTGAGCACCCTATCCTATTTCCTTGGAAGTTGACATGTTTAACCTAAATTGCCAATTTCAAAGTTTTTACTTTGCGTTAGGATTATGATTTGGACATGGATTGGTATTTGATTGCATTTAAAGTTCACATTTTTGAAAATCTTATTTTGGTTACATGTATAGGCATAAGCAAGAAATGAGCGACATTTCTTTATCAAACGTGAGTATGGTCATATAGTTACAATTGCTCTAAATGAAAAAACAACAACATTATATTATGTTAATATTTACGATGGCCAATATCAACCATTGATGTACATATGCATTATGACAGTCTACAATAAAATTTAACTGTAGACTGTCATAATGCATGTGTATATTGATGACACGCTACAGTAAAGTTACTGTAGACTGTCATGGCGGATATCAGTCATGACACTCTAGGTCACTTTACTGTTGTGTGTCATTGATGTACACATGCATTTTGACAGTCTACAGTAAAATTAACAGTAAAATTTAACTGTAGCGTGTCATCGATGTATACATGCACTTTGACATTCTACAGTAAAGTTAATGTAGAGTGTCATGGCGGATATCAGTCATAACACTCTAGGTCACTTTACTGTTGTGTGTCATTGATGTACACATGCATTTTGACAGTCTACAGTAAAATTAACAGTAAAATTTAACTGTAGCACGTCATAGATGTATACATGCATTTTGACAGTCTACAGTAAAGTAACTGTAGAGTGTCATGGCTGATATCGGCCATCGTAAATATTAGTGTTTAAAGATGACTACGTAGCTATTCACATAAATTAAATAAAAAGACAAACTGTTTAAATACATAAAAGATACATGTAAAGGAGTGTAAACTCATTCAGTCCTTCCTTTAAATATTCTAATTGACAATTTTTTATAACGGCTGAAGCAATATTATAGGAATGTATAGAAATGCTGCAATTACTTGGATCAAATTCTCTTAAATGAATCTAAAAAGGAAATTATAGCAATTTTAAAGATGTTCCACAGTTAGTAAGAGATTTGAATATAGCAGAATGGTTGAATGGCATTATAAAGAATTTAATACAAAATAAAGAACTGTGATTTAAAAATTTGTATTGATATTGATTAAGTAGGCTATAAAAATTGAAATAAATTTGTACAAATTTTATGCAAAGAAGCAAGCTGCTAACAAGTATATTGTTGACCCAGCCCAACTATATAACAAAACTATAAGCCCAGGATTATCAAGGCCCTCCAATAGTTTTATGGTCAATTCGTCGTCATCAAAATATTGTTGATAAGTATGATGTCACTGTATCCAAACTGACACTGAATATATTTGACATCCCATAGTTTCATGTTCCTTTCACTTTACTGCCTTGGAAATATCATTGTGTTTTTGAGATTTTTAAGTTTTTTATGCAAGTTAAAATTTGAAATTTCTCAAAAACTAAGGTATACTCCCTCATGCAAAGTATTTCCTTAGCCTAATTTGGTAAAATATATTTTGGTCCTTTGGGTAGCTTTTCAACATCTTAAATAATTTTGGTTTCATAATTTTGGTCCAAGCACTACTGATGAGGAATTGTGTTCCAAAACGGCCGTCTAGTGCTGTGAAATTAAAACTGGTATAATATGTAATTATGTATATTGAATGAACTATGCCTGAAATGGCAAATATTGTTTACAAGAGGCACATGGGCTTTAAAATTAACCTAAGGATTCTGAAGACATGTCACATGCCTGCTGAAGACGTTCAATGGTCGATAACATCATTTACAGATCATCAAAATTACCCTAGTTTCAGCCCCATTGGCAAAATGGTTTGCAAATCATTACTTGTCCTAAGAATGCTTCATCTTTCAGCAGACAATATTTTGAATGAAAGGATTGTTGACAGTAAAATCTGTCCGAAGCAACCTTAAACAGAAGGATGTGTTCTGGCTATTCATGCAACCCTACAAATACAAGTTTTGATTCATCTGAGTTATGGCTTCATTAATATATTCTAGCTTTTGGGATTATGATCAGGACATGGACCTGTATAAATTTGTTTTAATTTTAAAAGTTTGTTTATTAGGGTTTTTTTTACGTCTTGCAACAATGGAAGTTTGTTTTTAGTCTTTCTTATGCTTGCAACCTTGGAATTATGTTATTTTAACTAAAACCTATAGAGTTTTACTGATAGAATGTTACTGAACAGGCTTTAGTTTCAACAATCATTCCTTAACTAAGATTTTCCTCAACTTAAATCTGGCAATTTTTGTCAATCTAAATCGTAAAAAACTTTCAAAATAATTAGAAAATAGTTGGTTTATAACCAAAATTATCTTTAAAATAACACCTTAAATACATGAGTATCTTGAAAAAAAAAGACAAAATTATTCAGAATTTAAATTTGTCAGATTTAAGTTAAGGAAATTCTTATCTAAGAAATGATTATGAAACTGGGGTCAGTTTGTAGGCTGACCAACAATGACAGTGGTCAGTGTGATCATATTTCATATTTTATCTAGTCCTTGATATTTGTATTTCTAACAAAAAATTTACATACAGGTAATTGTAAAACCATACAGCACAGTTTATACTAGTGAGTTGAGTTGAGTAATGGTGTTTAACGTCCCAGTCAAGAAAATTTCGCTTATATTGAGACGTTTCCAGCTATAGGTAAAAGTGCAGAAATTTTGCCTGTGTGTTGTGCTGATGGCATTATACAGCAGGGTTCTTTAGTGTGTCAAGCCTACTGTGACACAGGACCTCTTTTATTTTAAGTTCCCATCTGAATGAACCCTGACTTTCATTTCGTAATGCCAAGTGCTTGGCAAAAGAACAGTCACTACCAACTTTCAAGTCTTGGGTCAGACCAAAAGGGGTTCGAACCCACGACCTCCCACTTATGGAGTGAGCACATTACCAACTGAGCTATCGCAGTGGTCTAGTTTATACTAGTGCTTCAGGCATTGGAAGAATAACCAAAAGAAAAAGCATACACTACAAGATCTGTGTCCAATATGATCCAAAGTGCTTATGATGGGTATCCAATACATTCCAAATATTTATGACCAGGCCCCAGTTTCACAATCATTCTTTTAGTAAGATTTACCTTGACTTAAATTTGTCAAATTTCAAACTTTTTAAAATAACTTTGTCAATTTTTAAAATAATCTGGCATTTAAGGTATCATTTTAAAGATGCCATCAACTTTACAACTTCTGTATTTGGTTTTGACAAAGTTCCTAAAAGAGCTTGCAAAAATTTATCCAATTTAAGCTAAAGAATGATTGTAAAACTGGGGCCTAGAACTTGTTAGTTAGTGTTAATGAGTGGCGATTATTTATAGGAAGAAAACAAAAAGCTCCTGGGACAGTGAAACTTACATCATGGTCTCACATCAAACATATATAAATTAAATTAAATATGTGACCATCTGTCTTAAATTAAATTTGTTATGTCAGACTGTCTAGAAAAATAGAACTTTTTATGAAGCTAGTATTAGCATTGTCAATTTTGTGATCTGTCAGATTCAGTTGTGACTGTCTTGTTTACTACAAGTAGATATCTGCGACCCTTTCTTTACTGAATCAAAAATTACCGACACAGTTATGAATCAAGAAGAAGAGGATCTGAAACAGTGGATTATAGATTTTAGAGTAAATAAGATAATATCAATTGTGACAATTAAAGTATCTATGATTTGAGATACAGTAAAAGTTAAAATAAACGGGTTCATGGCTGTACCACATTTTGGAAACATTTATGCTCCAAATTTTGTACCACGTTCTGGAAAACATTTATGCTCCAAATTTTGTACCACGTTCTGGAAAACATTTATGCTTCAAATTTTGTACCACGTTCTGGAAAACATTTATGCTCCAAATTTTGTACCACGTTCTGGAAAACATTTATGCTCCAAATTTTGTACCACGTTCTGGAAAACATTTATGCTCCAAATTTTGTACCACGTTCTGGAAAACATTTATGCTCCAAATTTTGTACACGTTCTGGAAAACATTTATGCTCCAAATTTTGGAAAACATTTTGGAAAACATTTATGCTCCAAATTTTGTACCATGTTTTGGAAAACATTTATGCTCCAAATTTTCTACCATTTTTTGGAAAACATTTATGCTCCAAATTTTGTACCACATTTTGGAAAACATTTATGCTTCAAATTTTGTACCACATTTTGGAAAACATTAATGCTTCATATTTTTTGGAATAATGTGGTTTTTAGGGGAAGAAATCTTATGCGATCCTATATCCACTGGAAATAAGTGTTCTGCACAAACTTTACAGGGTATCACCTGGTACATTGGTGAACCCAATTGTCAAAATGATTAAAAATACTTATAGCCATGAACTTGCAAATTAGTGGTAATTATCAATACAAAATAAACATAACAACCTTGGAATGGTGAAAGTTTGAATCTGTACCATGGTATCACATTGATTATATATAAACTCTTTGTCCATCTGTCAAATGTGTTATGTCCTGCTGTGTAGAAAAATAGAACTTGTTTTTTGGTAGAAATGATGTTGTGACTTCAATCTCGTGATCTGTCAATTACATTCGTGACAATCTTGATCAGTCTTTAATAAAATTGTTTACTACAAGTAGATATCTGTGACCCTTTTGGCAGAATCAAAAACTATTGGCATATAGCTATAAATCAAGATCGTAAACAGTGGGGTGTTTATCAGTGTGTTTGTGGAAGGTTGGTGGTTTTTTGTAGACACTAAGTTTTCCGCAGTGATTTTGTTTGCCTAATATATTACTACCGAATAAAGGTAGTTCCCCTAGGACAAAAATTACTAAAATTTCCCATTTTGACCACTAAAATTCCCAAAACAAGTGATAAGCTAGCAAATAAGTCCTTATCCACATTTCAGATACTGTCATAATATAACATCTTTCACTTGACTTTGTAACCAAGACCATAGTTAAGTAATATTGCCAGTATATTCAATTGATCTATATCATGGTATCACAACCTATAAAACAACTGATCTGTCATTGTTATGTCATGCTGTCTGGAAATATGGAACCTGTTATTTAGATATAAGTAGTTTATTCTGATATGTTGATTTCAATTTTTGTAATCTGTCGGATATGATCACAGATAATATTAACCAAGCGGTCCATGGGCCTTAATGCTCACCTGAGAATATGTCCCATATATCTCATGCAGAAATTCAATGGTCAATTACATCTTTGCTTTTAGATCAGGTGAGCTCAAAAAATTGTTTACTAAAAGTAACTACTACACTATTAGCTGTGACCTTTTTTACTGAAATGAAAACTATCAGCACAGTAACGATTCTAGAAAAGATCGTAAACAGTAGAGTGTTATTACAATTAATTACATATCTGGTGACAATTATAGTATCCTTGATTTAGGATACAGTTACTGCTAACCAATAATTGTGGTTTTCACATAACCATTTTTACTCTCAATTAGAGTTTGACATAGTCATTTACCAAAACATGTGATATCTTAAAATTAATTATAAAGCCTTCCTCTCTGGATACTCTTCTCTTTAAAACAAAGTTTACAAAGTAAACACAATCTTCAAATTTTATAAAATCTTGTTTTCAAACTAGGTTTACAAATAAATGCATGCTTCAAGTTTCATAAACTGAACTTTTAATTTAAATAATTATAAGATCAGGTTATGTCGGTATGTAACTTAATTGCTTCTGTGAGTCCATGCAGTCAATAAACCATGGGTAGTAAGTAAGCATCTTGACACAGATCCTTAAGAAGGTTGTCTGTGACCAAGTGGCATAACACAAGTAAAGAGGATAATTAGCTTCTTAGGACACAATGGCCAAAAATCAAATGTTTGTCATTATAAACCAAAGTTAAATTTGCCCCACTGAGATGTCTGGCTGATCAGTTTTTCTGTCTCAAGAGACTTCTGTGATCACATAATCTAATGGATAGGTCATTAAGGAAGCTTGCTTAGCCAAGTGCTATGAAGCACATCTCTATAGTGGCCAGATGATATGATAGGGGGTCAAATAGTTTATACAGCATCATTCATCTTGTCTATACTTAAAATGTAATAAAGTCCTCATTTACCTCAATGCATTAAGTGAACATTCTTTCAGATTGCCTATGTCTTTGAAAAAGAAGTCTTTGGTTTGTTCTTCAAACCTTGCCTCTATGACAGGTGCCCATCATCAAGAAATCTAGTTTCCCCCAGTTTCCTAAGTACACTTTCTTTTAGATTGTCTATAAACCATTGAAAAAGAACTCATTGGTTTGTAACTCAAACAATGCCTCTATGGCAGCCATATGTGTCCTCCTCCTCCTCCTCCTCCTCCATCATCATCATCATCATCATCATCATCATCATCATCCTCATCCTCATCATCCTCATCATCATCATCATCATCCTCCTCCTCCTCCTCCATCATCATCATCATCATCATCATCATCATCATCATCATCATCATCATCATCATCATCATCATCATCATCATCATCATCATCCTCATCATCCTCATCATCATCATCATCCTCCTCCTCCTCCTCCTCCTCCATCATCATCATCATCATCATCATCATCATCATCATCATCATCATCATCACCATCATTATCAGCAGCAGCAGCAGCAGCATCAAGAAATCTGGTTAAACACACTAAGTAAACTTTCTTTCACACTGTCATTATCTTTGAAAAAGAACTATTTGGTTTGGGATTCAAATCCTGCCTCTTTGGCAGCCATGAGTTCTTCATCATCATCAGGAAAACTGATTCCTCACAAATAAGACTACATAATTCTAAGTAAAGCTAGATCTAGACTTAAGGTAAGTAATTAAGTTGTTTGAACTTACATTACCAAATAGCAGCTTTCATGCATAAAACAACATAATCATGATTTGCAACTCATAAAGCAACGTTACCATTTGAAACCCATGAACAATATAACCATTTGTATCCCATCAAACAGCAATCAATGGAACCCCCATGAAACACCATATAAACTGTTTGTATCCTATAAAACAATATAACCATTTGCAACACATAAAACCCTATAGTCAATTGTACAAAGTGTAACTGTAAATTGTAAAGATCTCCTATATGAAGATTTAGTTATGTTTTACTTTACAAAGTATTGATCTGTACTCCATGCCTAAAAGGAACTGAAAAAAGACAACAATAGCCAGAGTACAAATAAAAATAAATAATTGGGAGTCGATTTATCTTATTTCTCATTATTTCAAAATCATTTTTATTTTTGTCTCGCTATGAAACAAATAACAGTAATTGGTCCCCCGAGAGAGAAGTGCCTGGATTTTCTGATGAAAAATCGCTGACTAGGGGTATTTACCAGACATAAGATGTTGAGCTGAATATTCTGACAAAATGGTAAATTGAAATTACAACATAATTAAGATAAAATCTCACCTAGATACCTAATTTGACCTAGATTTACACATTCTTTGTGATTTAAATCTTAAATACCATTTGCTTATGGCGACATTTTGATATCATGATTCAGTTTATTGATATGATGATTTAAATGATCAACAAATGAGTTTATTAGGTTACACTGACATATTGATGATAACTTACGATGTAACATTAAAATAATGCCTTCTAGACATGAAGCTGCAGAGTCTCAATATATAGAGCAGGGCATAATAAAATACATCAAGGAAAAACACTGCTTTTATCTGTCATCCAAGACAGAAACAAGATGAATAGAGGCAGCACATCAAACATTTTTTTTTAATTTTTGATATTTTGATTAATTTCATTCATCACGATGTATGATATTCTGTTATTTTAATCCAATAAAAATTTTAATCCATTATCTAAATCAACTTGAACTGTCTCTGAAAGAGGCTAATACCCCCCGCGCCCAACTTTTCATCTGGGGACAAATTGTATGTATGGCCAAATTGTAATGTGAAAAATTCTGTGTATGGAAATGTTAATAATTCAGCAAAATACATGTGATGAAACTGATAATGGCAGGTGCACATGTTCTTATGATGCTCAATATCTATGCATAGTTTTAAAAAAATTGGATCATATATAATTAAGTAACTATATAATCCAGCCAAAAAGGAGGTGCACATGTACAATGTATATAGAAACATCCTGTAAATTTTCAGACTTGTTTGTTAAAACCTGTAAGAGGAGTTGATTACACAAAATGGGTACCCTTCATATGGGATATTGATGAAAAATAACTACAGTTGAATCTCGTTATCTCGAACTCAGATATCTCGAACTACCGGATATCTCGAACTTTTTTAAAAAGTCCGAACAGAGTTGTTCTTTATTAAACCAAAATCACTCTGGTTATCTCGAACTCAGATATCTCGAATTATCGGATATGTCGAACAATATTTTCGTCCCCTTGAATGAAAATCCTAGCAAAATTACACTCGTTAACTCGAACAAAAAATTTAGGAAAATTAAATTTGTTAACTCGAACAAAAAAAATTGGAAAATCAAATTTGTCAATGCCTACAGATTTTTTGGTAGAAAAAACACATTCCGACATAAATAAAATATTTGACTGTCGGCCTCGTGTTGATTTTAAAATGACAACATTGCACTGACCTCCCAATTTCCTTAAGCCCTTAACTATTATCCCTTGCATAAGCAGTTAAACCCTCAAGGATATTAACAGGTGTTATAATTACTGCCAAGCTGAACATGGCTGCCCAAAAGCGTGTGATGAGAACATTACTCAATACAACCGGAAGCTTGGGGTGATTAAAGTACACAAAGCGAAACTGGTATGGAGACCAAAGCGGACTCCACTATTTGCCGGCTAATAACAATAGCGCAATCGGTTATTGACAGATTTGAGTAATTAAAGAAAATCTTATAAAACAAAATGCATAATTGAATACATACGATATAGGAGAAAACGGCAATATACAGTTTGACAAGATAAAACCGGAAGCGACTTCCAGTAGGCGTGTACGAGTTACTTCCCTTTTTTGCCGTTTTTAACATCGGTTATCTCGAACTCCGGATAAGTCGAACTTTTTGCATTTCCCCGTCGAGTTCGAGATAACGAGAGTCAACTGTAAGTTCAACTATCCGTAAAATCTGAAAAAAAATTATAATCTAACCAAAATAGGATGTGCACATGTTCAATGTATATAGAAACATCCTGCAAAGTTTCAGACTTCTTGGTTAAAAGCTGTAAGAGGAGTTGATTACACAAAATGAGTACCCCTCATATGGAATATTGTTGAAAAATGACTAAGTTCAACTACCTGTAAAATCTGAAAAAAATATAATCCAACCAAAATAGGAGGTGCACATGTTAAATGTATATGGAAACATCCTGCAAAGTTTCAGACTTCTTGGTTAAAAGCTGTAAGAGGAGTTGATTACACAAAATGGGTACCCATCATATCATAGAGGTCAAAGTCAAGGTCACAGTGACCTAAATTTGGTACATGACACATCGCCTTCCCATGATGCATCCACATACCAAGTTTGATCATCCTAGGTGCTACAGTACAAAAAGTCTGTTCCGGACACGGAGATGCACAAGGTTTTACTATCATAGAGGTCAAAGGTCAAAGTCAAGGTCACAGTGACCTAAATTTGGGACATGACACATCGCCTTCCCATGATGCATCCACATACCAAGTTTGATAATCCTAGGTGCTACGGTACAACAGTTCTGTTCCGGACATGAAGATGCACAAGGTTTCACTATCATAGAGGTCAAAGGTCAAAGTCAAGGTCACAGTGACCTAAATTTGATACATGACACATCGCCTTCCCATGATGCATCCACATACCAAGTTTGATAATCCTAGGTGCTACAGTTCAAAAGTTCTGTTCCGAAAACGAAGCGGGACAGACGGACAGACAGACAGACAGACGGACAAGGTGATTCCTATATACCCCCCAAACTTCGTTTGCGGGGGGTATAATTACAGGTGTGCATGGATAATTGATGGAGCACCGGCCGTGCCTACAATGTTCCGACACTGGCCGCCATCACGGTACCAAAGCTGATTGGGAAGAAGAAATCGTGCATGAAACTAGAGGCTCCCAGGAGCCTGTATAGCTCACCTAGGTAGAGATGTTGCAGAATGAAAATCAACATTGTCTAATGTTTAAATAAATGCTTGAAATTTATTACACAATATTTATTTCTATCACAAAATTTCAATATTATTTCCTTTCAAAACTAAACCATATTTCAAAATTTTGAGACAATACATACCAAGTATCATCGACTTTTCATGTATAATACCTGAGAAATTTTCCTTATCCAAAAACTGGTCAATGGACCATGAAATTAAGGTCATGAACAAAAGCCATAAGGCAGTCTGACTGATGTTCTATCCAAGATCAAGCTATATACCAAATATCATTGACCTACCATGTGTAGTATTCGAGATTCAGAGAAACTGACCTAATCCAAAAAGTTCAACATAGTCACTAGAGGGTTAAGTTTAGGTCAAAGACAAAAGTCATATGGCAGACTGACATATACTCTCCAAGACTAAGATACATACCAAATATCATTGCAATTGGCCAAGTGGTTTCACAGGAGTTGATTTTTAAATGCAGATGTTATTTTAAAATACCAAATGTAAAGACCCAATGACTATTGTGGCCGAGTTTGGTTCCAATTGACTCAGTAGTTTCAGAGAAAAATATGTTTGAACTTATTTTCCCATAGGGTCACATGTTAAAATATGTTTTCCACTGACGGCCATCTTGGATTTTGTGTGGCCCTCAAAAACACCAATGTTGTAGGAGGCCACCCAAAGACTATTGTGGCCAAGTTTGGTTCCAATTGGCTTAGAGGTTTTAGAGAAAAAGATATTTGATATTGTTCCCATAGGGTCCAATGTTAACCTATGTTCCCCATTGGCGGCCATCTTGGATTAGGTGCAGACTTAAAAAAACACTGGTTTCAGATGGTACCATTTAAGGACTACTGTGACCAAATTTGGTTCCAATTGGCTCACTAGTTTCAGAGAAAAATATCTTTGAACGTATTTTCCCATAAGGTCCAATGTTAAAATATGTTCTCTGCTGGCGGCCATCTTGGATTTGGTGTGGCCCTCAAAAACAGCAATGTTGTAGGGGGCCATCCAAGAACTATTGTGGCCAAGTTTGGTTCCCATTGGCTAAAGGGTTTTAGAGAAAAAGATCTTTGATATTGTTCCCATAGGGTCCAATGTTAACCTATGTTCCCCGCTGGCCACCATCTTGGATTAGTGGAGACTTAAAAAAAACACCGGTTTCAGAAGGTAACATCTAAGGACTACTATGACCAAGTTTGGTTCCAGCTGGCTCAGTAGTTTCAGAGAAAAATATCTTTGAATGTATTTTCCCATAAGGTCCAATGTTAAAATATATTCTCTGGTGGCGGCCATCTTGAATTTGGTGCAACCCTCAAAAAACCCAATGTTGAAGGGAGGCATTCAAAGACTATTGTGGCCAAGTTTGGTTCCCATTGGCTAGAGGGTTTTAGAGAAAAAGATCTTTGATATTGTTTCTATAGGGTCCAATGTTAACCTATGTTCCCCATTGGCCGCCATCTTGGATTAGGTGCAGACTTAAAAACACTGGTTTCAGAAGGTACCATCTAAGGACTACTGTGACCAAATTTGGTTCCAATTGGCTCAGTAGTTTCAGAGAAAAATATGTTTGAACGTATTTTCCCATAAGGTCCAACGTTAAAATATGTTCTCCGCTGGCGGCCATCTTGGATTTGGTGTGGCCATAAAAAACAAAAATGTTGTAGGGGGCCATCCAAAAACTATTGTGGCCAAGTTTGGTTCCCATTGGCTAAAGGGTTTTAGGAAAAAAGATCTTTGATATTGTTCCCATAGGGTCCAATGTTAACCTATGTTCCTCACTGGCCACCATCTTGGATTAGGTGCAGACTTAAAAACACCGGTTTCAGAAGGTACCATCCAAGGACTACTGTGACCAAGTTTGGTTCCAATTGGCTCAGTAGTTTCAGATAAAAATATCTTTGAACATATTTTCCCATAGGGTCCAATGTTAATCTATGTTACCCCCTGGCGGCCATCTTGGATTAGGTGCGGACATGTCGGACACAATTTTTAAAGTAGACCACCCAAAGACTGTTGTGACAAAGTTTGGTTGCAAATGGCCCAGCGGTTTCTGAGGAGTTGATCTTTAACGACGGACGGACGACGGACGACGACGACGACAACGACGACGGACGCAAAGTGATGGCAAAAGCTCACATGGCCTTTTAGGCCAGGTGAGCTAAAAACAGTAAAAGGCTTCAAGCACACTACAAAACCACTGCTTAACTAACATCAAGCAGCACTCTATCTACCCTGTATTGATTATATATAAAGATACAGAACACCAGTATATAATATAAAGTTAGACAAAAGTAAATAACAGGTAACATCTTATTGAGAGAAGACTTAATACAGGCTGACCAATTTGTCGGATTTGTACCATGAAAACAGAAAAATGAAAAGGTCAAATTAGACGGATTTTTCCCATTTTGATGTTTTGTATTAATTAAAAGTAATAAAAATTGAAATTTTTTGTATTAAAAATGTACCAAAATCAAACACTTAACAATAAAAAAAGTAATTAAATGGCAACTTTGCGCACTAAAAATCAAATAAATAAATTTGATTGGTCAGCCTGTTAATATTTTTTTTTAACAAACCATCAGTGCAGAAGGTTGACCTTTTTTTTTTTTTTTTTTTTTTTTTTACTTTTTAACATTATAATCTCTTTTCTCTAACTATACCATTAATATCTTCATTGTCTAAATCACAAATTTCTGCAAGAATCACCAGTATTAAAGATTTTAAATCTTAAAATATTCATAAAAGCCCCCAAATCAATATTATCATTTCGCCTTCTTACTAACATTTTTATTTAAAACCTTCCAGTAATCCTTTGGATAAGTGGTACATATATTTAAAGTTCCAATTTTCTTTTATAAATACCATAATGTTTAGACAGTGTTTTTGTAGAGTTTACAGGCTACATTAATTTTATTTTTTCAGTTTTGGTTTTAACATTTATAAAACATTTCTTAGTTTTAAGCTATTGTTTTCTATTCTAAGAGACTAATATTCCCAAACCATTAGGATTAGGGCGATTTTTTCTTTTTCTTAAGATTACTTTTTTAATCCAACAGATTAGAAGAATTAGTAAACACATTACATATTTTCTTAATGGCACTTTTTACAAACAACTATTTATATGTTCCATTTTTAACTGAATGGAATTTATTTTGAATATTTACAGTATCTTCATAAAAAAAAACATTACCTTGAGATTTTTATCTGAACACCATTTTACAGGAATCGTGACACACTATATTATTATTACAACACTTTTTTCTGATAGTTTTGGTTTTCTTTTACAAAACATCATAACTTTAGTCTTAGAAATTTCATTACTTTGTAATTTTAATTTACAATACTGAATAAAAGCATTTACAGCATGTTGCAGTTCATTGGCATTTTCTGCAAAATTTAATATCATCACAAGCAAAAAAAATGTATCAAGATTTTAAGAAATATGTCGATCAAGATTATTATTGACTTCCGGTATTTGTAAACTAGTTTCCAGACCTATAACTTTTATAGAAGTCTTAAGAGTCTTATAAGAAGTCTTAAAATTACATATTATACCAATTTTATTTTACAGCACTAGACAGCTGTTTTGGAATACAATTCCTCATCAGTAGTGCTGTTTTGGAATACAATTCCTCATCAGTAGTGCTTGGACCAAATTTATGTACCAAAATTGTTTCAAGAGTTGAAAGATACCCAAAGGATCAAAATATATTTTACTAAATTTAGCTAAGGAAATACTTTGCATGAGGGAGTATACCTCAATTTTTTGAGGAATTACAAATTTTAACTAGATCTAGCAGCAAATTTAGACAATAGTATATTTCTGACAATGATACACAATTATTGCCTACTAAGTTTGTGATATTCTCTAGGCAACAGCCACCATCAGAGATACACAGATAAATCATTAATAAAGATTGAGAACAAGAAAGGAAACAAATGTTCCCTTTGTCTGACACCAACTTCACAGGAAAGTATTCCGACTTCTGACCTTCAGTAACCATGGTAACCCAAATTAAATCTTACCATATACATTTGATTGATAATGTTAAAACATTTACTATTCATATTACACTACTTTAACTTATACCATAATCAATTACTGAGTACTTTATCAAAAGCTTTTTTTTCAAAAAAAAGCTAAAAAAACACAGTGAAGTTTCTTTTTAGAAGCAAATAAGTTTCAAAACTTCAACAAAATTTTATCACCAGTGGAGTAAGACTGAAGAAAACCTATTTGATCCTTTGTAGGTATATATTTTGGTTATTTACATACCGATATGGTAACTTTTAGATGGTTATCAAAACCAACTTCAAACAGTAATACCTCTAATTATCTGAACTTTTTGAATTGCAATATATGGCTGGGTATATAATAAGTTAAATCAAATATGGTCTTGATAAATGTGCTATGTTTACTATTATATTTGTCATCCATGATCTGATGGCAAAGATTACAGCAATTTTAATATTAGGGTATTTGTAATGAATAAAGTATGCCCTGGCATGATTATACACATACCATGATATGCTACTCACACCTATATGCATTTTTTACAACTGTCTTGTTTATAAACATTGCCATCAGATCCTGGACAGACTATACTGTGGTGATTCAATTAATGAAACTGGAATTTTGAAGTTCTGTTGAATGAAGATCTTCAAGGTGGCTATAAAGCTAATTTGTCTCTGACAACTTAAATATCATTTCCCTTTTGCCAAGAATAGCCTTTCAGTCAAAGCCTATTACTCCCAGGAAAATAAACAAACCTTTTTGGATTAATGATATGAGCATCTCCAAACAATGTTGATGTTTTGCATCAAATTTCGTAAAATAGTGCTTCATGGTTTTAGAAAATTATGGAAAATGGACAGACAGAAGGATGGACTAAAGGCAAAACTTAAATTTTAACATCTCCCTCTTTTATCGAATGATAGGAGATAATTATTAATTTGGTTTTTTTTATTATCTATTCAGGTTATTTAAACTATTTATTTATTTATTTATTTATTTATTTATTTATTTATTTATTACTAGTGCTCTGGCCACATTTTTTTTGTTATTCATCCACATACTTACTACAAAAATTTTAAATCAAAGCTCAATGAACCTTTAACTGTTGTTTACTATGAGGACAATCTATTTTCCTAAATGTTCAGAGATTCTGTACAAAGCAATTGAAGTAATTTTGACAAGTCTATACACAGCCAGTAATTTTGTCTAGATAATGATTTTAATAGTTGTCATTATCTTGTTCTTATTCCAAAAACACCATTCTATGATAAATGTCTTCAGGGAAAACAAAGGAAAAAAATCAAATTGTAACTGTTCTTGATGTCAATAACTTCAGAGGAAACAAAGAAAAAAATCAAATTGTAACTGTTCTTGATGTCAGTAACTTCAGATGAAACAAAGAAAAAAATCAAATTGTAACTGTTCTTGATTGTCGGTAACTTCAGAGGAAACAAAGAAAAAAATCAAATTGTAACTGTTCTTGATGTCAGCAACTTCAGGGAAAACAAAGAAAAACAAGAGGCCCATTGGGCCTGATATGCTCACCTAATAAATAATAGCTAGCTGATACATTTCAAGAAAACATAAATACTGCAACCCCAATATCAAAATCTTTTATAATAGTAATGATTTAAGACTAAAGTAGTGAAAACAAAAGTAAAAAATTAGGCATTTTATGATTTGTTGGCAAATGTGACAATGGCCTTTGAATGTATGACATTTATTAACATGAGGCCAATACCTAATCTTCTAATATACATGCCTATACAAAAAGTTAATAGTTTTCAAGATAATTAACCATTTCGGTATTGTTCTGCATCTGTGACCTTGACCTTTGAACCCATGACTTTTTTCTATACATCAAAATGATCATTGTATCAATACCCACATTATTCTTATACATGTATACATGCCTATACAAAAAATAACAGTTTTTAAGATAACTAACCATTTTAGTATTCTTTCACATCTGTGACCTTGACCTTTGAACTCATGACCTTAATCTATATATCAAAATGATCGTTACATCAATACCAACAATATTCCAATATACATGTCTATACAAAACGTTTATACTTTTTCGAGATAATTAAATTACCTTTATCTCATTTTGAAGGTAATTACAAGCATATGTCAAAATTGAAAACCCCATGTCATTATCTGATCAAATAGTCAAGTTATAACAATTTGAAGCTATTTTACTTTTTTTTAAAATTAAACAAAAACATGCATAACCTATTTTTTGTCAGAATTTTACAAACTGAACAAATTATAGTCTTTATCCTAGAAAAGCTAAATATCACATCATATTTTTTCTCTAATCGTTTGTTTCAGAGAAGAAGATTTTTTAAGATTTTTGCACCCCTAGGTCACTATGACCTAGTTATGGTAGCCTTAGCAATGCCACAAACAAATATGAATTGCACCAGCAAATATATACTTCTGACCAAGTTTCATTGAAATCTGTCAGGTAGTTTTATTTTATAGGAGAAGTAAAAAAATAGGCGTATTAGTGATGAATATATATTTCTATAAACATTTCCAATTAAATTTTAGTATACTGGTGGGCAAATAACATTGATCTGTCTGCTTGACCTTTAGTTCAAATATTTATGCTGGACCAGTACATTCATGTATAAGTAACACATGTGTTTATTTGTCTACATAGTGGAAAACATGCATTTTAATGTAATAACTGCAAATGTTAACACTACCTTTGTATTATGTGGACCATCATATATGAATATGCCTGATGAAAGGCCAAGTGGACAGGTCAATGTTGTTTGCCTATACATAAATAAGTGGCTGTACTGAATGTTTACTACATATGTACATAACATACTATCTATAGCTATGGCAACAAAAGTTACAAACTTGAAAAGTTCCTACTCAATAAACCTCCCTGTAAAGTTTAAACAACACTGGTCCAGTTGTTTGAAAATGTGAGTTACTGAAGAACATGCACACACACATGAACACAGGCTACCATGCAATAAGCTCAGCTGGCCTTTCAACCAGGTGAGCTAACAATTTTTCAAAAGAGGTCATAACAAAATAACTGATAATTAACTTTGAATGGTAGATTTCAAACTTAAAGATAATACAGATTGTGAATGGCTGCATACTTACATAAACTTGTACACCTTCATTATATGTGTAAAAATAGCACGAATAATTCTTCATCTTAATAAGTCATTGTCACCGTATCCAATTTGTTCTCAGTATTAGCCAAATTAAAACCTCCAATATCTAATAGAACATCTTCTTAAACCAACAAGAGACTTAAGGAGTTGAAAAATATAATTCCAGGAAAAATAAAAAATATAATTCACTGCCAACTGACAGTTTAATTTTTATCAAACTAAGTAACTGAAAAAAGAACAAAAATTGTTAAATACTTAACAGAGATTTATCCAAATTGTGTTTTCAAGCTCCAATGATTTTGGGTACACAAAAAATTATGAAAAGGACAAGAATCCTAAGGAGTTAATAAAATAATTCCAGGAAAAATGAAAAATACAATTCACTGCCAATTGACAGTTTGATTTTATCAAACTAAATTAAACTGAAAAATGAACAAAATTTAAAATTTGTTAAATACTTAACCGAGATTTATCCAAACTTTGTTGTAAAATTTCTAGTTTTTTGGGTGCACAAAAAATGATACTGATGATAAAGAGACAAGAAAAATCTTAAGGAGTTGATGAAATAATTCCAGGAAAAATGAAAAATACAATTCACTGCCAATTGACAAAATCAAACTTAATTAAACTGAAAAAAGAACAAAATTCAAAATTTGTTAAATACTTAACCGAGATTTATCCCAACTTTGTTGTCAAATTTCTGGTACTTTTGGTGCACAAAAAATACTGATAAAAAGACAAGCTTAAGGATTTGATTAAATATTGAAACAAACGATTCATTATCAATTTATATTTATTAAATCAAATTGAAAAAGAGGAAAATTTGTTAAATATTTATATTAATCTTGATTTATCCCAACTTTGTTATGTCAAGCTTCAAGGATTTTCAATACACAAAAAAGTTTAAATAATCAAACAAATAATCAAATAATTTCAGAATAAATGAAAAATACAATTCACTGTCAATATTTACAGTTTTGATTTTATTATAACAAATCAAACTGAAAAAAGAACAAATTTTTTTTAAACACTTAGTCGATATTAATTCGAAGTTTGTTGTCAAATTTCTAGTACACAAAAACCCTGATGATGAACGGACAAGTTAAAGGAGTTGATCAAATAATTTCAGAATAAATGAAAGAAACAATTTTCAAAATGCAGTTTTTAATTTATCATACAAAATTAAACTGAAGAAAGAGCAAAATTTGTTTAATACTTAACCGAAATTTATCCAAATTTTGTTTTCAAGCTTCAAAGATTTTTGGGTGCACAAAAAATAAAATAATGATGAAAGGACAAGAAGCTTAAGGAATTGATTAAATAATTTTAGAGTAAATGAAAGGATATAATTGATTGTCAATAGACAGTTTTGATTTTATCATAAAAAATTAAACTGGAAATAGAGCAAAATTGGTTGAATGATTGATCCAAACATTGTTTTGTCAAACTTCTAGGTCTTTAAGTAAATGAAGAAGATGAAGGGTTTTACTATATATTTAAGATTACTATGACAATAATGGTTGTCAGAGTTTAACATCTACACATGGCCTGTCTGCCAATGTGCAGATCGGTACTGTAACAATGATGGTTGTCAAGAGTTTAACATCTACACATGGCCTGTCTGCCAATGTGCAGATCGGTACTGTAACAATGATGGTTGTCAGAGTTTAACATCTACACATGGTCTGCCAGTCAATGTGCAGATCGGTACTGTAACAATGATGGTTGTCAGAGTTTAACATCTACACATGGCCTGTCTGCCAATGTGCAGATCGGTACTGTAACAATGATGGTTGTCAAGAGTTTAACATCTACACATGGCCTGTCTGCCAATGTGCAGATCGGTACTGTAAGAATGATGGTTGTCAAGAGTTTAACATCTACACATGGCCTGTCTGCCAATGTGCAGATCGGTACTGTAAGAATGATGGTTGTCAAGAGTTTAACATCTACACATGGCCTGTCTGCCAATGTGCAGATCGGTACTGTAACAATGATGGTTGTCAGAGTTTAACATCTAAAAATGGACTGTCAGCCAATGTGCAGATCGGTACTAAGACAATGATGGTTGTCAGAGTTTAACATCTACACATGGTCTGTCTGTCAATGTGCAGATCGGTACTGTAACAATGATGGTTGTCAGAGTTTAACATCTACACATGGCCTGTCTGCCAATGTGCAGATCGGTACTGTAACAATGATGGTTGTCAGAGTTTAACATCTACACATGGACTGTCTGCCAATGTGCAGATCGGTACTGTAACAATGATGGTTGTCAGAGTTTAACATCTACACATGGCCTGTCTGCCAATGTGCAGATCGGTACTGTAACAATGATGGTTGTCAGAGTTTAACATCTACACATGGTCTGCCAGTCAATGTGCAGATCGGTACTGTAACAATGATGGTTGTCAGAGTTTAACATCTACACATGGCCCGTCTGTCAATGTGCAGATCGGTACTGTAACAATGAAAATTTGGCAGTATATATTTCAGGATTGGCATGAGTTATTAAATGCACATCTATCAACTTCAAGTTATTCTTCAGAAAAACAAAATCCCCAGTACTGAGTCTACAAAACCAAGTAAACCCAGCATGTAGCAATCATACTGTGGGCCAGCAGGTGTATAAAAATTAGGGGCCCACTTGGCCCGGCCCCATTAACAAAATTTTGAAATTTTAAACTAAATCTCTGTAATATTGCTTGTACAGTAATGAATTCATTTTTCTGAATTATTATAACATCACACAACTTGCCAAGGTTTCATCTAGAAAAAAACATCCTCACTGTTTTTTATAGCATGTTAGCTAGTACTTGTATAGTGTTTTCTCTACAGGCTTAATAATTGTCACAGAGCAATTTTTTATCTAAACAAAAATAGTTATATCACGAAGATATTAGTTCACTGTCTTCATTATACAATTATATTTAAGTGCAGATGGTGTATTCAATGCTGATGAAAACAAAGTAGTTAGAACTAAATATAGAGGGAACTCATTTAATTCAACAAACATTGTCTTAATAAAAAAGGCAACAGCAACCAATCTTTTAGGAGGTAATAAGAAAAAACTAATCAAAACCAATAGTATTAAGACATTAATGTCATTTAAACATAGAATATATAGGTCACAATACACACATTTAACTACACAAGGTTAATTACAACATTTCTTAATTAAAATTTCTTAAATATTCAATACATAAAAACACCATGAATGCCAACCCCAAAAAACCTAATGTACAAGTATCAAATTAACAAAGGAATAAAAAGAAAAGAATTAAATCAGTTATACTCCAATTTGTTGTTGACAAATTGTTAAGTTTGGTTGTCTTTGTAACATTGTTACAATTTTGTTATCATAGTCTGATGATGGATCAATTCAACCTTGAAATTTAGTGATATTGGTATTTCTGAACAAAATGTTAATCACAGAGATAGACTGTAACGGTTTTACATGCTTATGTTGAGATTCGAAAACATTCAACTGAACTCATTTTTTTTTTTTCCATTTTTCAAGGTTACTTAAATTCAAAATACATCAGAACTATCAAGAAATTTTACAAAGATTTCTGATGATAGTTGATTAGTTACCTGGAAGTTCTTCGTATTGCTAATTTAGTACATCACATGATAAATTGTAGGAAATTGATTGGATAATGTATGTACTCTATTTTGTACAGTTTCTGTCTGTCCTTAGCAATGAGTATAGTCCCATTGACAGCAAGGTACTATTGTTTTTCCAGATGGGTACTGTACTTTTTGCATGCGCCACTTTGGAAACAAGAACCCAATTTTGTAAACAAACATGGCATCAAGATTCGGCGACGAGGAACCAGACAAATTCACTTCTGACCAGATTGTACACTACACAATTGGAGTTGCCTTATGCCTAAATGTCTGTCTATAAATTTTAAGGTTATTGATCAATGGTTAGAATGCACTACCCATTAAAGTGTCATGTCATGTTATGTTTTCATTCGGGACCAGTGCTACTATAGTATTGTCTTGGGGAGTATAATGTCTTCGCCTTCGACTCAGGCACTGTACTCCCCAAGACAATACTATAGTAGCACAGATCCCTCAGGCACTGTACTCCCCAAGACAATACTATAGTAGCACAGATCCCTCAGGCACTGTACTCCCCAAGACAATACTATAGTAGCACAGATCCCTCAGGCACTGTACTCCCCAAGACAATACTATAGTAGCACAGATCCCTCAGGCACTGTACTCCCCAAGACAATACTATAGTAGCACAGATCCCTCAGGCACTGTACTCCCCAAGACAATACTATAGTAGCACAGATCCCTCGGGCACTGTACTCCCCAAGACAATACTATAGTAGCACAGATCCCTCAGGCACTGTACTCCCCAAGACAATACTATAGTAGCACAGATCCCTCAGGCACTGTACTCCCCAAGACAATACTATAGTAGCACAGATCCCTCAGGCACTGTACTCCCCAAGACAATACTATAGTAGCACAGATCCCTCAGGAAAACATTATAATGTATAAATACATTATCACCCACATTTCAGCTACATGTATTTAATTATGTCAAGACTATGTTTTTTAACAATCTTAAAGATGAACACACGAACAGAGGTTTGAGAAAGTGTTTTAAATATAGCACATTTGACAAAATGTCACAAATAAATGCTGTAAAAGACTTGATCTATTACAGTGGGTAGTTTTGGGTATGAAACCATAGCGTTTCAGTACTTGGGTACCATAGCCCATGACTGCTTGCAAGATATCAACATGAATAAATAAAGAAACTAAAAAATATTTCAATGCAGCCCTTTAACAGTCCACAAACAACTGTCAGTAGAATGTGTTTTTCACAACAATTAAACTGCACAAACATCACAAAGACTCAACAATTCCACATTCATAATTATTGGAGGTCAATTTCCCAACTACTAACAAAAGTTAATGGTCGATTTTGCGAAGGAAATAAACAGATTCCAAACCATTTTCTGATAATTATTGTGTTTAATTTGCATGACTGAAACGTATTTTGTTGTTGGTAAAATATCAGGATTAGTCTGACAATGATGGAACATATGACACTGAAGTTGATGAAGGTTTTTGTTGAGGGTTGTTAGTTTGAAATAGATTACAAACAAAGGAATCTACACTTGATAACAACATTACCGACTTTATCGTACATTTGTAAGCTTTCAGTTCAGAGTTTTCAATCTCTGTAAATTGTTTGAACATTCCCATGCTGGAAGCTCAATCACTGTCTGTTGACCAAACCCACAGATCTAAATGTTTTTCTTCTGATATTTCTTATTGACTCCTGGATATAAAACTTACTGTTTAGGTGTGAAACAAAACAAAGAGAATACAAGCATCTGACCATTATCTGTTATTCTATTCATCTCACTTGGCATAAGGAACAAGTCTTGAGTCTGCCTATTTATGGTTTGCACAAAGACCTGCTGTATCATGCCCTGTATTTGAGAAGGTAGTATTTGGATTCGTAACCCTCCTAACCACTGACTCCTTGCCTTGTACTTCCTTGCTCAACTCATTTTATATTAAACAACTGTTTAATTCATGTCCGGCAGAGCACATGTTTTTCAAGCTTTTAGATATGAAAATCAATAAATTTTCTATCATGTCATATACCGTTGTGAAGTATGCATTTTGTCGTAATAAATGAGCACCAAGCATACCATCTCATTCAGAAAATAAAACACAAAACTTTTTAAAATCCTTGCGGGGAATTTGTCATTGTTTACTTTTGCAACAGACGAACGGAAGTTGCAATCATCCGGGGATGTCAAGTTTATCCTGGATTTGCCTATTCATCGTGGGTACGATAGTGTAACAAGGGGAAACAACTCCTACAATTTGGTTGTTTACAGCTACTGTTTTTCTTTGGGTAGTCTCCCTTTAGTCAGACGATCTTACCGGTGTGAAAAAATGGAATCGTTGTACATGCGCAGTTCATTTCTTCTGAGCCATATGTTTTATACTTCCTGTCATCTGTATGGCTCCAATGCATAGTGTAGATCCCCGCAAGGATTTTAAAAAGTTTTGTGTTTTATTTTCTGAATGAGATGGTATGTACCTTGGTGCTCATTTATTACGACAAAATGCATACTTAACAAAGGTATATGACATGAGAGAAAATTTATTGATTTTCATATCTAAAAGCTTGAAAAACATGTGCTCTGCCGGACATGAATTAAACAGTAGTCAGATAAGTCTTTTTCTTTCCTGTACTATAAAATTCTCAGGCAACATGGAATTCCATCTCTCTTCTGCATTTTTTTAATCTGTTTATAAAACGATGCAAACTGCTAACAAATGAATTGTTGACACAGGGATAGTGCAAGCCTTGGCTTATCAAAGCCCTCATAAAGTTTTTGGCAATCATCACAATATAGTATGGTGACTCTGTATCCAAAAATACCATGGATATGTGGCATCCCCAAGTTCCATGTTCCTTTCATTCTCAAAAGTGTGGGGTGTTCAATTACCATTCCAGGTCACTTGTTCTCACTTCAATGGTGGATGTTTGTGTGTTAATTTCCATTTGAAAGTTTCAAGATTTTTACTTGGCTTCATAATTGTGATTTTGACGGATTGGTATGTATGTTTTGAATTTATTCTTTTTGTCTGGTTCAAGCCGTTATAAGAGCAAACAATCTACTCTAACACTATTTTCTAAAACGATACTTTGTGGTTGCTGCAAGACAATCTTCAAAGTGCATATTGTGGTTTCCGAATGCTGTTAACCAATGCCATACCATATATTATCGTACAGATCTTTTATATTTTTCGAGAGCGTTATGGAGTTTCAAAAATCAAAACAATAATAGCTAAATAATATCATTAAGCCAGTGAAAACATGGCAATGGTGATAGTGAAATACTGGACAAAAAGATGTAACTGTATTCGAAATAACATCATCAGGTAGTTTACGACCAATCAACAAACATCTGATGTAGCTACAGGATGATGAGGTCATCCAGAAATGTTCAGAAAAAGGTATAAAGATTTGTTCCATCATAAAAAAAAAATGGCGGCCATATTGAATTTTACAACCAATATTTATTCATGGAAAATTAGTATAAATATGTAATTGATTAAATACCAAATTTCAACCTAAAAGGTTAAGTTGTTGATTTGATATTGGATTTTTATACTTAAATATCTTTTCTGGTGGCCATCTTGGATTGGCAGCCATATTTTCATTAAACCGAAAAAGTCAAGGTGGAAACATACCTAGCATGACTGAGTATATATAGGGCAATAAGATCCACTACGTTTCCTGCTTTTAACAAAAAAGTTTAGGGGGTGTCAGATTTTTGGTATTTGCCTCCTGATTATAAGATAAAATAGATTTTTAAAAGAAATTTTAAGAATTTTTCCAAGGTCAAAAATAATAATTAATGTACATAAAGAACAACACTTATATCTATAAACATCAAAATTACATTAGAAATCACAAAAATTTCCATACAAGTGGCTGAGAACAGCAAGAAATTCCAAGAACTTCTCCAAGGTCAAAAATAATAGTTGACATGAATGTTAACACTTAAATATCCATATACATCAAAAATACATTTATAAGCACAATAATTACTATACATTTTGCTGATAATAGCAAGAAATTGTAAATATCTCTCCAAAGTAGAAAATAATAATTTACATGAAGAACAACAGCAATAACTGTATACATTTAAAATACATTTAAAAACACAGAAATTGCCATACAGGAACCTTTCCAAGTCATGAAGTTTGGATTAACGCATATATTTTTTATTAACTGTATACAGCCAAAGAGAAAATTAACTTTAAGGGCAATGCAAATATTGGTAAACACATCACTTTGTATAGAAGGAACACTCTAAGCTAATTGATAACATTTAACATCTGACAAATGTGACAGCTAGGTTATTGAAATGTATTTTACAATTACATCACATTATATCACAAACTTTATCATATTAAATAGTGGCTGAAATCAACGTTGAAATCGACTTGATATGTTTTAAGTATCAGACAGGGTATAATACAATACAATCCTACAAGTTATAGGAGAATTACCATAGTCTTAAAGTATTAAACGCAAGATATATTCTTCCACATTCTCAACATAGTTTGCCTTCTAAAATCATGATCAGGGCGAGAATTGAGACCATTCATTACGAAGGTCATCCAGTTCATGACATCTTTGATTTAATTACACTGACACTGTAAAGTCTAAATCTCATGTTTTTTTACATTTTATTTTTTTATAGTAATTTAGATTTGTTATGTTTGCAGGTTCCAGGAATTTGTACATATGTGTGATTCTGATAAGCTTTCTGTGATTTCATCTCATCCAGTTTTAGTTAAACAATCGGCCAAATTCTGCAGTAGTTTTTTGAATAGGAGTTTTTATTTACAAAAACGATTTTATAAAAGTTATACTTTTTAAAAAAAACATGCATATTTCAATTCAGCATCTATATAATATATATTTATAATTCTTGTTAGAATGGCATATATACTAGTACTTATGATTTATCATTATATATTTTTGTATTTATATGATGTAGACTTAAATAAAATATTTGTATTGTATTGTATATGAAAGTCGAAATCACTGCCAGCCCAGTAAATTATTTTGCTAGCAAGGTACAGTAATATTTATTAAAAGATCATTCAAGTTCTTGAAGCAAATGAAATAAAGATTCCATTGCAGGCCAACAAATCATTTCAGTATTATTGTTCAAATTCTATAAAAGATGGTTTATGTTTTTACAGCATTGGAATCTAGTTTTAAATCAATGGTGGTATTTTCTAATGTCAATAAATCCAATTAGCAAATAAGATTTCTGTAAAAAGCAATATTCTTAAATTAAACCCTTATACATGTATTTAACATATGTCAACATTTTTCTGTAAAAAGCAATTATCTGAAATTAAGTATGTAATACATCGCTGTCTCTTTGTGTCAAAAGGCCAAGGTCACTGTACAACACAAAGATAATTTTATTTGGTCTCAGATAGTTGATTGATTAATGGGCAACATTCATAAGTGACCAGACAACCTTTTGGTTAAAATCAAAGCATTTAATATGACAAATGTTACTTGTTATAAGAATAAAATTCTGTCATTTGTTCAGTCTATCATTTTTTGATATCTCCAATATGTCAGGTTACAGACATATAACATGATAGAAGGTTTGCCAGTAACCGAGTTACCTTACTTATTATACTAAACACCACCATGGTGGCTCAATTGGGTAGAGTGCTTGCTACGTAGGTTGTGGGTTCAAACTAATACTTGAAAATAGGTAGCAACTGTTCTTTTACCAAACACTCAGCATTTAGAAATGAAAGTCACTGTGTCCTTTGGAAGAGATCTTAAAAATTGCTGCAGCAGAAGTAGCATGTTAAAGAACCCTCCCTGCTCATTACCCCGAGCTCATTGCAAAATTAAAAATTTCTGCCACTTATATCTGGTCAAATCTCGATATAAATGAAATATTATTGACTGGGACATAAAACCACATTCAATCAATTCAGGGGTTCAATTATCCCCCATGTCCGAGGTCCAGAAACAATTGATTTTTCATTGGGACCCTTGACATTTAAACTGTAAAAGTCTGATGAACCTGCCTTTTTTACCAGGATAATATAATTTTTCTACATAATAGTACATGAACCTTTCAATGATGATATTGGACTTTCAAAACTTTATGTGAGACCTGCCAAAAGTAAGGCAAAAAGTCCTGGTCCTTCCATTACAAAACATAATTTTGAATTAATGAATAAATGAACGAACGAACGAATGAACGAACCAACCAACCAACCAACCAACCAACCACCCACCAACCAACACCACCCACCCACCCACCACCAACCAATCAATCAATCAATCAATCTAATCACTTGATCCTAAAGAAGATTATCTTTTACTCAAATTTACACATTTTGACGTTTAATACTACTAAAACCAAGAAATAGGTAGAGCCAATGAAAGTTTCCCAAATAAACACTTGTTAAAAAAGGCTTATTATGGTAAGGCATACAATTGGTATCTGTAAGGGTCGCATTTCAATAGATTGGAAGTATTGCCAAGTTCAACCAAACCAACTGAAGGCTGCATGGAAAAAGAATTGGTATTTTAAAGTTTTTAGGGTTCTTATCAGTTCAAATCAACCTCTCTGATTATGGTGTAAATTGCCCAAATCCATTAGTTAAGTGTAAATAATTTTGTTTCTTTGTTTTTGTTTTTTTGTTTTTAATTTTTACAGCTTGCACAAGTTATTTACTCTTATCATTTTTACCAAAATTATCTTAGAAGCAATTTTTTTAAATTATTCATGTTAATTCTGAAAGATTGAAGATGGAACATTTTGTAGTTTAAAATTATCATGAAAGCAAAGTTGTGAAATTTCCCATGCTAATTCTGACAGATTGAAGTCGGAACATTTTGTAATATCATGCTGAGGGTGATAACAGTTTATGAATCTTAATACACCAGTAAACAAATTAATTTAAATTTGATTTCAGTTGAATTCAAGAGTTTAATTTAAAGCAATCAAATTTATTATGTATAATTTCCTGTAATATAGCTTTTAATACACATGACATAAATTGATTTCCTGTTTTTCTAAAAAAAAAAAAAGTTCCTCTTTGTTTTCATCAAACTAACATTTTCCTGATAAAATACTATTTTACTATTTTCCCGAACTTTCTAACACACTTATAAAGGATGCCACTAGGCAGGGCAAGATATGCCAATTTACATTTTTGCCATTAAACTGTTAGTAAAGATGGCAATAAGGGACATATGGTAAGATATTCAAGTAAAATCATGTGATAGACAAACAAAAACTAAGGCTCTGGTACATGGTATCTCCTGTTTTGATCAGTAGTGTGTGAAGAGTAGGCCAGATAAGAAAAAACATGATTAACATTCCAAAGGGGAACAACTTTTGAGAAAGAAATATAAAGTTTCCAGACAATTCTGACATTTCCCTTATTCTTAAATTTTCTTGACATTTTTTTAAAATTCCCTGTCAATTCCCTGACCTTGAAAAATATAAAATCGCTGACAAGTGGGAACCATGAAACCAATTTATCTAAGTTTATATTTTTTAGGAATAAATAAGGTCTTTTTAAGGGAAAGCTAGATGCAATTTGGAAACTTTTGCTTAATTAGCAAAAGAACCAAGAATAAAATCTGGTGCAATTACTAACCAAATTTGTTACAAAACTTTTTGTTTCTGTCATCATCATCATTATCATCATCATCATCATTGTCGTCATCATCATCATTGTCGTCATCATCATCATTATTATCATCATCATCTTCATCATCATTATCATCATCATCTGGCTCGATCCAAATATATTGCTGATACAAATTAGATAACAATATGCCTAATAAACCCTGTAAATTGCAACTGGCACAATAGTTATACATGCCAGTTTTAGAGGAGAAAATTTTCAAAGAATTGGTTTAAAACAATATTAATTGATGGATGAAAATCCAGTCAGTGTTGTGATGAGAACAAGTCAAACAGAGAATGATGGTTATTAAGATCTGACATACTATCTATTTTGCATTTAACAAGAATAAGTTAGTCCATACACTTTATTTTGTTTTTAATAAAAAGTGATTAACAAAAACTCTCCAGATTTTCTTATAAAATCAAAACTATTTTGTCTTATGTCCTTAATTTCCATTTTGCAAAGTCAACAAATCTTAGAAAAGAAATCCTAAGTTATCATGCTGTATGGCACTCTTAAAACATCTAACTCTTTGAAATGCTTTGAAGACAGCCGTATTAATATAATCTTGTTCAAGCATCTAAGTCAATCAGATGGATTTCACAAAAACAATGTGTCAATCATCATATCGATATTGAACAGTAAAGTGCAATGCATTCAGTATCAAATGAGTTGACAAGATCAGAGTGTCAATCAAAAATGAAATGTGTGCATGGAGTGAGCAAATAAAATGTCACTTTTGTAAATATTTTTTTTACAATAAAGAAGAAGCAATGTTTGCAGTAAATGTATTCTTTTAGGTCTCAGTTACACAATCAGTTTCCTTAACATTAATTGAGGAAATTTTGGAAATTGTTTTTGGATCTCGGAATCAGCATATTAGCCAAAACCAAATACATTGTACAAATGTTTTAAACTTCAGGTGATCTTCAAAACGACAATTTGAATTCATGAATATCTTAAAGTTTAAAAAATGACTTTAATTTGCAATTTGCCAAAAGTTAAGGAAAATCTGAGTTAAGGAAATGATTGTAAAGCTGAGGCCAGATTATCCAATCTGATTTGTCAGCAGTTAGCTTCTTTTGAAACTGTTGTCATATACTGTTTGAATAATCGAAGGTTTTACATAATACAGTTGAATCTGGTTATCTCAAACTTGGATATCTCAAATTTCCGGATATGTCAAACTTTTTTTGAAAGTCCCAAATGAGTTTCCTTTTTATTTACCCAAAATAAATCTGGTTATCTTGAACTTAGATATCTCGTATTTTCGGATAAGTTGAACCAATTTTTGGCCCCTGGATAAAAATTCAATGAAAATAATGTTCTTAACTCAAATTATAACCCTTAAGTCCTATGAACTCATAAAGTAACAAAAAGCGTGTTTTGATAAAATTTACTTTTTAAGCTCAGATTAACTGATTACAAGTCATCTACTGTAAAATGGAGCAGCAGCAGTTCATCACTTGTGGTGATGCATGTGCAGCTGCTTATGTCCCCTGAGTGCAGGGTGTGTTTTTGAGCTCATTATAATTGTAACATGGAATAAATAACAATAAAAAAAAGCAAATTCAGTCAATTAGGTTCCATAGAAATAGGTACTTTTTGTGATTTTTACTTATGTTCAAAGGGCCATAACTACTAGGAAAATGAGAAAACCTATTCAGGTTAATGATATGCACATCTATCAATGTTGATTCTTTGCACCAAGTCTTCATAATTTTGGAGAATTTAACTCCCGATAAAACAAGGAATTTCTAAAAACAAGAGGCCCATGGGTCTTAACACTCACCTGAGGCTAAGTACATATCTCATGCAGAGGTTCAATGGTCAATGACATTTATTAAAGAGAACTCCTAATTTTCACCAGTAAGGCAGAATTAAATGCAAGGATTTTTGCAAATTAATCATACCTTGTCCCGAGATTGCTACATATAATATATGTAATATATTAATATATATAATATATACTCTAGCTACAACACATTATTTATAAACAGCTAAAAAAGTAAAAACAAAAGTATGAAACTATGACCTTAATCTATATATCAAAATGATTGTTAGGCCATTACCTACAGTATTCGAATATACATGCCTATACAAAAAGTTAATAGTTTTCGAGATAATTAACCATTTCAGTATTCTTTCGCATCTGTGACCTTGACCTTTGAACCCATGATCTTTATTAATATATCAAAATGACCATTGTGCCATTACCTACAATATTCTAATATGTATGCCTATACAAAAAGTTAATAGTTTTGCAGATAATCAACTATAACGGTAATAGTTGTGCATCCTTGACCTTGACCTTTGAACTCATGACCTTGATCTATGTATCAAAATGATCATCATGTCAATACCTACAATTAACTGAAAATCCCATGCCATTATCACCTGAAATGTTTAAAAAAAATAGCATTTTTTATCAAAGGTCAAAAACAGGGATATGACCTTGACCTTTGACATCTTTTGGAAGAAAATAGCAAGACAAGATCAACAGTGAAAACTCCATGCAGTTATCTTCAGCCTTTATTGAGTTATAACAATAAATGTCTCATTTGTAATTTTACACAAAAAACGCATAACCTATTTTTCGTTCAATTTTCATGAAAAACACAATTTTAATGTTCCCAGGTATGCTGAATCTAAATATCTAATCAAAATTTGCCTGCACCTTTTGCTTTCAGAGAAGATTTTTTTGTCTTATTGCTATTTTTAGTAACGGCGGCCATCTTGTTGGGTGTGGCCAAACCCCGAACACAATTTTGAAAGGCTGTTACCCAGGCATGATAATCGCCAAGTTTCATCAAATTTGGCCCAATAGTTTTGGAGGAGAAGAGATTAAAATGTAAAGTTTACACACGACGCAAGACGCACGATGGACGACGGACGGTGATAGATTGCAATAGCTCATCTGAGCCTTTGGCTCAGGTGAGCTAAAAAAAAAAAAAAAAATTATGAAATTTAAGATATTTAATGATTGAACTCTTTATGCCACTAAAAACAACAAAAAATAAAATTGAAAATATTCAATAATTGTACTGTCTATGCAGAAAAAAACAAGCAATTTTCAGAAAATAAGAATAAAATTGAAAATATTTAATGATTGTCATGCAATTTCTAGAAAACAATGATGAAATTGAGAAGTATTTAATGATTGAGCCCTCTAAGCATGAATGGTTATACATGGTTATATATATATATATATATATCCATTTTAGTACGAATTAGGAAAAGTCTTTCAGTAAAGTGACTATCATTATCACCATTATCTAGTCAGATCATTATGTAAATACAATGTATATACATATATATTAAATATCAAAGGTACAAAAGGTATGATGACACAAATGTACTGTACTGATAAATCAATGGATGGTTCTCAATTTGACTTTTACTGTAAACATATTAACTTTAGCAGTGAACTAATTTTAGCAATTTTCATGAGGACAGAGTAGCGCTAATTCAAATTCACTGCAAAATTAAATATGTTCTTAGTGCAGAGAAGGCGTTCAATGAGATTCATACTACTGTAATTCAAGTCTACATGATTTTACCCAAAATATAATTTAATTACACTTAAATTTATAAACAGTAACATCTGTGCACGCTAAAATTTGTTCATGCTAAAATTAATACATTTATGAGTATAATATCCACTTTTAAATTGAATAAGATCATAGTTTACAAGATGATCCATCAGATTTATGCCTTTTTATTCAAGTCAAAGTAAAGTTATGATTTGGGCTAAAACTTGTACAACCTAAAATTAAGACATTTACAGTACAATGTCTTTAAAATCAAATAATAATTGATGATATGGTATATCAAATTATTGAATACATATATAAAAAAAAACAAAATAAAATGCCCCAACCTGAAGTTTTAAATGTCATGGTAACCAACAACAATTCATGAATTCCAGTTGATTCAATTCATGAATACCAGTCAATTTTTGGGACATACCATACCCTATGTCAGTCAAAACCATTAGTTAATTGATTTTCAGATTCTTCAAAATCTATATCAATTTCTGATTAAGTTGAAATATGAATGTATCATTAAATCAAATGCAGAATCACCAGATTAAATGTCACTGTGCACCATTGATAGAAAAATGGCTGACATCGTGCCAAATTTATAATACTATACGTTGTCATGTGAGAAAATAATTGGTAACATCTTATATCTTAAAGTAATGACATTTTACAATTTATCTTAAATTTGACTCTATAAAAGATTCGAATTGCCAATAAATATTGCAGCAATATAGTCAGGTCACATTTTTGTAGACATACATAATTACAGCATTTCCATTCATAGAAAGGTTATTTGTATTTTTCTTAAAAGTGTTTTTTTTTTCAAAATACCAAAGAAAAATTTATATTTCAGCAATAACACCCAGAAAAGCCTAAAGAGGTTTTTTGTAGACATAAATGATTGTGGCATCAAGTGCTTTTCATTCATTGAAAGAATGTCTGCAATTTTCTCAAGTTAAATTTATTTTCCAAATACCAAAGAAAAATAAATACTACAGCAATAACACCCAGAAAGTCAAAAGATGTTTTTTTAATATAGACATACATGATTGTTGCAACAAGTGTTTTTCATTGATATAAAGGATTTCTGTAATTTTCTTAAGTGATTTTTTTTCAAAATACCACAGACAAATAAATACTACAGCAAAAAAGCCCAGAAAGCCAAAAAAGGTTTTTTTTAATAGACAAACATGATTGTGGCATCATTCATGGAAAGAACATCTTCAATTTTAGTAAGTTAATTTTTTTTTTCAAAATACCACAGACAAATAAATACTACAGCAAAAAAGCCCAGAAAGCCAAAAAAGGTTTTTTTTAATAGACAAACATGATTGTGGCATCATTCATGGAAAGAACATCTTCAATTTTAGTAAGTTAATTTTTTTTTTTCAAAATACCACAGACAAATAAATACTACAGCAATAAAGCCTAGAAAGCCGAGAATTTTTTTGTAGACATACTGGTACATAATTACAATATCAAGTGATTTTATTCATAGAAGGAACATCTGCAATTCTCTGAAGCAATTTTTTTAAACACCACTGAGACAATTTCCGTGTCATGTTGAATTATGCCGCTCTAATCTTCCTTTTTTGGGATAGTCATCTATGATATTTTTTTTTTATTTGGAACTTTGATGGTTATTGTTATCTTTTGTATGTCAAATATGAATGATTTTATTAGATTTCCATTATTTGTAGTCACGCTTACTTCGAAAATACTCTTAAATAGGTGTAAATTTGCTGAAATTAGTAATTATATGCCAATTCCATAAAGACCTATTTAACTGATTTTTTCTGTCAAGTTATAAACCTTTTACAAGCAATGGGTCTGCAGTGGTACTTTGTAAATTATTCCTATACATTCTTTATCATTCCGTCTAAGGCATGCACTTACAGATAATAGTGCCTCTCACTGTCTAGGTTAGAATGCCACTCCGTACAGTTCCTAGTGAGAGAATCTTTGTTAGTTCACTTGTCTAAGGCCTTAAGTTTTTTCCAGAAGCTCACAGTTTCCTGAACTGATCATTTTGATATTAGTGGGGCTGCTTAAATTCATTACTCCACTCAAATCTTTCTTTCCTTATTACCCCCTTTCATCTCCCTTCATGCAGGTTGGAGTTGAGTTGAGTAATGGTGTTTAATGGTGTTTAATAGTCAAGAATATTTCACTTTTATCAAAACGTCACAGCTATAGGCGAAGGTGCAGAAATTTTGCCTGTGTGTTGCGCTGATGGCATTTTTCAGCAGGGTTCTTTATTGTGCTAAGCCCACCATGACACGGGACCTTATCTATTTTAAGTTCCCATCCGAAATAACCATGACTTTCATTTCATAATGCCAAGTGTTTGGCGAAAGAACAGTCATTACTCACTTTCAAGTCTTAGGTCAGAACCAGCCAGGGTTCGAACCCATGACCTTCCACTTATGGAGCGAGCACTCTACCAACTGAGCTACTGCAGTGGTCATCATGCAGGGTGGACAATGTAAAATCATTGTGTAAGAAGTTTAGAACCATTTCTAGTTTATGTAACTGTCATCTTAAGATTTGATTGTACTTCCATTGTGTAGTTGGGTTTGTGATTTACCTGATGTATACTTATCCATGTCCGAATCACAATCCAGAAGCAAAGTAAAAACTTTGGAACTGACAAGTAAGGTTAGACACGTGAACTTCCATCACGGAAGTGAGGCCGAATGCTCCAGAAGGGTAAGCGCCTCCTGTTTAGCCAGTTACATCCACCATGTGTGTAATCAAAATTGTGTGAAAGGAACATGGAACTATGGGATGTCAAATATATCCAGGGCAACCCTGGACACAGAGACATCAAACTTATCAACAATACTGTGATGACGCCTATAAAACCTTTTGAGGGCCTTGATAAGCCTAGGCTTGCAATATCCCTTAGTCAACAATTTTGCAAGCTTTTTTAAGTTTTGCCTGGTAGCTCAGCCAGTTCGGTCATTAATCCATTTTTGATCAGTCCATCAAAGAAGACTAACCAACATAATGGTACCGGTATGTACTTTAAAGCACTCCAGATAATTATTACACAATTCATATGCTAGGCACAGAAAAATGGATGAAGTAAGACGCGAAGTGTTATCCAAAGACTAGCAAAGTGTTTTTCAATGAGTGCATAATTTGATACAATGATAAATATGTCTGATTTGATTCACGGGTCATGTAGTATATGATTTATAGATATTCAGCGTAATAAACCATTTATGTATATATGTTAATTGCTGAATAAGAAGTTGGAACCCAACCCTCTAAAGACAATAGCCATTAAGGCAAATGACATCTATCTATTGTACTGTGGCATTTACTGTCGTGCAGGAAAATGACAACCGAGTCTCCAAAATTTAGATATTTTCACTGCGTTTCAAATGGTTATTTTGGAAGATTAGAATAAATGGCTTTGTTTTCTAGTTTATACATTTTGTATAAACCAAAACCAGGTACATTCTGTCCGATGGTCATGTTTATTTTTATGTAAAATGTTAAATAACAAAGTTAGATTTACAAAGATGGTGTCGATGTCGATGTGACTGATACGTCAAGCCAAAAATTGTCATCAAAATGGAAGAAAAAGAATCAATCATGAGTTTATCCATGTAGGATAGGGAAATCTCACCCTCGGGGTTAAATATTTCTGTCAGAGACTCGGCAAGCCTTGTCTCTGACTGAAATATTCAACCCCGAGGGTTAGATTTCCCTATTCTACATGGATACTCATGATAGATTCTATTAGTGTCTAATATTAGATACAGGTGAATTTGTGTCACCCTCAACAGCTGTTGACAATTTTGAAGAAATTTATTCTTATGTAATGTGTTTATGTCCATAAACAGTGATAGTGTTCTACATCTGTCATGACACAGCACAATGGTTGTTAAGGTAAATGTTCTAAATGTTGGATGCTAGGCAACCAACATGTCGCAGAAGGCTTCTTTGTTGGACCCTTGATAGCATGCTGGCTTATAGAGCTCAATTCAATAAAACATATGTCATGACACAATACATTTGTTTTTTAAAAGTAAATGACTCAGTTCTAAACAGTTCTAAAAACTAGGTGTTTGGTAATAGATTTGTTACATGGAGTGTTGGTTTCTGTGGACTAAAAAGTTCTATTTTTGTCATTTCTCATAAACTATATATCAGTTTTAAAATCCAATGACTTATCGATAGTTCTAAAGGCTGGGTGTTTGACAATAGATCTGTCACACGGTATCTGAGCTGACTAATTAGAGTTTCATTTACTTGGTTCAAAATGCTGGGTACTTGGCACAAGACCTGTTCCTATAAGCCCTGATGACAGGATGCTTGACACAAGATCTGTCCCATAAGCCTTGATGACAGGGTGCTTGACACAATTTTCTCTGACCATAAATGTTCAACCCCAAGGGTGAGGTTTCCCTATCCTACATGGATAAACTCATAATGGATTATTTTTCTTCTGTTTTAGTGCCAATATTTGGCTTCAAGTACGATTAGCATAGACATTGACACAATGTTTGTAAAATCTAACTTAGTAATTTGACATTCTACTTTAAAATAAATATGACCATTGGAAAGATTATACCAGCTTTTGGTTTATACAAAATGTATAAACTACAATACAAAGTGATTTATTCAAAAATTCGATCAATATTTAACATTTGAAACGCACTCAAAATATCAAAATTTTGAAGAAAATGATGTCATTTTCCTGCAAGATGACGTCATGTTCCCCACATGATGACGTCATGTTCCCCACATAATGACGTCATGTAATTATCTTTTGATTGTGACGTCACTTAATGTCACATGGTTATGTCGGATATGCGTATCTCACATGGGGAAAACCCTATCTTACATGAGCAGATATGGAAGAATATAAGAATCCATTATGAGTTTATCCATGTAGGATAGGGAAATCTCACCCGAGGGGTTGAACATTTCAGTCAGAGACAAGGCTTACTGAGTCTCTGACCAGAAATGTTCAATTATCTTTCTTTCATTTTCATGTCACAATTTTGATTCAAATGTGATTTACATAGACATCGACGCCATGTTGATAAAATTCAACTTTGTTATTCAACGTTGCACATCAAAATAAATATGACCATCGGAAAGAATGTACTGAGTTTTGGCTTATATGTATCATATAAACTAGAAAACAAAGTGAATTATTCTTAAATCCCAGATTTAAAATGTTAAACGCATCAAAAATGCCTGAATTTTAAGACTTGTGTGTCATATTCCCATAAAATGATGTCATGTTCCACACAGGATGACGTTATGTGATTGTCTTTTGATAATGACATCACTAAAGGTCACGTGGTCATGTGAGATACGCATCTCACATGGGGAAAAACTCTATCTCAAATGAATAGATATGAAAGAAAATGCTCTCTCGCACAGCAGTCAAAAGTATCAACTGGTTTGCCTAATGCTATGGATAATTTGAATGGGAGAGTGTTGCACTTGGCTGTGCCAGTGTTATAGTCATAATGACCTCTTGATACAGGACCTCGGTTTGCAAGGTTTCATTCCATTGACTTTGTGTAGATAGGAAAAGCCCTTTAACATTTGGACCATCTTTCTGTCCTTGTTCCTCATCTTCTCTGAGAGAGAGAGAGAGAGAGAGAGAGAGAGAGAGAGAGAGAGAGACAGACAGAGAGAGAGATTTTTTCAAGTTGTACATTGTGTAGTGAATGAATTAAATATGTAATAATTATTATCATTGGTTAATTAGATCTATATGGACATGATTTTTTAATTTTACCTGTCTCCCATGAAGCAAAAGCTTTCAAATTTTGCTTGTTTGCAAGATCGAGCCATTGGGGTATTAAAAGAGGATGAAGATACCGTGTATGTATAATTTCATATATTGAATTTGGATATTAAATGCATCCATATATTTTTCCACACATGTGCACGTGTAAGAGAAAGAGAGAGAAAACAGAGAAAGAGAGAAAGAGAGAAAACCAATAGTTTGCTTCGCTGGTTTTATGGGGGGGGGGGGGGCGCCAGATGCAGCCCTGCCTGAATCTGCCCTTGATTGGTGTATGATCTTATAGCGTTAAGAAGTGTTTCATACAGATTCTAATTAATTTTCCTGTAAAAATTATGTTCCATGTCAATCTTAAAAATCTTATATAAATTGAAACATTGGCATTTCAATGACATTTCTTACATTTAATAAAACCAAACTTCAAACAAATTTAAATTTATATTGAAAATTTTTACAGCAATGCAGTGAAAGGTGACCTACTATTATTGTTCTTTAAATCAAATTAAATAAATAGATTCTGGAAGTTTAACAATGAAACATAAAATAAGTTTATAAATTATATAAGATATTAAAATTCAAAATGAAAAAATAATGAAATAAGATTACCGGTAATAAAGAACATTTTATTGATTGATTGATTGTATAGGGGTTTAACATCCGCATTTAGAATATTTAACTCATATTGAGACATCACCAGCTATAGGTGAATATATACTTAACTATCACAGTTTATTGCTATATAACTGGTTTACTTAGAAAATCAACTTTGATAAGTTTGTATGATGAATTGAAATTTCAGATTTTTAAAAATAAATTATTATAATTTCTTTTATTCAAGTCATATATCATGGCAGTTGCAGTAGGTTGGTTCACTAGGAAATAGGAAATGTAATGTACAAGAAGAAATATTACTAGGTTTCCATTCCTGGTAGCCAAAATCGCCATTGGCTACTGATTTCTGAGTAATTCTTTCAAAAAGTAACCTATTTTAGCAAATTTGTGGAAAAATACTTTAAAAAACACTATATTTTCACAAATTTTGGAAATTTGGCTACTAATTATTTTAAATTTGTGGAAACCTAGTATTAGCTGTAGGAAACTTCCGCGGTTATGATCAGATCTTCTAAACTATTTCACAGTTCTAACTGTTGAGAAAAATGCACCTAGGGAAATAAATTACTTTTGGTGAGAAGATTTATTCACGGTACAAGTGTTACTTAGAAAATCAAGAATATTTCTTCTTTGCCAATGTTTTTTCTTTTACAACAGAGTTTATTGTTTGTCATGTCATGAATATTCACATAATTATTTTTACATTTGACTGATGTACAAATACTCCAATCTTTGAAATTCTGCAATTCTGTGTGAGGTATTTTTTTTCATTGGCATTGTTTTCTTATTTTTATCTGAAATTTGGGATTCAAAATTCAAATAGATAAAACAAGAAATGAATTTGCAAAAAGATTGTTTGCCTGAATACATGTCTACTTCTTTGGAACACAAGTTAAAAAATAGTGCACAAAAAATAGAACACTGTTTACATAGATACAAAATGGCATCTTGTTTCACTTTTCTCCAAACCATGAAATAAGTAGGAATTGGGTTTAGTAATGGTGATTATAACATCCCAGTCAAGAATATTTCACTTATATGAAGACGTTGCCAGCTATTGGCAAAATTTTAGAAATTTTGCCTGTATGTTGCACTGATGGCAATATACAGCAGGATTCTTTATCATGCATTGCCTACTGTAACACGGGACCTGGTTTATTTTAAGTTCCCATCCAAAAGAACCATGGCAATATACAGCAGGATTCTTTATCATGCCATGCCTACCATAACATGAGACCTGGTTTATTTTAAGTTCCCATCCAAAAGAACCATGAGTTTTATTTCCTAATGCAAAGTGGTTGGCGAAAGAACAGTCACTACCCATTTTCCAGGATTGGGTCAGAGCTAGTTGCAGGGTTCTACATAATGTTTTAAATGACTAAACCAGTCGTGCTAGTTCTGAGAATTTTTACTATCCCTGAACTAAATTCTACTACCCCCAAAAATAGTAATAATAAATGTGTTTTATCTGATCATTTTTCATACTTCACTGATTCAATTATTGGCCTTGTAGCTAGCTACATGTATGAAGGAAGTTCTTATCCTTCTGGAGCACCCAGCCTCACTTCCCTGGTGAAAGTTTTTAAGCTAATTTGCCAATTTCAAAGTTTTTACGCAAAAGACACAAAATTTGACATCCTGTTTATGTTACTCTCAACCCACTTAAAATCATCTATCTATTTCTCATCTAATTTTAGCTGTTTCTCCTCATTTTCATACTTCCTGTTTAGTTTCTTCCCTATCCTTTCCTTATGTTTTTTCTTTGCCTAGACCATTAAGTCAAAATTGAAGAGCGATATAATCGATGTTGCTAATGTTAATACTGGGAAGCATGTGTTTGCATCTTAACTTATATCGGTGCTTGAGTAGATTATTAATTTAGGTAAAGCACCAAAATGACTATCCAATTAGTTTTTTTTTACTTTGGTATTACACTGGTTTTATTTAGATAAAGATGACACAATTTTTATTCAGAAAAAAAAAAAAACTGATTTGAAATTAATTCATCTCAGACTTTAACATGACCAGTCGGACTAGTCAGCAAAATTCTTACACGTACGGACCAAAATTTTACTAGACATTGTCTGTCGGACGTGGGTTAATTTCGAATCCTGTAGTTGGCATTCAAAACTATGACCCCCCCACTTAAGAAGCAAGCACTGAGCTAATGCAGTGGTTCATGAAATAAGTAAGCAAGTCCTACCTACATAAAACACATAACTACAGGTTACATAACTTTCTCTAACTTATGATGCGACACTCCATCAGGCAAATACACAATAAAACCTACATACTTTGAAATAACAAAATTGACATGTACATAAACCTTATACAATAAATAAATAAATAAATAACAAATCAACAATGTTTCTGTTGTTATCTTACTTAAATAATAAATAATACAACATTGTTTCTTCTTGTTTTATTCAACATTTTTCGTTGCTCTGAATCTCACATGATCTGGATAATTTTTAAAATTAAGACTTGAATTTAAATAAAAGTTGACAATGAGATCTCTATAAAAGCTGTTTTGTAAATCCACTTGTGTAAATTTCAACCCTTTCTTATTGGAACAAAATTGTCAGTCAGAAAGTGCTTTAGCTGTGACAGTTGGTGAAAAAATAAATTCATAATGAATATACCTGGATTGATGATTTTTAAATTTAAATTTGAATTTAAAATTTATTTTAAGTTATTTTAATGAATGTTGTTTGGTAAATCTTTAAACCAGAAGGTGTTTTAGCTTAGACAGTTTGTAACATTTAACTAAATTAAAAAAAAAATCAAAATTCAAAATGCATGCATACACATGTATTTATATCTTTTTAAAACTTTTCAATTTAAATTCAAAGTTTAAAGCTGTTTCAAATAATAAAAACCTAAAGAGTTGATAATCAATATTTAAGAAAATAACAGTATTTAACTGTTATAACTTAAAATTTGACAATCTCTTTTGGAACTATGGATGTGCAGTTTTTATGAAACTGAATGCAGATGTTTTAAGCTTGAAGTGATCTTTAAAATGGCACCTTCAATTATTGAATATCTTAACCATTCTTAAAAGTATTAATATTTCAAATTTGTCAGATTAAAGTTAAGGAAAATCTTAGTTAAACAATAATTGTGAAATTGGACCCTGTAAATACTAAGCATACAGTAGATACAGACTTGGCATGAATACTGTAATAAAGGTATTGACTCATAACATAATTTTATCAAATGAAATTTTAAATTGAGTATAAAATATTTTCATAATATCCGTACAAATGATAAAAATGTATGAATAAAATTCTAAATATGTAAAAGTATTTCGTATCTTAAAACAATCAGCATCTGTAAAGAAATCAAAATGTTAAAAATTCAAAATTAAAAAAAAAAAGTAAAAATAAAAAAATTAGGAAAACAATATAATTAAATAAAGTAGTTTCTTACTTAAGTGTTTGTTCATTTCGGCTACAGCAGTCCAGACTGGATTATAAATCACAGATATTAGATTAACAAATAATATGTATATATGCTGTGGACACCTCATTGCTTCGTTGTTTACCTATAGCATTGTGATTAACGGTACTGCTCAGAAAAATAGAAGTGTTAATATGACCAAGTCTTTGACATCACTGACAATAATGATCCTTAAACATTCATCAATAAAGAACAACGCATCGTCTCACTAAACTAGATGTGACAGAATCAGCTGTTTAAAGACGAATACAGCCAATACATGCTTACGATGCCATGCGCTGTTCTTATGTAAATACTTATTTGTCATACTTATTATTACATCATTTAATTAACACATCTTATGTACATTGACTTTTAAGGATATTTTTTATCATCACATACAGTGGGGATTGTCTTATCTTCAACAGGAGTAAACCAGAAACACGACTTAAATCATACATTTCATCATTATTTTACAGTCAAACTTGTCTTAAATCCCACCTTTATACAAGGGCCACCTGCTTTTAAAGGCCAGTATAATTTTATCCCAATCTCTCTTTATTTAGGTTATATGAACCTGCATATAATGGTCACCTGCCCATAAATACCACTTTCACAGCTTCCCTTGGGTAATCTTTATAGACAGGATTGGGAAAGGATGTGTAAAAGTCCAATGATCCCATTTTTAAGACCTTTTGGGACCATGTGTTATATTACATGAATATAAAAAAATATTAATAAGAGGAAAAATTCTAAAAATAACACCATCTGAAAACTCCTAGAATGAACATGTGTATTATTTTATAAGATAGGGTAAAGATATACAAAAATCCTATCTATATTACTTCAAAAGCTGTATTACTATGGGTGATCCCTGCGGTAGAGATTCTATTAGAATTAATCATGGATTGTATGAAGAGACATCATGTATTTTCCTAAACTTAACTATTTATTACGATAGGGTAAGGACATGAAAAATCCTATCTATATTACTTCAACAGCTGCATTACTATGGGTAATCTGGGCGGTAAAGATTTCTTTTGGATTCAATCATGGATAGTCTAAAGTGACATTGTGTTATTTTCTTAAACTTAACTATTTTATTACGATAGGATAAGAATAGGCGAAAAACAACTGCTATATTACTATAGGTTATACTGGCAGTAATTAAATTGAAATCAACCACTGATTTCTAAAGTGACAAGCTATTTTCCTAAACCTAATTATTTTATTAGGATGGGGTAAGGTTAAAACTATTTCTTCAGCCACTGTTGGTTATCCCAACATTAAAGATTCAAATATAATCAACAATGAATTGTCTTAAGTGGCGGCAACCTATTTTCCTAAATCTAACTATTTTATTAGGATGGGGGTAAGGAGATATGCCAAACCACCATCTACTACGAAAACTACTGTATTACAAATCGGTTGGTAATCCTGACGGTAAAGATATAATTAGAATAAACCATGGATTATCTTAAGTGGCAGCATATCATTTTCCCAAACTTTACTTTTTTATCAAGATGGTGTAAAGATATGCAAAAATTCTATCTGCTACTACAACCACTGTATTCTATGGGTACTACACTACAGTAAAGATTCTATTGAAATCAACAATGGATTGTCTAAAGTGGTGGCAACCTATTTTTCTAATCTGAAGTATTTTATTAGGATGGGGATAAGGAGATAATATGCCAAACCCAATTTTGCAAACTTGGGTGACTTTTTTGTCCTAATGATATATACATGTATATAAAGTTTGAAGGTCATAGTCCTTTTGGTTCATGACAAGATGTATAAAGGTTTTGTTGCTTTAGGTCACTGTGACCTTAAATGTAGGCCAAGGTCAATCAATAATGTAGGCCAAGGTCAATCAATTTTCACAAACTTGAAAAGGCCCGACGAACATTCATATCTACTTTCACAATCAATGGTGAACTGGTTCTGGAGAAGAAGTAGAAAATGTTTATAATGCAGGCAGCACAGCAACAGACAAACAACTATCACTATAGGTCATCTTCAGCCTTTTGCTCGGAGGCGGGCGGTGGGCGGTCTAAAAATGCAATTTTACACAAGGAACTTCTGTAAAGTGACTGTCTATTTGTGATATCCCCATTGGGAGAAGGGGTAATTGCAAAATTTTATATTTTATTTTTTCCATTTTAAATGAACCATGTGTTAATATTTTATATTTTTTAATTGTTCCACAAATTTCGTTTGTTATATGACCTGGCTGATGAATTTTTTAAAATGAAAATTAAATTGTTAAAACCCGTAAATTCTTGTGAATATCGTAATATACAAGTTTTTTATATTCGTCTCTTTTTTTTGGTATTATGAAAAAGTGAGTAATCTCTTTCTAAATCTATGTAAAATTCGACTCTCATGAAAAGTGAAGAAAATATTTCTTTGTCAGCGTTTTAAACTGTTAATTCTTTATTGAAAATAAAATTGTTTCAGTTGGAAAATTATACCATTGTTTTGAGCATGTTATGCCGTTTCAAATGAGATATCCCGCGAGAAATATCCAAATTATCACAGTTTTTCCATGACGCATAGGCTAATAATATGCTTACAGGTACAATTGTACTAGTAGAAACAGGAAGGTGTTAAGGTCGTTTACTTTTTGTAATGCCCAGCATTTCCATTGGATAATTTGAAGTTTACCCTCATTTAAACATCATCATTCCAGGAAATCACAGCAGTACATTTCCCATAACCAAGTGGAATCATTTACATGAATAAAATCTAATTCATTATAATGTTTGATCTAAGTCATTATAATGTTTGATCTATGATGTATGTCATACTGCTGTCACATTTGTGTCCAAAATCAAAATGATGTCAAAGGATTTACATAAAATAAAGCTATGCAGGTGGTTAATAACTTCTAATTAAATGTCCATTAGCATTATTACAACCTTGAGTGTCTCTAATCAAAAAGTCACTTTTTCCTTGTTTTAGGTCTTGTCTGTTTAATGACCACTACAGTAGGTCAGTTGGTAGAGTGCTCACTTCATATGTGAGTAAGGTCATGGGTTCAAACTCTGGTCAAGTCTGCCCAAGACTTAACAAATAGGTAGTGTGACATTCTTTCATAAATTCAGTTATTCTGAAATGAAATGCATGGGTCTTCATTTTCAAGTTTTTTGTAATTTCGATTTTTAAAATGTCCAGTTTATCCATTTGAATGGTACAAATCCGTCAAAAACGAATAAATCTGTCAAATTGGTCAGCCTAACCGGAATTTACTTCCTATTCACTCTCATGTTTAACATTGTCCGTTTTACGTGTGGTTTTCCTTATTTAATAAACATCTGTTAGTTTTAGATCTTTCTGTGATATTTTTTTCTATTTTGAGACAAAATAAGTCATTCCGTCTTGATTATATCATGTATATTTCAGTTGCGCTTTGGATGTTATAATCTTCCCCACACTTCCAGTTTTTGAGAATGAGTAGTGATCACATATGACTTCAACCGTCGAGAGTCATGTTTAGCTTGGTAGTAATTTACCGTGGCTTTTGGATCTGTATAGTTGTTTTGTTTTTGCAAGGACAATGATTAACGGAAGCCATGAGGTCAGTTTGAGATAAAAATCATAGTTATTTTTTGACAGGAACATGCCGAGCTCCAGACAGTAGTTAAAATTAAATTTTATCAAAACACGGTTTTTGTTACTTTATGAATTCATAGGACTTAAGGATTTAAATCCAAGCTGACTGAAAAATTTTAGTTCAAGTTAAAGAACATTATTTTCGATGAATTTTTATCCGGTGGACCTAAAATTAGTTAAACTTATCTGAAAATTTGAGATATCCAAGTTCGAGATAATCGGAGTTATTTTGGTTAAATAAAGAGGAAACTCATTCGGGACTTTTAAAAAAAAGTTTGACATAACCGGAAATTCAAGATATCCGAGTTCGAGATAACGAGATTCAACTGTATAACATTTTTTTTCCAATTATTAGAACTCCAGTATACTACTTTTATTTAACTGAAATTCACAAGATGATACTTTCACTTGCAGTGATTCTGTTTGTCTACAATTAAAAAGTTGTTTTAGCTACCAATATCACGACAGTTTTTCCCAAAACTCCAGTAAAATTTTCCAGAACTGAATTTTATTCACATATTATTCTTGAATAAGGATTGAATGTTTGACTGCATTTCACTTATATTTAAACATTACCAGCTATAGGTGAAGTGCCAGAAGTTTTTACCTTTGCTGTGTGGTCTTGGTAATATGCAGGAAGGGTTCTTTTATGTGGTATGCCTGCCTTGACACAGGACATCAGTCCAAAGGAACCTATCACTTTTATTTATAAGTGCTGAGTGCTTGGCAATAGAACAGTGACACTACCTATTTTCAAGTCTTGGTCAGACCCCTGCCTGGGTTCAAACCCACAACCTATCAAGACTAGAACCGAGCACTCTACCATAGGGCTCTTTTAATAAGGAGAAATCAGACTTAATTAGTTTAATTGGTCAGCTATATGTACCAATCAATAACAAATACTGTATACATATTGATTTTTGCAGTGTACTAATTTTTGCTTATTTGGCGGTTTTTTGTTTTGTTTTGTTTTTGGCACCAAATTAATACTAGGCGAAAAATATATTATGCTTATTATGTTATGGTGCATATTTAAAAAACCTGAAAATTTAACTACATGAATATGTCTAAAGTATTCAATTGCAAAGAGAAATGTAGTGACAAGCTAATTATTATAAATATTCCTAAATCCTAATTGTAGTTTTTACCAAAACAAATGAAACAAAATTACTCCTGTCTTGTTAATGGCTGACAAACTGCTACTGCATGCTAGGAAAAACAATATTTTGAACTTGTTGTTCTACTGATGTGGGTTTAGCAACTACGATTACTGTTATATTCAGAACATATATTAATCTCATTTTTTAGAATTTGCTGTGTCTTAAACTTGATTAGGGGATGATTGGTGATCAATCACAGCCTTTCGTCAACAGAACCCAGACAAAAACACAATGTTAATCAAATATATGGTATTTAGAGGTACCTACATCTTTGTTACAGGGATTAATGTAGCTAATTCACATTATTCTATTTTTTGTGTTTTGTTTGTCAACAGATGCCACTATGGTTAGATTTAGTAATTGGCATTCTGACTTTTTTCTGTGGTTTAGTTTAAAATTAGATGGGTTCAATTTTGAAATACAAAGTAGTTTTACCAAACAGTCTAAAAATTTGTCAGGTCCATACACATCAAATTATACTTTTGTTTAAAATGTTCAAAACAAACTGTATCAGAACATTTGAGAAAACTAATATTAACATGTCCACCATGTTTTTTAGTGATCAAAATCTGTAAAAGATAGCATCAGACAAGCCATGTATCCCTTTCTGTCATGCAAACCAAATCCATCCATCTATCACTGGTAAACCTGGTAGAACATGGTCCAACTATCGGTTATTGCAAACCTGGTAGAACTTGGTCCAAATATCTCTTATTGCAAACCTGGTAGAACTTGGTACAAATATCTCTTATTACAAGCCTGGTAGAACTAGGTCAAAACATTTCTTATTGCAAACCTGGTAGAACTTGGTCCAACTATCTCTTATTGCAAGCCTGGTAGAACTTGGCACAACTATCTCTTATTGCAAACCTGGTAGAACTTGGCCAACTATCTAACTGCAAACCTGGTAGAAAATGGTCCAACTATCTCTTATTGTAAGCCTTGTAGAAATAGGCCTAATTAACTCTTATTGCAAGTCTGATAGAACTTGGTCCAACTATCTCTTATTGCAAGTCTGATAGAACTTGGCACAACTATCTCTTATTTCAAACCTGGTAGAACTTGATCCAATTATCTTATTTAAGCCTGGCAGAACTTGATCCAATTATCTTATTTAAGCCTGGTAGAACTTGGTTCAAATATCTCTTAATGCAAACCTGGTAGAACTTGGTCCAATTATCTCTTATTGCAAACCTGGTAGAACTTGGTCCAACTATCTCTTATTGCAAGCCTGGTAGAACTTGGCACAACTATCTCTTATTGCAAACCTGGTAGAACTTGGCCAACTATCTAACTGCAAACCTGGTAGAAAATGGTCCAACTATCTCTTATTGTAAGCCTTGTAGAAATAGGCCTAATTAACTCTTATTGCAAGTCTGATAGAACTTGGTCCAACTATCTCTTATTGCAAGTCTGATAGAACTTGGCACAACTATCTCTTATTTCAAACCTGGTAGAACTTGATCCAATTATCTTATTTAAGCCTAGTAGAACTTGATCCAATTATCTTATTTCAGCCTGGTAGAACTTGGTTCAACTATCTCTTATTTCAAACCTGGTAGAACTTGATCCAATTATCTTATTTAAGCCTAGTAGAACTTGATCCAATTATCTTATTTAAGCCTGGTAGAACTTGGTTCAACTATCTCTTAATGCAAACCTGGTAGAACTTGGTCCAATTATCTCTTATTGCAAACCTGGTAGAACTTGGTCCAACTATCTCTTATTGCAAACCTGGTAGAACTTGGTCCAACTATCTCTTATTGCAAACCTGGTAGAACTTGGTCCAATTGTCTCTTATTGCAAACCTGGTAGAACTTGGTCCAACTACTAGTATCTCTTATTGCAAACCTGGTAGAACATGGTCCAACTATCTTATCCAAGCCTGGTAGAACTTGGTTCAACTATCTCTTATTGCAAACCTGGTAGAACTTTGTCCAATTATCTCTTATTGCAAACCTGGTAGAACTTGGTCCAACTATCTCTTATTGCAAACCTGGTAGAACTTGGTCCAACTATCTCTTATTTCAAACCTGGTAGAACTTGTTTAAACTATCTCCTATTGCAAACCTGGTAGAACTTGGTCCAACTATCTTATTCAAGCCTGGTAGAACTTGGTTCAACTATTTTTTATTGCAAACCTGGTGGAACTTGGTCCAATTTAACTTTCTCTTATTAGGCATTTCTGACAATGGTATAGTTGGTTGATTGGTTGAATGTTGCTTAACGTCACATTAAAAAAAGAAATTTTTCAGCTATTTGCGAGGAGAACTATTTTATTAATCTCTATGGATTAATCTATGAACAAGTTCATATATGCATGTGAAGTGTGAGTGTGTTGTATGGTCCGCCTTGTACTAGTGCACAGTCAGGGCGACTTTAAAATGCTAGCTCACAGACAAGCATACCACTCCCCAAGTCACATTATCCTGATACCAGGTGAACCAGTAAAGGCCAACAGCAAGGAAAATTGACTTTCCCACATGTGGTCTGAGCAGGGCTCAAACTCACAGCTGTGAGAGACCCTGGATTTGTAGACTGGCGTTTTATCTAATAACCACTGCGACCTCTGACGATGGTATACTTAGACTTATACTTAACTGTTGACTGCTGACAAATTCAGGGACCATTTCAAAAGTTTAAAATATACTATCGCACTTCTACCTTTAGAGAGTAATTAAAAAGTAATAAATGACAAATACTCCCATACAATTTTTTATATTTTACTGATCACTTTTACACATATTTTAAGGCATTAATCCTGCAAATCAACCCAGGAATTATTTTGAAAATTTGTTTCATCTTATTACGTGGGTAAGGCCAAATGCTGCCTTCAATGTGATAACACTTAATTTCTGTTATAAAGTGTTCCACAGTGACTCTATACTCAGAATGAATTTTGTTAAACTTTAAATACTTCAGTTGAAGTTCAGGTGCTTTTCTATCCATCTGTTGTTAGGTGTACAGTGTCATTACGAGATATCTATTAGGATAAATTTTATCACCCAGTAGACTGCACTCTGGCGGGAAATGGAAATTGGGACACCAATTTCATTCCTGTGACCAAACTGCTGTGTGTCATTTTGGTATCTGAAGAAGCCAGATAAAGCAAATAACCCCAGCATTATCAACAATATCTTGGATGTGTATTGAATGAAAATGTCTGTATCCAGAATAATACAGAGTCTGTGGCTCTACCTTTGATATCATAAATTTTAGTCGGATGCCATCAATTGCACCACCTGCTCTCGGCAACTTTTCCCAAACACCTGACAATTCTTGCCGCCTATCAATAGAAGGCCACCTGACATATCACATTGCACTGAAACAGGGTACAAGCAAATTTATTTCATCATAAACAATGGATACACTTATGTTGAACAAAATGTGTCTTTTCAAAGAGAGCTAATATTTTCAGAGGATCAAAAACTAAGTAATATTAAAAGCTTAAAATGAGATTATCATGTGTTGTACCCCCATAGAAAGCCTTTTGATGCCCTGAGCACAGCAACATGAGCGGTGATTGATGTAAAATAATCTTATGATTTACTGTTATATATAAGAAATTGAGGTCTTTTGATACATAATTTGTATGTTGTTATTTATTGTTTGATAATTTGCCTTTGGCTTCCAGGCTGATCTCTAAGCATGCTTATCTCAATTATCCTTGCACTTTTAAGGGTCATCTCTGTAGAAGCAGATACAGCGTTTGCTCAGAAAATGGAAGCATTCTGGCTCAATTCCTGCCATAGTTACACAAATTGCATTAAAATATTTCCTTCTACATCCCATCCTTCGCAGGCTTGGTGCCTTGTAAGAAAGGGATATGTGAAAGCCTGGCTGTTCTGGGTTAGATTGATGTGGCTGTGGGGTGCAACTTAAGTGAGCTTAAATTTGCAATCTGTTATAATTTGGCTAACGCTAACAGATAACAATCATACTTAAACGTAGCCAAAGCCTTAAGTATTTACCAGAACAAACGTGATCTGGTCTGAATTAATAATATAATTATTTAGCTTTATTTCAGGTTGAGTTTTGCTTAACGATTAACATAAGGTCTGGTTTGTACTAGAGAGTACTTAGGTGACTTATAGGTGCTTGCTCATTAAGAAAGCAATTGCAGAGGTCGACGCCTGACCGGTCCATTATTCAGAAACCAGGTAAACAGGAGTAACTTGCTACTTTAAATACAAAACAACCAATTAGCCAAACTTAAATGAGCTTTACATGTCTCAATTTTCTATAAAGTAGCAACATTATTTTTGGTTTCAGTTATCTTTTTCCTTTAATATGGGCACAAAACATTTTGGGATGCCCCCTAAATCGGCAACATTTTACACTTTACTGTCATAGTATACCGTCATCAGAAATGTCTATTGGAAGCCTGGTAGAAGTTGATCCAACCATCTCTTACTGCAAACCTGGTGGAACTAGGTCTATCTCAAATTGCAAACCTGATGAAACTTGGTCCAACTATCTGTCATTGCAAACTTGGTACAACTTGGTCCAACTATCTCTTATTGCAAACCTGGTGGATCTTGGTTCAAATATCTCGTTTTAAAAATATATCACAAAAACCAAAATTTTTTGGCTCTGTACTTTGGCATTAAATATTTAAACATCCTACTAAATATAGATTCTGAATCTCTAAAACTGAAGAAGAATACAAGACAAGTGATGTACCTTTATTTAGGAATGAAAAAGGTAAGACAAAAGAAAATGGACAGACAAACCAACAGACAAGGGTATATTAATATGCCCGAAATACTCTTCATGGGGCTGTAAAAATTAGAGTAATAATGACCACATGGTCATAGACCTGCTAGTGTTTTATTACCTACCACATGGTCATAGACCTGCTAGTGTTTTATTACCTGTCGTTTTATCAATTGTCACATTTTCACACGATTTGCTATTTATATCAGTATTTAACAGCCAATCATAATTATCTATAGCAGTAATAGATGTTTCATGACTATCAGAACACTGTTATTTTTAGCATGTACAAATTTTAGTGCAAATGGTAATTTGGGTTAATTCACATGAACTTGAATTAACACAAATCTCTAGCAAAACCTTTGCGCAATATGCCTTGGCAGTGGATTTGAGTTAATTACGAGCTATTGTATCATAACAAAAATTGCTAAAATATTAAGGATCATTCCATGCATTATGATTGTATTTTATTTGGCACTAGATTAAATTTTGCCCTACTGTATTAGCCTGAAAATCACCTAAAATAGTATGAATCACCTAAAAATCATATTTTATTTACAGTAGATTTAATATTATCAATAATGTATCATTGCGAAAATTGCTAAAATTAGTACAGTTTTAGGATGAATCTGTTTACAATATTTGTAATGCATTTTGTTTACTATTTTGTTTTCTTGGTACAATAACATAACTTATTATAATGAATTAACTACTAAACAGGAGGTGCATACTCTTCCGTAGCACCTGGCCTCACTTCCCTTTTTGAAAGTTCCTGTGTTTAACCTAATTTGCCAGCTTTGCTTTGGGATTATGATTTGGTCATGGATTTGTATGTTTGTTTTGGATTATACCCTCCCCCCTTCCAACAATTAATGTTTTCCCACGACTTTGACCTTTCCGATTTGACTTTGGTTCAGGTCATGACACATCTTTAGACCATGTATTAAGGTTATTCATGTGAAGTTTTATGACAATTGTCCAAACCAATTATGAGATATGGACCTGACAGGATTTTACATGGACAGACAGATAGACAGACAGACAGACAGACATGCTGATTCCTACATACCCCTCTCAAACTAGTTTTATGTGAAGGGGGTATAAAAATTGAAGTTGAAATAGCACAATAAAGATGTTTCAAACTGGTTTGATTTTAAACTCAGCATCAACAAGTTAACCAAACCAACTACCAAGCAGTTTGTAGATAATTTATCACAAATTCTGGGCCTGAGTGACTGAAATTGAGCCATCCTCAATTGATTAATTAGATTGGATGCAGGATATATCAGTAAAATAAAAGAAACACTTAGTGTAATAAAATAAGTATTACATTTCTATTTACAGGGTGACAGTAAATATTGCCTACTCCTGGAAGAATCATTTCTGGTGGCAATAAAGGCTGACAAGACTTTTTGAAAGGTGACATTAAGACATTAGTAAATAATGGCAATATAAATACTCTAATAAAGTGTTGGCAATAGTGAAAATTTGCTTATAGATCATGACCAAACTATAAACACCTTTATGATAACCATGGTAACAAGTGATGAACAGTTTGTTAGGGGATTCTGATCATTCCCTTGTGTCAGCAAGTGATCATTTAGAAACAACCAAAAATAGACCGACAGACAGATAGAAACACATCTGTGAATTAAAAAAGATTTATTGATTAATTGAAATGGTAAAATAATTTGACTAAAATATTTCACATCACCAACTATAGGCCAAGTGACAGAAATTTTTACTTTTGCAATGCGCTCAGGGCAATGTGCAAGGAGGATTCTTTTACATGTGACACCTGCTATGACACAGGGCACTGATTTTTAAGGTCTCTTCCAAAGGACCTAGTAATTTCATTGCTGAATGCTTCGCAAAAGAACAGTCACTACTTAGGTTCAAGTTTTGGTCAGTCCCAGCTGGGGTTTGAAGCCACAACCTCCTGCATGTGGAGCAAGCACTCTACCAACTGAGCTACAGTAGTGGTTTTTCAATTAAAACAGAGTGTATTACGTAATTAAGTCTGGTAGCATATAAATATAATTTTCTCATAATCCATGGGTTTTCCCAAAATAATAAACAAAGCCCACAGCAAGTTCAGGAATGGTGGAGGACACTGGAGTTCCCAGAGAAAACTACTGACCTTCATCAAGCAGACCAACAATTTTTTTTTCTCACATCGGGATCTCTCTGGAATAGGATTCAAACTTGGTGAGAGGTGCTATGATTCATAAGTGCATGCTTTAAGACCACTCTGCCACCAAGGTCTCATATATAAGGGTTAGCGAGCATAGTTCAACTTTTCTTCATTTATGTCAAATCAATAGAGAATACTTTGAGTGTTTTAAGTGTGTGTAAAATTGCTAATATTGTCAGAACCCATTGTAAGTGTTTAAGTTAAGGATTCACGCAAGACTAAAAGACATAAAAAAATATATTTATAGATCTTCTAAAGTGGATTGGCATTATTTTCTACAAAAATAAAACAACTTTGATCCGATCTGGGAATAAACATGAACTTAAATGGCAATGAGACACATACATTGTCATTTTACATTATATTTCAGTCAGAAAACTACTAAAAATGAAAACCTTTCTAGCTGTCATTGAAAAAGTATTACAGAATGGGATATATAAAGTCATATTCAAATACCACATCATCGTAAATGTTAAACCCTCATATTGTGTTAGATAAAGTAGACGGTGTTATGTAACTTTCTTAAATACAGATCTTAATATAGATCATGTGATTACACGATCAGTTGTTGGCGTGACTTGTCTACTACGATTATGACATCATTTATGTCCATATATGGATCGCATTATTAAATCGTGAATCTGTGCAAGGAGCTTTTAAACCTTTCTTACATCTTGCGCTCTTGAATTTATTGATAATTATTTGTTTTCTTGTGGAATAAGAAATAAAATTTTATCATGCCTCAGACCAAAACTTACGTGTTATATCCATGCAAGATTATTAAAACAATTGTATGCTCCTCCAAGACATATTTATTTCAACCGAGTGACAACGATACATTTTTCTTTTACGCAAAACAAACCTATTTCAATGAAACCAGTTCCTGATTTGCACCCTAGACTTTGAAATTCAAACTTGGAGCCACAATGATCAATCCCTGTTTAGCGTTGTAGCTTACCAATTTCAACTTAGAACTTTGGGTAGGGGGGGGGGGGGGGGGGGTTTACACTTCACTATATTCCTGACACTTATTTATGAAACTCCTAGTTTGAGATTTATTTATTTTCCATAGTATCAAAGTAAACAAATCAATTTCAATGAAACCAATTCCTGCAAAGTAGACTTTGAAATTCAAACTTGGAGGTTCAATGATCATTCTCTGTTTTGCACTGTAGACTTACCAAGTTCAACTTGGGGGGTTTACACTTTATATATTCCTGACATTTACAGACCAAGCCCTGTTCATGAAACTCCCTGTTTAGCACTGTAGACATACCAATTTCAACTTGGGGGGTGGGGTGGGGGCTGGTTTACACTTAACTATATATTGCTGACATTTACAGACCAAGCCCTGTTCGTGAAACTCCTAAGTAATAAACAAATCTATTTTAGTGAAATCTATTCCTGTTGTTTTGCAGTGTGGACTTTGAACTTGGGGGTTTAAATGATATACTATAGTTCTGACCATCGCAATTCAAGCCTTATTCATGAAAATAGAAACTTTTCTCTCCTAGGTTAAGATTTTTTAGAAGTAAACAAATCAATTTAAGAGAAATCAATTCCTGTTTAGCTGTGTAGAAATTTCAACTTGGGGGTACAACTTACTATATTCCTGACTATCACATGTAAAGATTAAGCCTTATTCATGAAAATAGAATTTTTTATTCTAGGTTGAGATTTCCTAGATATAAACAATTTAATTTCCATAAAATCAATTCCTGTTTTGTAGCATAGACTTAAGACTTGGGGGTGGGTTTACATTTTTATTTATATTCCTGACCACTACAGATCAAGCCTTATTCATGAAAAACGAAAATTGTAACTGCCAAGTTAATATTTTTCTTATTAAACTGCAAAGCTTGGGATAAATTAATTATCACTTTAATCAAACAGACTAAACATGAGGTCCAGCAGACCAGATATGCTCACCTTATAAATAAGTTAAAATGCTATCTAGTAGAGAATACAATAAAGTGAAGTTTATATTTGAACTACTTCAACGTCAGGTGAGCATATCAGGCCCAATTGTTTTAATAACCATGAAGCATTCAATGGATAAATTTTCTCATCTTTCCACAAAAAAATCTCTAATTTCCTCTGTTTTAAAATACTAGGGCCAGTTTCACAATCATTTCTTAACTAAGGTTTTCTTTTAGTTAAATCTGGTACAATTTCAAATCTTAATATTTTTGCTAATTTTTAAGATAATTGGGAATTGAAGGTGTCAGTTTGAAGATCTTGTTCAACATGAGAAAATGTGTGGCATACCAAATTTATGTGCATAAGTCAAAGGTCAGGAGGTCAATGGGGGTGTATTTGGTTCTTAAGAGACAGTTCTAGTTAGGGGAATTATTTACAACCGGTACCTGGTACCCTTTATATATAGTTTATTCAGAACAATTAGTCATTTGGATTAGATAGACTTCAGAGCAGATTGCCAATGATTGGACATCAGTTGCAACAGGCCACTTTGTGGAATGGGTTTTTTTGACAATGCAGAAACCTATGATTTTATTTACACATTGAAGCAATAAAAACTGGCCAAAACTAAGAGACAAATTGTTGTAAATGGACATTAGTTTGATATCCACTGGGGTAGTCTGGTGTCCAAAAGTACAGAATTGTTTTGTGTCTAAGTGGTATTTAAGGCTTATAAATGCCATTGGGAAAGACTTCATGCCGTAAGTACTTGGGAATGTGATCAAAGGGCAAAAACTCCATTGTTTAGTTCAAATATGATACACAACAATTATTTCAGCATCTTTAAAATATTTGGATTTATGCAATTTGGTCCTAGCACTACTGATCAGAAATTTGAGTCTGAAACAGTTGTCTAGTGCTGCAATATTAAAACAATAAATACAACAGTTTTTTTACAAGAAATATTAACTCAAGTTCATATACAGGGAGGTGCATGTGTGATGCTAACATCCATATATGATTTACGTGCATGGTGGATTTGACCTATTCTTAACTTCAACAGCATGACAGTGCAATTTCATGATAGCAAAATAAACAGCGTAGGTTGGGAAGATACATATATACATGTATAAACCACATGGTGTCCTTTAAGGAGGGCACACCTGCCATGATTTGGAATAAAAATTAAAACCAAGGTCATGAAAAATTAATGTAAAGCTAAAGAAAATCTGGTGTGTTAATTGTTTCATCAAACTAATAATCAATGACCTCTATATGGTTCTAGAAGATTCGAGCATTTCCATGGCAACAAACCAGTATTTCCTCATGGCCATGACAACAGAATTAGCTAGAACTAGACTTAGTTAGCAAAATACAGAATATTTCACTTCAATTGAGATGTCACCAGCTTTAGGTGAAGTGGTAGAAATTTTCTTAAATGTTTCTCAATGCCCAGTACTTGGCAAACGAACAGTCACTACTTTTTTCAAGTTTTGGTCAGACCTAACTGTGGTTTGAACCCATGACCTCCCAAATTAGAAGGGTGCACTCTACCAAAAATATTTTTGATATAAAACCTTATTGGTACATATATCAATAGAATTATTTTTAGATCAAAGATGTTTTACTATTTTTAATGTCTGATGGGCGTATGAATGAAAATTTATGCAAGAGATGAAATTTTTAAGTCTCAGACTCTTGACCAGAGGAATTTTTAATCCTGATTTTGGTGTTAGTGATCCATCAAATATTTTTCAAAAACTGTTTGTTGCAATAAAGATTTAACCATATTTTTGCTAACAATACGGCATTGAAAAATCATTATTTTTCTTTGTCAAAGTATCGAATACTATTATAGTTGGTCACTAGAGAAACAGCAATATTTTAATATGGGTAAGTTTATTGAAGCAAAATGTTTGTTTCAATAAAGATTAAACCATAGTTGTGTTTTTGACATTTTAGGGTAAATTGCAGATATTCAAAACAAAGTGTTTTTATAATTTCTTACACTAAACTATTAATTTTCTTGGTATTTTCATTGACACGGAGAAGGAAACAATTTTATACAAGACACCAAGAGCCTATTTGCATTATAAAATAATACTTTGTGATGATCCCCAGACTTATAGCCAATTCCCAGACTTAAACCTATTATCAACTTATCATTTGTTTTATATACATCCATTAGTTTTTAATTGACAAGAACTTATATCTGTTGACAGCTTTCTTCCTGGTTCCTCAATATTTACAAAAAAAGGACAATTCCAGGGTTATGAAGTATATGCAAACAACACTGACCTGTCTGCTTGACCTTTCATTAGCAAAATTTAGAAATTGATGATCAAACCAATACATGGACAGTGTTAGGATTCAAAGTTTAAAAATGTACATAAATAATATATGTTTCTCATGATGTAGATGAAATACTAGTAACACCCAGTGTTCTCTATACATAAACGCATTGGTCCATAATAAATATTTAAATTTAAGGTCAAGCGGAGAGGTCGATGTTTTTTTACCAATACATGTTTTTAACTACTGAATTTCTTTAACAGCATAACTGAAGGAAATTGCTTTGGTTTACCCAATTAAGTCGCACCTTACACCTTAAGGTATACATTGCCCTCCATAATTGATACTGGTCCTATCATAACAGACTCAAAAAACTTCAAGAAATTAATTTGTTGAAAGGATCATTATGCTAAAACTGAGTGTTTTTCACATAAAATAGTGTTTTTATCTTGAATAATATCATTTTCCCAAATTTATATATTTTTCCTTAAAACTTAAGAAAATTCTATGAATATTGATTTTCAAGAAAATCAAGTTTATTACATACTTTTAGATCATATAGTTAAAATATCACTTTCAAATACAGAAAACATCAATATTTCAATTGTATGAACAAAATGTGATACAATGATTATAATGTAAACCTATGGCAAATATAAATTTGTAAAGTTATTTATGGATGGCAGTGTACATTGTATTTACAATCAAAATGTTTTTGGCTTCTATAACATCTTTTAAGTCTATTTTTTTTACATTTATGAAGTAGGTGTGCCACACAGCACAATTTTGTCCTAACCTTTTAAGTACATGTTTGTGAAGAATTGATGATGAAATTAGCTTTTGTCTTCTGTGTGTATATTGCATAAGCGAAACATCAACTTCGGGCGACTATTCTGCCAGCCATTTTGAAAAATGGTCACCATTTTTTATTTTCAATTGGCCAAACAGGTACATTAGATCAGTAGCCCTCTGAAAACAAGAATCCACACTTACGTCATGCAAACTGGACAATTACAAATGTTTCTAAGCAAAACATCAACTTTGAGTGACTATTTTGGCGACCATCTTAAACTAGAGGCCCATGGGCCTGATACGCTCACCTGATAACTAATGGCTAGCTGATAGATTTAAAGAAAACATAAATACTGAAACCCCAATGACTTTTTTCTTTACATCATAATGACCATTGTATCAATACCTACAACATTCTAATATACAAGCCTATACAAAAAGTTTATAGTTTTCGAGATAACTATCTAATTCGGTATTGTTTTGCATCTGTGACCTTGACCTTTGAACCCATGACCTTTTTCTATATATCAAAATGATTGTTGTATCATTACCTACAACATTCTAATATACATGCCCCATACAAAAAGTTTATAGTTTCCGAGATAATTAACATTTCGGTATTGTTTCGCATCTGTGACCTTGACCTTTGAACCCATGACCTTTTTATATACATCAAAATGAGCGTTGTATCAATACCTACAACATTCTAATATACATGCCATACAAAAAGTTTATAGTTTCCGAGATAATTAACTATTTCGGTATTGTTTCGCATCTGTGACCTTGACCTTTGAACCCATGACCTTTTTCTATACATCAAAATGATTGCTGTATCAATACCTACAACATTCTAATATACATGCCTATACAAAAAGTTTATAGTCAAGATCATTAACCATTTCAGTATTGTTTCACATCTGTGACCTTGACCTTTGAACCCATGACTTTTTTCTATACATCAAAATGATTGCTGTATCAATACCTACAACATTCTAATATACATGCCTATAAAAAAAGTTAATAGTTTTCAAGATCATTAACCATTTCAGTATTGTTTCACATCTGTGAACTTGACCTTTGAACCCATGACCTTTTTCTATACATCAAAATGATTATTGTATCAATACCTACAACATTCTAATATGCATGCCTATACAAAAAGTTTATAGTTTTCGAGATTATTAACTATTTCAGTATTGTTTCGCATCTGTGACCTTGATCTTTGAACCCATGACCTATTTCTATACATCAAAATGATTGTTGTATCAATACCTACAACTTTCTAATATACATGCCTATACAAAAAGTTTATAGTTTTTGAGATAATTAACCATTTTGGTATTATTTTGCATCTGTGACCTTGACCTTTGAACCCATGACTTTTTTTCTTTACATCAAAATGAACGTTGTATCGATACCTACAACATTCTAATATACATGCCTATACAAAAAGTTTATGGTTTTCCAAATAATAATTATAATCAGAGGTAAAAAAAATTAGGTCACAACCTTCACAATTGACCTTGACCTCAATTTGAAGATACTAACAAGATGTCAAAACTGAAAACCCCATGTCATTATCTGGTCAAATAGTCAAGTTATATCAATTTGAAGCTATTTTACGATTTTTTCAAAATTAAACGCAAAAACACTTAACCTATTTTTCGTCTGAATTTCACAAAATGAACAAACTATAGGCTGATGACCCTAGAGAAGCCAAAAATCACATAAGATTTTTTCTCCAATCAATACTTTCGGAGAAGAAGATTTTTCAAGTTTTTGCACCCCTAGGTCACTGTGACCTAGTTTTGGTAGCCATGGCAACGCCATGAACAAATCTAAATTGCACCAACCCAGACATGCTTCTGACCAAGTCTCGTTGAAATCTGCCAAGTACTTTCAGAGGAGAAGTTGAAAATGTGTGTTAACGACGCACGCACACACGCTGCACCATACCATAAGCTCACATGACCTTTGGTCAGGTTAGCTAAAAATGGCTGCAATCTTGGATGTCAATTGGCCAATTAGGTAGATTTGATCAGTAACCCTTGGAGATGAATTGTGGCAAATTTGATGCTTGTATCATTTTTCTGTTATCTGCTCCACTATTGGGGGACATATTTACTGATTAATGTATGAGTTTGAAGGTGAGTTTATGAAAGTGGTTTTGAGCTGATTTATACTCAAATGAAAAATTTATTTGGTGATTTAATGATTGTAATTTTTATGTTTACATCATGTGAAGCTTTGCAAAAAAAAGTTGTTGAAATATGAATTAAATATTTTGATAGAAAGTGACATTGTGTGACATTGTGTTTTTGTATCACAGCTTTTTTGCCTAAAGAAACAAGCACATAAATTGGATTTTGTAACTAAACCATTTTTTTACATCTTTTATGTCAATATTAGCTTCTATTTCTATTCAATGGTATTGAATTATAACTTGGTATTGAATTATAATTATTAAATTCAATTCTGTATAAAAATTCAGATTTTTTTGGCATTTTGCAAAATTGGACCGTGAGCAATTTGTAGTGCACTAAAATGTGCTTGTGTTCATATTCCATAAACCTAAACAAAATTTAAATTTAACCCTTAACATGATTAAATAATAACACCAATGCTAAAGAAATTTAAAGGATTTATACTGAAAACAACATGTTGGCATTAAATGCAAAAAAAAAAAAAAAAAAAAAAAAAAAAAAACATCTTACTGAGGTGTTGAAAAAGCTAATTATCAATACTGATAACAAGCAAAGGATTGGGTTAAACAGTTTTAAACAGTATGTCCATTGGCAAAACAATATGTTAAGTTATAACATCATGTTTTTCACAACTTTCTTTCAAAAACTGTTAAAGGTAATTTTAATGGTGTCATATGCTTGCAAACTGAAAATGAAATATTTTTCTCAATGATGCAAATGTAGCAATTTTATACTTATGATATTTGACTGAGAATTATAAGATTTTTAAAAAATTTTGAGGGATATCAGAAGCAACTTGTACAGTAAAACCTAGATGTAATGCCCTCCCATAACTATACAACCTAACATATCACCAGACTATTTTGAAGCCAAAAAATCCATTTCTTCTATTATTTTATTAATTAGCTTGTATCAGTTCATTGCCAAACCCCTTTATAAAGCACAAAATCTGACTTAAGAAATAGAGGTGATGAATCATGCTTTTACTGTATCTTAACTTAAATGCTATATGACTAAGGTAGTTCAGTGGTAGGGTACTCGCTTCTTAGTGGAAGGTTGTGGGTTCGAACTCCGGCCAGGTCTGACCAAGACTTGATATTAGATAGTGATTGTTCTTTCCAAAAACACTTGGCATTTAGAAGTGAAAGTCACAGGGTCATTCAGAAGAGACCTTATAAACAGATGTCCCATGTAACAGCAGGCCTTAAAAACAGATGCCCTGTGTCACAGCAGGCCTTAAAAACAGATGCCCTGTGTCATGGCAGGCCTTAAAAAAGATGCCCTGTGTCACAGCAGGCCTTAAAAACAGATGTCCTGTGTCATGGCAGGCCTTAAAAACAGATGCCCTGTGTCACAGCAGGCCTTAAAAACAGATGCCCTGTGTCACAGCCGGCCTTAAAAACAGATGCCGTGTCATGGCAGGCCTTAAAAACAGATGCCGTGTCATGGCAGGCATGGCATGTAAAGGAACCCTCATTATATATTCATAATCTCTAAGGAAGCTTTGAGAAAGCCAGCCCTGGCTTGCATAAGGTCATAAGGTCATGCGAGATATGTGACCAGGGCTCCAGAAACTTGGTCCGGCCTGTCGGACATTTTTTGTACAAGCAAACAAAAAAAATTTGAGCTACCACAATTGTTGATTTTAATCAATGTGTTATTAGACCATAATGTTTATTGCATGTGTATAATGTGAAATCTAAGACTAAGATGTTTCCTGCTTTCCGTCACCCTTGACCGACACTCGTTTTGGCTTCCGTAATCAGCACAGTTACATCCATACACTTATTATTAAACAAACATACCTTTAAAGAAAGTTATGATGATTCTGACTGGGAAACAAAAGAAATAGACACGCGATTACTTAAGTACACAGGTATTTACTGATTAATAAACAATCACCTGATTATTAGATATATTATTAGTTACACAGTCTGTTGGTGACCTAATATGGTTTATACAGGGTCAGTAAATTCCATATCTGGTCATGGGCTTTGCCCTCGACCGATATGGAATTTACTAAACCTGTATAAACCATATTAGGTCACCAACAAACTGTGTAACGATTATATCCTACCTAATACCTTGAAGAACCACTATGGATACCTGTAAACATACACGGATACGGAGACCGGAGAGTAGTTTTGGATGAGACACTGCTGTATGTTTTAGTAACCTATCTGTCCCTAGACAAACCAAATTAACCCTTTATATATCATATTATGACACTAAAACACTGTGTAACGATTCTATCCTACCGATCACAACAATAAATCATTTACAAAACCAATTTGAATGTATCCACACAGCTACATGTGACTGGTGACCGAGTTGGAAATACCGTCGTTTGGCAGCATTCTGTCTGACAAAATTTTGAAAATAATGAATTTGACTTACTAGCAACTTCCGTCAACAAAATCAACTGCACTTTCATCTTTGGAAATCAAATATTTAGTTTCAATATCACGTCTTTACTAGTGTCCATATTTGCCTTAAATATTTGTGATAAATATGACGTGTTTACGACGAAGCGGGCGCTATTGACGTCGATCAGGGGAAATAACTCTCAAACTGACTAAATATGAACAGGCCTGACCCGATATGGATTATATTAGGTTACCATGTGATCCGCATTGTGGAATGAAACTAGTTAGAGGTAGGATATACTGTTGTATATAGTTGACAGGTAAACACGTGGTAAGGACAATATACTTAGTGAAGTCAGATAGAGTTTGAAAGACCGACAGACAGACTAGGGGTAGTTTACTTTTGTCAAACCAAAAACTGATTTGTCCCTTTAATATTCCTGTTGTAAAATTGAAAATGTCCGAAAACCAAAAATGTCCGACTGGTGATTTTTCACGTCAGTCAAAATAAATTTTAATCGGACATGTCCGACAAATATGACCGTTTCCGGACACTTGTATGTGACATAACATCAAACCTATATATAATCGACCTTTACTAAAATAAACAAAGCATCGATGAAGCCCCTGAATAAATGTAATTTTGGAAGGTCTTTACAAAACAAATAAAAACTACTGGAATGAATTGTACAGTTGTAGGAGTATAAACTACATTATTTTCTCAACTCACTGGAAAAGTGATTTTTTTTCTCCGAAACTGAATCACTTAATATTAATACAAGAGTAACTTAAACTGTCTTCAGCTGAAACAAAATAATTTAACAGATTTAAGAGTTTGTAAATCATGTGTGAACATGTATTCCGCTTCATTAACTTTTATATTCAACATCTGTTTTATGGGTTAAATTACAGATATCAAAAAGTGAAAGTCAATTAATCTAACTCCTCTGCAGATAAAAGGTTATCATCACATTTTTATTACATTTACCATGTTTTTCTCAGAAAATTTTATGTGTCAAACTCTCTAAATCCCATAGATATGTGATTAGAATGATGATAATCCTACATATCAATACTGAAGGAAAAATTTATGTTTCAAACTCTCTAAAACTCATAAATATCTTATTAGAATGGTAATTTTATGTAAAGATGGTGAAACCTCTAAAATTAAAAGCCAATTTTTTTCATGTAACCTTATAAAGTATGTAATTTACTGATCTATACCATGTTATTAGTACATACATATTACATTTACATTAAGGTTATCATGGCAATATTAATGTTTTCATCATGTATCAAAATGAAAACTTAAAAGTCAATTATCAAAGTTCATTGCTTTCTATGTTATCTTTCTAACAGGTCTTAAAGTGAAAATGTTTTACAGTTCACTTGCTGAAAGCCAAGGGTTTTCTTTGTTTCCTCCACCATTTTAAAACTGAAAGACTCAAAATAAATAAGTCTCACCATGAATCAAAAATGAAAACATTAAAGTCAATTATAAAAGTTCAATTGCTTTTTCAATAATCTCTTAAGCAGATTCTTAAGTGAAATGTTTTAGGTTCACTTGCTAATGGTCAGGAGTTTTCTTGGGGAAACTCAGTTTTCTCCACCATTCAAGAACGAATAAACTCAAAATAACTTATAATAAAATAAACACTAACGTCAGCATGTTTCTTCATATCGCAATATATTTCGAATACACAGTATTCCTTATCAAGCTTACATTTTAACTAACTTAAAATTACAAAATACAAGATATATGTATAGAGCATGCTGATTCTTCATATCGCAATATATTTCGAATACACAGTATTCGAAATATATTGCGATATGAATAATCATGCTGTAGTTAGTGTTTATTTTATTATTATCTATAAAATCTTCAACAATACCTCGAGTTTATCAAGATAACTAAGTCTCACCAAGTATCAGAATGAAAAACATTAACATCAATTATCAGTGTTCACTACTTTTTAAGTTATCTCTCAAACAGGCCCCGGTTTCACAATCATTCCTTAACTTAAGAATTTCCTTAACTTATGTTTTTTCCTTAAATTTAAGATTTTTCTTAAAGTAAAGGAAAAAAGCGTTTCACAATATTTTCTTAACTTAAATGTCTCCTTAACTTCAGATTTTTTCCTTAAATATTTAAGGAAGCAACATCATGTCCTTAAATATTTAAGGAAATTTCCGTAGGAAAACAAAATGGAGTGTTTTAGACGCCTGAGACAAATATTTATTATTTATTACTGATTATATTGCATTTAAACGCCGAGGAGGAGAAAAAAGAAAGTTTTTCGCCGGCTGTCATTTCTAGATCAATTAAACAGGCGTGATTTCTTCACCGTTTTTCACCTGTAGATCGATGTATATCTATATGAAAAAGGAGGTCAATGGGCCTTAAACGCTCACCTGAGCCTATTGCATTAATTACGGAGAAAATTCTAATTTTCAGCAGTCGGGACCAATATGCAAGGATATTTGCAAATTAATTATGGCATAAGAATACTATATACATGTATAACATATCTAAAGTCTACATGCAGTATATTTATGAACAGCAAAAATAAATAAATAAATAAATAAATAAATAAATAAATAACATTTTTAAAAAGTGTAATATCGTTTTGGCAACCTTGGTAACCAGCGCGCGACATTCAAATGTGCGTGCGATATGACGTCGATTATTTATTTATTTATTTATTTAATTATTTATGGATAAGTCAACATTATGTTTTTGACATATCATATCCATAAAATGTTAGCAGTACTCTTTGGACGTATGTGACACGTTTACGTGACTTCTGTGTACTGCGGTCAATCTGTCCTTTTCTTATAGAGGAAACGGATTGTATTTTCACGAAAAAAACCTGTTTTTCCTTGATTATACATTAATCAATTAAATAGAATCGTGCATTTGGATTTATGTAAATTGTAATATTCAATTCACTAGTCTCGTTGCATAGAAAATTATTCAACTCGTTTAGTATATTTAATAATACATAAGCACTCATTATACTTGCCCATGCAAAATGTTATTACATGAAGTTTTGCAGATATATCAGTAATTTCAGCAATTTCCCCCTATAGTGCCTTGCCTTTTCCCAGTTTGGGTCCTACAGCTAAGACTTGTGCAGGGCCCCAGGAGGTCCGATCCTATCATCTGTGCATGTATAATCAAATTAGCCCAGTAGTTTTGGAGTAGAAGATTAAAATGTAAAGTATTAAAATAAATGATAAAGATACTTAGTATGCAGCTTACACTGTCCATAGATTGCGCATTACATGGTTATTTCGGCCTTCCTCTTTTATTCCACCGGGCCTTTAGAATTGCAAAAAAATTCTTCCTCATTCTGTATTTTTTCAGCAAGGGAGTTCGCCCAGTTAGCCGATCTTTTTTTTAAATATTTTATTTATTCATATAAATAATATATTTTAATATATTTTATGAATAATATTATTTATATAGTTATTCTCCATTGAACCTTTATTTATTGCATTTAGTACTAATAGAAGACAGCTGTGTGTGTAAACTTAATTGTAGACTTTTATTACTAGTATTTAAGATTGTATACCTTGAAAACGTATTCCTAACACTTAACCTAGTGGTGCTCGAAAATAATCGAGGAAAATCCGAATCCAAGATGAAGAAGCGGATTTTTACAATACTTTTTATGTTTTAAACGCAAAAGATTAACTAGTTTATGTAATATTAAGAATTCATTAGTCTCGTTGCATAAAAATTATTTAACTCATTTAATGTATTTAATATTACATAACCACTCATGTAAGACCCTCAATATACTTGCCTATACAAAATGTTATAACATGAAGTTTTTCAGATATATTGACTGACTGATATCACTAATTTCAGCAATTTTCCCCTTAAGTGCCTTGTCATTTTCCATTTTTGGGTCCTACAGCTGAGACTTGTGCAGGGCCCCAGAAGGGCATACCCCTTCATCTGTGCAATTTCGAAAGCATGATAGCTGACTTATATCATCAAATTGGTCCAGTAGTTTTGGAGAAGATTAAAATGTAAAGTTTACACACGACGGAAAGCGCACGACACATGACAAACAACGCATGTCGGACGAGGAGTGACCGCAATAGCTCACCTGAGCTAAAAAAAACAATCGCAGTTAATTTGTTATACGTCTGTATGATCTAAAAAGCAATAACAGATCATAAAAAAATAAATGATAAAAAATACTGAGTATGCAGCTTACGTACACTATTCACAGATTGTTCATTGCATGGTAATTTCGGCCTTCCTCTTTTATTTCTACCGGACCTTTACAATTGCCGAAAAATTCTCCCTCATTCTGTATTTTATTCTACAAGGGATTTCGCCCAGTTAGCCTTTCTTTAAAAAATATTTTATTTATTTATTATTTTTTTTATATAAATAATATTATTTATAATCATTCTCCACTGAACCTTTATTTTATTACATTTAGGACTGTTTGTGTAAACATAATTATAATTGTAGACTTTTATTATTCAAGATTGTATACCTCGTAAACGTATTCCTAACACTTAACAGTGGTGATAAAAATAATCGAGGAAAATCCGAATCCAAGATAAAGAAGCAGGTTTTTATAATACTTTTTATGTTTTAAACGCAAAAGATTTCCAAAGAGGCCACTCGTATGCTTGAAAAAATTTCCTTAGTTAAGATTTTCCTTAAATATTTAAGGAAAATTTAAGAAAACCTTGTGAAACGCGATTTAAGGAAATTCTTAGCTAAGGACGAAAATATAGAAATTAGGATAAGGAAATTCTTAAGTTAAGAATTGATTGTGAAACCGGGGCCAGATCTTAAATTAATAAGGCTTTACAGTTCACTTGCTGATAGTATTTCCTTTGAGAAACTCAGTTTCCTCTACAATTCCAGAACTGACAGACTCAAAATAACTAAGTCGCATCTTGTATAAAAAAATGAACACTTAAAAGTCAATTATCAAAGTTCATTTGCTTTTTACTTATCTCTTACAGATTCTAAAGTGAAAATGTTCACTTGCCGATGGTCAGGAGTTTTCTTTGGGAAACTCAGTTTCCTCCACCGTTCCAGAACTGATAACCTTTAAATAGCTAAGTCGCATCATGTATCAAAAATGAAAACCTATAAGTCAATTATCAAAATGTGTTGCTTTTTAAGTTATCCCTCTAGAAGATCTTAAAGTGAAAAGGCTTATCAAAGTTAATTTGCTTTTTAAGTTATCTCTCTAGAAGATCCTAAAGTGAAAAGGCTTTACAGTTCACTTGCTGATGGTCAGGTTTTTTTTTTTTTTTTTTTTTTTTTTGGGGGGGGGGGGGAACTCAGTTCCCTCTACCATTCCAAAACTGATAAACTCAAAATAACTAAAGTCATCAATAAAAGTCAATTATCAAAGTTCATTTGCTTTTTAAGTTATCTCTCCGGAAGATCCTAAAGTGAAAAGGCTTTACAGTTCACTTGCTGATGGTCAGGGTTTTTTTTTTTTTGGGGGGGGGGACTCAGTTCCCTCTACCATTCCAAAACTGATAAACTCAAAATAACTAAAGTCGCATCTTGCATCAATAAAAGTCAATTATCAAAGTTCATTTGCTTTTTAAGTTATCTCTCTGGAAGTTCCTAAAGTGAAAAGGCTTTACAGTTCACTTGCTGATAGTCAGGGTTTTTTTTTGGGGGAAACCCAGTTTCCTTCACCATTTCAAAACTGACAGACTCAAAATAACTAAGTCTCACCATGTATTAGAATGAAAACTTACAAACAAGATGATGCCCCTCCTTTCCATTGTACATTGAATCACAAATACTTATCAACAAACACTTAGAGAATGACTTTTTTTGTGATATCAACAGCACAAATGGTAATTTTTACTTATACTTTATTTGAAAATTTACATTAAGGATGATATCTGTGTGTGTATCATTGTTGATAGTGTCTTTCAATATGGGGAGGGCACAGGGACATACTTACTATTAGACGTTAGCTCAAACATCTCTATTTTTTCAAACACATCTAAATATTCAGATACCCCCCCAATTTTCCAAAGTTTTCAATTTCCCCCAATTTTCCAATTTTTAAAAAATTTCCTCTGAGTTCCCATACACTTGACAACCAAATTATTTAAAATGTGTCTGGAAACATAGGATTGCAGTAAGTAAAAGAATTTTGACCCGGTCATAAATAAAACACAGCTAGTAGATTTTCTGTTGCACTCCATTATTGGAGAAATTAAAGTCACGTTTAACCATGGAGATCAAATATCAAATATTTAGAAAACATAACATGATATGACTGAAATTAAATTATATATATGACAATATATGCTTTAGTTTCCGTTACAAATATCCAGTATCAACTCCATCTTCCTAAAACGGCTTCAAAAACCAATTTTATTATCAAAAGATAAAATTACATAAGAATGATAAATTCCATTATCTTGTTCCTATAACATAATGATCAATGCAAAGGCTAAGGTTTCAAGACTTCAACCCCATAAATGAAGCCATATTTCCTGAACACGGAAGGGGCCAACACAAAACATGCTAGTAATTAAAGCAGATTTAGAGATTTAATGATTGGATATTTATCTTTATTTAAAAACTCAGACAGACAGTAGATTTATATCCAGATACGATAAGCTGGCTTGTTATCAGATATAAATCAATCAGAATTACCATAAGTATACTGGTATTAGAATTCTGTTAAAAATAAATTGAATTACTCCAATACATTAGCCCCATGTTTTATCAGTTATCTGAGAAAATTCGGATAATGAAATTAAACCAGATAAAAATGCTTTTAGACATTTAATGGTAAACAATATTTTCTTTTGCAAAAATAATAAACAAAATTTCAAACAAAAGCCTATGTGATTTGATTTCTCTATTCCTAAATCTTTAATCTAAAAGTCTGTGCGGGGAGGGGGGGTGTATTCTGGAAGCCTAAATTGTTCTAGCAACAATTTTGATCACTTATTTCTGGCAAATTTGTGGCAAATGTTTTGCAAGTTACACACTCCCTCTCTCATTTTTGAGAACTATTCTGGCCCTTTTCTAGCAACAATTAACTTGTGTTAGCCAGAACTGTGCACACTTAATCATTTCTAGCACATCTTTGCAACCAATTCATTTGTTACCATCAAACTTGTGGCAGATATTTGGCAAGTTAGCAGTAACAAATTTTATTTCCATGGAGCAGTTACCATGATAACCAAATGTCCTTGCTCACTTCTGGCTTTTATTTGGTGACAAACTTGTGTATGTGAGAATAGTGCAGAGACAAAGATTGTGCTACTATCGCACACACTCACTTTATTCCTGACAATTCTTTGCAGCACACTGATTTGTTTCCAGCAAACTTGCATCAAATTTTTGGAAAGTTAGCCGTAAACATTTTATTTCCATAAAATGCAATTATCATAATAATCGAACAATAATTGAGAACAATTTAACAAACCATATGATCTGAAGTAACATCGCTTAATTAACTTCCTCTTATAAGGAAAAAAGTTCCATTTGACAAACAACCAGTAATCAATGAAACTCTTTACATTTATTTTTCATTTCTAAATCCTAAGATTATGTTTTCTGAGTTGGAAAACATAAGCTGTGTACTAAGTGCCATAGGACAAATTCTTTGAAAAATTACAAGGAAATACTTAACACCATTTTTGGGAAACTAATGCTATTTTTGTAAGTAAATTTAATTTGAAAAATTACAAGGAATTAACCTTATTTTTTGTGAGTAAAATTTAAAAAAATACAAGGAATTAAAAGTTATTTTTGTTTATAAAGTTTTATCTAAAATAAATATATTAGAGGGAACTAATGCTTTTTAAGCAAAATTTGAAAAATTACAAGGAATTAACCTTATTTTTTTTTGTTGGTAAAATTTGAAAAATAACAAGGAATTAAAAGTTATTTTTGTTTGTAAAGTTTTATGAAAAATAGATAAATAAATTTGATTTAAACCCAAAATCACACCTATTTGTTAAATTTGTAAAATTTATAGCCCGTGTGAACTAAGAAAGTGCTGTCAAATTGACCTAAATTTATCTCCTGTAGAATATTAAGGTGCTTCTGTAAATAAGCTCAATTATTTATACTTCACAACTGTTACCACTAGGCACAACAAAATACTCGACTTTACATTTTTGCTATTAAACTGTTAAAAAAGTTCCCAAAAAACATGATCAAAATTTCAAAAGGGACACAACTATAAAGTTTATGAAAAACATGATTATAATAACAATTGGAACAGAAATATAAGAAATCTGCACAAATTTTATAGAGAGTTACCTCTAGCAAAGACAATGTCCTATCCTGGAAATCGTGTATATAAAGTTTAGGAAAAATATAACTCAATTGTATTGGAGTAGACTCAGCAAATTTTTATGGATGGACAGACATACAGATGGTCATGTTTATAGTCATACATAAAAGTAAATAAATATGATAATTAACTATACTATCCATTATTATAAATAGTTATGCTATAACCTTGTAATTTTGCTTTATGTTAATAAAGTTATTATACCCATGCAGTAGCTTACCAATAGTGGAGTTCCTTGATACTAAGTACCCTGTAGTTTGATTCAGCAAATCAGTATGTGTGGAATAATTACCATTACCTAAAAATAAATAAATAAATAAATAAATAAATAAATAAATAAATAAATAAATAAATGTTATAAATTTGAAGCTGCAAAACATGCACTTGGCAAAAACCAAACCCACTAACCAGAAACAAATAAGGGGTAAAAACCAAACCTACCAATCAGAAACAAGACAAAGGCAGTAGCCAAACCCACCAATCAAAAACAAGACAAAGGCAATAACCAAACCTACCAATCAGAAACAAGACAAAGGCAATAACCAAACCTACCAATCATAAATAAGACAAAAGGCAATAACCAAACATACCAATCAGAAATAAGACAAAAGGCAATAACCAAACCTACCAATTAGAATCAAGACAAAGGCAATAACCAAACCTACCAATCAGAAACAAGACAAAGGCAGTAACAAAACCTACCAATCAGAACAGGACAAAAGCAATTACCAAAAACACCAATCAGAAACAAGACAAAGGCAATAACCAAACCTACCAATCAGAAACAAGACAAAGGCAATAACCAAACCTACCAATCAGAAACAAGACAAAAGGCAGTAACCAAACCTACCAATCAGAAACAAGACAAAAGGCAATAACATAAACCTACCAATCAGAAACTTAACAAAGGCAATAACATCAACCTACCAATCAGAAACAAGACAAAGGCAATAACCAAACCTACCAATCAGAAACAAGACAAAAGGCAATAACCAAACCTACCAATCAGAAACAAGACAAAGGCAATAACCAAACCTACCAATCAGAAACAAGACAAAGGCAATAACCAAACCTACCAATCAGAAACAAGACAAAGGCAAAACCAAACCTACCAATCAGAGACAAGACAAAGACAATAACCAAACCTACCAATCAGAAACAAGACAAAGGCAATAACCAAACCTACCAATCAGAAACAAGACAAAGGCAATAACCAAACCTACCAATCAGAAACAAGACAAAGGCAATAACCAAACCTACCAATCAGAAATAAGACAAAAGGCAATAACCAAACCTACCAATCAGAAACAAGACAAAAGGCAATAACCAAACATACCAATCAGAAACAAGACAAAGGCAATAACCAAACCTACCAATCAGAAACAAGACAAAGGCAATAACATCAACCTACCAATCAGAAACAAGACAAAAGGCAATAACCAAACCTACCAATCAGAAACAAGACAAAGGCAATAACCAAACCTACCAATCAGAAACAAGACAAAGGCAATAACCAAACCTACCAATCAGAAACAAGACAAAGACAATAACCAAACCTACCAATCAGAAACAAGACAAAGGCAGTAACAAAACCTACCAATCAGAACAGGACAAAAGGCAATAACCAAACCTACCAATCAGAAACAAGACAAAAGGCAATAACCAAACCTACCAATCAGAAACAAGACAAAGGCAATAACCAAACCTACCAATCAGAAACAAGACAAAGACAATAACCAAACCTACCAATCAGAAACAAGACAAAGGCAATAACCAAACCTACCAATCAGAAACAAGACAAAGGCAAGTAACAAAACCTACCAATCAGAACAGGACAAAAGCAATTACAAAACACCAATCAGAAAAAGACAAAGGCAATACCAAAAACCTACCAATTAGAAACAAGACAAAGGCAATAACCAAACCTACCAATCAGAAACAAGACAAAGGCAATAACCAACCTACCAATCAGAAACAAGACAAAGGCAATAACCAAACCTACCAATCAGAAACAAGACAAAGGCAATAACCAAACCTACCAATCAGAAACAAGACAAAGGCAATAACCAAACCTACCAATCAGAAACAAGACAAAGGCAATAACCAAACCTACCAATCAGAAACAAGACAAAGGCAATAACCAAACCTACCAATCAGAAACAAGACAAATGCAGTAACCAGACCTACCAATCAGAAACAGGACAAATGCAATTACCAAAAACACCAATCAGAAACAAGACAAAGGTAATAACCAAACCTACCAATCAGAAACAAGACAAAGGCAATAACCAAACCTACCAATCAGAAACAAGACAAAGGCAATAACCAAACCTACCAATCAGAAACAAGACAAAGGCAATAACCAAACCTACCAATCAGAAACAAGACAAAGGTAATAACCAAACCTACCAATCAGAAACTAAACAAAGGCAGTAATGAAAACCTACCAAGCAGAAACAAGACAAAGGCAGTTATTATCAGAGGTGTTCAATACGGCAGTCACAGTGAAGTTTGTTAAGCTCTTTGCTTTACTCATGTAAAGTTTAATAATAATAAGTAAACCTACTTGTATTATCAACATCATCTATGGCTTCTGTTGTGTGTTGATCATTCCATGTTTCTTCATTAAACACTTGTAATGATCTGTTTGTGGGTAAACCTGAAAAAAGTTTTAAAGTTAGACTCTAGTTCTTTTTCTTAACAAACCATCTAAATGTTATATTACCATAAAACCCATGTAAATTATGCACTTTTTTATAAAAATAAAATTGAAGTTTAGAGAGTGCTTAAATTACATAAGTAATTGTTTACATATCTTTTTTTTGTCTTCTAGCTGATGTTTAAGACACTCTGAATCGAAACATTTTGTACCGTAAGTTAGCCCATCTGATGGCAAAATTAGGATGTGCAGAAAAAATAAGGCATTTAATGTTATTCATTTGCCTTTTATTTATGTTTAAAGGTATATAATGCTAATTTTTTTCTATACAAACAAATTGGAAACAACTGCCATATTTTAACTGATTGGAGTTCCCACCAATTTAATGGAGCACTCTTAACACTATAGGTAGCAACAGTGATAATCTTAACTTGATACTACATGATTAAATGTATAATCTTGACTGTAAGGATTTTTGTTTTAATGATGCCAAATCATCTATAAAATAGAATTTTCCTGAATATAACTTAAGCAAATTTTGACAGTAACTGATATTCAAATTACACGTAGTGAAAATCGCCTGTACCGCTCACCTGGGCCGTTAACAGCACAAAAACACAATAAATATTACATTTAAGGAGCAATAACTCTGATGTGGATATTTAGATATTTATGAGACTTGCTACTCGCATCTGTGACCTTGACCTTCGAACCAATGACCATAATCTATAGCTATATATTAAAATTATCATTGCATCAATACCAACAATATTCTATACATGTCTATATAAAAGGTTTATAGTTTTCGAGATAATTCACAATTTTGGTATTGTTTTGCTACTGTGACCTTGACCTTTGGACCCATGACCTTTTTCTATACAACAAAATGATTGTTGCATCAATGCCAACAATATTCTAATATACATGTTTATATAAAAAGTTTATAGTTTTTGAGATAATCAATCATTTTGGTATTGATTTGCTACTGTGACCTTGACCTTTGGACCCATGACCTTTTTCTTTATGTCAAAATTATCGCTGTATCAATACCTACAACATTCTAATATATATGCTTATACAAAAAGTTCACAGTTTTCAAGATAATGAACCGTTTCAGTTTTCTTTGGCATCTGTGACCTTGACCTTTAAACCAATGACCTAAATCTATATAAAGAATGGAACAATCTAGAGGATAGTGACGAATTCATTCGGAACATCCTCTGGATGTGAAATGATAAAGGCGACAACTTTCTCATTTTCAGCCGCGTATTATGGCATCTTGAGGAAGAAGGTGAAGGAAACTATAAATTTTGCTAAGAAGGTGAAGGAAACTATAAATTTTGCTAAAACTTTCTGAGTTTATGGAGTCTAATGCGATCTAGCTATCTAACTTGGTTAAATTTTTGGGTAAAATATGGATCATACTTAATTTTGGGGTCAAACATGCCAAAAATGGATTTTTCCAAAAAAAAATCTGTTTGACATTTGTTTAACCGACTCCTGCTCAATAACCGTTCATTGTACAAAAAAGTCGTCCATTGACCGAAAAATGTTTAAGATCTTAAGGAAAAAACGGTATTCTTATGTTTTTTCTATCTTGCACACATAATTCACAAAAAGTTGACCCTATCGCTCAAAATAAAAAATTCCGCGTGTAAGCACGTGAAGTTTGGCGGAAATTTTCCACATCTGAAATTTCTGCATTCAGGCTCTTCAAACGGCTTTTGTGAAATCGCCACTTAGAGTATCAACTTGAAAGTCGGTAAAAATATATTTTAAAGTATTAAGACAATAACGGTATTTTTGTATTTTTTCTATTTTATGTACAAAATTTATATTAAATGTTTAAATTCAACCCTTCTTCCAATACAGAAAAGTCCGCCAAATTGAACGTAACAATCGTACGATTTCATTGACAAGGTCAAAGTTCAATGCATCACTTCTCCAATCAGTGATCGGCATCTCGAGATACCTACCAAAGAAGCCATTTTGTTCATAGATCAAACATGACGCCTATTCAAGTGTCCATTTAGATTTACGGACACACGGACATAATATAGTCTGTAAAGGTGCGCTTAGAATACCTACGTTAGTTCTCCTGTCAATAGGTGGAATATACAGTGCAAGCCGCTATTGAAAAATTTTGAGCGCTGCAGGACATTTCACCACGATGATTATATATCAGGTAAGCCTTGGATATTGTTAGACCATGTTTTTTGATTATGTGTTAACTTTGTGAAACCAGACAAAGTGATTACTCGAAGTTATTATCTGATTAGAGTCCGAGATCGACAAGCAGAAGCTACTTGTCGGACAAATAATTTATGTACAGGCATGTTGAAAGTTAAACACTGAGCTGCCCAACTCTCGGCCCCTCGGCAACAGTTGTTCCTTGGACAACTCGGCAATTCATTTGGTATTTCGGTATTTTGACTTTTCCACAACGAGACAGCTCATTCGATAATGACAAGGCTTTAAGTTCAAGCTATTTCTAAATAAATCGATAAAAAATAAATGACAAAAATGTAAATAAAATTAACGCCAGGACGGTGGAGTACCTGATTATTTTCAGAATTTTCTGAATCTTATATTCCATTAATGGCATTATAATGGATAAAAAAAATGGCCAACTGCAATCACAGTGTCAATACACAACTTTCAACACCTTTTGGTGTTCACTGACAGTGTTGCTATAATCAGTAGTCCAACATGTGTTTCCCCCTTATTTTTAGTGTATTCTTGTATTTCTTGATGGACCTTGCTATTTCCAAGAACATTCTATCAGCTACTAAGCTATGTCCATCTCCCACTCGGAAGTGAGATTCTAACCTACTATTTATTTAGCCTATTTCGGAGAAAGCAAGATCGCAAAATACTCTATAACTTTCAATACGACGGGTACAAATCGATGATTCTTTTACTTATATGAGCTGAGTCCTAACTGAAAACTTTTGTTTCGGTTCCATCCTTGCTTAATTTATCATTTTATGCGACGAAATATAATCTGGGTGGGTGTTTACAATGGTATGGAGAGACACTGATCTATAACAGTTGGCTTGTGTTTTATTCATTGAGACAACTTAATCATCAAGGACCTTGGCTTCACAGTATAAAAATTACACTGTCAGTTCAATAGGTTTTTTCAGGTACTCTGATTTCCTCCACCCTCTCAGAATTGAAACCTTCAGAATTTACCTCTTTTTTGTACCATAAGAATCTTGAGTGGGGTATTATACAGCAATACTCCACTCATTCAGAAACCACTGCAGTAGCTCAATTATTAGATTGCTTGCTCCATATGTGGGAGGTTGTGGGTTTGAATCCCAGCCACTTAAAAATAGGTACTGACTGTTATATTACCAAGAATTCAGCATTTAGAAACAAAGAGGCCTTAAAAACTGATGTCCGGTGCCACGGCAGGTGTGATACATGAAAAAACCTCACCACACCTTGCCCTGAGAACATCAAAAATGTCTGCCAGTTCACCATTAGCTGGTGATGTCTCAAAATAAAAGAAATATTCTTGACTGTATGTAAAAAACAATTCAATCAATCACTCAATTGATCCACTCATTCAGAATATACATTCTGCATTAATTGCATTAATTTATTCATCTATTTGATCATGTTGATCACTGGTGAGTTTTTAAATTGTTATGTACTTATTTATATAATTTAATCAGATTTTTTATTTCTTATAATCTACTTCTATCCTGGAATGGAATGTGTTGCTTTGTGGTCCGTTTTAATTTTCTGTTGCAGCTTTGATGGTTCATCGACTAAACCCACCTATCAATATACAGCTGGTTTGGATGTCAGCAATTTGACACCCTGAAACAGGATCTTGAAGAATCTTGACTGGGAAGTAATTAAATATAAAAGAGTGTTACTCCACCCCATCAAGATAAGTGATAGAATTTTAACGGGTATGAAGCATCAATATTCAACTTCGCCAACTCTTGGTACAAGTGAAAAAATCTTGTCTGGGAAGTAAAACATCATTTCTAGACTCCCATCATCTCAGAACTGACCATCTTAATATAAGTGAAAGAATCTTGACTTGGGTGTAAAACTGTTTTAATCCATTCCACCATTCCTGAACTGATTGTCTCGATACATGCCAGTATAATTTAAATGGTTTTTTCTTACTAAAGTCAAGAGTGTTTTCACTTATATCAAGGCAGTTATATCATGAATGGTAGAGGAAACTGGAATGCCAAGAGAAAACCACAGACCTTTGGAAAGCAAACCAACAAACTTTCTCGCACTAAGATCTATTAAACCAACATGGCCTTAATGGGGTAATGATTGCCTTTGTAACTGAGACAAATGCACATGGAAAACTGGGACCTTCCCAAACTAACAGAATGTTTTGCCATTGAGCTACCTGGTCATCTGTTGAGCACAGTCCCCCACACCTTAATCGATCTATTGAATGAGTTTTATCTAGTTCAGAATATTTCACTTATATCAAGATGTCACCAGGTCTGTTTTAAACATTTGTCAGTTTTGAAAGGCAAGTACTGTAGATATATGTACCAACCTAACCTGAACACCCGATGTAGACAATGTGTCATTTTGATATGTAAATGAAGGTCATGAGTTCAAAGGTCAAGGTCATAGAAACAACAGAAAATTGAAATGGTTAATCATCTGGAAATCTATCAATTTTTAGCTCGCCTGAGCACAAAGTGCTCAAGTGAGCTATTGTGATCAGTCTTTGTCTGTCATGCGTCCTGCGTTGTTCCTCAACTTTTCATTGTTAACACTCTAGAGAGGCAACAGGTTTAGTTATAACTTCATCAAACTTGTCCAGAATGGTGTTCAGGACAAAAGCTAAGTCAAGTTCGTATATGGGTCATGTTGGGTCAATAAGTCAGTCACTTGGTCAAATCATAGAAAAACCTTTTTAACACTCTAGAGTCCATATTTTTGTCCAATCTTCATATAATTTGTCCAGAACAATGTTCATGACCAAAGCAAGGTCAAGTTCATATATGGGTCATGTTGGGTCAATAAGTAGGTTATAAGGTCAAATCATAGAAAAACCTTGTTAACACACTAGCGTCCATATTTTTTGTCCAATCTTGATATAATTTGTCCAGAACAATGTTTATGACCAAAGCAAGGTCAAGTTTGTATATGGGTCATGTTTGGTCAATAAGTAGGTCACTAGGTCATATCATAGAAAAACCTTGTTAACACTATAGAGTCCATATTTTTTGTCCAATCTTCATATAATTTGTTCAGAACAATGTTCATGACCAAAGCAAGGTCAAGTTCATATATGGGTCATGTTGGTTCAATATGTAGGTCACTAGATGAAATTAAAGAAAAACCTTATTAACACTCTAGAGTCTATATATTTTGTCCAATCTTCATATAATTTGTCCAGATTAATGTACATGACAAAAGCAAAGTCAAGATTGTAAATGGGTCATTTTTGGTCAATAAGTAGGTCACTGGGTCAAATCATAGAAAAACCTTGTTAACACTCTAGAGTCCATATTTTTTCCCAGAACAATGTCCATAACAAAAGCAAGGTCAACTTTGTATATGGATCATGTTGGGTCAATAAGTAGGTCACTATGTCAAATCATAGAAAAACCTTGTTAACACACTAGAGTACGTATTTATGATATTTGTCCAATCTTCATATAATTTGTCCAGAATGATGTTCATGACCAAAGCAAGGTGAAGTTCGTATATGGGTCATATTGGGTCAATAACTAGGTTACTACTTCAAATCTTTAAAACATTCTAGAGTCCATATGTTTTGTCCAATCTTTATATAATTTGTCCAGGACAAAAACTAGGTCAAGTTTATATTTACTAAAAATGAACACTGTTAACATTAATTGATAAATGTGTAGAATTTAAATTATTCTCAGGTGAGCGCCCAGAGCCTCATGACCCTCTTGTTTTTACATACATGTGTATATAGGCATGTATATTGGATTGTTGTAGGTATTTGTACAACATTCATTTTGAGATGTAAATGAAGGTCATGAGTTCATAGGTCAAGGTCATAGATACAAAAAAATATTTAAATTGTTAATTTTCTGGAAAACCTTAAACTTTTTTATAGGCATGTATATTTGAATATTGTAGGTATTGCTACAATTGAATATTGTAGGTATTGCTACAACAGTCATTTTGCTGTAAAGATGAAGTTCATTGATTAAAAGGTCAAGGTCACAGATGCGAAAGTATACTGAAATGGTTAATTGTCTGAAAAACTATAAACTTTTTGTACAGGCATGTGTATTGGAATACAATGGGAATCCTCTAGATTGTTCCATTCTTTCCCGCGAAACCCCTTAAGGTGTCGCCATACTAGTATCAAAATGATCGTTACATCAAAACCAACAAAATTCCAATATACATGCTTATACAAAAAGTTTATAGTTTTCGAGATAATTAACCATTTTGGTATTGTTTTCCTACTGTGACTTTGACCTTTGGACCCATGACCTTTTTCTATACAACAAAATGATTGTTGCATCAATGCCAACAATATTCTAATATACATGTTTATATAAAAAGTTTATAGTTTTTGAGATAATCAATCATTTTGGTATTGATTTGCTACTGTGACCTTGACCTTTGGACCCATGACCTTTTTCTTTATGTCAAAATTATCGCTGTATCAATACCTACAACATTCTAATATATATGCTTATACAAAAAGTTCACAGTTTTCAAGATAATGAACCGTTTCAGTTTTCTTTGGCATCTGTGACCTTGACCTTTAAACCAATGACCTAAATCTATATAAAGAATGGAACAATCTAGAGGATAGTGACGAATTCATTCGGAACATCCTCTGGATGTGAAATGATAAAGGCGACAACTTTCTCATTTTCAGCCGCGTATTATGGCATCTTGAGGAAGAAGGTGAAGGAAACTATAAATTTTGCTAAGAAGGTGAAGGAAACTATAAATTTTGCTAAAACTTTCTGAGTTTATGGAGTCTAATGCGATCTAGCTATCTAACTTGGTTAAATTTTTGGGTAAAATATGGATCATACTTAATTTTGGGGTCAAACATGCCAAAAATGGATTTTTCCAAAAAAAAATCTGTTTGACATTTGTTTAACCGACTCCTGCTCAATAACCGTTCATTGTACAAAAAAGTCGTCCATTGACCGAAAAATGTTTAAGATCTTAAGGAAAAAACGGTATTCTTATGTTTTTTCTATCTTGCACACATAATTCACAAAAAGTTGACCCTATCGCTCAAAATAAAAAATTCTGCGTGTAAGCACGTGAAGTTTGGCGGAAATTTTCCACATCTGAAATTTCTGCATTCAGGCTCTTCAAACAGCTTTTGTGAAATCGCCACTTAGAGTATCAACTTGAAAGTCGGTAAAAATATATTTTAAAGTATTAAGACAATAACGGTATTTTTGTATTTTTTCTATTTTATGTACAAAATTTATATTAAATGTTTAAATTCAACCCTTCTTCCAATACAGAAAAGTCCGCCAAATTGAACGTAACAATCGTACGATTTCATTGACAAGGTCAAAGTTCAATGCATCACTTCTCCAATCAGTGATCGGCATCTCGAGATACCTACCAAAGAAGCCATTTTGTTCATAGATCAAACATGACGCCTATTCAAGTGTCCATTTAGATTTACGGACACACGGACATAATATAGTCTGTAAAGGTGCGCTTAGAATACCTACGTTAGTTCTCCTGTCAATAGGTGGAATATACAGTGCAAGCCGCTATTGAAAAATTTTGAGCGCTGCAGGACATTTCACCACGATGATTATATATCAGGTAAGCCTTGGATATTGTTAGACCATGTTTTTTGATTATGTGTTAACTTTGTGAAACCAGACAAAGTGATTACTCGAAGTTATTATCTGATTAGAGTCCGAGATCGACAAGCAGAAGCTACTTGTCGGACAAATAATTTATGTACAGGCATGTTGAAAGTTAAACACTGAGCTGCCCAACTCTCGGCCCCTCGGCAACAGTTGTTCCTTGGACAACTCGGCAATTCATTTGGTATTTCGGTATTTTGACTTTTCCACAACGAGACAGCTCATTCGATAATGACAAGGCTTTAAGTTCAAGCTATTTCTAAATAAATCGATAAAAATAAATGACAAAAATGTACATAAAATTAACGCCAGGACGGTGGAGTACCTGATTATTTTCAGAATTTTCTGAATCTTATATTCCATTAATGGCATTATAATGGATAAAAAAAATGGCCAACTGCAATCACAGTGTCAATACACAACTTTCAACACCTTTTGGTGTTCACTGACAGTGTTGCTATAATCAGTAGTCCAACATGTGTTTCCCCCTTATTTTTAGTGTATTCTTGTATTTCTTGATGGACCTTGCTATTTCCAAGAACATTCTATCAGCTACTAAGCTATGTCCATCTCCCACTCGGAAGTGAGATTCTAACCTACTATTTATTTAGCCTATTTCGGAGAAAGCAAGATCGCAAAATACTCTATAACTTTCAATACGACGGGTACAAATCGATGATTCTTTTACTTATATGAGCTGAGTCCTAACTGAAAACTTTTGTTTCGGTTCCATCCTTGCTTAATTTATCATTTTATGCGACGAAATATAATCTGGGTGGGTGTTTACAATGGTATGGAGAGACACTGATCTATAACAGTTGGCTTGTGTTTTATTCATTGAGACAACTTAATCATCAAGGACCTTGGCTTCACAGTATAAAAATTACACTGTCAGTTCAATAGGTTTTTTTCAGGTACTCTGATTTCCTCCACCCTCTCAGAATTGAAACCTTCAGAATTTACCTCTTTTTTGTACCATAAGAATCTTGAGTGGGGTATTATACAGCAATACTCCACTCATTCAGAAACCACTGCAGTAGCTCAATTATTAGATTGCTTGCTCCATATGTGGGAGGTTGTGGGTTTGAATCCCAGCCACTTAAAAATAGGTACTGACTGTTATATTACCAAGAATTCAGCATTTAGAAACAAAGAGGCCTTAAAAACTGATGTCCGGTGCCACGGCAGGTGTGATACATGAAAAAACCTCACCACACCTTGCCCTGAGAACATCAAAAATGTCTGCCAGTTCACCATTAGCTGGTGATGTCTCAAAATAAAAGAAATATTCTTGACTGTATGTAAAAAACAATTCAATCAATCACTCAATTGATCCACTCATTCAGAATATACATTCTGCATTAATTGCATTAATTTATTCATCTATTTGATCATGTTGATCACTGGTGAGTTTTTAAATTGTTATGTACTTATTTATATAATTTAATCAGATTTTTTATTTCTTATAATCTACTTCTATCCTGGAATGGAATGTGTTGCTTTGTGGTCCGTTTTAATTTTCTGTTGCAGCTTTGATGGTTCATCGACTAAACCCACCTATCAATATACAGCTGGTTGGATGTCAGCAATTGACACCCTGAAACAGGATCTTGAAGAATCTTGACTGGGAAGTAATTAAATATAAAAGAGTGTTACTCCACCCCATCAAGATAAGTGATAGAATTTTAACGGGTATGAAGCATCAATATTCAACTTCGCCAACTCTTGGTACAAGTGAAAAAATCTTGTCTGGGAAGTAAAACATCATTTCTAGACTCCCATCATCTCAGAACTGACCATCTTAATATAAGTGAAAGAATCTTGACTTGGGTGTAAAACTGTTTTAATCCATTCCACCATTCCTGAACTGATTGTCTCGATACATGCCAGTATAATTTAAATGGTTTTTTCTTACTAAAGTCAAGTGTTTTCACTTATATCAAGGCAGTTATATCATGAATGGTAGAGGAAACTGGAATGCCAAGAGAAAACCACAGACCTTTGGAAAGCAAACCAACAAACTTTCTCGCACTAAGATCTATTAAACCAACATGGCCTTAATGGGGTAATGATTGCCTTTGTAACTGAGACAAATGCACATGGAAAACTGGGACCTTCCCAAACTAACAGAATGTTTTGCCATTGAGCTACCTGGTCATCTGTTGAGCACAGTCCCCCACACCTTAATCGATCTATTGAATGAGTTTTATCTAGTTCAGAATATTTCACTTATATCAAGATGTCACCAGGTCTGTTTTAAACATTTGTCAGTTTTGAAAGGCAAGTACTGTAGATATATGTACCAACCTAACCTGAACACCCGATGTAGACAATGTGTCATTTTGATATGTAAATGAAGGTCATGAGTTCAAAGGTCAAGGTCATAGAAACAACAGAAAATTGAAATGGTTAATCATCTGGAAATCTATCAATTTTTAGCTCGCCTGAGCACAAAGTGCTCAAGTGAGCTATTGTGATCAGTCTTTGTCTGTCATGCGTCCTGCGTTGTTCCTCAACTTTTCATTGTTAACACTCTAGAGAGGCAACAGGTTTAGTTATAACTTCATCAAACTTGTCCAGAATGGTGTTCAGGACAAAAGCTAAGTCAAGTTCGTATATGGGTCATGTTGGGTCAATAAGTCAGTCACTTGGTCAAATCATAGAAAAACCTTTTTAACACTCTAGAGTCCATATTTTTGTCCAATCTTCATATAATTTGTCCAGAACAATGTTCATGACCAAAGCAAGGTCAAGTTCATATATGGGTCATGTTGGGTCAATAAGTAGGTTATAAGGTCAAATCATAGAAAAACCTTGTTAACACACTAGCGTCCATATTTTTTGTCCAATCTTGATATAATTTGTCCAGAACAATGTTTATGACCAAAGCAAGGTCAAGTTTGTATATGGGTCATGTTTGGTCAATAAGTAGGTCACTAGGTCATATCATAGAAAAACCTTGTTAACACTATAGAGTCCATATTTTTTGTCCAATCTTCATATAATTTGTTCAGAACAATGTTCATGACCAAAGCAAGGTCAAGTTCATATATGGGTCATGTTGGTTCAATATGTAGGTCACTAGATGAAATTAAAGAAAAACCTTATTAACACTCTAGAGTCTATATATTTTGTCCAATCTTCATATAATTTGTCCAGATTAATGTACATGACAAAAGCAAAGTCAAGATTGTAAATGGGTCATTTTTGGTCAATAAGTAGGTCACTGGGTCAAATCATAGAAAAACCTTGTTAACACTCTAGAGTCCATATTTTTTCCCAGAACAATGTCCATAACAAAAGCAAGGTCAACTTTGTATATGGATCATGTTGGGTCAATAAGTAGGTCACTATGTCAAATCATAGAAAAACCTTGTTAACACACTAGAGTACGTATTTATGATATTTGTCCAATCTTCATATAATTTGTCCAGAATGATGTTCATGACCAAAGCAAGGTGAAGTTCGTATATGGGTCATATTGGGTCAATAACTAGGTTACTACTTCAAATCTTTAAAACATTCTAGAGTCCATATGTTTTGTCCAATCTTTATATAATTTGTCCAGGACAAAAACTAGGTCAAGTTTATATTTACTAAAAATGAACACTGTTAACATTAATTGATAAATGTGTAGAATTTAAATTATTCTCAGGTGAGCGCCCAGAGCCTCATGACCCTCTTGTTTTTACATACATGTGTATATAGGCATGTATATTGGATTGTTGTAGGTATTTGTACAACATTCATTTTGAGATGTAAATGAAGGTCATGAGTTCATAGGTCAAGGTCATAGATACAAAAAAATATTTAAATTGTTAATTTTCTGGAAAACCTTAAACTTTTTTATAGGCATGTATATTTGAATATTGTAGGTATTGCTACAATTGAATATTGTAGGTATTGTTACAACAGTCATTTTGCTGTAAAGATGAAGTTCATTGATTAAAAGGTCAAGGTCACAGATGCGAAAGTATACTGAAATGGTTAATTGTCTGAAAAACTATAAACTTTTTGTACAGGCATGTGTATTGGAATACAATGGGAATCCTCTAGATTGTTCCATTCTTTCCCGCGAAACCCCTTAAGGTGTCGCCATACTAGTATCAAAATGATCGTTACATCAAAACCAACAAAATTCCAATATACATGCTTATACAAAAAGTTTATAGTTTTCGAGATAATTAACCATTTTGGTATTGTTTTCCTACTGTGACTTTGACCTTTGGACCCATGACCTTTTTCTGTACATCAAAATGATCGTTGTATCAATACCTACAACATTCTAATATACATGCTTATACAAAGAGTTCATAGTTTTCAAGATAATGAACCATTTCAGTTTTCTTTGGCATCTGTGACCTTGACCTTTAAACCAATGACCTAAATCTATATATCAAAATGATCGTTACATCAATACCAACAACATTCCAATATACATACCTATACAAAAAGTTTATAGTTTTCCAGATAATTAACGATTTTGGTATTGATTTGCTACTGTGACCTTGACCTTTGGACCCATGACCTGTTTCTATACATCAAAATGACCGTTGTATCAATACCTACAACATTCTAATATACATGCTTATACAAAAAGTTTATAGTTTTCAAGAAAATGAACCATTTCAGTATTCTTTCACATCTGTGACCTTGACCTTTGAACCAATGACCTAAATCTATAAATCAAAATGATCGTTACATCAATACCAACAATATTCCAATATACATGCCTATACAAAAAGTTTATAGTTTTCAAGATAATTAACCATTTTGGTATTGATTTGCTACTGTGACCTTGACCTTTGGACCCATGACCTTTTTCTATACTTCAAAATGATCGTTGTATCAATACCTACAACATTCTAATATACATGCCTATACAAAAAGTTAATAGTTTTCAAGATAATGAACCATTTTAGTATTCTTTCGCATCTGTGACCTTGACCTTTGAACCAATGACCTTAATCTATATATCAAAATGATCGTTACATCAATACCAACAATATTCCAATATACATACCTATACAAAAAGTTTATAGTTTTCCAGATAATAAATAATAATAGAAAGGTAAAAAATTAAGTCATGACCTTCATAATTGACCTTGACACCATTTTGAAGGTAATTACAAGAATATGTCAAAACTGAAAACCCCATGTCATTATCTGGTCAGATAGTCAAGTTTTAACAATTTGAAGCTTTTTTAAGATTTTTTCAAAATTAAACGCAAAAACGCGTAACCTATTTTTTGTCCGAATTTCAAAAAATCAACAAACTATAGGCTTAAGACCCTAGAGAAGCCAAATATCACATCAGATTTTTTCTACAATCATTGATTTTGGAGAAGAAGATTTTTTAAGATTTTTGCAACCCTAGGTCACCTTGACCTAGATATGGTAGCCATGGCAACGCCACGAACAAATCCGAATTGCACCGGCCCATATATACTTCTTACCAAGTTTCATTGAAATCTGTCCAGTTGTTTCAGAGGAGAAGTCGAAAATGTGTGTTAACGACGCACGCATGCACGCATTCACGCACGCACGCACATACACAGGCTGCGCTATGCCATAAGCTCACGTGACCTATGGTCAGGTGAGCTAAAAACCAAGTCATCAGTTTTAAAACATTAATATACTATATAAATATACACAGGCAATGCATAACAAATAAACATCAAAAAGACTTTATTATTTATTTTAAACACATTAATACTATTGTATGTATCTATTTTAAATACTTTTATCTATTGTCATATAATGATAATCCAATTAACATTTGAAAAACACTACAAAAATATTAGAATAATCGGTTAAGTTTCATAATCCAATCGGCACAAAAATACTAGAATAATCAGTAAAGTTTCATTATCCAATCACCATTTGAAAAGCACTGCAAAAATACAAGAATGGTAAAGTTTCATAATCCAATCACCATTTGAAAAGCACTACAAAAATACAAGAATGATCGGTAAAGTTTCATAATCCAATTACCACAAAAATATTTGAATAATCGGTAAAGTTTCATAATCCAATCACCATTTGAAAGCACTGCAAAATACTAGAATAATTGTTTAAGTTTGAAAACTTGAAAGGCACTAGAATGAAAATTTATGATCACTTTAAAATCACCATCAGTCATTCCCGTTTATTATTGTCAAAACCAAGGAATTCGTCCTCTGACATGAGATTTCTTAGCATAAAAAATCACAGTTGTCCTTGTCATTATAATACACATTCATGGCATCATCTTGTTCATCATCATTGTTGTCATTTGTTCCCCGAGATTCCAATAAAACACTGTCCTGTGTACCATTAAGATTGTTCAATATACTGCACTTTAGAAATGATTTCAAAATTATTTCTGGGTCAAGTTCATCCCATGCCTCTACTATCCAATGACAAATGTCATCTAATTTGGGTTTCCTCATTTTGGCCACCTTTAGTAAAAGAATGTTTGTCGCCACATATCCAGTTATTCCATTTTGCCACATGGCACACTTCATAGGTTTTATTCACACAACATCTAGGGGCTGTAGAATTGACTTCATTCCACCAGGAATGATAGCAAGTTCGCTATTGTCAAACTTCAGTACATCTTTCACATATTCTGATTTATGACACCTAAAACTATCCAACACTAACAAGCTATGCTCACAGGTATTAGGACGACCTCACCACACAAGTTTAACCTGTCCTTCATGCTAGACTCCATCCAGCCCTTTTCGTGCACTCAAACTATTATTCCTTTGGGAATGTTCAATTTTAGTAGTGTTTTTCTTTTAAAGATAACGCATGGTTGCAATTTCGTACCTGTACAGGGAACTGTTCTACTATAGTGTTTTCTGGAAAAGTATAATCCCGTCAAGATTTACCAATCAAATCAGAGGTGTATCAAAGGTTGAAACATGTTAAAATGGATTTTTAATTGAATTGATGTATTTTGCATTGCAAGGTATTAGAATTAATCACTACTTGTGGTGTCAGATAAGGATATATAAGAACTTGGAGTGATTGATTGGTCAATTGAATGGGGTATTGCATCCCAGTCAAGAATGTTTTAACTACATGGGGGTTCAAACCCATGGCATCCCACATAAGAAACAAGCACTCTATAAACTGAGCTACTGTAGTGATTAGAACTCAGGTTGAGATTAACGTATCCTATCTGGATACCACAAATAGTGATAGACACTATAAATTAATCAACTGCTGTATTACAAATCATTATAATGGTCTTATTAAGGAGAGTATACATTAAATTTTGACGTAATATATGCTCTTATGATGCCAACTAAAATTAACATTATTTTTTCTAGGAAAGTAATTACTTTATGCCTTTATCATGTTTATGCCCATGACAAAAATTACGACTGATTAGACAAAGAGTTTAAATTTTTTATCAAATCAACAATTTAAATCTCACCTAATATGGCAATAGAAATAAATTTTAATTTTTTAACAATTCACTTGTTTAATTTGAACTTAAAATGGCAATAGAACTTATTGCCATCTCCAAAAATATTCCAATGTAATCTTTTTATTGTTGACTTATGTTTTGATTTTTTATAAAAAAAATTATTTTTAAACAGACTTGATTTCCCCTGTTCCCCTTCAAGTTTTATATCACAGAATATACAAGAGCTAATATAAAAAGAAGGTCATGAAGGCCCTGGATGCTCACCCGGGAATTATTTGTATTTAGCTCAATTTAGAAATAATATAACCTTTAAACATGGTTAACAGAATTGTTTCAATAGTTTGAACTTAATGACCTACTTAATTATCTAACATGACCCATAGGCGTACCTAGCTTAGCTTATTGCCAAGATAATTCTGGACAAATTTGAAGAAAAATTGTTTTGACATATTTGGCTTCTAGAGTGTTAAATAGAAGTTTGAATTATTTTGTCTTAAGTAACCAATCATGAACCCAACATGAACACTTTGATTAGCAGGAAAGGTTCAAATTTAAAATTTCAAAAATTACATAACATTAAGTGTGAATTAAACAATTTTATTTTAAAGATGATGAAGATATTAACTTCAGACAGCCTGAACTGTAAAATAAACATGAAAGCTAGCTTAAGTAGGAACAACAACAAAAATTAAAACAAAAGTTTAGAACATAAATTATTGAAAATCAAGCTGAATATCGACCCTATGTCATGAAAAACACAGTAAATATTTCATTTTTTCCCATTGAGAATCAAGCTGAATATCTACCCAAAGTCATGGATATTAGAAAAATACAGTGTCCAACAAAACTCTTTAATCCAAATGGAAAGTGCAGATTCCTGGTGCTTGGTACTAAGTTATTTAAATCATCATAAATTATTGAACAAAATAAAATCAAGAAACCTTTAATAATGACATACATACATAAATCAACCAGTCTAATATTTAAATACAGTCATTAATTCTAATTAAGAAACCATATACACTTAATCCAAAAGAAACCTCCAAGGAAATATTTGAGAAATCTCATCATTTTACCATTAACTCTAGTCTGAAATATTTCCTGTTTTTCATATGATTTTGAATTGAAAAATATAAACCAGGACAAGGCCTTGAGTGCTCATCTGGGAATAATGTGCATTAAATAGTTCAATTTTGAACTAATGTAACCTATAAAAGGTTAACAGAGTTCTCCAATAGTTTGAACCACTTAACAGTTAACCTTATAATTTGTTCATTAAACCAGGACAAGGCCTTGAGTGCTCACCTGGGAATAATGTGCATTAAATTACTCAAACTCTATAAAAGGTTAATAGAGTTCTGGAATAGTTCAAACCACTTAACAGTTAACTTATAATTTGTTCATTAAACCAGGACAAGGCCTTGAGTGCTCACCTGGGAATAATGTGCATTAAATAACTCAATTTCTATAAAAGGTTAACAGAGTTCTGCAATAGTTTAAACCACTTAACAGTTAACTTATAATTTGTTCATTTCGTGAAATTTGATAAAACAAAATGATCACACAGTTTTACATTGAATTGTAAAAATTTCTTAAATGTCATCAAATAATAATTACTTGACTTTTTGAACAGATAATGGTTTAGGGTGTTTAGTTTTGACATTTTCTAGAAATTACCTTCAAAATGGGTCAGGTCAAAGGTCAAGATTGAAATAATTTTTTTTTTACTTTTGAAATACCATATCAAATCTTATGTGAAAAAAACAAACTTTTTTTCTATTTATAATTTTTCTAACATTTTTACAAACGTATTAGACAAGGACACCGTTCAGGCACACATATACTCATTCATTCAATTAACATATAGGAACCATATTTACATATGTTCTTGATTAGTGTTGGGTACCACGAAAAATTTTGTACCGCGGTATACACCCTTCCAGAAATAGCCGGAAACTGGTTATCGCTCTTGATATGACGTCACACCGGGAAGGCTATCTATCGATCCCATCATCATGTACAGTATATTCACTCAGTTCGAGTATATGTTAGGTGTCATATGTAAGCTACAGGTGAGATGATAAACCGACAAAGCGAATATTACTTTAAATAAATTACAAATTATGAATGGACTAATTAAACAAATTTTAAACACATAGATGATCATCCGAAAAGACACTTAACATTGTAAAGGATTGTGTAGAATTTGTTGTAATTTCTTCAACAAAATAATAAGTTTTATTTTTACTAGAAAATTGCAATTTGTAAATGTTCAAATTTGAAAAATATAAAATACATGTACGTATATTTATTAATATCTTGGACCATTTAATTACCCTCAAGGACATTTAAAATTCATATTTTATGTATCCGACTGGAAATATTTTAATTTTTTAATCAAATTACTACAAACGTTCACCTTCCACTTTTTTCTTATCTATCTTTATTTATTTAATAAAATCGGATTTTTCATAAAACTTATTTACAAAATATTGATATAAATTAAACAATTCATATACATAATTGATAGTCAAAATAATTTGAAAACTTAAATTTTCCTGTGATTACAAATTAGCGACATCTTAAAGTTGTATTTAAAAATCAATGTTCAACGGATTAAACTTTCATTAAAGAAACATCCGTTATTGCTAAAAAATGTTAAAGGTTCTGAAAATTTATTTTCAAAATTATTAATAAAAATATTAAAAAAAAAAAAAAAAAAAAAACAACAACAACATTGAAATTTCGGTTGTATGGTTAAAATTTTGGTCAAATTTATATAAATAACAACTGATTCTAAGTAGAAATGATGGCATCCTTACCTAAGTTGACTTAAAAAATAGGACTTTTAATTGGTTTCATTAATCCAATTTGCAATTAACAAGTCTCTAGATTATCTGATTACGAGATGAACAAGGCAACACCTGATTATAATACACAGTGATAAATATCTGATTTATTCTCATGTAGTGTCGTATCACTGCTTTGGTTATATTATACTTATTTGTTAAAAAATCAAAAAGTATAAAAATGAAAATAAATAAATAACTTTTAATACTAATTACGCGGTGTTTATTATTATTTATCATCTTTAAACTGTAACACAAATATGTTAAGTTTCAAAATGTCGGATAAATAGTTATCCCATGACTCGTTATAATTTTTTCGGATAGATAATTTGTTCGTTTATATAATTATTTACTGAGTTACAGAATACTTAAAATGCAATGTTTGTAGCTCTCTCTCTCTCTCTCTCTCTCTCTATTGTTTAAATAATTCTACCGACTGAGAATCTTCTGAGATTAACGAAAAGCTTAGACTACTTCTGACACACCTGGATTCATTCATGCATAAGCAAATTGTCCTTAGGTTGGACCGAAGCATTTTCTCTCCTGTGAATCAGGTAATCAAAATCAGTGCCCTAATTAGTTCCGAATGACTGCCCATGACTTGGTATTACAATAGCAAATATGTCATGGAACAGTTATTATTATGTAACAATTAAAATGAATTTTAAAATTTTTAATGAAAATATATTAATTTCAAATTATTTTTTAAAGTCATGGAATAAAATACCAGCGATATGTAATTAAAATTGAAATTTAATATTTAATTTTAAAACAATATTATATTGAGGGAAAATACGAAATGCTAGTATTTCCTTTTCATAACTCCCTGTATGACATCACATTCTACTATCAATCATGGCACTCCCGCCAGGTGTCGCGATTTATCGGAAGGGTGTATACCATGGTATTTTAACAAGTACTGCGGTATATACCACGGTATACCACAATATTCTTCAAATGGAGCATAAATATGAATCAATTTGACCAGATCAGTTAACAACACAAAATAAAATTTAATTTTTTATTCTTTTGCTATTTGTGATTTGAACATGGATTAGTAAGTTTGATATGCTACTTTAATTGTTAGATAGATGACAGTTGATTTGGTATATAGCAACTCATTTTGCTATTAACCATCCATTGCGAAGAAGAAGTTGTGAACAGGAAATAAAACTACTGCAATCTTGTAACAAAAAGCTTTAATGAAATCTGGAACAGGGCACATTTACAGTCATGTTGCGTGTCGCAAATGTCATAAAAGTTAAAACATAAACCATGCTCATCACCACTGAAATTGTCTGACTAGAATATAGAACTTGACTAGAAAATCCAACCATGCTATCTATTTTCCTCTTTTTTTTAAACTGAAAAGATTTCCCCCGAGAGTTTTTATATGTCAAATTCTTCGGTTCCCATGTTGACATCTGCCGTAAAGCAGTTGTATGTAATAACGACATCGTGTACTATATCAGTTGATTAATAACTTTTAGAAATTTTACTTAATCTGTATTTTTATCGTATATTAAAACCATTAAATGCATGTAAATTAATTTAAAATGATTCTAAATGATTTAACTTAATCGAAAATCATTGTTTTATAAGATCGTCAATTTCCGTAGATTCGTGTTTACAGAAATTGCCGAAGTACCGGTATTTCAAAAAGTGTACCGCGGTTTACCGGTTTTCTTAAAATGGACCGGTTTACCGGTATACCGGTAATACTGCACACCTCTATTCTTGATGTAACTCATTATGATAAATGAAAATTGGATATATTCAGTTTAAAATATATGTTTTCTAAATTAGTATTTTCAAAAAGTTTTGATAAATAATTCCCAATGTTTTACAAAAATATGTATTTTTCCAGTTGCTTCAAAATACTTTTGAATATATTGTTTTAATTCATTCATATTTAGAGACTGATTTTGAAAACGTTTGAGACCAATAAATTGTTTGGTTAATCAGATGATTAAATTGTCATTTAATACATCTTTTATAGTGAAAGAAATGTTTTTGAAGTATTTTCATAAATCCAATTTTCTATATTATTCCAAATTTCTCGGACAATTTTGCAATCAAAGAATAAGTGACTGATACTTTCTTTAAATTTTTTACAAAATGTCTATTTAAGATCATGCTTGATATTCATTTTTTTCACCAGTTTATTTGTGCCAAATATTTAAAAAAGTATTAGGTAATTTATTTGAAAAAATATTCGGTAATTTAACCATTTTAGTTTCATATTATTACAATTTTTGAACAGGTTCACATATACCTTTCTCCAATTGAAGTCACCAGGTAAATTTAATTCATTTTCCCACCTTATTTCTATTTTTGGTTTTATGTACAGAGTTTTTATGAAAATATTATAAATATGTCTAGTTCCTTTTTTCTGTTTACTTATATAATCCAAATCTGTTAATGATTGATTCTTAATATCGTTCGCTGTATAATGCTTTAGCATGGCAGGTTTTAATACTTCATAGATTGTAAAAGAGATCTTAATATTTAGCTTATTCTCTAAATTTTGATGAGTAATGAAATGTTGGTTTTGAGTAAGAAGTATTACTCCATTTTTATACAGCTGTTTGATAAAAACAAAAAAAAAATTTTTATTAGCTTAAATTTTTGAGTTATACCATAACAGATGTTTAATCACATTTAAGTATCTGAAACAAATTTTGGTAGTTTTCTTTTAAAGTCCACTAAACTGATCAAAGTTTCTTGCCAAGAACTGTTTGTAGTATGTTTAGAAATTTTGATACAAAATTCATCTCCTAATTTATTGAATTTTCCAATTTTATGACCAGTTATTTCCGTGAAGACCCTTCATATTTCTGATTTAATGTTTGAATCCATTTGTCTTATCCAAGGTAATTGTAGAGATTAAATCAAGCTCCCTATACATATCATTCTACACCCCCTCTCTTCCATAATCTTGAATCATTTGCTGTCTACTTATTCTATCACATTTGCTGCTCCAAATGAAGTTGTAAAATTGTTTTTCTAGATTTTTTAAAATACAATCATCAAGTTTCGTGAGAACAGTAAGTAAGTGAGTAAGTTTTGGCAATAGCAGTGACTTGACTAGAGTAATTTTCCCAAGTGGGGTTAGCATTCTTTTAGACCAGAGTTTCAATTCTCTTTCAATCTTTTCAATGTATTTTTATAGTTATTTTGATTTATAGTCTCTAAATTTGTCGTAAAATTGAAACACAACACAGTAAATTCAGATTTAATCCATTCTAAATGCAATTTCCGACATTGGATTTCATCACTGTTTTGTTTGGAACCTATCCAGATGGCCTTTGTTTTATCGATTTTTGGTTCAAGACCAGAACATTTTGCAAATTGGAATAATAAGTCCATCTTTTTTCTGTTCAATCTAAGAAAATATAAGTATCGTCTGCATATTGTAATACACATATATCAACTTTTCCAATTTTATTTCCTTTTATATCCTTATTGTGTTAAAACAGTATTTGCCATTATTTGTACATATAATACAAAAAAGAGATAAAGGGAAATTGGGTCACCATGACGGCATCCTCTTGAAATTTCAACAAAGTTAGAGAATATTCCATTTTGTATCACACATAACTGGCTATTTTTATAAAATTTCTACCCATTTCAGAATATTATTTCCAAAATTAAAATTTTTAAAAATTTGTGAATGAATTTCCAATAAACAAGAGTTAAATGCTTCTTCGAAATCTACCAAAAATAGAGTACCCTGAATGCCTCTTTCTTTAGCAAGATAGAGTGTATCATAGATTAAGCAAGTATTTTTTCCAATAGACCTCTCAGAAATAAACCCTTGTTGATTTTCATGTATCAAAGTCTTATACTGATTTTAGTCTTTTTGCAATGCAACTGGATAGTATTTCGTATGTAACATTCAGTAGTGATATTGGTCTCCAGTTTTTCAAATGTAGTTTCTATTTTTTCCCTTTTTGGTAATATTGAGATAATTCCTTGTATTTGAGTGATAGACAATTCTTTATTATCGAACCTATAATTAAGTTATCAAATCAAGAAAGTAGATAAATCTTTTCAAAACAATTTGTAAAATTCAGCTGTGAAACTTTAATCAGAGTTACCTCCCTTTGAAAATGGAAGTGTCATGGATTTATCAGTCAAACATATATATATAATTCATAGGCAAACAGATATCTTGTTTTTAATAAAAGGTGAACACATTATTTTGAGAAATTAAAATATGAATAGTTTGAATATAAAATGGTTTACAATTAAGAGTCAGTCTATTTAGAGTGTGAAATATAAAACCGAAAATATGTAGTAGACAGAGATAATCACATCAATGTTTTACCACTGCGGTAGCTCAGTTGGTAGAGTGCTCGCTCCGTAAATGGGAAGTCGTAGGTTCAAACCTCTGCCATGTCTGAACCAAGACTTAAAGAGTGCCTGTTCTTTCACCAAGCACTCTGCATTAGGAAATGAAAGTCACTGTTCTTTCGGATGGCAACTTAAAATAAACAAGGTCCCGTGTCTTGGTAGGCTTGGCACGATAAAGAACCCTGCTGTATAATGCCATCAGCACAACACACAGGCAAAATTTCTGCACCTTAGCCTAGCTGTCAACGTTTTAATATAAGTGAAATATTCTTGACTGGGACGTTAAACACAATTATTCAACTCAACTCAATCAATGTTTCATTCTATATAAAATTTCAAAATAATGTGCATACCTATAATATCTTTTAAACTGTTTTATCTAATTATTTAGTCAATGGGTAAGACAGGCTATACAAAATATACTATAAATGTATAAATAGAGGGAGCCAAACTTTGTTAAATAGATTATGCTTATCTTTACTATATAAAATATGTTTTATAATGCACAAAAGGCCTTTTAAATACATTCTGAAGGCAGAAAAACGTATAACTTGACTATTACATTTTCTAAATAACTTGGGCTGGGTAACTTCAAGCTCTCTTAGCAGTTACGAACACTTAACTGATATATTTAACACAAAGACATTAAGTGTTCATAACTGCTAAGAGAGCTTCGAGTTACTCAACCCAGATCTTTAGGTTTGATACACAAGAAAGTAAAAGAATCTTAACTGGGGCTTAAAACACCATGACTCCATTGCACTCAATTTGATTTTCCCCAATCACTCTTAATGTTAACATCTGACTGAACAGACCCATCAATAACTGGATATTTTACTGTGTAAGGTTTATCATAAACACAATGGTAAATGGTATTTAACTATTTGTAATATATCCACTATGCTTGATTCCATTTACACAGTAGTGAGTGACAAAGTAACAGATTTACTCCTTAATCTTAATTCAGATATAATTAACCATAAGTCTAACATGTTATTGATAGCTCATTATACAAAACAGCCGCCATAATCAGCAAAGATATAGGACAATTCACAATATCTGACAGTATAAAATCCAATATGTATGTAATTCTCCTCATTAAATATCTTGTCACTTTAGTCTCTGCCTAATCACCCGATTGTCATCTGTACTCAGAAAGTTCGGAGAGTAGAATTAAATATATAAATAGTAAACTAATGGTCTGTGTTTGGATAAAAACAGATTTCTAAGCCTGTGTTTTGACTGAAAACAGTGTCATATTAAGGGCTGGTCACAGGTTTTTATAATGTATTTGGAAACGAAAGAGGTTGGAAATATGTCTCATTAGGTAGAGCAGTAGACTCGAGATCTAAATCAAAGTGTCATCGCTTTTAATCCAGCAGTATACATGTTGTGACTAAGGACGCCTCTTCTGTATTATCAGTCATGTTAGGTCACTATGTAGGTCACTAGGTCAAGTCATAGAAAAACATCGTTAACATACCAAAAACATTAATTTTAGTTTAATTGTTATAAAACTTGCCTATAATAATCTTCTGGACAAAATTTCAGGAATGAGCTAGATCCCCTTTACATTTTCACTTGGATAAGGCCACAGAAAAGTTAAATATTACATCAGATTTTGTCTGTAGTCATGCATTGCTAAAGAAATTTTTTTTGTTTTAGATTTTTTCAGTCAAAGGGGCAAAATTCCTAATAAAATGGCCACACATGACACAAATTTGAACATGCATAAGTTCTTTTACTCATTACACTATTATGTTAAAAAATCCATCTAAGATGATGTGGTGTGTCCAGAGTACATGTCTTTCTGATATTAGCACACAATAATCTGATATGCAACATAAAATTACTTCCATGGAACACACATACATTAATTACAATATATTCACTAAGTTCTAATTGTAGAAAGCACAGCTTTCACTATAGATAATGTGTGTACATAATTCTTAAATCAATCAAACTACAAAAAGTCCATTAATTCAACACAACAATTCATTTATTGGCGACTTGAAAAATTTGTATCAAATTCACGTGAATTTTCCAGCAATACATCACTATATTGAAACTCGAATCGCGAGATCATTCTTTCTTTCCGGAGATCATGTCACTGTCTGGGGAACCACTGTTAACAGTGTAAAAACAGAGAATGAACTTAAATTTTCATATTTTGAAATTGTTCCTAAGAAATATAAAAAAGTTGATTAGAGTTTTGAAAGGTTTGACCTAGTAAATAATCTGCATTTGTCCTATGCTGAAATTAGAATAAAAGCTTGTGTCATAGAACTTTGTCTGATGTGCTTTCTTAACAGTCACACTGTCAGCTATATTATCATACAATGAAAGTCATCACTGTATAGTATATTATTACATAACCAGAAACCTTAATTACAGACTGCAGCTGCATGATCAACAAGGATTTATATAATCTGGTGCTCTGGCCATGTTAAATCGCAGAAACCACAGCAAGATTCTTTTTAATTTTTTTTTTTAAAATTCATTCACTCTATTCACTTAAGCATTTATGAACTATTGATTGGTGGTTGAAAAGGACAAAAATAGTTTGATATTCAAGTATTCTTTCTTTTTCAAGTGCATGTACTTTGTTTGGAGCACCTCATTCATACATATTTATTTGTTAATTAAGCATTAACTGTTGATAAAACTGGATTTCTACAGGTAATGTGCTGTTGGAGGTATGACCCATTTGACAAGAGCAATATCAGGTCATGTTGGGTCAAAATGTAGGTCACTATGTGAAATTAGACGAAAAACCAAATGTTAAGCTATCCAAAACCAGAATGTAAAGTCATCCAATAATACATTTGTCAGTTCCACGACAGGTTGTGTTGTCTAGCTTGTATTAGAAAATTACAATCATCCACACATGTACTCAACAAATATAATGAAAAAAAGTCCCACCAGACATGCATTATTTTCTTGACAATTTGATGGGTCCTCTATAAAATGGAAAGGGTAAATTGCTGGTACTGTTTCAAAAGTAGTTTCTGTATGGTCTTTTGCTTAAATCCAAAAATGTCCCAAACCAATTAGGAAATAGATAGTTAGCGAATCTGGTATTCAGGATTCATTTCATCCATGAACAGGTGGCAGATCACGCTACTCTTTGCCTTGGGTTTGAATCACACATTAGAGACGGAACCTAGTGTTACAAAGTTTGTCAATCCACTTGCCAAAGGTTAGTGGTTTTCTCCAGATTCTCAGATTTTCTAAACATTTCAAAGCTTGGGGGGGGGTGGGGGGGGGGGTAATATGCTGAAAAAAATAACATCCAATAATCCATTTGTCCTTTTTTAACATAGGTCTGGCATGCTTTGCTCCAGCCTGACTTGTGCCATTTAATGACGTCACTGACACTATTATGTCATTAGTTGCCATGATGTTGCTTTGGCACTGTGATGGCTGCCAGTGTTGGAACATAAAAGGCATGGCCGGGATACATGAATTCTCTTTTTATGCCACAGACATCTGTTTATTTCAAATAGCTGTATTGATTGATTTTTATATATTCAAATATTTTAGAAGTGTATAGGAATCACAGAATTTTACTTATATAATTATTTGAAGTAAAATTAACATGTTTAATACATGCATTTATTTCCAGTTCATTAAGTTTTCTGTATGCTATAATCATAAATTTCCAAACTAAAACCAAACTCTCAATTAACCAATGAAAAATAATCAAATTTACTCAAGCGTAAAAAAAGTCGTGATAGATATGCATTTTTGATATGTTAAAAAGAAAAAATAACATGCAATTTGTAAAATGATCTGGAATCTTTAAAAAAAAAACCCATATATTTTGTTAAATGATCTTTAGTCTGAAAATTGACTTCAAAATAATGTTTGAGTGCAAAAATGTTACAGACCTAAGGCTAGAGAAAAAAATATTTCCTGCTTATTAGAGATAAAAAACATCAGGAAAAATAAGACCGGAAAGATTCCTTAGTCATTTTTAGTAAATGTTACATGTAAAAAGTTTAATTAATAAATAATACAAGAGGCCCATGGCCCTGATAAATAATGGCAAGCTGATAGATTTCAAGAAAACATTAATACTGAAACCCCAATGACTTTTTTCTTTACATCAAAATGATCATTGTATCAATAACTACAACATTCCAATATACATGCCTATACAAAAAGTTTATAATTTTCGAGAAAATAACCATTTCAGTATTGTTTTGTATCTCTGACCTTGACCTTTGAACCCATGACCTTTTTCTATACATCAAAATGATCGATGCAGCAATACCTACAACATTCTAATGTACATGCCTATACAAAAAGTTTATAATTTTCGAGATAATTAACCATTTCGGTATTGTTTCGTATCTCTGACCTTGACCTTTGAACCCATGACCTTTTTCTATACATCAAAATGATCGTTGTATCAATATCTACAATATTCTAATATACATGCCTATACAAAAAGTTTATAGTTTTCGAGATACTTGACCATTTCGGTATTGTTTTACATCTGTGACCTTGACCTTTGAACCCATGACCTTTTTCCATATATCAAAATGATTGTTGTATCAATACCTACAACATTCTAATATACTTGCCTATACAAAAAGTTTATAGTTTGCGAAAAAATTAACCATTTCGGTATTGTTTCGCATCTGTGACCTTGACTTTGAACTCGTGACCTTGACCTTTGAACCCATGACCTTTTACTATACATCAAAATTATTGTTGTATCAATATCTACAACATTCTAATATACATGCCTATACAAAAAGTTTAAAGTGTTGAGATAATTAACCATTTCAGTATTGTTTCACATCTGTGACCTTGACCTTTGAACCCATGACCTTTTTCTATACATCAAAATGATTGTTGTATCAATACCTACAACATTCCAATATACATGCCTATACAAAAAGTTTATAGTTTTCAAGATAATTAACCATTTCGGTTTTGTTTCGCATCTGTGACCTTGACCTTTGAACCCATGACCTTTTTCTATACATCAAAATGATTGTTGTATCAATATCTACAACATTCTAATATACATGCCTATACAAAGTTATAGTTTTCAAGATAATAATTAAAATCAGAGATAAAAAAAATTAGGTCATGACCTTCACAATTGATTTTGACCCCATTTTGAAGATAATTACAAGAATATGTCAAAACTGAAAACCCCATGCCATTATCTGGTCAAATAGTCAATTTATAACAATTTGTATTTTACGTTTTTTTTAAAAAATAAAACGCAAAAACGCGTAACCTAGTTTTTGGTCTGAATTTCACAAAATGAACAAACTATAGGCTTAAGACCCTTGAGAAGTCAAATATCACATCAGATGTTTTCTCCAATGATTGGTTTCAGAGAAGAAGATTTTTCAAGATTTTTGCACCCTAGGTCACCTTGACCTACACCTTGACCTAGTTATGGTAGCAATGGCAACGTCACGAACAAATCTGAATTGCACCAGCCCATATATATTTCTGACCAAGTTTCATTGAAATCTGTTGGATAGTTTTAGAGGAGAAGTCAAAAATAGGTATTAACGATGCACACATGCACGCACACACGCACATACACACGCTGCGCTATGCCATAAGCTCACATGACCTATCAGTCAGGTGAGCTAATAATTGTATTCCTTTATTAGTTATTTGACAACAATGAATTATCTGTTGAAACTGTCTATATGCAATCCTCATAGCTAAAGATGGACATAGTAATACTAGAAATTTTCTATAGCATATTTGAGTGCAAATGATAAAGGTTGAATGAAAAAGGTGGGTTTTTTTTATTAATTTCCTCATGAAACTAAAAATTCTGAAGTTTAACTGAATATTTCTGAAAATATCTGAATTAATTCTGCAATTTTCTTACAAAGTGTAAATAATTAAATTAGTTACATATTTATCTTATAACGAAAGTACTAGTGTCTGAATTATTCGGAACACTTTGATCTAAATTCTAAAAAATTGAATTCATTCATTCTTTTAAAAGTCAGAACTTTCCAGACAAAATTTTGAGGTTTTTATTTTTTTGAATTATCAAGTCATGCAGATAGTCTACTGCTATATGTACAGAGAGAATGGCCTCAATTACCGAATTTAACATAATATTTATTGGAACAAACATAAAAACAAGTTAGAATAAAGTGTAACTAGAACTGTCTCTTGATAGGAACATACCCCTGCCCCCCTAACATTGACCTCCTGACCTTGACCTTTGACTTATGCACATAAATTTGGTATGCGACACATTGTCTCATGTTGGTTTACAATTGTGTCAAGTTTGATCTAAACCCATTCATAGACATGGAAGATATGGAGCAGACAAAATATTGGGACATACAACCAGAGGCTCAGTGTGGCTGAGCTCAGTGTGGCTGAGCCTGTATCGCTCACCTGACTAAAATGCTTTTAAAGCAAATTTGTATTCCAGTGATGAAAAAATGCACTGTTTATATCAGACAGAATGGCTAAGGAAATCACTGTAGAACTATATGTACCATTCACAGTTTTTTCAATCTGATTAAAATCACATCTCTCACTTGCTCCCCCATTTTTGATATAGGCGCAGAGTGGGAGATCTGAGGAAACACCGTTTAGGGGCATATGTGAATGAGCCATTGTTGTAACATTTATTGTCCAATGAAATTTCAGCTTCCGAGATTTTGAAAGTGCTTTGCCTTTATTGTAAATGAAACGGGCAATTTGAATTTGTCAATCTAAGTAAAAGTAAAGGACCTTCCATACATCATTCCCATAAAGTTTAGTTCAATTTGCTTCAGTAGCTTTAGAGGAGATAGCAAATATATGCTATTCTCATAGGGTTAAACTGTGCTCTGTGCTGGCAGCCATCTTTTTTGGCGGATCAAAAAAATGTCCACAATCTAAGTAAAGAACCATCCATACATCATTCCTGTAAAGTTTGATTCAATTTGCTTTAGTAGCTTCAAAGGAAATAGCAAATATATGCTTTTCCCATAGGGTCCAATGTGAAACAATGTTCTCCACTGGCAGCCATGTTTTATGGCAGATCAGAAAAATTTTGGCAATCTATGTAAAGGACCTTTTATACATCATTCCTGTAAAGTTTGGTTCAATTTGCTTCAGTAGCTTCAGAGGAGATAGCATATATATGCTTTTCCCTTAGGGTTCAATGTGAAACTATGTTCTCTGCTGGCAGCCATGTTTTTTGGCGGATCAGAAAAATTTTGGCAATCTATGTAAAAGACCTTCTATACATCATTCCTGTACAGTTTGGTTCAATTTGCTTTAGTAATTTCTGAGGACATAGTCAAAAATGCGTTTTTCCCATAGGGTCCATTGTTAAACTATCTTCTGCCCTGGCGGCCATGTTTTTTGGTGGATCAGATAAATTTTGGCAATCTACGTAAAGGACCTTCCTTACACCATTCCTGTAAAGTTTGGTTCAATTTGCTTCAGTCATTTCTGAGGATATAGTCAAAAATGCGTTTTTCCCATAGGGTCCAATGTTAAACTACCTTTTGCGCTGGCAGCCATGTTTTTTGTCCAATCAGGAAAATTTTGGCAATCTAAGTAAAGGATCTTCTATACATCATTCCTGTAAAGTTTAGTTCAATTTGCTTCACAAGCTTCAGAGGAAATAGCATATATATGCTTTTCCCATGGGGTCCAATGTTAAACTATCTTCTGCGCTGGCGGCCATGTTTTTTGGTGGATCAGAAAAATTTTGGAAATCTAAGTAAAGGACCTTCTATACATCATTTCTGTAAAGTTTGGTTAAATTTGCTTCCGTCATTTCTGAGGAGATAGCCAAAATGCGTTTTTCCCATAGGGTCCCATGTTAAACTACCTTTTGCTTTGGCAGCCATGTTTTTTGGCCAATCAGAAAAATTTTGGCAATCTATGTAAAGGATCTCCAATACATCATTCTTCTAAAGTTTGGTTAAGTTTGCTTCAATAGTTTTAGAGAAGATAGCCAAAATGGGTTTTTCCCATAGGGTCCAATGTTAAACTATGTTCCCCGCTGGCAGCCATATTTTTAGGCGGATCAGAAAAATTTCAGCAATCTCTGCAAAAGACCTTCCATACATTATTCCTGTAAAGTTTAATTGAATTCGCTTCAGTTGTTTCAGAGAAGATAGCCAAAATGTGTGTTTTCCCATAGGGCCCAATGTTAAACTTTGTTTGGCCCTGGCGGCCATTTTTTTTGGCGGATCAGAAAAATTTGGGCAGTCTTAGTAAATGACCTTGCATACATTATTCCTGTAAAGTTTGGTTCAAATTGGCTCAGCGGTTTCAAAGGAGATAGCAAATATATGCTTTTCCCATAGGGTCCAATGTTAAACTATCTTCTGCGCTGGCGGCCATGTTTTTTGACGGATCAGAAAATTTTGGCAATCTAAGTAAAGGACCTTCCTTACACCATTCCTGTAAAGTTTGGGTAAATTTGCTTCAGTCATTTCTGAGGAAATAGTCAAAAATGCATTTTTCCCATAGGGTCCAATGTTAAACTATCTTCTGCGCTGGCAGCCATGTTTTTTGGCGGATCAAAAAAATTTCGGCAATCTAAGTAAAGGACCTTTCATACATCATTCCTGTAAAGTTTGGTTAAAATTGGTTCAGGGGTTTCAGAGGAGATAGCCAAAATGTGAAAAGTTTACAGACGGACTGACAGACTGACGGACTGACGGACGGACTGACGGACGACGGACGCCGAGTGATGGCAAAAGCTCACATGGCCTTTAGGCCAGGTGAGCTAACCAGGCGGACAAACAGACAGACAGACAGGGTGATTCCTATATATACCCCCCTAAACTTCGTTTATGGGGGGTATAATAAGCTTAAAATGATGATTTTCAATATGACACATTAAATTAATGAACATCTTGAAAACTAACAAAATTATTTAGAAGTCAAAGTTGCCAGATTTAAGTTAAGGAAAAATTTAGTTAAGAAATGATTGTGAGACTGGGGTCTGGTTGTTATGCCAAACCAATGTTACAATGATCATGATAGGATTTATAAATATTGCAGATTGATACATTGATCAAGATGAAAATCATCCTACTGTAGGAACCACTGTGACTGTGACAGTGAAATACTCTTTATATCCATAGAAAATCAAATAAATTTGAATAAAGATCGACATTTTTCACTTACTTGTACCTAGTAGTAACAGGAAATCTGTATGCGCATCTGCGATTAGCCCAAAATATATCTGCATAGGGTAAAACGTTGGTGCTATGGGGATTTAACATGTTGAAAAACCATGCAAATGGCGGATTCTGGTGCGCATATGACGTAAAACGTCACCAAGGACATCACTTCCGGCGTAAACATCGTCATTTTTGCATGTGTAAAATCCCCATACCGCCAACATTTTCCTTTCTACAGACATACTTTATGACAATCACGGATGCGCATACAGATTTCCTATTACGACTAGGTACAAGTAAGTGAAAAATATCAAGCTTTATTCAAATTTATTTGATTTTCTATGGATATAAAGAGAATTTCACTGTCAGTCACAGTGGTTCCTACAGTAATATATCAATTTATTCAATGAAGGTACTTATTTAACCAGCATAATTTTTTATACTTGAATCAATATGATCAGTTGATTTTTTTAATGAATGTGTCACAATTGCAGAAAATTTTAGGAGTGTTTTATATAAATGATATATATAAACTAGAGCAGTGTTTTGAGACAAAAATACCCCTACCCATAAAATCACTTATTTGGTTAAATTTTGTACCACTCGGCCAAGTCTGTCCAAGATCACCTCACAAGATCTTTATTTCATTTTGTACTTGTGGTAAAACATTTTGAAACCATTTCCAGAATTTCTACGAACCAACTATTGTGCATCAAGGTACCATGAGTGTTTATAGTATTCAATGTATTGTCCTAGGTATAATTGACACTACATATTAGCTTAATGTTCCTTTCATTTACAAATGTTAATTTTACATGTGGAGGATATAGCTAACTAAAAAGGTAGTGCTTTCCATGCCAGAACACATGGCCTGACACTTTCTTGGTGGAAATTCATGTGTTTAACTTAATTTGTCAGTTTTCAATGTTTCACTTTGCTTTTTGGATTGTGATATAAACATGGACCTGCATGTTTGTTTTTGATTATACCTAAACACAATATAAATCTTACCTATACCAAAACATTCCTTAGTTAGAGAGACATCGTCTATCGCGATATCGCCACTTGCCTTTTCTCCTCTGTAACCAACAAAACGCAGCCTATAACTGAAAATACACAGAATACATAAATATAATGTTACAAACTTTTAAATCAACAAAAACGTCTATGTACCTACTAATTGGAAAATTACAAATTACACTACTATAAGTCTAATTTTTAACTTAACATCAAACAAGAAAACATGACGTCAAAATCCAATGAACTGGAAAACCTGATGTCAAAGTTCAATGAACTGGAAAACCTGATGTCAAAGTTCAATGAACTGGAAAACCTGATGTCAAAGTTCAATGAACTGGAAAACCTGATGTCAAAGTTCAATGAACTGGAAAACCTGATCTCAAAGTCTATTGAACTGGAAAACCTGGATGTCAAAGTCTATTGAACTGGAAAACCTGATGTCAAAGTCTATTGAACTGAAAAACCTGATGTCAAAGTCCAATGAACTGGAAAACCTGATGTCATAGTCTATTTAACTGGAAAACCTGTTGTCAAATGAAATGAACTGGAAAACCTGATGTCAAAGTCTATTGAACTGGAAAACCTGATGTCAAAGTCCAATGAACTGGAAAACCTGATGTCAAAGTCCAATGAACTGGCATAAAACTGATGTCAATATGCAGTGAACTGGAATATATCTGATGTCAAAGTTCGATGAACTGGAAAACCTGATACCAATGTCCAATGAACTGGAACACCTCATGACAATATCTATTGAACTGGAAAAACCTGTTTTCAATGTCCAATAAACTGGTAAACCTGATGTCAAAGTAAAATGAAATTTTATTTATCCATGTTTTAAAGTAAGAAATAACTTGTGGACACAGTATTTGAGTAAGACGGTCAAAAAGGCATAGAAGACGAAAAATTATTTGAAGGATATGAAGCAGACAGATGTACAGAAATGTTAATTCCACTATACCTCCCTAAACTGGTATAATTAACTATTAAATGATGTAAATAAAAGGAAGGATGTATTTATGTTGCCGTTGGCGACAGACATTATGTTATAATTAAACTTATAATTTTCCTTATACGCAAAGGCTTTTCTAGAAAATTTGATTCATTCTTATCTCTAAAATTCATATACATGTCATATATAAAAAATGTACTGTGAAACCAAGTGCAACTAATTTTTCATATAGCTAGTCTTAAATCAAAGGTTGACATTTTATTTTTTTTATTTTCCACTTATTAGAAAAACACAATTTTGAAAGTTTCATTGAATAAAAAAATGTTGCAACAAAATGAAACCTGACTATTAATTTGTGATGCGAGCGGTGTGGGGGCTTGTGACAGATGGACAGGATAGCTTTCAAGACTTTTTTCCAAAGCCTGCACATATTAAACTAATAATTGCTATGTGAGTATACCATCATGATCTTGAGTTACAGATCAAGTTAGATTTTCATTCCAGTTCACCGATATTTGATGAAATTTTGGCCAAGGAATTAAAAAATTTCTTTAAAATAGCAGTTTTTCAGACTTTTTTTCTAAACACTTGGAGATATTGAATTAATATTTGGTATGTGAATCTACCATCTTGATTTAGGTTGTCTAAACTTGGTTTATAAATTCTTACATATACTGAACTTAAATTTTTTTATGTGAATGATACATCATACAGGATATAAAGTTGCACCCTAGTGCTTATTGATATAAAGTTGCACCCTAGTGCTTATTGAGATATAAAGTTGCACCCTAGTGCTTATTGAGATATAAAGTTGCACCCTAGGACCTATTGAGATATAAAGTTGCACCCTAGTGCTTATTGAGATATAAAGTTGCACCCTAGGACCTATTGAGATATAAAGTTGCACCTAGTGCCTATTGAGATATAAAGTTGCACCCGTGCCTATTGGGATATAAAGTTGCACCCTAGGTGCCTATTGAGATATAAAGTTGCACCCTAGTGCCTTTTGATTTTTTATCTTAGTATTAATATTTTATTACAAAGTTACTAACTCCGTTAAAATTTAAAAGGGGAATAATCCAAATAAAATGTACCATTCAGCAATGAATAACATGCCTGCACATTTATACCTTTCCATGAAAAATTTCATGTAGTTTGATTTCTGTCCTTTCAAGAACTATTGGCATAGAAAATACAAAATTATACAATCTCACAGTATAGTATAATCTTTAAGGGGGAATAACTCTTAAGAAAATGTCATTAAGCATTAAAACACAAATGCAAATCTAAACCTCCCATAATCAGGTCTACATAGTTTGAAGTCAAACCTTCAATAACTTTTGAAGAGCAGATACAAAGTTATACAGTTTAAAAATTTCAAAGGGGAATAACTCTCAAGAAAATGCAACAATTTAGCAACAAAAACACGTCTTCATAGTTTGAAATCAGTATCCTATAACTATAGATGAGTGACCGATATGATGTTATTTAGCCAGATAGATGATGAGAAGGACAGTGGCAATCCAATACTATTATACCCCCACCTTTAGGGTAGAGTGTAAAAAGCTCAATATAAAAGCTAATATCAATCAGAATGAAGCCAGTCATCAATAGGATTTTACTGAAATAACAGCATTCTGTTGGCAGTTTTATAGGTCAGGAGTAGTTATGACAATGTTGGCAGTTTTATGGGTCAGGAGTGGTTAGGACAATGTTCAAAATTAAAGAAGGAAAACACTTTAAGGACCTATTACTCATCAAAGCAATGACCATGATGACCAAGCAGTTTAAACTATCAAATAAACAAAGTAACTGATTGATCGTATAATAAACCAATCAAAAGAAAATACAGCTTTCCTTAATTATCACTGACAAACTGAGTTATGGAGGAACTTGAACACTGCATCACCATGGTAATGTAAATATTATCAGTACAGAATGTCAAAAGATCATTTCTTATTGTAAACAACCATCCCACTCTTCTGAATATGTAAACTGAAAATAGCAAGGCGCAACTGACAATAACTTATAATAGCACCTATAAGGCATATGTGAAAACAGAAATTCATCAGTGGAACATGTGACACAAGCAAGATAGTAACATGTATGTGTCACCATTAAGTGACACTGATACATGTGAGCATATGTGACATCAACAAGATATAAGTGACACAAGTGCATATGACACTAACAAGCCTTAATGACACCAGAAAAGTACCTGTTAGACTAGCAATGCATGTTTGATATGGCTAGTACAATACACTTCCTTAATGATACTATACATATCACGAAACATGATTCATGATACGACTACTTTTGATATGATATGTAACTGTAAATATGATAGTTTGTAAAAATTGTGTACTGCTAGGAATGTCTTTTCCAGATATACATAGATTTAAATATTCATTTGTATTAGTAGAAAATGACATATACAGTAAGAATCATGAAATGCAAAACATATTTTATGCACCCATTTATTTAAAACAAAAGTATCTCCAGTATGTTGCTGGAGTTTTTTTTTAGGTTGAGCGGCAGGTGGATGTTTATGTCTGCCATCTTGTTTTAATCAAGACTTAAAGACAACCCGGACCAAAACCGAACCAAAATTCCAAAAAACATTGATGAACAGAACCAAACAAATTAATTAATTTTCTGTGAATTGTTTTAGCCCTAATGTTTGACACTAGTACTGACAGATAAAGTATTGCAATTTATTTCTAAACTCAAAATCCCTCAAAAGCTCTCAAAAATACTTTTATCACTACCATGTCACAGGAAAATCAATCCTGGTGATTGTAGATCCTTGTTGTTCAGAATTCTGTAAAGCTTGACAAGTTGAGTTTAGGAAAAAATTGTATTTTGTGTATTATATTAACTGAAATCTTTTTAAAACTAAAACTGTTAAAAATTCAGTGAAGAAGAAAATTTCTATTTTCAGTCACTAATCGGAAGATATTTTTTATTCACCTTTGATAAATACATTCATTATAATAAACTGTCAACAAAATAGGTTAGATGCAATTGACAAATATTATAAATACAAATTTGTTCCAGTGTTGGACCTAGAGCCGGTTTTCCAGGGGTATGACCCACCCCTTCCCAACTTTATTTCTGCCCATGATATTATGTATATGTGTATCACTTGCTCAGATCACAGGAAATTGCAGGATATAATAATGCAACATTTCAAAATTTCCCCCAGGACCCCTAGTTCCTCTTCCAAATCAACGAAAAACAGAACTCCCTCTTTCAAAAATTCCTTGGTCAGCTACTGATTTCTAAATAAAATACGGAGTCAGGCTTAAAATTGTGATATTAGTACTTCGATAAGATAACTTTAAATCTGTCGGGACTGAAGATATTTATTCTGTTTAGTCAAGAAAGTTAAGTCTTACATGTATAGTCTTATATTTAGTCGAGAAACCATTTTGAAACAAATATACAAGTGAGCTATTATTATGAATAATTGAGTTGAGTAATGGTGTTTAATGTCCCAGTCAAGAATATTTCACTTATATCAAGTCATGGCCAGCTATAGGCAAAGGTGTAGAAATTTTGCGTTGCACTTATGGCATTATACAGTAGGGTTTTTTATCGTGCCACCCATACCAGGACATTTGACCTCGTTTATTTTAAGTTCCCATTCGAAAGAACCATGACTTTCATTTTGTAATGCCAAGTGTTTGGCGAAAGAACAGTCACTACCCACTTTAAAGTCTTGGGTCATAACCTGCTGGGGTTCGAACACACAGCCTTCCACTTGCAGAGCGAGCACTCTATCCACTTAGCTACCGTAGTGGTATATTATTATGAAAAGTTTCTAACATAAAACTAATCAAAAGTGATTAAAGGGGAGTAACTGCCAATATTTTCTACATGCTGCATAAAAAATTGATTACAAATTAAATCTGACTAATTCTGACTAATGTGCTAAGAGTCATAGTAATATACTGATAAGCATAATGTATGGTTATGTACATAGTAATAAGGTTATATTTATCATCCTGACATTGTACTATAGTAGCTAGATGTCTAGTTGTTTACTGGGAATATTTAGCACATTATTCAGAACTATTCAGATTTAATTTGTACTCAACTGTAGGAATAATTGGCAGTTACTCCCCTTTAATCACTTCTGATCAGTTTAATGTTAATACCTATAGGTTTAAGATCATTCATGATGTGATGGCAAAGTATACAGAAAGTCTACTTTAATATAAGGGTAATTGTAACTAATAAAGCATGAGCCGGTGTGAATATACCATTTGTTTTTATAAACACTGCAATCAGATCGTGAATGGACTTTAGATGGCTTAAGTTTTTTTCACCATGTAGTTTACCACTTTTCATTCTCTTAGTGTGAAATAATTTAATAATTAATTTTAATAATTCATCATTTAACAATCCAAAGGTGAACTAACATCCAAAATGGGTAAAAAATAGAATAGAAAATGAAATAAAACCAGCAAATAGGAAGCATTATGGTTAAAGGGGAATAACTCTTAATGTTTTCTTAAAAAAGACTGACTGTACACCATTTTACTGAGGACGTTGTCAATCAAGCAAAACAAATGGTAACTGTAAACCTTAGTTAGCTACTTCTTGATAAAATCACTTGTCTAATCCTTTTGTGGTTGGTTGGTTGAATGTTGCTTAAAGTTGCATCAGCAATTTTTCAGCTATTTTGCGACGACAACTTAATTAATCTCTATGGATTAAACTGTGATCAGGTTCGTGTAAGCATGTGAAGTGCTAGCGTGTTTTATCGCCTGCCTTGTACCAGCAAGCACTCTACAACTTAAGGTGCTAGCACACCGAGTCAGTATGCCGCAGACAAGCGTACCATTCACCCAGTCACATTATACTGACACTATTTGATGAACCAGTAAAAGCCAACGGCAAGGAAAACTCGCTTTCCCACATGTGGTCTGAGTAATCCTTTTGTGCCAAAAATGTCAAGGCAAAGTGAGTCACATCACTGAAAAATTCAAATAATTCAAAGATTTTAAATAATTGTAGCTATGTCATTACTATCAGCAAATGTTCATATAAAATAAAAGTTTATAATATACCTGTGAGTTGTTCCTAGAATAGGGATTTCCAAATACTGCCACTTATCAATATTCTCGTTATATCTGCTAATTAGTTCAAAATAATCTGATTTTCCATCACATACATTCTCTATCATGTCCAGTCGTAACTCTGATGTATATAACCCATACATGTGGTAGTAAAACTGTATCTGAAACGGGAAAATTTAAGTATAATTATATAGAGTTGTTAGACACCAGAGGGGAAGAGGAAAAGGGGACAACCCAAAGAGACTTAGAGAAGGGCCATTGAAAGAGAAGGAAAAGAGCTAGGATACAATTCATGGACTGATGCAACAAAAGTAGCAACAGACAGAGGCAAATGGAGAGGACTTGTTAACAGCCCGATTCTCCTCTGGGAGAGACGGAAATAAGTCAAGTAAGTCATTTAAAGTTAAGCTGAGTAATGGTGTTTAACATCCCAGTCAAGAATATTTCACTTATATAGAGACATCACCAGCTACAGGTCGAAGGTGCAGAAATTTTGCCTGTAAAATGCGCTAGTGGCATTATACAGCAGTGTACCCTATCGTGCCATGCATATCATGACATGGGAACTGATTTATTTTAAGTTTCTATCTGAAAAACCATGACTTTCATTTCATAATGCCGAGTGCTTTCATTTACGGAGATAACGTCTTTGAAGGCCTCATTGTCACTTATTTGCTTTATTCAAAGACTTGTTTGTCAAGTCGGTAAATGCAGCACTCGCACTTAGCAATATAATTCTCAACCCCCCCCCCCCCCTAAAAAATTCTTGATCCACCCCCGATACCCGATAGTAACATCTTTTACATGAGGGAGGGGCAGGGTGTTGTGTGTGTTCATATATTTTTTAAATCATATCAGAGTATTTTTTTTTTTGGTGTTTCTTCCCTCCTGTTACATGTCTACATGCGGTTCAAAAATTCTAATGTTTGGCGGCCATGTATTTCTTTTGATCGTAACACATGTTTATGCCGCGCTGTCAGGCATAAAAGTGTGTTGGGATCAGAGGAAATCAGGCACAGAATACTTCCTGCTTACAGGAGTGCACCATCATCATGATCATTGTAACCATGAACGCGACAGTGACAGTGTCATGCTTTAATTCCCCAGTGCAAATCAATACTCTTCCAGCCGAAAAAACTGTGTCTTTTGTCCATAATACAGTCTGGACTGCCATAGCAACCCCCTGTATATAGCTACATTTTGTCTTATGTGACCTTATTTTGGACTACCCGATACATTTCCCTATGTAATTTGACTGCGACTCCCTGCCTGTTGTGACAAGCGAAAATGATTTTACGGGTCCAAGTCTTAAATGCACATTGCGACAGTCCTGATCTAAGGGAACAACTCCCATTTCTTACATATTGATAAGACAAGGTTCCTGACTAGTTTCCTCAACATTAATTTGAGATCTTAAGGAAGCAAGCAAACACATAGAACCTGTCTATGTTGTTCCTATTAGTTAAACAAAGTAAAAATGGCAGACATAAAAAAGAAAAGAATTGTTTTGACACTACAACAGAAATTTGATGCTATCAGACTACTGGATTGGGGAATGCCAGCTTACAAAATAGCAGAAGATTTAGGTATAGAAAAAAAAAAATTCAGAATTTAAACCAGAGGCTCAGTGTGGCTGAGCCTGTATCACTCACCTGACTAAAATGCTTTTAAAGCAAATTTGTATTCCAGTGACGAACAAATGCACTGTTTATATCAGACAGAATGGCTCAGGAAATCACTGTAGAACTATATGTACCATTCACAGTTTTTTCAATCGATTAAAATCACATCTCTCACTTGCTCCCCCATTTTTGATATAGGCCCGGAGTGGGAGATCTGAGGAAACACCGTTTAGGGGCATATGTGAATGACCCATTGTCATAACATTTATTGTCCAATGAAATTTCAGCTTCCGAGATTTTGAAAGTGTGATGCCTTTATTGTAAATGAAACGCACAATTTGAATGGTCAGTTTTAGTTAATTACCATAAGGTCATTCACATATGACCCTAAACGGGGTTTCCTCAGATCTCCCACGACGCAACTATATCAGAAAAGGGCAGCAAGTGAGAGATCTGATTTTAATCAGATTGCAGATTCCACTAGCTTCAGAGGAAATAGCATATATATGCTTTTCCCATAGGGTCCAATGTGAAACAATGTTCTCCGCTGGCAGCCATGTTTTTTGGCAGATCAGAAAAACTTTGGCAATCTATGTAAAGGACCTTCTATACATCATTCCTGTAAAGTTTGGTTCAATTTGCTTCAGTCATTTCTGAGGACATAGTCAAAAATGCGTTTTTCCCATAGGGTCCAATGTTAAACTATCTTTTGCCCTGGCGGCCATGTTTTTCAGCGGATCAGAAAAATTTTGGCAATCTAAGTAAAGGACCTTCTATACATCATTCCTGTGAAGTTTTGTTAAATTTGCTTCAGTCATTTCTGAGGACATAAAGAATGGAACAATCTAGAGGATTAGTTCCGAATTCATTCGGAACATCCTCTGGATGTGAAATGATAAAGGCGACAACTTTCTCCTTTTTTGCCGCGTATTACAGCACTTTTGGGAATGATGTGAAAGCTCTATACGATTTTGATAAAACTTTCAGAGGTTATGGAGTCTCATGCGATCTAGCTTTCTAAATTGGTGATTTTTTTGGGAAAATCCCGGATCATACTTATATTTGGGGCCAAAAATGCAAAAAATGGATTTTTCAGAGAACACTCAAGTTTAACGCACTCCCGTTGAATAACCGTTCATTGTACGAAAAAGTCGTCCATTGACCGAAAAAAGATAAAGGTCTTACGAAAAAAACGGTATTTTTATATTTTTTCTATCTTGTACACAAAATCCACAATAAGTGTTTAAAGTCGACCCTATCATAAAAATAAAAAAAATCCGCGAACCGGCACGTGCAGCCGCTGAATGAATTTTTTCCGCATTAAACAGCTTGTTTTGAAACGCCACTTCAGTTATCAACTTGAAAATTGGTCAAATTATATTTTAAAGTATTAAGAAAATAACGGTATTCTTATATTTTTTCTATTTTATGCAAAAAATGCAGTATTAATGTTTAAATTCAACCCTGTCTTCCAATATACAAAAGTCCGCCGAAATGCACGTGGTAAATCGTACGATTTCAATGACAAGGTCAACAGAGTTCAATGCGTCACTTAACCAATCAGCGTTCGGCATCTCGAGATATCTACACAAGAAGCCATTTTGTTTATAGATCAAAAAACGGCGGTCTACTTGAAAGTGTACATATATGCGATAAACTGACGAATATCTGGGTTGCAAAAGTTTGTTGAGGGTGCGCTTAGAAGAAATAGCAACGTTAGTTCTCCAAGTCAACGGCGGAATATACGGGATCAACAAGCTGACTAATGGAAGAATTTGAATGATAATTTTGAGTGCTGCAGGACATAATTTCATCACGAAGTCAGTGATTATATTAGGTAAGGATCATGTTTTTTGTTTATGTGTAAACTTTGTAAAACCAGACAAAGTGATTACTCAAAGTAATTATCTGATTAGAGTCCGAGATCGACAGCAAGCAGAAGCTACTTGTCGGACAAATTATGTACAGGCATGTCGAAAGTTAAAACACTGAGCTGCCCAACTCTCGGCCCCTCGGCAACAGTTGTTCCTTGGACAACTCGGCAATTCATTTGGTCCTTTGGTACTTTGACTTATCCACAATGAGGCAGCTTATTCGATATTGACAAGGCTTAAGTTCAAGCTATTTTTAAATAAATCAGTAATAAAAATAAATGACAAAACTGTAAATAAAATTAATGCCAGGACGGTGAAGTACCTGATTATTTTCAGAATTTTCTGAATCTTTTAGGCATTATCATATCGTCGACCGTCCTAAAATCGAGAGCGTCCTAAGATTCGAGGCCATTTTTGTTTTCAGTTATTATACGCGAGTATCGTCCCTGCAGTGACGATTTCATGCATTAAAGACAAAATTTAGGTATTTACTGTGAAACTATCCAGAAAAATCAGTTGTCTATTTTTCAGCTCTCAAATTTTTGTTGCGTTAGCAAATTTAGTTCGTTTTCTATTAGAGTCTCGAATCACGGACGGTCGAGGATAGATGTAAGAAAAATGGCCAACTGACATCACAGTGTCAATACACAACTTTCAACACCTTTTAGTGTTCACATTGAGACACTGACATATGCGTAGGAGGGTTTTTAATATTAGGGGGGGGGCAAACCGAAGCTATGTCTATGTCGTGCCGCAGGCACGAGGGGGGGGGGGGTATGAGAGAATTATAGCCATTTCGTACCATGACCATTTCGTACCATATCAACTACCATTTCGTACCATGTCCATTTTGTACCATACACTCAAGCCATTTTACCATATATTACCACTACATTGCTACCATTTCGTACCACATTATAGTGAAGTGTTACCAATTCCTACAATAAATTTCGTGAAAGTCTCTCTCTCTCTCTCAACATGATATGAAAACTGAATAAGATGAACATCTTAAAAAAAGCTTGGACTTTGATAATCTATGTTAAAAAAACAATGTGTTTTGCTGAACTAAGGGCATCAGATCTAAAACATTGCAAAAAAAAAGCCCGGTCACGAAATTCCCAAATGATAAAGTAGAGAATCTTATCAATTTTCTTTTTTTCCCGTTCTTCATATCAGGCTAATAAGTAACACTTTAAATAAATTCTTATTAATGAAGAACATTTTTTTAATATAATCAACAAATAATGTCATTTATATATTTTATAAATATAGTACAAAATGGTAGTATTTTGCAGATTTTGAATACATTATTTTAATAAAAATTTGCTAGCCATTTCGTACCATAGAAATAGAAAATTTGGGTACGAAATGGTTATGGTACGAATTGGTCATATAGCATGGTACGAAATGGACAGAGTTGGGTACGAAATGGTCATGGTACGAAATGGTTATGGTACGAATTGGTCATATAGCATGGTACGAAATGGACAGAGTTGGGTACTAATTGGTCATATAGCATGGTACGAATTGGTCATATAGCATGGTACGAAATGGACAGAGTTGGGTAAGAAATGGTAAATTTGGGTTACGAAATGGTTATGAAACGAAATGACTAGCTTCGGTATGAGAGGGGTGCAAAACCCCTCGCATAGGTGGGCCTATGCGGGTCCAGGGAGGGGCCTCCCCTGTAAAATTTTCAAAACTAAGTTCAATGTAATTTGCGGTGTTTTGATAGGTTAAAATACTGTGATATCAAGGCAAGATTATATAGAATAACCGTATGACACAAGTTCCATAATGAACCCTCTCATTGGAGATGGATATGGGGGTACCCCGGAAAATTTTGCAGCGTTCTGAGTGAGAAACTGAAAAGTAGTGAGATATTAAGACAAAATTGTACAAATAACTGCATGACATAATTAAGTCCAATGAAAAAAAGAGAGAGAGAGACAGACAGAGGCGAATCTAGAACTTTCGGAACGGGGGGTACAATGTGAGAGCCGAAGGCTCGAACCTTCTAGGGGGTCCGGGGACATGCTCCACCAGCAATTTTTTTAAAAAAAGACGCAAAAATCCTGCATTCTGGTGCAATATTAGCAACATAAAAGGGGGGGGTATATGCCCCCCTACCCCTCCCGCTGAATCCCCCACTGAGAGAGAGAGCTATTGACTGATGAGACCCCCTTATGGTAATATAACAACCCATTTCTGTATTTCTGAACCCTCGTTTCTGGAAGGCGCTCGCACCTAGCATTGATATAATTCTCAACCCCACCTTTCAATAATTATGGATCCACCCCTGCCATTGGAGATGCTGTGAGCCGTTTCTAAGGGTGAATTTCAAGATGCTCGTTTACAAGTATAATGATGAAATTGATAATTAATCGGTTACAAGATGGATATTTCCTGTTAAACCTTCTCTGACATTGGGGGGGGGGGGGGGGTACTGCCCCCCCCCTGCTCCTATGACTGACAGTGTTGCTATAATCAGTAGCCCAACATGTGTTTCCCCCTTATTGTTCAGTCTTATTTTTAGTGTATTCTTGATGGACCTTGCTATTTCCAAGAACATTCTATCAGCTACTGAGATATCTCCATCTCACACTCAGAAGTGAGATTCTAACCTAGGTATTGAGAGACACTGATCTATAACAGTCAGCTTGTGTTTTATACATTTAGACAACTTAATCATCAAGGACCTTGGCTTCACAGTATAAAAATTACATTGTCAGCTCAATAGTTTTTTTTTCAGGTACTCTGATTTCCTCCACCCTCTCAGAATTGAAACCTTCAAAATTTACCTCTTTTTTATACCATGAGAATCTTGAGTGGGGTATTATACAGGGTTGCTCCACTCATTCAAAAACCACTGCAGTAGCTCAATCATTAGATTGCTTGCTCCACATGTGGGAGGTTGTGGGTTCGAATCCCAGCCACTTAAAAATAGGTACTGACTTATTTTACCAAGAATTCAGCAGTTAGAATGATGTCCAGTGCCACGGCAGGTGTGGTACATATAAAAACCACATCACAGCTTGCTGTGAGAACATCAAAAATGTCTGCCACTTCACCAATAGCTGGTGATATCTCAATATAAAAGAAATATTCTTGACTGCATGTAAAAAAACAATTCAATCAATCACTCAATTGATCCACTCATTCAGAATATACAATCATTTTAAATCTGTTTGCATGTCTTTCATTTATTCATCTATTTGATCATATTGATCACTCGTGAGATTTTAAATTTTTATGTACTTATTTATATAATTTATTCAGATTTTTTATTTCTTGAAATCTACTTCTATCCTAGAATGCGTTGCTTTGTGGTCCGTTTTAATTTTCTGTTGCAGCTTTGAAGTTTGATGGTTCATCGACTAAATCCACCTATCAATATACAGCTGGTTTGGATGTCAGCAATTTGACAGCCTGAAACAGGATCTTGAAGAATCTTGACTGGGAAGTAATTAAATATAAAACACTATTAATCCAACCCATCAAGATAAGTGATAGAATCTTAACGGGTATGAAGCATTAATACTCAACTTCACCAACTCTTGGTATAAGTGAAAAAATATCTTGTCTGGGAAGTAAAACACCATTTCAAGACTTCCATCATCTCAGAACTGACCCTCTCAATATAAGTGAAAGAATCTAGACTTGGGTGTAAAACACTTTTAATCCATTCCACCATTCCCGAACTGATTGTCTAGATATATACCAGTATAATTTAAATGTGTTTTTAGCTGACCTGAGCCAAAGGCTCAGCTGAGCTATTGCAATCGTCCGTCGTGCATCGTGTGTTAACTTTACATTTTAATTTTCTCAAAAGTATTTTCACTTGTATCACTATCAAGGCTGTTATATGATGAATGATGGAGGAAACTGGAGTGCCAAGAGAAAACCACAGACCTTTGGAAAGCAAACCAACAAACTTTCTCACACTAAGATCTATTAAACCAACATGGCCTCAATGGGATAATGGTTGCCTTTGTAACAGAAAAGAGACTCCGAGACAAATGCACATGGTAAACTGGGACCTTCCCATACTAACAGAATGCTTTGCCATTGAGCTACCTGGTCACATGTTGAGCACAATCCACCACACCTTAATCGATCGATTGAATGAGTTTTAGCTAGCCCAGAATATTTCACTTACATCCGGATGTCACCAGGTCTGTTTTAAACATTTGTCAGTTTGAAATGCAAGTACTGTAGATACGAGTACCAACCTAACCTGGACACCCCATGTAGACAATGTGTCATTTTTATATGTAAATGAAGGTCATAAGTTCAAAGGTCAAGGTCATAGAAACAACAGATAATCAAAATGGTTAATCATCTGGAAATCTAACAATTTTTAGCTCCCTTGCCTGAGCACAAAGTGCTCAAGTGAGCTATTGTGATCAGTCTTTGTCCATCGTGCGTCCTGTGTTGTTCGTCAACTTTACATTGTTAACACTCTAGAGAGGCAACAGGTTTAGTTTTAACTTCATCAAACTTGTCCAGAATGGTGTTCAGGACAAAAACTAAGTCAAGTTCGTATATGGGTCATGTTGGGTCAAAAAGTCAGTAACTTGGTAAAATCATAGAAAAACCTTTTTAACACTCTAGAGTCCATATTTTTATCCAATCTTCATACAATTGGTCCAGAACAATGTTCATGACCAAAGCAAGGTCAAGTTCATATATGGGTCATATTGGTTCAATAAGTAGGTCACTAGATCAAATTAAAGAAAAATGTTGTTAACACTAGTTTAGAGTCCATATGTTTTGTCCAATCTTCATATAATTTGTCCAGAACAATTTTTAATGACCAAAGCAAGGTCAAGTTCATGTATGGGTCATGTTGGGTCAATAAGTAGGTTATTAGGTCAAATCATAGAAAAAACTTGTTAACACACTAGCTTCCATATTTTTTGTCCAATCTTGATATAATTTGTCCAGAACAATGTTCATGACCAAAGCAAGGTCAAGTTTGTATACAGGTCATGTTTGGTCAATAAGTAGGTCACTGGGTCAAATCATAGAAAAACCTTGTTAACACTCTAGAGTCCACATTTTAGACCAATCTTCATATAATTTGTCCAGAACGATATTCATGACCAAAGCAGGGTCAAGTTCATATATGGGTCATGTTGGTTCAATAAGTAGGTCACTACATGAAATTAAAGAAAAACCTTAATAACACTCTAGAGTCCATATGTTTTGTCCAATCTTCATATAATTTGTCCAGAACAATATACATGACAAAAGCAAGGTCAAGATTGTAAATGGGTCATGTTTGGTCAATAAGTAGGTCACTGGGTCAAATCTTGTTAACACTCTAAGAGTCCATATTTTTTGTCCAATTGTCATATAATTTGCCCAGAATGATGTTCATGACCAAAGCAAGGTCAAGTTTATATATGGGTCATATTGGTTCAATAAGTAGGTCACTAGATCAAATTAAAGAAAAATGTTGTTAACACTAGTTTAGAGTCCATATGTTTTGTCCAATCTTCATATAATTTGTCCAGAACAATTTTCATGACCAAAGCAAGGTCAACTTAATATATGGGTCATGTTGGGTCAATAAGTAGGTTATTAGGTCAAATCATAGAAAAACCTTGTTAACCCACTAGAGTCCACATTTTAGTCCAATCTTCATATAATTTGTCCAAAACGATATTCATGACCAAAGCAGGGTCAAGTTCATATATGGGTCATGTTGGTTCAATAAGTAGGTCACTACATGAAATTAAAGAAAAACTTATTAACACTCTAGAGTCCATATGTTTTGTCCAATCTTCATATAATTTGTCCAGAACAATGTTCATGACCAAAGCAAGGTCAAGATTGTAAATGGGTATTTGGTCAATAAGTAGGTCACTGGGTCAAATCAGAGAAAAACCTTGTTAACACTCTTAGAGTCCATATGTTTTGTCCAATTGTCATATAATTTGTCCAGAATGATGTTCATGACCAAGCAAGTCAAGTTTGTATATGGGTCATGTTGGGTCAATAAGTAGGTCACTATGTCAAATCATAGAAAAACCTTGTTAACTCTAGAGTACATATTTATGATATTATTTGTCCAATCTTCATATAATTTGTCCAGAATGATGTTCATGACCAAAGCAAGGTCAAGTTTGTATATAGGTCATGTTGGGTCAATAACTAGGTTACTACATCAAGTCATAAAAAACATTCTAGAGTCCATATGTTTTGTCCAATCTTTATATAATTTGTCCAGAACAATGTTCAGGACAAATGCTAGGTCAAGTTTATATTATCTAAAAATGAACCCTGTTAACATTAATTAAAAAATGTGTAGAATTTAAATTATTCTCAGGTGAGTGCCCAGGGCCTTGTGACCCTCTTGTTTATACATACATGTGTATATAGGCATGTATTTTGGATTATTGTAGGTATTTGTACAACATTCATTCTGAGATGTAAATGAAGGTCATGAGTTCATAGGTCAAGGTCATAGATACAAAAAATATTTAAATTGTTAATTATCTGGAAAACCTTACACTTTTTTTATATGCATGTATATTGGAATATTGTAGGTATTGATACAATGGTCATTTTGCTGTAAAGATGAAGGTCATTGATTGAAAGGTCAAGGTCACAGATGCACAAGTATACTGAAATGGTTAATTGTCTGGGGAAACTATAAACTTTTTGTACAGGCATGTGTATTGGAATACAATGAACATCCTCTAGATTGTTCCATTCTTTCCCGCGAAACCCCTCCAGGTGTCGCCATACTAGTAAAGAATGGAACAATCTAGAGGATTAGTTCCGAATTCATTCGGAACATCCTCTGGATGTGAAATGATAAAGGCGACAACTTTTCCTTTTTGCCGCGTATTACAGCATCTTGGGAAGAAAGGGAAAGCTTCATACGATTTTGATAAAAATTTCAGAGGTTATGGAGTCTGATGCGATCTACCTATCTAAATTGTCGAATTTTATGAAAAAATCCCGGGTCATTCTTATTTTTTGGGTCAAAAATGCAAAAAATGGATTTTTCAGAAAACACTCAAGTTTAGCGCACTCCCGTTGAATAACCGTTCATTGTACGAAAAAGTCGTCCATTGACCGAAAAAAGTTTAAGGTCTCACGAAAAAAACGGTATTTTTATATTTTTTCTATCTTGTACACAAAATCCACAATAAGTGTTTAAAGTCGACAAATCATAAAAATAAAAAAAAATCCGCGAACCGGCACGTGCAGACTGGGGGAATGAATTTTCTCAAAAACGCAGTCATTTCTTTAGTTATCAACTTGAAAGTCGGTCAAAATATATTTTAAAGTATTTAGAAAATAACGGTATTTTTATATTTTTTCTATGTTTCGTACAAAATTTACAATAACTCTTTAAATTATAAATTTCTATTCCCCTAAGAAGTGCGCTATTTTGCACGAGCTGAAATCCGATTTCTGTTTATGCATATCATTATAATTATCCAATCAGCGGTCGGCATCTCGGAAATAAAGCCATGTTTGACAAACAGTTACGATGGCCGGATGGGGAATGTGGCGTTATTACATGTTATTATGAGGTGTTATATGCCGTAAGAAACTAAATGGAATGTTTTAACTCATTATGGACAAAAGACACAAGTTTTCAATAGCGGAAAACCATGGTTTATCGTGCTGCCTTCAACTGTAACTCCACTTCAGGTGGCCAAAGCGGACGACTTGTTGTTGTCGAGGAGTTGTGCCGAAATCAATGCGTCAAGCACTTTGAGATGGAGGTGTTCGTACACAACCAGCAGACTGATGATGTCAACATAATCGATGTGGTTGATTCCAGATGCAGTGCCTAGATTTGAGCAGTTCAAACAGACGCTAACGAGGGAGAGGGGGGGGGGTTACAACGAAAAATCCAGCATGGCGCCGGCCCAAACTTTACTGAAGAGGCGAAAACTTGAGGTAATTTGAGTAAAAGTTTATTTTTGTTAAAATATTTCTGCGTATTGTTATACCAATATCATGGCCAATCTAAAAATATAGCTTTTCAAATAAAGAAAATGACTGCTCCCGAACCAGTTGACACATGTAAACACAATCGGTCAAGGTCACAAAAACTAATGATTACACACGTTTGTTCGGTAGCGACAAAAACCACGAAAAATACTGCAGAAGGTATGTGCATATATTTACTCAACATTCAGATTTTTAAATAACAAAAATGGTATCGCCGATCGTGACAAAAATGAGAAGTAATGTATGGATTTTAAAATATATTTTATCCCCCCCCCCCCCTTAACAGTAAATCCACTGACTGGGTACTGGTATACACTAGCTGGTAACAGTAGATTTCTGTGCATTCACGACGAGTAGTGGTACAGCTACGAAAAAAGGACGAGACCTGATACGAAGGGTTGTAGATACACACATTTCCTATTAGGTCATTAAAATAATAAAAAACCCAATACTTTATGTGAAAAAAATACATTTTACCACAGAAAACCACTGAATTATGTTATGAGATGTTTTGTAGTAATGATGTCATTGTTTACATTTGTTTATGTGTAAACTTTGTGAAACCAGACAAAGTGATTACTCGAAGTAATTATCTGATTAGAGTCCGAGATCGACAGCAAGCAGAAGCTACTTGTCGGACAAATTATGTACAGGCATGTCGAAAGTTAAACACTGAGCTGCCTACTCTCAGCCCCTCGGCAACAGTTGTTCCTTGGACAACTCGGCAATTCATTTGGTCCTTTGGTACTTTGACTTATCCACAATGAGGCAGCTCATTCGATAATGACAAGGCTTAAGTTCAACTATTTTTTAAATAAATCAGTAATAAAAATAAATGACAAAAATGTAAACAAAATTAACGCCAGGACGGTGGAGTACCTGATTATTTTCAGAATTTTCTGAATCTTTTAGGCATTATCATAGAGTAAAAAAAATGGCCAACTGACATCACAGTGTCAATACACAACTTTCAACACCTTTTAGTGTTCACATTGAGACACTGACATAGGCGTAGGAGGGTTTTTAATAATGGGGGGGGGGGGGGAAACCGAAGCTATGTCCATGTCGTGCCGCAGGCACGAGGGGGGAGGGTATGAGAGAATTATAGTCATTTCGTACCATGACCATTTCGTACCATATCAACTACCATTTTGTACCATACACTCAAGCCATTTTACCATATATTACCACTACATTGCTACCATTTCGTACCACATTATAGTGAAGTGTTACCAATTACTACAATAAATTTCGTGAAAGTCTCTCTCTCTCTCAACATGATATGAAAACTGAATAAGATGAACATCTTAAAAAAAGCTTGGACTTTGATAATCTATGTTAAAAAACAATGTGTTTTGCTGAACTAAGGGCATCAGATCTAAAACATTGCAAAAAAAAAGCCCGGTCACGAAATTCCCAAATGATAAAGTAGAGAATCTTATCAATTTTCTTTTTTTCCCGTTCTTCATATCAGGCTAATAAGTAACACTTTAAATAAATTCTTATTAATGAAGAACATTTTTTAAATATAATCAACAAATAATGTCATAAAAATTTGCTAGCCATTTCGTACCATAGAAATGAAAAAATTTGGGTACGAAATGGTTATGGTACGACTTGGTCATATAGCATGGTACGAAATGGACAGAGTTGGGTAAAAATGGTCATGGTACGAAATGGTTATGGTACGAATTGGTCATATAGCATGGTATGAAATGGACAGAGTTGGGTATAATTGGTCATATAGCATGGTACGAAATGGACAGAGTTGGATAAGAAATGGTAAATTTGGGTACGAAATGGTTATGGTACGAAATGACTAGCTTCGGTATGATGGGTGGGGGTCCAGGGAGGGGCCTCCCTGTAAAATTTTCAAAACTAAGTTCAATGTAATTTGCGGTGTTTTGATAGGTTAAAATACTGTGATATCAAGGCAAGATTATATAGAATAACCGTATGACACAAGTTCCATAATGAACCCTCTCATTGGAGATGGATATGGGGGTACCCCGGAAAATTTTGCAGCGTTCTGAGTGAGAAACTGAAAAGTAGTGAGATATTAAGACAAAATTGTACAAATAACTAACTGCATGACATAATTAAGTCCAAAGAAAAAAAGAGAGAACAGACAGACAGAGGCGAATCTAGAACTTTCGGAACGGGGGTACAATGTGAGAGCCGAAGGCTCGAACCTTCTAGGGGGTCCGGGGGCATGCTCCACCAGCAATTTTTTTAAAAATGGCGCAAAAATCCTGCATTCTGGTGCAATATTAGCAACATAAAAGGGGGGTATATGCCCCCCTACCCCTCCCGCTGAATCCCCCACTGAGAGAGAGAGCTATTGACTGATGAGACCCCCTTATGGTAATATAACAACCCATTTCTGTATTTCTGAACCCTCGTTTCTGGAAGGCGCTCGCACCTAGCATTGATATAATTCTCAACCCCACCTTTCAAAAAATTATGGATCCACCCCTGCCATTGGAGATGCTGTGAGCCGTTTCTAAGGGTGAATTTCAAGATGCTCGTTTACAAGTATAATGATGAAATTGATAATTAATCGGTTACAAGATGGATATTTCCTGTTAAACCTTCTCTGACATGGGGGGGGGGGGGGGGGGGCAGTATTTTTAGTGTATTCTTGATGGACCTTGCTATTTCCAAGAACATTCTATCAGCTACTGAGATATCTCCATCTCACACTCAGAAGTGAGATTCTAACCTAGGTATTGAGAGACACTGATCTATAACAGTCAGCTTGTGTTTTATACATTTAGACAACTTAATCATCAAGGACCTTGGCTTCACAGTATAAAAATTACATTGTCAGCTCAATAGTTTTTTTTCAGGTACTCTGATTTCCTCCACCCTCTCAGAATTGAAACCCACAAAATTTACCTCTTTTTTATACCATGAGAATCTTGAGTGGGGTATTATACAGGGTTACTCCACTCATTCAGAAACCACTGCAGTAGCTCAATCATTAGATTGCTTGCTCCACGTGGGAGGTTGTGGGTTCGAATCCCAGCCACTTAAAAATAGGTACTGACTTATTTTACCAAGAATTCAGCAGTTAGAATGATGTCCAGTGCCACGGCAGGTGTGGTACATATAAAAACCACATCACAGCTTGCTGTGAGAACATCAAAAATGTCTGCCACTTCACCAATAGCTGGTGATATCTCAATATAAATGACTGCATGTAAAAAAACAATTCAATCAATCACTCAATTGATCCACTTATTCAGAATATACAATCATTTTAAATGTTTCCATGTCTTTCATTTATTCATCTACATGTGTATTTGATCATGTTGATCACTCGTGAGATTTTAAATTTTTATGTACTTATTTATATAATTTATTCAGATTTTTTATTTCTTGAAATCTACTTCTATCCTAGAATGCGTTGCTTTGTGGTCCGTTTAATTTTCTGTTGCAGCTTTGATGGTTCATCGACTAAATCCACCTATCAATATACAGCTGGTTTTGATGTCAGCAATTTGACAGCCTGAAACAGGATCTTGAAGAATCTTGACTGGGAAGTAATTAAATATAAAACACCATTAATCCAACCAATCAAGATAAGTGATAGAATCTTAACGGGTATGAAGCATCAATACTCAACTTCACCAACTCTTGGTATAAGTGAAAAAATATCTTGTGTGGGAAGTAAAACACCATTTCAAGACTTCCATCATCTCAGAACTGACCGTCTCAATATAAGTGAAAGAATCTAGACTTGGGTGTAAAACACTTTTAATCCATTCCACCATTCCCGAACTGATTGTCTAGATATATACCAGTATAATTTAAATGTGTTTTTAGCTGACCTGGGCCAAAGACTCAGATGAGCTATTGCAATCGTCCGTCGTGCGTCGTGTGTTAACTTTACATTATAATCTTCTCAAGAGTATTTTCACTTGTATCACTATCAAGGCTGTTATATGATGAATGATGAAGGAAACTGGAGTGCCAAGAGAAAACCACAGACCTTTGGAAAGCAAACCAACAAACTTTCTCACACTAAGATCTATTAAACCAACATGGCCTCAATGGGATAATGGTTGCCTTTGTAACAGAAAAGAGACTCCGAGACAAATGCACATGGTAAACTGGGACCTTCCCATACTAACAGAATGCTTTGCCATTGAGCTACCTGGTCACATGTTGAGCACAATCCACCACACCTTAATCGATCGATTGAATGAGTTTTTCCTAGCCCAGAATATTTCACTTATATCAAGATGTCACCAGGTCTGTTTTAAACATTTGTCAGTTTGAAATGCAAGTACTGTAGATACGAGTACCAACCTAACCTGGACACCCCATGTAGACAATGTGTCATTTTGATATGTAAATGAAGGTCATGAGTTCAAAGGTCAAGGTCATAGAAACAACAGAAAATCGAAATGGTTAATCATCTGGAAATCTAACAATTTTTAGCTCGCCTGAGCACAAAGTGCTCAAGTGAGCTATTGTGATCAGTCTTTGTTCATCGTGCGTCCTGTGTTGTTCATCAACTTTTCATTCTTAACACTCTAGAGAGGCAACAGGTTTTGTTATAACTTCATCAAACTTGTCCAGAATGGTGTTGAGGACAAAAGCTAAGTCAAGTTCGTATATGGGTCATGTTGGGTCAAAAAGTCAGTCACTTGGTAAAATCATAGAAAAACCTTTTTAACACTCTAGAGTCCATATTTTTATCCAATCTTCATACAATTGGTCCAGAACAATGTTCATGACCAAACCAAGGTCAAGTTCATATATGGGTCATATTGGTTCAATAAGTAGGTCACTAGATCAAATTAAAGAAAAATGTTGTTAACACTAGTTTAGAGTCCATATGTTATGTCCAATCTTCATATAATTTGTCCAGAACAATTTTCATGACCAAAGCAAGGTCAAGTTTGTATACGGGTCATGTTTGGTCAATAAGTAGGTCACTGGGTCAAATCATAGAAAAACCTTGTTAACACTCTAGAGTCCACATTTTAGTCCAATCTTCATATAATTTGTCCAGAACGATATTCATGACCAAAGCAGGGTCAAGTTCATATATGGGTCATGTTGGTTCAACAAGTAGGTCACTACATGAAATTAAAGAAAAATCTTATTAACACTCTAGAGTCCATATGTTTTGTCCAATCTTCATATAATTTGTCCAGAACAATATACATGACAAAAGCAAGGTCAAGATTGTAAATGGGTCATGTTGGGTCAATAAGTAGGTCACTGGGTCAAATCAGAGAAAAACCTTGTTAACACTCTTAGAGTCCATATTTTTTGTCCAATTGTCATATAATTTGTCCAGAATGATGTTCATGACCAAAGCAAGGTCAAGTTCATATATGGGTCATATTGGTTCAATAAGTACATGTAGGTCACTAGATCAAATTAAAGAAAAATGTTGTTAACACTAGTTTAGAGTCCATATGTTTTGTCCAATCTTCATATAATTTGTCCAGAACAATTTTCATGACCAAAGCAAGGTCAAGGTAATATATGGGTCATGTTGGGTCAATAAGTAGGTTATTAGGTCAAATCATAGAAAAACCTTGTTAACACACTAGCGTCCATATTTTTTGTCCAATCTTGATATAATTTGTCCAGAACAATGTTTATGACCAAAGCAAGGTCAAGATTGTATATGGGTCATGTTTGGTCAATAAGTAGGTCACTGGGTCAAATCATAGAAAAACCTTGTTAACACTCTTAGAGTCCATATGTTTTGTCCAATTGTCATATATAATTTGTCCAGAATGATGTTCAGGACCAGAGCAAGACCAAGTTTGTATATGGGTCATGTTGGGTCAATAAGTAAGTCACTATGTCAAATCATAGAAAAACCTTGTTAACACACTAGAGTACATATTTATGATATTATTTGTCCAATCTTCATATAATTTGTCCAGAATGATGTTCATGACCAAAGCAAGGTCAAGTTTGTATATAGGTCATGTTGGGTCAATAACTAGGTTACTACATCAAATCATAAAAAACATTCTAGAGTCCATATGTTTTGTCCAATCTTTATATAATTTGTCCAGAACAATGTTCAGGACAAGTGCTAGGTCAAGTTTATATTATCTAAAAATGAACCCTGTTAACATTAATTGATAAATGTGTAGAATTTAAATTATTCTCAGGTGAGCGCCCAGAGCCTCATGACCCTCTTGTTTTTACATACATGTGTATATAGGCATGTATATTGGATTGTTGTAGGTATTTGTACAACATTCATTTTGAGATGTAAATGAAGGTCATGAGTTCATAGGTCAAGGTCATAGATACAAAAAAATATTTAAATTGTTAATTTTCTGGAAAACCTTAAACTTTTTTATAGGCATGTATATTTGAATATTGTAGGTATTGCTACAATTGAATATTGTAGGTATTGCTACAACAGTCATTTTGCTGTAAAGATGAAGTTCATTGATTAAAAGGTCAAGGTCACAGATGCGAAAGTATACTGAAATGGTTAATTGTCTGAAAAACTATAAACTTTTTGTACAGGCATGTGTATTGGAATACAATGGGAATCCTCTAGATTGTTCCATTCTTTCCCGCGAAACCCCTTAAGGTGTCGCCATACTAGTATCAAAATGATCGTTACATCAAAACCAACAAAATTCCAATATACATGCTTATACAAAAAGTTTATAGTTTTCGAGATAATTAACCATTTTGGTATTGTTTTCCTACTGTGACTTTGACCTTTGGACCCATGACCTTTTTCTATACAACAAAATGATTGTTGCATCAATGCCAACAATATTCTAATATACATGTTTATATAAAAAGTTTATAGTTTTTGAGATAATCAATCATTTTGGTATTGATTTGCTACTGTGACCTTGACCTTTGGACCCATGACCTTTTTCTTTATGTCAAAATTATCGCTGTATCAATACCTACAACATTCTAATATATATGCTTATACAAAAAGTTCACAGTTTTCAAGATAATGAACCGTTTCAGTTTTCTTTGGCATCTGTGACCTTGACCTTTAAACCAATGACCTAAATCTATATAAAGAATGGAACAATCTAGAGGATAGTGACGAATTCATTCGGAACATCCTCTGGATGTGAAATGATAAAGGCGACAACTTTCTCATTTTCAGCCGCGTATTATGGCATCTTGAGGAAGAAGGTGAAGGAAACTATAAATTTTGCTAAGAAGGTGAAGGAAACTATAAATTTTGCTAAAACTTTCTGAGTTTATGGAGTCTAATGCGATCTAGCTATCTAACTTGGTTAAATTTTTGGGTAAAATATGGATCATACTTAATTTTGGGGTCAAACATGCCAAAAATGGATTTTTCCAAAAAAAAATCTGTTTGACATTTGTTTAACCGACTCCTGCTCAATAACCGTTCATTGTACAAAAAAGTCGTCCATTGACCGAAAAATGTTTAAGATCTTAAGGAAAAAACGGTATTCTTATTTTTTCTATCTTGCACACATAATTCACAAAAAGTTGACCCTATCGCTCAAAATAAAAAATTCTGCGTGTAAGCACGTGAAGTTTGGCGGAAATTTTCCACATCTGAAATTTCTGCATTCAGGCTCTTCAAACAGCTTTTGTGAAATCGCCACTTAGAGTATCAACTTGAAAGTCGGTAAAAATATATTTTAAAGTATTAAGACAATAACGGTATTTTTGTATTTTTTCTATTTTATGTACAAAATTTATATTAAATGTTTAAATTCAACCCTTCTTCCAATACAGAAAAGTCCGCCAAATTGAACGTAACAATCGTACGATTTCATTGACAAGGTCAAAGTTCAATGCATCACTTCTCCAATCAGTGATCGGCATCTCGAGATACCTACCAAAGAAGCCATTTTGTTCATAGATCAAACATGACGCCTATTCAAGTGTCCATTTAGATTTACGGACACACGGACATAATATAGTCTGTAAAGGTGCGCTTAGAATACCTACGTTAGTTCTCCTGTCAATAGGTGGAATATACAGTGCAAGCCGCTATTGAAAAATTTTGAGCGCTGCAGGACATTTCACCACGATGATTATATATCAGGTAAGCCTTGGATATTGTTAGACCATGTTTTTTGATTATGTGTTAACTTTGTGAAACCAGACAAAGTGATTACTCGAAGTTATTATCTGATTAGAGTCCGAGATCGACAAGCAGAAGCTACTTGTCGGACAAATAATTTATGTACAGGCATGTTGAAAGTTAAACACTGAGCTGCCCAACTCTCGGCCCCTCGGCAACAGTTGTTCCTTGGACAACTCGGCAATTCATTTGGTATTTCGGTATTTTGACTTTTCCACAACGAGACAGCTCATTCGATAATGACAAGGCTTTAAGTTCAAGCTATTTCTAAATAAATCGATAATAAAAATAAATGACAAAAATGTACATAAAATTAACGCCAGGACGGTGGAGTACCTGATTATTTTCAGAATTTTCTGAATCTTATATTCCATTAATGGCATTATAATGGATAAAAAAAAATGGCCAACTGCAATCACAGTGTCAATACACAACTTTCAACACCTTTTGGTGTTCACTGACAGTGTTGCTATAATCAGTAGTCCAACATGTGTTTCCCCCTTATTTTTAGTGTATTCTTGTATTTCTTGATGGACCTTGCTATTTCCAAGAACATTCTATCAGCTACTAAGCTATGTCCATCTCCCACTCGGAAGTGAGATTCTAACCTACTATTTATTTAGCCTATTTCGGAGAAAGCAAGATCGCAAAATACTCTATAACTTTCAATACGACGGGTACAAATCGATGATTCTTTTACTTATATGAGCTGAGTCCTAACTGAAAACTTTTGTTTCGGTTCCATCCTTGCTTAATTTATCATTTTATGCGACGAAATATAATCTGGGTGGGTGTTTACAATGGTATGGAGAGACACTGATCTATAACAGTTGGCTTGTGTTTTATCCATTGAGACAACTTAATCATCAAGGACCTTGGCTTCACAGTATAAAAATTACACTGTCAGTTCAATAGGTTTTTTTCAGGTACTCTGATTTCCTCCACCCTCTCAGAATTAAAACCTTCAGAAGTTACCTCTTTTTTTATACCATAAGAATCTTGAGCGGGGTATTATACAGTGTTACTCCACATATTCAGAAACCACTGCAGTAGCTCAATCATTGGAGTGCTTGCTCCATATGTGGGAGGTTGTGGGTTCCAATCCCAGCCACTAGAAAATAGGTACTGGCTGTTATTTTACTAAAAAATCAACATTAAGAAATGAAGAGACCTTAAAAATTTATGTCCCGTGCCACGACAGGTGTGGTACAAAAAAAAGCTCACCGCACCTGGTCCTGAGAACATCAAAATTATCTGCCACTTCACCAATAGCTGGTGATGTCTCAATATAAAAGACATGTAAAAACATTTCAATCAATCACTCAATTGATCCACTCATTCAGAATATACAACGATTTTAAATCTGTCTGCATGGGTTTCATTTATTCATCTATTTGATCATGTTGATCACTGATGAATTTTTAAATATTTATGTATTTATTTATATAATTTAATCAGAATTTGTATTTCTTAAAATCTACTTCTATCCTGGAATAGAATGCGTTGCTTTGTGGTCCGTTTTAATTTTCTGTTGCAGCATTGATGATTCATAGACTAAATCCACCAATCAATATACAGCTGGGTTGGATGTCAGCAATCTGACAGCCTGAAACAGGATCTTGAAGAATCTTGACTGGGAAGTAACTAAATATAAAACACTATTACTCCACCCCATCAAGATAAGTGATAGAATCTTAACGGGTATGAAGCATCAATACTTGACTTCACCAACTCTTGGTACAAGTGAAAGAATCTTGTCTGGGAAGTAAAACATCATTTCTAGACTCTCATCATCTCAGAAATGACCATCTCAATATAAGTGAAAGAATCTTGACTTGGATGTAAAACTGTTTTAATCCATTCCACCATTCCTGAACTGATTGTCTTGATACATGCCAGTATAATATAACACTTTTTTTATTTTACTAAAGTCAAGAGTATTTTCACTTATATCAAGGCAGTTATATCGTAAATGGTGGAGGAAACTGGAGTGCCAAGAGAAAACCAAAAACCTTTGGAAAGCAAACTAACAACCTTTCTCACACTAAGATCTATTAAAACAACATGGCCTTAATCATTTAATGGGGTAATGGTTGCTTAGTAGTTAATGCCTATGAAAGAGAAAGGAGACTCTGAGACAAATGCACATGGAAAACCTATACGTGTACTTTGAATCTGGGACCTTCCCATACTAACACAATGCTTTGGTATTGAGCTACCTGGTCACCTGTTAAGCACAATCCCCCACACCTTAATTTATTGATTAAATGAGTTTTTCCTAGTACAGAATATTTCACTTATATCAAGACATCACCAGGTGTGTTTTAAACATTTGTCATTTTGACAGGCAAGTACTGTAGACACGAGTACCAACCTAACCTGGACACCCCATGTACGCAATATGTCATTTTGATATGTAAATGAAGGTCATGAGTTCAAAGGTCAAGGTCATAGATACAACAGAAAATCAAAATAGTTAATTATCTGGAATTATCATTTTTTATACATACATTTGTATATAGGCATGTATATTGGATTGTTGTAGGTATTTGTACAACATTCATTTTGAGATGTAAATGAAGGTCATGAGTTCATAGGTCAAGGTCATAGGTACAAAAAATATATATAAATTGTTAATTATCTGGAAAACTTTAAACTTTTTATAAAGGCATGTATATTGGAATATTGTAGGTATTGATACAACGGTCATTTTGCTGTAAAGATGAAGGTCATTGATTGAAAGGTCAAGGTCACAGATGCAAAAGTATACTAAAATGGTTAATTGTCTGGAAAACTTTGTACAGGCATGTGTATTGGAATACAATGGGAATCCTCTAGATTGTTCCATTCTTTCCCGCGAAACCCCTAAAGGTGTCGCCAAACTAGTAAAGGACCTTCTATACATCATTCCTGTAAAGTTTGGTTCAATTTGCTTCACTAGCTTCAGAGTAGATAGCATATATATGCTTTTCCCATAGGGTCCAATGTTAAACTATCTTCTGCGCTGGCGGCCATGTTTTTTGGCGGATCAGAAGAATTTTGGCACTCTAAGTAAAGGACCTTCTATACATCATTTCTGTAAAGTTTGGTTATATTCGCTGCAGTCATTTCTGAGGAGATAGCCAAAAATTTGTTTTTCCCATAGGGTCCAATGTTAAACTATCTTCTGCCCTTGCGGCCATGTTTTTCGGCGGATCAGAAAAATTTTGGCAATCTAAGTAAAGGACCTTCTATACATCATTTCTGTTAAGTTTTGTTAAATTTGCTTCAGTCATTTCTGAGGACATAGTCAAATATGCGTTTTTCCCATAGGGTCCAATGTTAAACTATCTTTTGCGCTGGCAGCCATGTTTTTTGGCCAATCAGAAAAATTTTGGCAATGTATGTAAAGGACCTTCTATACATCATTCCTGTAAAGTTTGGTTCAATTTGCTTCACTAGCTTCAGAGGAGATAACATATATATGCTTTTCCCATAGGGTCCAATGTTAAACTATGTTCCGCCCTGTAGGCCATGTTTTTTTTTTGACAAATCAGAAAAATTTCGGCAACCTTTGTAAAGTTTGGTTGAATTCAGTTCAGTTGTTTCAGAGGAGATAGCCAAAATGTGCATTTTCCCATAGGGTCAAATGTTAAACTATGTTTGGCCCTAACAGCCATGTTTTTTTGACGAATCAGAAAAATTTCAGCAATCTTTGTGAAGGACCTCCAATACATCATTCCTCTAAAGTTTGGTTAAGTTTGCTTCAGTAGTTTCAGAGGAGATAGCCAAAATGTGTTTTTCCCATTGGGTCCAATGTTAAACTATGTTCCCCGCTGGCAGCCATGTTTTTAGGCGGATCAGAAAAATTTCGGCAGTCTTTGCAAAAGACCTTCCATACATCATTCCTGTAAAGTTTAATTGAATTCGCTTCAGTCGTTTCAGAGGAGATAGCCAAAATGTGTGTTTTGCCATAGGGCCCAATGTTAAACTTTGTTTGGCCCTGGCAGCCATTTTATTCTTGGAGGATCAGAAAAATTTGGGCAATCTTAGTAAATTACCTTACATACATTATTCCTGTAAAGTTTGGTTCAAATTGATTCAGCGGTTTCAAAGACGATAGCAAATATATGCTTTTCCCATAGGGTCCAATGTTAAACTATCTTCTGCGCTGGCGGCCATGTTTTTTGACGATCAGAAAAATTTTGGCAATCTAAGTAAAGGACCTTCCTTACACCATTCCTGTAAAGTTTGGTTAAATTTGATTCAGTCATTTCTGAGGAAATAGTCAAAAACGCATTTTTCCCATAGGGTCCAATGTTAAACTATCTTCTGCGCTGGCAGCCATGTTTTTTGGCGGATCAAAAAAATTTCGGCAATCTAAGTAAAGGACCTTCCATACATCATTCCTGTAAAGTTTGGTTAAAATTGCTCTAGTGGTGTCAGAGGAGATAGTCAAAATGTGAAAAGTTTAGGGACGGACGATGACGGACGCCAAGTGATGGCAAAAGCTCACATGGCCTTTGGCCAGGTGAGCTAAAAACGTAAAATGAGTAACTATCAAAAATCATGTATTGCTAACATCAAAGCGACATCATTTTCTAACTGGAAATGAAGAAATTAATGACTTGACTATCGCTTGGTTCAGGGACGCTGTTATTCGAGGAATCAATATTATGGGTCCTTAATTACAAGCCAAAGCTTTAGATTTGCACATCAGTTGGGTAAAAATGATTTCAAAATAATTTTTGTATACCTTTTAACACAAGAATGATAAATTCAAAACTCAGTTTTGATAACATTTTATTCAATCTTTAATATTTTTAAATACATTGTATAACATTTTCATAAATGTACATATTTTAGAACAGATATAGCTTATTACATTAATATAATAAAATAATTGCTATTATTCATAAACATATTCTGTTATTACATAATTATGTCCGCAAGTTACCACGAAACCACATCGAAAGAGAGATTGTGTTAAGTGACTCCTGTATCATGTGATCTTTTTACAATGGTCCCTTGGAAAGTCACATAAGACAGTCTTGACTGCATATCAAAAATTCTGAGTTACTTGTAAACCTTAATAACACCACACTGACTACCGTCGGTTCATGTTATATCTGTAAATACCATTACATCTTGTGTGTATCTCAAGATGTGGATCGCTGATTGGATAAGTGATAATTATATATGCATTGAACTTAGATCTGGTCAATGATATCATATGATTGTTAACGTGCAACTCGGCAGACTTTTGTGTATTGCAAGATTGGCTTGAATTTAAACTTTTATTACAAATTCTGTACATAATAATAACAATCCAAAAAGTATATTTTGACTGACTTTTAAGTTGATAACTGAAGTGGCATTTGAACACAAGCTGTTAAATGCAGAAATTTGGTATGGAAAAATTCAATTTATGCTGCACAAGCTAAGTCACAGATTTTTTAATTTGGATGATAGGGTCGATTTTGAACACTTAATGTGGATTTTGTGTACAACATCCCATTGATGACTTTTGCGTACAATAAACAGCTATTGAACAGGAGTGGTTAAAGAGTTGAGTTGAGTAATGGTGTTTAACGTCGCAGTCAAGAATATTTCACTTATATGGAGACATCGCTAAATATAGGCGTAGGTGCAGAAATTTTGCCTGTGCATTGCACTGATGGCATTATACAGCAGGGTTCTTTATGGTGCTAAGCCAACCATGACACAGGACCTCGTTTATTTTAAGTTCCCATAAAAAAGAACCGTGACTTTCATTTTGTAATGCTGAGTGCTTAGCGAAAGAACAGTCACTACCCACTCTCAAGTCTTGGGTGAGACCTGGCCGAGGATCAAACCCATTACTTCCCATTTACGGAGCAAGCACTCTACAAACTGAGCTACAACAGTGGTTTAGTGGGTTAAAGAGAAATTTGGTATGAAAATTTCATTTACTGGCATGGTTGACCCAAAATTAAGTATCATCTGGGTTTTCCCAAAAAATGTCATCAATTTAGATAGCTAGATGGCATAAACTCCGACAGTTTTAGCAATATGGTATTAAGTTTTGTGTCCTTCCCCAGAAGTGCTGCTATAGCCAGCAAAAATGAGAAAAGTTGTCGCCTATATCATTTCACATCCAGTGGATGTTCCGAATAAATTCATCACTAAACCTCCAGATTATTCCATTCTTTACCAAATTAGCAAATTTTAGCATTAAATTTGTTTTTTGCGATATAATACTCACCTATATTAAAATATTGCTGTTTCCCTAGTGACCAACTAGTATTCGATACTTTGACAAAGAAAAATAATGATTTTTCAATGCCGTATTGTTAGCCAATCAGATGGCTAGAACATATTCAGTGTGGACCGGCAACCAACGATGCGCGCGCACGCGTCATCTACTTCCTTCTTTTTCCCGTCTAACTGAAAAACCGGAAGACGGAACGAAGAGGAGGTGGTGCGGAGGGTCCTCACCTTTAATATAGGTGAGTATTATATCGCAAAAAACAAATTTAATGCTAAAATTTGCTATTTTGCTTCAATAAACTCACCTATATTAAAATATTGGTGAATTTGACTTACCGTTGTGGCAGTGACCGTCTTCCGAAATCATCCCTGGAACTCTGACCGCTAGCCTAACTGAAGAAGGATGGGTCAGAGAGAAAAATGGGATTCAAGAAAATGAAAACCCATGCCCGTAGTACATGCAGAAAAATAATCCACATAAAACAATTAGTGTGAAGACACTATAGGGCAAACAATACTTTGAGCCGCCACAATGGGGCCCAAAGAAAATAATTGATTGGAATGATTGGCCAACGATCGAAGATAAAAATCTGCAAAGGTATTCTGCCCATGCCAAAAGGCAGCAGACATAACAGACTCAAAAGGTACCCCATTAGTAAGAGCCCAAGATGAAGCAAGGGCTCTCACCTCGTGAGCTTTGACCTTGAACAGTGTTTTAGACTGATCAGATGCAGAGTCATAGGCAGATTTAACTACCTTAACTATCCATCTGGAAATAGACTCGGCTGATATATCCTCACGTCCTACCTTAATAGGAAGGAATAAGCGAGTTCTCGAGCCGCGCCCCCCCTTGGTCTTTTCCAGATAGAACTTAAGAGCCCTGATAGGGCAAAGAAGTCTATCACGGTCAGCATGGCCGACAGTGTCTGATAGAGAAGGTATTACTACTGGCTCAGGAATGAAATTTCGGATCTGATTCTTAGCAATAAAAGCTGGATCCGTACAAATAGTCACGGAAGAATAATTCCTAGACCATCTGAGACAGGACGGAGACATAGAGAAAGCATGAATTTCACTACGTCGTCTCCCTGAAGCCAAGGCTAATAAAAAAGCACATTTATATGATAAATGTTTAAGATCAGCTCTATGCAAAGGTTCATAAGGTGGGCCCATAAGGGACTCCAGAACCAATGCTAAATTCCATTGAGGAAAGAGTGATCTAGTCCTAGGCTTTTCAATATGAAAAGACTTAATTAACGCAGACAAGGTAGGGTCAGCAACAATATCTTGACGGTTATGAGCCGAAAAAACATTGCTGATAGCGGAGCGATAGCCTCCGATAGTCCCTGGAGATAAACCTTTAGATTTAAATAAATAAAGGAAAAAGTCTGCTAGGACTTGAACAGATGATGTGATCGGATCAGCTTCCCTGCTGATACACCAATCACGGAAGATTTTCCATCTGCTGTCGTAGATGGCAGAAGAGGAAGGCCGAACTGATCGAGAGATGCGTCTGGCAACTTCCGTAGAAAATCCCTTCGTAACGAGTCCTGACTCGATAGCTTCCACGCGTGAAGATGCAGCATAGCTGGTTTGGGGTGTTGTACCCGAGACACAGGCTGCGATAGGAGATCCTCTCTCACAGGAAGTTCCCTGGGAGAATCTACCAGAAGATTCAATAGGTCCGGAAACCATGGTTGGCCCGGCCAAAGTGGAGCTATCAATATCAGAAGACAAGAGTGAAGCTTGACCTTCTGTATCACCCGACCCACCAGGTTGAATGGAGGAAATGCATAGGCAAACATTCCCTCCCATGGAATGGAGAGGGCATCCGTTGATAGAGCCTCTCTGTCCGGTACTGGTGAAACATATGTCGGAAGTTGATGATTCAACGCGGTTGCAAATAGATCTACATGAGGACGATCCCACAGCCGACAAATGGACTGAAAGACTGGCTTGGCCAGTGTCCATTCCGTTATTACAGGCTTGTGAGCCCTGGATAACGTGTCGGCCAGAATGTTGAGCTTGCCGGGAACATGTTTCACCAAAATGGAAATTTGGTTGTCCCGGCAAAGCAGCAGAATCTGTTGAGCCAGGCAACAAAGGTCCCGAGACCTTGTGCCCCCCTGATTCCTCAAGTACGCAACCACCGTTGAATTGTCTGTGGCCAGGCATAGAGGTGTTCCCTGAACTATGGGCATGAAGGAATTGAGGGAGTGTAAAACTGCCCTCATCTCCAGAATATTGATGTGAAGAGGAGATTCCTTCTTGCTCCATAGACCGGACGCTGTGTCCGTCCAGAAAACCGCCCCAACCTGTCAGTGAAGCGTCTGAGTAAAGAGTCCTCTCTGGAGAGGGACTCTTCAGGGATATGCCCTTCAAGACATTCTCTCTCATGGTCCACCATCTGGCGGACTGCTTCACTGCAGGGTTCAACAAGACCAACTTGTCCCAGTTTCTCGACGCTGGGGACCAAGCACCTAAAAGGTGCATTTGCAATGGCCTGATGTGAAGACGCCCTAGGGGGATTACATCGGCTATGCAATTTAGGTATCCCAGGAGTCTGAGATACCAGCGTGCTGTGACGTGGTCTAGACTCAGAAACTGGTTGACTAGTTCCACGGCCTTGGAGAATTTTTCCTCCGGAGGCAGAACTAACCCCAGGTCGGTTCGAAACCGATACCCCAGGAAAACGAAATCCATGGAAGGGGTTAATTCCGACTTCTCCTCTGAAGGGAGGAAACCCAGCCGGATTAGCGTAGCCAGTGCTAACCGGGTATCCTCTCCACACTGGACCCGAGAATAGCTCAGGACCAGGGAATCGTCGAAATAAATTAGTATATTTATTCCGCGCTTGTGGAGATAAGATCCCACGGCCTGAAGGATCTTGGTAAAAACCAAGGGGGCCGTGGTTATCCCAAAAGGGAGAAACTGGTACGCTTTGTGACAAAAGGTGAAGCGCAGGAACTTCCTGTCCCGTTTCAAAATGGGGATGTGAAAGTAGGCGTCCTTCAGGTCTATGGAAGATGCCCATTGCCCCGGTTGAACTGTGGAAACCACAGTTCTGGGAGTCACCATTTTGAAATGTGGACTCAAGATCCAGGTGTTTAGAACACTCAGATCTATTACCGGTCTCCACTTGCCGGACTTCTTCCGAACAAGAAAAAGCCGGGAATAAAAACCCGGGGACCGGTCGTCCGAAGGGAGTTCCTGAATGGCCCCTTTTTCTAGCATGGCTTGCACCTCCTGCTGAAGGGCAAGCCTCTTCTCCGGGTCTAACGGAGGTCGCTCGAAAATGGGCCTGTTCACCAGAGGTGGCTGTTCTCGGAAAGGGATAGAAAGGCCCCTTGACACCACGCTTAATACCCAAGCATCTGATGTCACTTCCTTCCATGCTGGAAGAAAGTGGAAATCCTGCCCCCTACTTGAATTTCGGGATTTGGAATTGACAGATGCATGGGTATGCCCCGATCTGGACTCAGATGGGGCTGCGTGATGGGGGCCATAAACCCCTCAGGACTGCTTCTTCGATGAAGAGGCAGCCTTGGGGCCGAAGGAAGCAGCCCTTTGGGCTTCTTCCCCTTTCCCCCATACCTTCTCTTCTTGGGGTAGGAGGGGCCAGACCCCGAAGAAGAGCTAGGTTGAGAAGCCACGTGTTTTTGTTGTTGTTGTCGGCCCTGTTGACCCCTATTTGTTACCGAAACGGTAACATTCCGTACGTCCTTTGCCATTTCCTCGATAAGGGAAGGCACTACCCCTCCAAAGAGAGATGGACCGGAGATAGGGGCCTAAGGAGACGGTCTATGTGGGATTTCTTCAGCTTGCCATTGGCGGGCTGAAGAATAGACTGTCTCCTAGCCAACAAGAAGTTGGACAGGGCCGACAATATTAGGGCCATACAATCCTCGTGCGATTGGAAAAGCCCTTGGGCTAACCTGACGAGGAGCTGGTCCCTATCCTGACCTGGCTGCATTTTGGCAACATCAAACAATGCTGATGATTGCCAATCGGCATAGGATAAGGAGTGCACCGCAAGCCGCAAAAGGCGTTCGGTCTTCTCCCTATCCTTGCCTTTCAACAGCACAGAGTCGTTTCCCGGACTTGAGAAAACCCGGTCAAAGTTTTCCTCCAGCCGGGAAGGGAGAGCAGCTAGCTGGTTACCATGAACCGTATAATTGGACGGCTTAAAGCCACCAATGTGCGATATGGAAAAAACTCCTCCCTTATTGGGAGGAATCTCGCCAGCTGGCTGATCCTCGGCAGAAACTTGGTTACATCTTAAAGCCTGCATATGAGCAGAGAGCGATCTGCCGAGGATTCCACTGGTAGGTTCAACTTCTTCCTGAGAGAAGACGACCTACTCTCCCTTGAAGGAGCACTCGGGGGAGGACATTGGTCTGTCCCCAGAATCCTGTAAACCTCTGCCCTCAAGGAAGCAGGTTTGGATTCCGTTGCTTGACCCTCCGTAGGGACGGACAAGCGACCGGGTGATGAGTGCACAGGTAGAGGAGTGGGCACCTCCGAAACAGGCTCGTCCGAAGAAGAGAGATGGACAAACAGTCCTCATCCTTGTGGGATTCAGAGTCGGAAGACTCATGATCCCTAGGTTGGGACAAAGGAGAAGACCCCCGATCCCCAGAAGGGGATAGGGACCTGGATCGGAACTGCCCTACGTCCTCCTGCGGCCTGTTAGTAGAGTGACCAGAGACAAGGGTATCCCCTTGCAAGTCCTTGACAGCTGATGCCGTCTCAGACCGAGCCACTTTACTTCTTTTCCGAATAGGCCGAGAAGACCTAGACGAAAAATCTGCCGCACGACTAGCACCACTGGCAGAAATGCCAGGGGCAGATGGAGAGGGTCCGTAGAACCCCCAACCATCTCCAGACCCACAGCCCGATGGAAAACCCATTGGGGGGTAATAACCCATGGAGGAAAAACCTCCTGGTCCAGGTAGCCTAGGACCACCAAAGGGATATCCAAAACCAAAAGGAGATGGATGTGGGTAACCAAAAGGAAAACCCATCCCTGGTTGTCCTTGATTGCCGTAGGGACCCATGTGCCCGGCAATCTGACTGGGCTGACTTACTCCAGTGGAGCCATCAGTAGCCAGTATGTTAGTGGAGTCGCCGAGGCTACCACCACTAACAGGCATACCAGACCAAGGTCCAGCATGAGGCCCACAAGACCAGGATCCTGTGGCCGAAGGAGGGGCAGACCTAGATCTATCCCTTCCAGACACTTGCTGCACATCCAAAGATGACGGCAAGGGAGCAGATATCAAAGGATATGAAATCCCATGATAACCTGCACCAGGAAAGCCTACCGAAGTAGGAGTCCCGGTGTGCCCAGTATTAACTGCAGGAGCAGTTACTGAGCCTGTGCCTCCCGAAGACACGAATGTCAGTGAGGCACTGGCTGGGGCACATGCCACCTTCACCGAAGTGGAGATGACAGTGCATTTTACGGTTGTAACAGGCAAAAAATTGTCCATTACAACCGCCGCCCCTCGGACCGAAGTCCGAGGACCCTCCCGTGCCAAGTCATCCACCGAAGTGGAGACTGAAGCAACAAGGGACACAAGGTCCGGAGGGTCGGTGCCAGCCACGGGGACACACGACAATGACTCCGAAAAATCAAGTGTGCGCCCCGGAGAACCCGGCGAAGGTGGAAGGTCCACCCCGGAGCCCGAAATCGACACAAAATCATCAGACGGTAGCGGAGGCGGTACCGGAGGATCCCCTAACGGAATAGGAGGAGTCCCGACTGAATGACAAGCCTCTTTCGCGGAAGACTTCTTCCTCCTCGAAGACTTGTACTTCGAGGCGGAAGACGACTTAAGATCCGACATGATAAAAAACTTTAATGTACTACGGGCACGGGCTACGAAGAAAAAAATAATTTAAAAATTATTTGACAAAGTCAAAACAAAAAATAAATTATTTCAAATAAAATATAAATATCAAAAATAAAAAATATGAAGAAATACCAAAGTTCTATATAAAAAGAACAAGGATGTCACTGGATGAAAAAATTACGATCTAGCTGGTCAGAGCGATGGAAAAAGAAGGAAGTAGATGACGCGTGCGCGCGCATCGTTGGTTGCCGGTCCACACTGAATATGTTCTAGCCATCTGATTGGCTAACAATACGGCATTGAAAAATCATTATTTTTCTTTGTCAAAGTATCGAATACTAGTTGGTCACTAGGGAAACAGCAATATTTTAATATAGGTGAGTTTATTGAAGCAAAATTTCAAATTTTAACAATCTCGATTAGAAAATATGGATGTACACTTTTTGACAAAAATAAATGCAGATGTTATTGCTATAAGCTTGCAATGATCTTCAAAATGACACCTAAAATTCTTAAATGTCTTAACTGACACCTAAAATTCTTAAATTTCTTAACAATTATCTTGACAAAATTATCAAGATTACAAATTTGCCAGATTTAAGTTAAGGATCAACTGTGAAACTGGAGCCTGTTATGTTTTGACTACATATAAAGATACTGAAAAACTGATGAGAGTTATCTTTCTTGTTGCACGTAACAATGTACTATACATCTCTCAATTTTGTCTACTAAAACCGTGGCCAAATCGACCTGGTATTATGTCTGGCGACCTAAAGTTTGCAAATGGTGGCCAGCTTGTCCACTTTAAATTTGAACTTTTGTGACTAGAGAACAGAAATTATTTCTGTGTTACAGAATTTTCATGATAATGTTGCCATTTCAGGCAATATAATGGAAACTTTACATCATCATTATTGTTATTAATAACACTGATGTATGTAAGCGATTGTAAGTCAGTTTTTTAAATGTACATTTTTGTTTGCCATACCTAAAAGACACCTTAATTAATATTTTCCCTCATTTGGAAGAATAGTTACCTGGCCATTTGGAACTTCCACTGGCCACCTGAAACTTTAATTTGAAGACCAGCTGGTCACTTAATTTTGAAAACCACTTTGAGGACTGCTATAGTATACCACACAAAAAGATTGGACTTGATCAATAGTGTTTTATGCTCTAGTTAAGATTCTTTTACCTTAAATCAAGTTGGTCAGTTTTTGAATGGGTAGGGAAACTGGAGTGTCCAAAAAACCACTGACCTTATGTTAGCAAAACTTACAAACTTTTTCACACCTAGGTCTGTCGGGAGAGGGATTCAAACCTAGGTGGTCAGAGGAGCTGTGATCCATAATCACAGTTAATTCAACCTGCCAAGGAGTACAAAAAGAAGTAGAGGCTGGGAAAAATATGGTGTTTAAGACCTCTCATGAAAATTAATTCTATTTCTTATGAGGTAGTTTGTTGTGAAGGAAACCAGATTTTCAAGAAAAAACAACATCCTTCAGCAAACTTTGACAAAATTAACAAACTTTATAACTTTAGCATTAGCACAATTGGAAATTCTTATGGTGTAATATGCTGCAATACATCAAATTGCATTTTAAACTACATGGCCACCAAAGCTCTACTCAGTAAAGAACTAAATTGTAAAGAAATGTACACTTAACCACAATGAACTCTAAAGAAGTAAAAATGCATTATTTAACAAAGTCCACTTGTGCACCAGTGGGCACCACTAACAACTTTATTGGTTATGGAAAATAATTAGGTTTAAAACTCTATTATTTACATCTTGCACACATTTTAAAAGAAAATGTCATTTAAATATTGCAGTTCTGACAGGGACATGAACATTCCATTGCACAAATGTCACAACAAAGTATGAGAATCAAACATGAATCCCGTTCATTTAATATCTCTAAAATGCAGGCAGAAGTTTGATGAAATTCATGGTCCCTTTACCTGACTTCATTCATAATTTCCCGACAATTCCATGACCCACGAAAAAAAATTCCCTAAGTTGTGGGATTGGAATCATGAAATTAAAACTGACAATTTCCCGTACAGAGTGCTTCCTTTAAAATCAATATAATTTGACAGCAAAATTTTTTCATGCTATATTTAAGTACCTTGCAAGTCTTGTAGTATGGTGATTCTGGATCTAGTACTTGTGATGGTAATGGTGGCAACATGTCACTTTCTAAAATTGCTCGGTGATGCATGTCTGCTCCTGTGGCTTCTATATACACGTAATGACCTGTAGCTGCAACAAACATGAAATGTCATTGTCAAAATCTAGAAAAAAAACATTCCAACAATAAAGATTTAACAAAAACTGTAGAAATATTTTCATTATGAATCTTAATTGTAACTTATATTCTTGAACAGAATACAAATGCAGGTTTAGAGATAGATGCCGACACAAGGTTCAATCTGGGTTATTTCAGAGGGAGGATTAAAAAAAACTTTCCTCTAAAATACCATAACATCAAAATTTTTGCATTCATCATTATGCATTGTTAAATATAGCTTAATAAGCCCTTAACAATAGGGCCATTTGGCAAAACAAGGGATCCATAGCCTCCCTCTAGCCTTGTAAGTAGGTGTTTCAGGGGTCGAGTCAAACCCTGTTAATCGCACAATAGTGTTTTTGCTTGCCTAAAATTACTACGGAATAAAGGCAAAAAATGACTAGAATTCCAAATTTGATCCCAAAAATCCCTAAAATTTCCAAAAACAACATTGATGCAAAAGCAAGTTTAACAAATTTTCCCAATCTAACAGGCAGAAGGTAGTTTTTTATAAAACCCAAGAAAATCACTGCACAGGCTCCATGATTTAAAATTCTATACAATTAACCGATATCCACCTTGTACTCATTCCACAGACTTTTAAAACAAAACACATTTATATAAATAAGTAGACAAATACATTGTATCCTCATGACTGTAAACATCTTTACTTTCATTAATGTTTTAAAACAATATAAGCTTCCATACACAATAAGTGTTTCATGAGACAAAGCCTGCACAATGTTTTATTATTGTAAACCACATTACATGTTGATGGGAAACAATCCTAAGTTAAAAGCATATTAGCCAGTCCTGTATACATAAATGTCATTATTTAAGTCAAAATCAACAGACATGGGTGTAATGAACTTTCTTTTTAATAAAAAATCTGTCTGCCTCCAGATTGACAATTAAACCAATGACAGCATTATTTAACACTAAGACGTTGTCTAAATAATGGTATTTAAAATTCCCCAGGGAAAATAGCCTAAAGTTGATGGTGATTCTGCTAGCAGTTTCATGAAGTAAATACAGTCAAATCTGTCTATAAAGACCACTCAAATTATACCAGTAAAAGTGGTATTTATGGACAAGTGGCCTTTATATACACGTACTAAAATAAAATTCTACTGGCCTTTATAAGTAGGTGACCCTTATATAGAGGTGACCTTTAAGGCATGTTGGACTGTACATGACACCAGTAAAAGTGACATTTACAGGCAGATAGTCTTTATAAACAGTCCAACCTGCCTTAAAGACCACTTCTATATCAGTACCATCTGTTAATAAAGGCCAGTAAAATTGTATCCTAATTGTTCTTTATTAATATTATTTTAACCTGTATATTAAGGTCACCTGCCTATAAAGGCCACTTTAAATGGTTCCCTTGGGTAGCCTTTAAAGACAGGTTTGACTGTACAGATTCAAATAACACAAATACAGAGCAATTGAGATAAAATTTTACTGGCCTATGAATCCAGGTGACTTTTATGTAAAGATTACCTTTAAGAAAGGTTTTAAAGACTGTATATGCTATATAATAATAATTTCTAAATCTGAAAGTAACTTTACCATCTCCGATTGTGTGGTCATTGGATGGTCCAGTGTACAGTGTGTTGGTTTTACCCTGGTGTAATGTCCAGTTAAAGTCATCTTCATCAATGTTGTTATGCCAACCACACAGCCCATCTTCAAAGGTACAAGTAGACAGATCCTCCAAATTCCCTTTAATACATAACAGAATTAAATATTAAGTGTTACTTTCCTTACTGTATAAATATCAGAGAAGCAGATCTTAATCTGGCCCCTAGGTGGCCGAGTGTTTAAAACCCACATTTAGCGATCACAAAGCCCCTCAATATTTAGATTTAGATCCCACTAAAATAGTTTGAAAAAATTTTGTAAGCTTGCTTGAAAAGGTCAGTGTTTTTTTACGGGCACTCAGGTCTCCTCCAACATCACTTAACTGACTGCTTTAATATAAGCGAAAGAATGTTCACTGGAACCCCATTACTCCACTCCATTCTTCTAAAATTCTGAATTGCATCAGCCAATATATACTTCCGACTCACTGATTTATAATATATAGGCAGTAGTTCCAAAGGAGAAGTCAAAAATATATGTTAATGACACACACATACATGCACATGCACGCTATGCTACAACTATGCCATGAGCTCAAATGAACTGTCTAAACCTGGCCATTTCAATGATAGTTTATGTACACCATAAATTGTCTTGCTCGAGTAAAACTCCTGATGGTGTTAAGTTTACTGTTTAGACATGTTTAACTGTCACAATAGAATATTAGAATCTATCCTTGCTGCTTTGTAGTAGAGACATGAAAATCTGAAACCAAGGGATGAGATTCTAAATCTTAAACCAAGGGATGAGATTCTAAATCAAACTGAGGGATGAGATTCTAAATCTGAAACCGAGGGATGAGATTCTAAATCTGAAACCGAGGGATGAGATTCTAAATCTGAAACCGAGGAATGAGATTCTAAATCTGAAACCGAGGGATGAGATTCTAAATCTTAAACCGAGGGATGAGATTCTTAATCTGAAACCGAGGGATGAGATTCTAAATCTGAAACCGAGGGATGAGATTCTAAATCTGAAACCGAGGGATGAGATTCTAAATCTGAAACCGAGGGATGAGATTCTAAATCTGAAACCGAGGGATGAGATTCTAAATCTTAAACCGAGGGATGAGATTCTAAATCTGAAACCGAGGGATGAGATTCTAAATCTGAAACCGAGGGATGAGATTCTAAATCTGAAACCGAGGGATGAGATTCTAAATCTGAAACCGAGGGATGAGATTCTAAATCTTAAACCAAGGGATGAGATTCTAAATCTTAAACCGAGGGATGAGATTCTAAATCTTAAACAGAGGGATGAGATTCTAAATCTTAAACTGAGGGATGAGATTCTAAATCTTAAACTGAGGGATGAGATTCTAAATCTTAAACCAAGGGATGAGATTCTAAATCTTAAACTGAGGAATGAGATTCTTTCTTTTCCTGACAAAGGTTTGCAAAGGTCTGGAAAAAAGAAACTCATAATAAAAGTTGAGATACCTATGTCTTCACTACAAAACAGGAATTGATTCATTTTCTCCTATAACCAATATATTCCCATTTTGTAAAGCTTAAAAATTACCCTAAAATAACACAACAAAAACTGTGAGGTAAATTGCTGGATTTTCATGTCCGATATGGGAGAAAATAAATATTGTAAATGTATGTAATTTTGCATGTATTTATATTAGAGGTATATAAAATTAACAAATATCTGCAAAGTTAAATTTTCACGTTTTTGAAATCTGCACCATAACACAGTCAGCATAATATAATTTTCTCTCAGTATTAATTTTCAGTGAGAACAAACTGCCAGGAAATAAGCGAAAAAATTAGTGCATCATCTTATCTGTTTTTATATTATACCTACCACATTCCTGTATTTTGTCTGCACAGTAACATTTAGAAACACAACCTATATCTCTATATTCAATATCTGAAAGGTAACAAGCCTTCTTTTCACCAATATCTGTATAATAAAAAAAGTCAAAGATTGTAAGTTTACATTATACAGTTGAACCTGCCTCAAAGGCCACTTCTATAAAAGGGCAACCTGCTTTTAAAAGTCAGTAAAATTTTATCCCAATTCTTCTTTATTCAGTCAAACCTACCTTAAAAATCACCTCTATATAAGTGTCACCTGCCTTTAAAAGCCAGTAAAATTTTATACCAATCTCTTTATTCATGCTATTTGAACCTGTATATAATGGCAACTTGCTTTAAGGCAACTTTTATTGGTTCCCTTGAGTGGCCTTCATAGACAGGTTTGACTGTGTTTCTATGTAACCAATTTCTGAAAACAACCCTTCCTCTCACCAATATCTGTTTTACCAAAAGAAAAATATTATGGGTTTCAAATTAGCAAGGACTTTTCTATTACTTAACAATGTCACATGTATTTAAACAACATGACCTACATAGGAATATCACCTAACTTTTGTCAAGAAATACTGTTTCCTCGCAGGTGCTTGGTATTAAGAGGACAGAGTATCCACTGGTTCACCCAGTATTAGTATTATGTGACTTTGGGAGTGGAATGCTTGCCTGCAGTGTACTGATTCTGTGAGCTAGTACCTTAAAGTCACCCTGAGTGCACACTAGTACAAGGCACACCATAAAATATATACACACTCACATCTCACCCATACTTAACTTTTTCTTAGATTAATCCTTAGAGACTATTACAATTGACAGATCGCCAGCCACACCCACAATGTTCTGACAAAGGCAGGGCATGCTTAAATTACACACAAAAACAATGAAAACTTTGCCTAATTGTGTCATTTAATGACGTCGCTGACACTAGTACGTCATTAGTTGTGGTGAGGCTGCAGAGGTACCGTGAAGGCGGCCAGTGTCAAAAAAATAAAAGGCATGGCTGGCGATACATCAATTACTCTCATTGCAAATATCTGAAAAATTGCCGATATGACATTAAACAACATGACATCCAACCAAATCAACCTACTAGATGCTCATTAAATAAAGACAATTTGATTCAAACTATACACTCCTGTTGGTTAGGGACACGGATAGATCTGTCTTTATTTTCTCAATGGAAATAGCTAGTGATAAAAGCAAGAAAAAACATAATAAATTGACATTTCTAACACATGTTAAAGCTTGGTCACAACCCGCCGTACGTGCAAGTGCGTGCTGTCTACGTGTAAAAACGTGGGGGAAATTTGGCGATCCGTACGTGGCAAGTACGGCCTCCGTGCGTTTTGGTGAATACGCAGGAGAACGCAGACACGACGTAGCACTTTTAGTGCATGCAGAACTTTCTCTGCGTGCAAGCTGCGTTCGCATTACAGATTCACGGCAGTACGTGTGACGTGCGTGCCCTGCACAGCCAACGACCCCACAACGCACTGACGCCGTGAGTCTTTCTCAACGGTCCCTTTGCCTGTGGATGGCGCACTTGGCACTTGCGTGCTGCGCACGTGAATCGCGCGTGGCCGGTACTTAGCCCGCACTTCCCAAATTCTACTATGCAACGAAAACGCTTAACGCACGTGCACCGTACTGACTAAGTACGTGCTCCGCACGTACCACGCGCGTTGTGTTCGCTGATTTTTGTGGTCTATATAAAGACGAACCGACGGACGAATGTGTTCATTTCGTCTGCAAAATGCCGAAGAGGAAGGGTTCATCTGCTGCTCAAAAGACCACGGTTATGGCTCAACAGAAACGTGCCGCAGAAGAAGAGAGGAGGAGGGAAGAATTAGATGGCGAGACCAGAGATTCTGATAAAGAAGAGGATGTTGATAGAGAATTGGAGAGGGAGCCACATGAAGAAGAGGGTTCCAAAGGCAACTGCTTATTCGCGGCAAAAACAGAGGAACGCCTGGTTGAGTTTTTCTCTGCAAACTCGATCTTTTATGATAAGTGCCATCCACATTACCATAACCAGCAAAAGAAAGATAAATTGCTGGACGAGATAGCCAAAGAACTTAACACAAGCAGTAAGTACCCCATTTTCAACTAGTTCATGTGTAAATTTTATTTCAGGAGAAACATGCATACTTTCACACACACACACACAAACACACACACACACACACACACACATATATAATATATATATATATATATATATATAATATATATATATATATATATATATATATATATATATACGGTATATATTTGTCAGTAATATGTTATTTGTTATAAATGCCTTTATTTGATTTAATGAGACCTTTATTTATGGATTTGCATATGATTGCTGATATACATTTATCCTAAATTTTTGTACACGTGTGCTTTCATACATTAACTGTTTCATAAGCACAGTTGGCGACGTAAGATTGTACAATATAAAGTAACATGAATTATTTGAGATATTGGTATTATCAATGATTTAATATTTAAGATTTTTATTGTCCATAGGACTACAGATCCAGGGCTGGTTCAAGCACATGAGAACTTCAGTGGGAAAACTGTACAAGACCAAGTCAGGCCAGGCTACCAAACCTCTTACTGCAAGAAAGAAATGGCAACTACAGAATTTCGTCTTTCTGAAAGCCCACATTGTCCCACGTACATATAGTGTAGAAACAACACAGGTAAAGGTTTAATACAGGTTATTAGTTGGATAGATATGACTAGTTTTTACTAAATTTCAACACAGACGTGTACATTTTATTTGTAATATATAATGGTTAAAATATGTAATTGTCAATTTATGATTTTCACATCATGTAGATTAGAAATGAAAAGGTATCAATGTGTAAGATTTATTTCACTTTTAGTTAGAGGAGGCAGGAGAGCAAAGCGAGGATGAGGAATCACTACATTCGATCACTACCAGGCCAGCATCTCCATCTCCCTCCACTTCAACATGCATGGCCACCCGCAAGACTAAGCCTCCGGCCAACAAGAAGTCAAAGATAGACGAACTTCTTATGAAGTTCCTGGACAGACCCAGGCCTGAGGAAGTCCTGAGTAAACAGGTATTTATGTTAATACTATTTGGTGTGAAATGCACATTGCATATTGTATGTTTGCAATTGCATTTTGCTCTATTTATATTGCACTATATATGATCTCCTTAACTTCAAATTTTATGTTTGTAGATTTGATGTGTATGTTTTTACAGAAGTACCACATTGATGTTTATATTATATACTTACCTTTACATATATGTGTGTTTGCAGTTGGAGACTATTGCTGCTGCCCCTGCCCCACCACAACTAGATGAGCGTGCAGCATTTAGCCAGTGGATCGCCACCAGGATATCAGGGATCCCTCCAGATAGGTGGGACGACTTCCAGTTTGCTGCCATGCGCTTACTGCAGGACTACAGCAGCCCCCGACCTATACCTGACACATTTCCATCTCAGGCACAGCCCAGGCCAAGGCCACCAGCCCAGCAGCAATGGCCACACTTCTCGCAGCAGCAACAGCAGTGGGGTCCGATGCAGACATGGCAACAACAATGGCCACAACGACAGCAGCAGCAGTGGGGCGACCACGCCCAGGCGCAGCTGCCATCGCAACAGGTGTGGCAGCAGCCAAGTGCCTCCTCCCATCCCCAGATCCAGCTCCATGATGCACCCTTGAACACAACCGTCACCGCGCAGCCAGTGAGACAGAATCCAGAGGTAAATATTGTAGTCAGTTGAGTTTTTGATATTACTTAGCGATGTTCTTAAATAGGGCTTTGTCCAGAAGTGGGTTATCTGCAACCTCACTAAATTCCTCATGTATATCCTATACATGCTGCATTTTATTGGAAAAAATTTGTATCGGAACCCCTCTTGAATATATTTCTAAACATTTCTCTGTTAAAATCTAGTTGTAAAGACTTGATGAAAGTAGAAACAGGCAATACTTTTTATTAACTTAGCATTTGATTTTATAACATGTTTCTATTTTCTTTTTCTGCTTCAGTTTTGTCCACCTCGGTCGCAGTCAGACCCTCCAATCCTGGAGTCGTCAATCACGGGTAGTGGTTTTACCGATGTGTTTATGAAGGCCGGTCAAGAGGCAGCATTGCAGACAGCTAGTCTTTCGGGTTCACAGGAAGACTCAGGGGACGACTGAGACAGCTCCCTAGACTCCCCCGCTTACTTTTGTTTTATGTTTTGTGGATTTAAAATGACTGCTACCAGCGAGGATTTTTTTTTTTCGTTGTATGAATATGTTTAATAAAATCTGATTTGTAAGGGAAGTATGGAAAGTCCCTGTCGTCCCTTTGTAGTTCGTCCGGTGCTGGAAATCCAATGGTGTTGTCTTCCAGTGCCCCACGGAGGGTGGACTGGTTGAACACACCTGCGTCTGAAGAGGAACCATTAGCCCCCACATTGCACCACAAGAAGGAATAGTTTGCATCCACGACGGCAAGTAGCACCACAGAAAAGAAGCCCTTATAATTGTAATAAAGCGATCCACTTTTCTTGGGCTTCTTGACAGCAACGTGCTTTCCGTCAATCGCCCCACAACAATGCTGAAAGTTCCATCGCTTTGCAAACTGGTAGGCAACGGCTTTCCACTCGTCCTGTGTGGAGGGCATAGTGAACATCTCCCCTTTATATTCCTCGTAGATAGCAGTACAGACTTCGGGCACGAATATGGAAATGCTGTTGTGTGCCACCCGGAAGTCATAAGCAAGGGATCTGTAGCTATTCCCCGTCGCCAAGAAGCGAAGGGTGATGACCAACTTCAGGCCAGGCTCCAGAGGGGTGAAACATAAAACGAATTATATATATATATATATATATATATATATATATATATATATATATATCAAGGTTATGTTAAGATATTATACCTTAACCATTACTTTTTTAAAGGGATCAAATTGGCATGGTTTACTACTTTTGACAACATTACAATACTGTGTCATATCTCAGAAATAACCAAAATAGCGGGACATAAGCTAATATCAATGGACTAATAATAGCTTTAAATAATAAAACAGCATTTTTAAGCAAACAAAAAGCAAAACCAAGCATTTGTTCTGAAAGAAATGAAGACACATACACACCTTGGGCTCTTGGTGATTCTAGGTGTCACTCGGAGCAGAAGCTCAGCGAAAAGATTGGGATCCATGCGTATATATCCGGCATAGTCCCCCCTTGATTCACGCTCTAACTCTTGGAACAATGTATCGTATTGACCGAACAACCTCCTCCTCTCGATCCAAGGGCGAACCCAGAATCTCCTGTGCCGGCGTTCCTGCTGCCTCTCCCGTATCAATGCAAGTATCACTAAGTCATCTTCATGAGCTGCAACTTGAACCTGCTTTTGCAGCATCTGAATTATGAGTCTCTTGGAAATAATTGGCGGCATCTTTAGTCAGCAGGAGCTAGGACATCTAGAAAACCTCGGAAGATTGACCTATATATACCTACCCGACAGCAAGCGGATAAAAACTCACGTTCATTGTACTTGCACGCACTTACAACGTACGAGTGAGTAAGGAAAGCGTGCGTCAGCTGCATGTGTACGTACGGCCCGTACGACAACGTGGCAATCGCACGGAGATTGTACGTGGTAAGCACGATACACGCACGCACAACTCACTTACCACGTGCGCAACGTATGCTGAAAGCTGCCGCCCACGGCTAGGCGTGCCGTACATGTCACGCACTTACACCTTACGGGTGACGTGCGTTGACGTACGTCCTCCCTGCGCTTGCCACTCCCTACTCACGTTTTCAGAAAAACGTGGTGCCCGTGGCGTCCGCAGAAAACGTACGAACAATAAACACGCACGGCGGGTTGTGACCATAGCTTTAGTGGCCAACATGAAATGTCTGCTTCAGTGAAGATAAGGCTAAAACTGCAAAATAGAGAATATGGAATCAATTTTCTCCTTGTATTCTATGACAGATTCCATCAATTTGACTGAATTCCTTAGTGATTCTGTTGTCATTGATTAAGATTCAACTACCTTTTAAACATCCAATATGTATGCATACATGTGGTAAACCAATGTAGATTTTTTATTCTGAATTATGACTGTGATTTAGGTTATCAAGTATAAATTGTGAAAGCATTCTGTATGACAAGTTGTATTCAACCAGGATTAAATTTGTATCATACAGATTTAGGGAAAACCATGATTTGAATGAAAATTGAAAAAACTTCCTAGATCGCTAGAAGTGTTACATCTACATCACATAGATTTACGGAAAACCATGATTTGAATAAAAATTGAAAAAACTATCTAGATTGCTACAAGTGTAACATCAATATAGAATTATGGAAAACCCTGATTTGAATAAAAATTGAAAAAAATTTCCCAAGATGAATCGAAGTATTACATCATCCATACTATGTGATTGTAAATCAGTAAATTACATATGTCCCAAGCTGGTGGTGGGTTTTTAAATAATTTCCTGTTTATCAGACAGTTTATACATATATTTTGATGGTGTTTAATTGAACTTATGTAAAACCTACACCCAGTCAACAGGTAAAATGAACATGTGTGAAAGAAGTTAGTTGGCTGGTTGAATGTTGTTTTAAGTCACATCTGATTCAGTTATTTAGCTATTCAAGATAAGGTTATTATTTTTTTTTAGCTTAAGGTTTGATATAAACACAAGTTCATCTGGTTCTAGAAATTTTTGCAAGTAGTCATGCTTGGTATACTTCTGCAAACTTAGCCCACAATGGTGCAAAAAAATATCGCAAACCATATAGTCCATTGGTAAAAAACCAAGCAGTAGAGGCCTATGATAAGAAAACATTTACTTACTTGTGTTCAACTGGGATTAAAAAAGACAACCATTTAGACACCTTAGGTTTGAAGTTTACAACGCCATAAGGTTCAAGTTAAGGTCTCTATAATATCTCAAGGCCAGTACTCATACCAAGGGGCCTCCAATTGGCTGAAGGATCTATAACATTCACTTATTGATCACAGCACCTCTCATCACTTAGGTTTAAATCCCACTCAGTGTAGATCCTAGTGTAAGAAAATGTGTCAGTTCACTTACAAAAAGTCAAGGGCTTTCTCCAGGTGCACCAGTTTCCTCTATCATTCTAGAACTAACCCCCTTGATATATGTGAGAGAATCTTGACAAGAGGGTTAACACCACTCCAGTCTTCATACTAGTTTCAGTGATATGAAGCACCTCAGCGAGTGGGTAACCCTCCCTTGGATGAGATGTTAGTTCATTGCAAATTTAGCTTTCACAATTTCTGCTGCTGCTTAAGCATTTAGAAAATGGCTGAAATGCAGCAATGTAAAAGTAAAGGTTGTTTTCAAGGACATGCCAGACAGCTTGCCTGGGAATCAAACTCATTACCCTTCAGGTCATGTCATGCACCCGAAATCTTATAATAATTTGTCCACATACTTCTAGTATATCACACGGGATTCTTTGGAAGGGACCTAAGATGTCCTGTGTCACAGTAGGCATGACATGCTAAGGAATCTTTCTTGAGCATTGCACTGCAAAGGTAAAATTTGTGCCACTTGTAGCTGGTGACATCCCAATATAAGTGAAATATCCTTGACTGGGACATGAAATCCCATTCAATCATTCAATCAATCTTGTCTCTAACGGTGCACAAATGAAACATATATTAGAACTTACTATTTTCTGATGTGTACACTATAACATCATCAATTCCAAAGTAGACATTTTCATCACCGACATACCCCACCAATTCTACGACAAAGGCCTGTGCCTGTATCCCAATCCAACTATTCTGTCTTTTCCATCTAGTAAATAAAACAGATAAATAAGAATTTTACATGAGTGATAAGGTAATACTGTAAAACCTCGTTATAATGCCCCTCGATAACTTTGCCACCTAGCTTATCACCACACTATTTTGAAGTCCAAAAATCCATTTTGTTTATGTTTTTCTTTATCTGCCTCCACCAATTTATCACCAAACCCCTTAATAACGCCAAAATTTGACTGAACAAATGGTGGTGATGAATTTGGGTTTTACTGTACTGGATTTATTAAACGAGTTGAATAAAATTTTATGCAACCAGCCTTGAGTTTTTAACATTTCATACATACAAATGTAAGATTTTGTTTATTGTATAATATAAGAAAATTCAATTTTTTGTACCATATCTGTAAGGTATTTTCTCAACTATAACAGAACAGTCAAAATGACTGCAAAGCCACAAGTCAAAAAGACTAAAATATGACATCATAATACAGTAAAGGGGACTATATTTGCCGAGTAAAAATTTCACGATATCCTAAATCAGACATTTTACATGGGTGTAATTTTCGCGTGGCAACTGAAAGTTTAATTATATTTTCATAATCTGACTGCCGCAAAAGTTGTACCTCAAATAATCTGGATAACTCAATCATCTGCCAGTACAAGCAACCGAATTCTTATTATATCCTATATAAATAACCTCAATGGCTGGAACTCGGATATCTGGAAACCCTCTGCTCACTCGAACAATATTTTGTTTTGTTTTACTAGTAGTATTTCATCATTAAATTTCCAGCTCTGGCTTCAGACACCACAGAGGCTAAACACCAAGTTACAGAGGCCAAACGCCAATTCAGTTTTTACTCAAAGTTTCACTTTCTAAGAAAAAAAATTTCATCCAAGGGAAATACAAATGTAACTCCTGTATATGAGCAGAATATCACCAAAATCGAACCTGGTATTTATATCCATATAATGAGGCTATATACTAGTACACAAATTTAAATTGCTTAAATATTTTAAAGTTATTTTCTAGAAACCAATCTGTCTACAGATGGACAGGTAAGCTAATTCCAATAATAAAATAATAAATATACCTCATTAAACTTTGTTTAGAGGATATAATAATAGCTCAGCATAAATGTTAAAGATATTACAACGGTTAACTCCTTTGACAAAAAATAAAAATGCTCTCCCATCTAGAATCACAAATATAGCCATCTATGATTTTATTAGGAATGTTCATCTAGTCATACTCTATGAAGTTTTAAGTACTTTTTATGCTTGTTTGTCCATGATTTACCATCTGTCTCTATACTGACGTATTTCTTTTATTTTCAGCTGCCATTGGAGAAAATTAAACTGTATGTTATTGCAGGAAACTGTGAAGAAAATTGTTTTTCTCAACCAGTACAAAAATAAATTACCGTAGGTTTATAAAACAAGAGGCCCATGGGCCTGATACACTCACCTGATAACTAATGGCTAGCTGATAGATTTAAAGAACATATTAATCTAAAACCCCAATGACTTTTTCTTTACATCATGAAACCATTGTATCAATACCTACAACATTCTAATATACATGCCTATACAAAAAGTTTATAGTTTTCGAGATAATTAACCATTTTGGTATTGTTTTGCATCTGTGACCTTGACCTTTAAACCCATGACCTTTTTCTATACATCAAAATGATCGTTGTATCGATACCTACAACATTCTAATATACATGCCTATACAAAAAGTTTATAGTTTTCGAGATAATTAAACATTTCCGTATTGTTTCGCATATGTGACCTTGACCTTTGAACCCATAACCTTTTTCTATATATCAAAATGATTGTTGTATCAATACCTACAACATTCTAATATACATGCCTATACAAAAAGTTTATAGTTTTCGAGATAATTAACCATTCTGGTATTGTTTTGCATCTGTGACCTTGACCTTTGAACCCATGACCTTTTTCTATACATCAAAATGATCGTTGTATCAATACCTACAACATTCTAATATATATGCCTATACAAAAAGTTTATAGTTTTCGAGATAATTAACCATTTTGGTATTGTTTCGCATCTGTGACCTTGACCTTTGAACCCATGACCTTTTTCTATACATCAAAATGATCGTTGTATCAATACCTACAACATTCTAATTTACATGCCTATACAAAAAGTTTATAGTTTTCAAGAAAATAATAATAATCAGAGGTAAAAAAAATTAGGTCTCGACCTTTACAATTGACCTTGACCTCATTTTGAAGATACTAACCAGAAGATGTCAAAACTGAAAACCCCATGTCATTATCTGGTCAAATAGTAAAGTTATAACAATTTGAAGCTATTTTACGATTTTTCAAAATTAAACGCAAAAACGCGTAACCTATTTTTTATCCGAATTTCACAAAATGAACAAATTATAGGCTTAAGACCCTAGAGAAGCCAAATATCACATCAGATTTTTTCTCCAATCAGTACTTTCGGAGAAGATTTTTTAAGATTTTTGCACCCCTAGGTCACCTTGACCTAGTTATGGTAGCCATAGCAACGCCACGAACAAATCTGCATTGCACCGGCCCATATATACTTCTGACAAAGTTTCATTAAAAACTGTCCAGTAGTTTCAGAGGAGAAGTCAAAAATAGGTGTTAACGACGCACACACGCACACACGCACACACGCACACGCACATACACACGCTGCGCTATGCCATAAGCTCACATGACCTTCAGTCAGGTGAGCTAAAAATATTACCAGTATTAAATAAGTAAGTACTAAGTGTACTATTATTATATACAATGACTGGGTTTTTGTTATACTGATAAATATGGTATTATACAATGATAAATATGGTACTATACAATGATTGTATAATACAATGATAAATATGGTACTATACAATGATTGTATAATACAATAGTTGGTGGTGTTTGTTATAAGGATAAATATGGTATTATACAATGATTAGGATAAATATGGTACTATACAATGATTAGGATAAATATGGTACTATGTACAATGATTAGGATAAATATGGTACTATGTACAATGATTAGGATAAATATGGTACTATGTACAATGATTAGGATAAATATGGTACTATGTACAATGATTGTATAATACAATGGTTGGTGGTGTTTGTTATAAGGATAAATATGGTATTATACAATGATAAATATGGTACTATACAATGATTGTATAATACAATGGTTGGTGGTGTTTGTTATAAGGATAAATATGGTATTATACAATGATAAATATGGTACTATGTACAATGATTGTATAATACAATGGTTGGTGGTGTTTGTTATAAGGATAAATATGGTATTATACAATGATAAATATGGTACTATGTACAATGATTAGGATAAATATGGTACTATGTACGATGATTGTATAATACAATGGTTGGTGGTGTTTGTTATAAGGATAAATATGGTATTATACAATGATAAATATGGTACTATACAATGATTAGGATAAATATTGTACTATGTACAATGATTGTATAATACAATGGTTGGTGGTGTTTGTTATAAGGATAAATATGGTATTATACAATGATAAATATGGTACTATACAATGATTGTATAATACAATGGTTGGTGGTGTTTGTTATAAGGATAAATATGGTATTATACAATGATAAATATGGTACTATGTACAATGATTGTATAATACAATGGTTGGTGGTGTTTGTTATAAGAATAAATATGGTACTATACAATGATAAATATGGTACTATGTACAATGATTAGGATAAATATGGTACTATGTACAATGATTGTATAATACAATGGTTGGTGGTGTTTGTTATAAGGATAAATATGGTATTATACAATGATAAATATGGTACTATACAATGATTAGGATAAATATGGTACTATGTACAATGATTGTATAATACAATGGTTGGTGGTGTTTGTTATAAGGATAAATATGGTATTATACAATGATAAATATGGTACTTTACAATGATTGTATAATACAATAGTTGGTGGTGTTTGTTATAAGGATAAATATGGTATTATACAATGATTGGGATAAATATGGTACTATGTACAATGATTGTATAATACAATAGTTGGTGGTGTTTGTTATAAGGATAAATATGGTATTATACAATGATAAATATGGTACTTTACAATGATTGTATAATACAATAGTTGGTGGTGTTTGTTATAAGGATAAATATGGTATTATACAATGATTAGGATAAATATGGTACTATACAATGATTGTATAATACAATGGTTGGTGGTGTTTGTTATAAGGATAAATATGGTATTATACAATGATAGTGGGAGTGTTAATCTGAAATAGCATGGTTAAGTCATAAGATGAATCGCAATGACAATTTACATCAGCGGCTTACTCACTTTAAATCTCCGAAGACTACTATCACTGAAAGTATACATCAGCGGCTTTCTCAAGAACTCAAAAGTTAGATTTATAAGCTATAGGTTTAGTCTCTGAAGACTACAATCACCAAAAGTATAATAGAATCTATCCTTCATTTGTTATAAAGAAACCTTAGGGTCAAGATGTTTTTAATTTCAAGACAGATCTAGACATGGTCAAGGTCTAGGAAATCTTACTCAGAGGGCCAAGAATTTTCCAGTCTTAAAACTGCGAAACATGGATAGATTACTTTTCTCCCATAGGAAATATTTGGAAAATAATTATATACATAATCCATCATTTTGACTTGATATTTACATTGTGACATCAGAGCATGTGTAGCTTAGTGTTTTCCCATGGGTAAAACGGAAATATAATACATGTTTAAAATGGTGGATTTTTCTGTCTGATAAAATTGAAGATTTTTGCTATCTGATAAAAATGACAGATTTTCTATCACATGTGGTAGTGACCATGAGTCTCTTAGTTCATAATGAAACATATCCAATTATCTCTTGCAGTATTTTAAGGCAATTGTCATAAAATTACAGGGTCCCTCTAAATTTCCTTTTTTGGGGCCCTGATGCACAGGTTTGTGCAAATTGAATACTAAATACCACTTGCTCACAAAACTTCTAAGATTTGGCCTTTGTATTTATGTAATAGATAGTTAGATATCCTTTCAGATGAGATAAAATTGCCTTGGGTAATTACCTTATTTAATTGTTGCTACACCTATTAAAACTGCATTAAAATAATTAGCTAACAAAGATACACCAAATTTTACAATCTAAGCAAACTATAGGATTAAGATCCTAAAGAAGCCAAATAGCACATCAGAATTTTTTTTTTCTCCTACTATCAATTTGGAGAAGATTTTCAAGATTTTTGCTCTCCTAGGTCACCATTACCTACTTTTGGTAGCAATGACAACACCACAGATAAATGAGAGATTCTTGACAGCATGAGATATAAAACACATTACTCCACTCAACTCAATTCCACTTCACTTCACTCCACTCCAAAGAATGCATGGAAATCATTCACAAATTTTAAATGTTAATAAACACAATTTTTGCACATGGAAAGTTTTTATAATTTAAATATTTTATTAAACTTGTTTGTATAGAAATAATGAATGCTTCTACTGGTTAAGGAAAACATTCAATCCGTTATTAAAGTTTACTAAAATGACATCAACTTATATCAATATAAGGCAATTAAAAAAAAAAAAAAATGTTCTAAGAACTTGTATCTGATAAATCTCTAAAAAATAAAAATTACTAGGGTAACATTTCAAGATCCTGAGTATCTGTTAAATCAAAGTAAAATTACATGATAACAAATTGTGCACTTGTATCCTTAAAACATTAAAAACACTTAAAAGAAGTTCAGAGAGACAGTATCTGTTAAATCAAAGTAAAATTACATAAAAACAAAGTGTGCACTTGTATCCTTATACATCTCTAACAGACAAGAAGTTCCGAGAGACAGTATTTGTTGAATTAATGTAGGATTATAAGCTTGAAAAAATCTGCGCACTCAGGTATCCTGAAAAATCCCAGAAAAATTAAATTCTACTGGTATCAGTATCTTCAGGTAAATTCTAAATTCTACTAGTACCAGTATCTTCAGGTAAATTCTAAATTTGTACCAGTATCTTCAGGTAAATTCTAAATTTGTACCAGTATCTTCAGGTAAATTCTAAATTTGTACCAGTATCTTCAGGTAAATTCTAAATTCTACTAGTACCAGTATCTTCAGGTAAATTCTAAATTATACTAGTACCAGTGTCTTCAGGTAAATTCTACTAGTACCAGTATCTTCAGGTAAATTCTACTAGTACCAGTATCTTCAGGTAAATTCTACTAGTACCAGTATCTTCAGGTAAATTCTACTAGTACCAGTATCTTCAGGTAAATTCTACTAGTACCAGTATCTTCAGGTAAATTCTACTAGTACCAGTATTTTCAGGTAAATTCTACTAGTACCAGTATTTTCAGAAAAAAAATCAATGATAGGAGCCAGTATTTGTTAAATTAACATCATTAAGATCATGTGTAAAAAAAATTTGAGAAATTTCGTATCCTGAAAAGTCAAAGAAAGATCCAATTCCACTATTAGCAGTATTTTCCAAAAATAAATCAATCATAGGAAATGAGTGGATATTATCTTGTCAGAAACAGTGATGGCTGACAATGTCAATCCCATCATAACACTTCTTAAGTGTTACAATTTTTCATAATGATGTGAGAAATACTATAAATTTCCAATTACTTGGTGTAGTAGCAGCAACCTTGTTATTTTATATACAAGTTTCCAATTACACAATGTAGCAGCGACCTTGTTATATTGACCTAATTTATTTTATTCTCCAAAATGGGGTTTATATCCAGAGGAGAGAGTATTTTCAGACTGTTTGAGCAAATGTGTAATACAGAAAAAGTCATAACATTATCCTGACATCTGATATTGTCAGGAATGAACTCAAGATTACACTATTATAGCATCAAGCTGATAGGAAATGACTGTCTTGAGCATGAAAAATTACATAGGTTCAAGATTAATAGGAATCGCTGCGGTCTGCAGGCTAATTTAGTTCATTTCTTAAGGCATTTGAGAGTACCATTAACTTGATAGCCAATACAATACCCTAGAGATTTGAGGCAAGGCTAGATTAGGCTGGGTGGGTGGGTGTGTCGGTTGATTGATTGATTGATTGATTGATTGATTGATTTAATTAGGCTTTATATTCCAATCATAAATATCTCACTTATGTCAAGACATCAACAGCTGTAGGTTAAGTGGCAAAAATTTTTACATTTGCATTGTTCTCGGGGCAATGTGCAAGGTGGGTTTCTTAACATGTCACACCTGCCATGACAGGCGACATCAGTTTTTAAGGTCTCTTCTGAAGAACCCTGCAATTTTCATTTCATAATTCAGAGTGTTTGGAGAAAGATCAGTTACTATCTATATTCAAGTCTTTGTCAAAACCTGATTGGGGTTAGATCTCACAACCTCCCACATAAGAACCAAGCATAGCTGAGCCACCATAGTAAAGAGGCTGAGGTAGACCTGTCAGGGGTACCATTTATTTGGTAGTCAATTGATACAATAACCTATAGATCCGAGGCTGCTTTAGACCTCTCATGGGGTACCATTTAGTCAATAGCTTAAGTTTTAAAAACAAACTGATTTATAACAATCAGTTTTCTTGCCCTTCTAATGGTACGGTTAACTTGATAGTTGATTCCTTCAGTAATGTGATCTCTAACAACCAGTATGACAAAATCTCTGCTTTACTTGACCTCCTAAGGGAACCATTATATTGATAGTTTATACTGTAAGTGTTGTGATTTCTAACAATCAATAGAACCAAATTTCTGCTTTATTAAATGACATCTCAGGAGCACTATTAACTTGGTAGTTCATACCATAGTGGGGCCAATCATGACTGAATCTTCTTCACTTTGTTTCTCATGTATCTAAGGGGTATCATTAAGTTGATGTTGATTATGGCCAGTAATTATGGTTTAAATACTTATGAAGTGCCCTATAACCATCCCACTTATTTTACAAACATTGTCAGGGTTTGGAATTAAGCATGCAATTGTGATAAAAACCAAAATTAAATTTTGCAAATTGCAACCTGGATGATGAATTTAGCGATGATTGACTAATGACAAGAAAATTTCTGACCTTAGAACTGACGAACTTTCCCACACTAGGATCTGCCCAGACAAGGCAGTGAGAAGCACTGTGATCTGCACATGCTTTAATCGACCAACTGGCCACCAAGGCCCTGTTTTCAAGTGAATTCAGATCTGTAATTTATGTGATTAGATAGTTTTCAGGCCAATTCAACATAACATCGGGCAAGTTACAATTTTTTATTGCGACAATTCCTGATTGTTATGACGACCAGTCATGATACGATGATATATCATATCTCACACAATAAAATTAATGTTATTTTTACTTGTCGTGAAAACTATCTCAACAAGTCAAGATAAATTATCATGACATAAATTTATCTGATGGCAAAAATATGCCACCATGGATGATAAAACAAGTGAAATGTATAATACAGTTGAATCTTGTTATAACAAGTGAAATGTATAATACAGTTGAATCTTGTTATAACAAGTGAAATGTATAATACAGTTGAATCTTGTTATAACAAGTGAAATGTATAATACAGTTGAATCTTGTTATCTCGAACTCCATGGGAAATAAATAGTTTTCAAAAGTTCCAGATAAATAAAGTTGCAGATGGCAGTCAAAGGAGCGCCCATACTTTTGTCGACCAGAAGTTATTTCATTATCACTCCTATGTTTATCATCTTCACACTTACCATGTTATGTGTGGTTTTCTTTATTTAATTAAGATCTTTAGTTTTAGATCTTTCTCTCCTATTTTTTTTCTTTTTTGACTGACAAAAAAGTTACCCTGTCTGGTCTTTATTCCAGTTACGTTTTGGATTGTATAATCTTCCTCACATTTTAAAAAAGTTTCGACTTGAGATATTTATGTTCGAGATAACAAGATTAAACTGTATTTCTGAATAATCACAATATATATGTGTACTTACATATTTATTTCCTCTTCAGAAGAAAGTTTTAAAATAACATCCACAGAACTCTTAGTTCTTATATTAACTGTTAGGCTACAATTGCTCCAAGTACAGTTGAAAACACTATAAAAAGTTAAACTGTAGTTCCTGAAATCAGCAGGGTACCAGTCACTTGTTAAAAAACCAACATTTTTGTGTTCGTTTCCACTTAAAATTGCAAAATGTCCTGAAAAGAATGCAAAAAGTATTAATATACATATACTCATAAAGCATATTATTGTCAACCTTCAAAGAAATTTCTTTTTGGACATCTGCTAAGGTACATAAATGCCTATGACATTTAGTAGTAAAGGGAGGTAACTCACATATTGACCATGGGGAACTCTAGTTACAGTAAAACAGCAAGGTTAGCAAGTCACACAGAAAACAAAATAAAATTTGAAAAGACTTAATTAGTGCCTCGTCAAAGGGTGACAAAAACCTTATGCAGGTTTTTGGCAGTTACACAGCCCTGTGTACACTGTCAAGATTGTTCTCTTTGCCTGCAGCTCAGACCAGTCTATAAGGTTGTAGGAGGCCAAGTCAGCCTGAATACTGGCTGATTGAAATGTCATAATTTCATTTAAAAACAGCTGAGATGAAAAAAAAAAGTTACTGTTGAAAGTATTAAATATCAATTTATTAGTTTTACATTTCAACAATAATTAACCAGCCCTATGCCAATAACTTCCCTGTTCGTAAAAATTCAAAGGTCAGTTGAGTGGAGTGGAACAATAATGTTTTACAACCCAGTTCTTATACTTATACCAAGGCAGTGAATTCAGGGATGGTGGAGGCAATAAAGTTCCTGGTTAAACCAATCAACACTCAACAAAGGGGAAAATTTTGTGATTTGCACTTATGTTCAAAGGCCCATAACTTCCAGGAAAATTCAAAAACCAACCATATTATATGGACATTTATTAATGTTGATGCTTTGCACCAAACTTCGTAAATAGTGCTTCATAGTTTTGGAGAATTACTATACACAAAAAATGTCTAGATGAACAGATGAAAGGATGTAAGTTAAAATTCTATATCCTCCTCATTTGTCAAAAGGTGGGAGATAAAAAGAGTTATAAATGGGTTTAAATTCAGAACTCAACTATGACTAAAATGGTTACAATCCTTCTAGATTGAACACTGCTCTGAGTCACCATTGTGTATATGTATATGAAATACACTTTATGAGGCCGCAGTGGCCTAATGGATAAGACGTCAGTATTCAAATCAAGGGTCTCTGACCACTGTGAGTTTGAGTCCCGCTCAGACCACATGTGGGAAAGTGAATTTTCCTTATCGTTGACCTTTACTGGTTAACCTGGTATCAGTATAATGTGACTGGGGGAGTGGTATTCTTGTCTGCTGCATACTGACTCTGTGAGCTAGCACATTAAAGTTGCCCCAAGTGTGTGCTAGTACAAGGAAGACCATAAAACACACTCGCACTTCACATGCATACAAAAAATTGTTCATAGATTAATCCATAGAGATTTATAAAATAGTTCTCGTCTCCAATAGCTGAAAAATTGCTGATGCGATGTTAAGCAACATTCAACCAACCAACCAACTTTATGAAATTCCATCTTATGATTCAAGTCATAGTGGAATTAATAAGGTATTAGAAACAACAAATTTGTGTAAGTTGATCAGCATAAACAATACAGTGAATCAATACTTCGCTATTTTATTTTACAATTCAGATTTGTCTCTCTTAAATCTTGTCATGTCAAATGACTTGGACGAATGAGGTGCCATTTATTTCATGATGATGTTGAAACTTTAGTCCTAATAATCTCATCATTATAAAAAAATGAAAAATTCTATTATAATCTACAAACAACTCTTTTAGTAATTCATCAACAGTCCTAAAAGCTAACATAATTTTCTAAATAAATGATTTTTTTTTCTGAAAATATTCTTAACTCATGCTTATTCTTACATGAAAAACATGTGTCTGACTTTTCTGAACATTTTTTGTTTTGTATTTTGAATATTGTCTGAAAATTCTTAATTCATTCTGAAAATCAAAGAATTTTTTTTTAAATCAAAATTTCTGAAATAGTCTAAATTTTTAATAATCTTTAATAATCTTTAATTAAGAAATTTCAGCAAGTCAACCATTTAATATACTAGTATTCAGAAAATTTCAAAATTTCTGACAAAGTCTAAAATTGTCTGAATCTCTCTTAATTTCATTCCAAAAATGTTGACTCCATTAATTATCCTTTTTCAGAAAAACTGGACAATTGGATTAGTCACTGTACCATGTGATCATGCAACACCCCTTTAACATTTGAGGATTTTGCAAAGCATTTACAGCATGGATTTCCAGAATAACGTCATTTTTGGGAAAACTTGAATTGATATTATTCCATATCCTATAAAAATAATTATTGCTCTGCACAAATGTTAGGAGGTATAATGTGGTGCAGTGGCAAACCCCATTAGAAAATCATAAACATTTTTATTATTTTTTTAAATATTTATGAGAGGGCATATAAAACGTGTTAGTAGTCTTATGTTATAAACAATATGGTCTCTCAATCCTTAACTAGACCACTGCAGTATCTCAGTTGGTAGGGTGCTTGCTCTGTAAATGGAAGGTTGTGGGATTGATCCCCAGCCAAGTCTCACCCAAGACTTGAAAGTGGGTAGTGACTACTCTTTCGCCAAGCACTTGGCATTACAAAATGAAAATCACAGTTCTTTCACATGCAAACTTAAAAAAAAACAAAGTCTCATCTTACAGTGGGTTTGGCACACTAAAGAACCCTGCTGTATATTGCCATCAGCGCAAAATTTCTGCACCTTCATCTATAGCAAGTGACATATCAATATAAGTGAAATATTCTTGACTGGGGTGTTAAATACCATTACACTTTCTCTCTCTCCTTAACTCCTTTGTTATACAATTCAGATTTGTCTTTCTTAAATCTTTTCATGTCAGGAGTGACTTGGATAAATTAGGGACCATTAAATTCATGATGATGTCAAAATTTGAATCATTATTAAAAAATTATAAATTCTATAATAATCAGCAAACAGCTCTTACAGCAATATATCAACAGTACAAAAAGCTAGCATCATTTTCTAAACAAATGGATTCCTTAAATTTTTAATGTGTTTTGAAACAAATGGATTCATAATATATCATTAAGTTTCTAAACAAATGCCATGAGCATAATAATTTTAATTCATCAGTTTATTTTATTTTTGTTTTTATTGCAGAGATAATAAAAACTATTATCAATTTAGTAAATTACTTTCCATTCTAACAGAACAAATTTTATCATCTTTTATAAACCTTTTTATTTTAATACTCATATGTCATCGCTTTTATTTTATGCAACAAGAAACCTGTGAAATGGTATCAAGGCAATCTTCTGAAGAAATATTTATATAACCTAGAGAAACTTTTCCTTACCTTAGTAATCTCTGTGATAAACCAAACATGAAGGCTCTATGGCACTGAAGTATTCATACATGAATTTATGCCTAATTTAGCCAATGTGTCATTCATTCTAAGGATTGTTAAATGGTTGGCAATCCCAAAATACTTGTACATTTCATAGGTCCAAGAGTATGACCTCTCCAATTGCCTGTATACTTCATTTGCCCTACACATAGACTGTATATTTCAATTAGTTCTATACAACCAGGCCCCAGTTTCACAATCATTCCTTAGCTAAGATTTTCCTTAACTTAAATTTAGCAAATTTTCGGAATCACTTTTAAACTACTGATGAATATTTTTGTCAAAACTAAACGCAAATGTTTTAATTTAGAAGTGATCTTAAAAATGACACCTTAAATTCCTCAATATCTTGAATATTAACAAAATTATAAAGATTTGAAAATTTGCAAGATTGTTTGTTAACTTTAATTAAAATTTTTGATCAAATAAGTTTGATTAATCTATTAAATCATAAGTTGTGTCTTCTTCCTCTGTAAGTGCCACCCTCAAATTTGGGTATATTTGCAATGTAAACTGCATATGCAATTACAAGCAGAAAAAAGCAAAATCATATGTAAGTAAAGGTGGTATGTACAAGGTAAAAACATGATAAAAAGTTGAGTTGAGTAATGGTGTTTAGTGTCAAGAATATTTCTCTTATAGAAAGACGTCACCACCTATAGGCAAAGGTGCAGAAATTTTGCCTGTTCATTGCGCTGATGGCATTATACAGCAGGGTTCTTTAGCGTGCCAAGCCCACCATGAAAAGGATCCTTGTTTATTTAAAGTTTCCATCTGAAAGAACTGTGACTTTCATTTCGTAATGCCGAGTGCTTGGCGAAAGAACATGCAGTCACTACCCAATTTCAAATCTTAAGTCAGACCTGGCTGAGGATCAAACCAACAACCTCCCACTTACGGAGCGAGCAAGTACTCGACCAACTGAGCTACCACAGTGGTTCAAAACCTGATAAAAAGAAACCGAGTCTGCTTTAGTGGTAGATTGCCAGAGCCTGCTTGAAGCCCCCCAAGGATACGTATATCACCATATTTTGTTTTATATTAACTACTGTTGAGAGGTCAGCACATTTGTAATATAACATCAATAACTTTTAAGTAAAACTGCATGACCTCGCTGACTTCCTTAATTCTTTAATTCTTATTCCTTACACAGATAAACAAACAATGGGTTAGTCTGGACAACATTATTGAGCAGTTCTTAGAGCTAAACATCGAAGAGCTGTCTGCTTGACCTTTTATTTAAATAATTATTCTGAATCAGTACATTTATGTATAGGAAACACAGTTGTTTATTTCTTCTACATGATAGGAACATGTATTTTTATATATTAATTGCCAATCCTAAAATCACTCATTTATTGATTAGACTGTATATGAATATTCCTAATAAAAGGTCAAGCTGACAGGTCAATATTGTTTGCCTATACTTGCCAATCCTGCCATAAGTCACAACCACATGTGAACAACATCGGGATTATTCCAAACGTCAACAAGATAGAATCAGTAACCAATATATTTTGGGTACCGGTAAATAAAAGAAAACCATGCATGTATCAACACCAGTAAAATGTATTTGAGAAATACTGGAAAGACCTCTGGTTCAGTTACCTATCCCTCACTCTTGTTTGACATTGGTAGAGTGCTGGCTTCATAAGTGGGAAGTTGTGGGTTTGAACCTCGACTGAGTCTGACCCAAGACTTGAAAGTGGGTAGTGATTGTTCTTTCACCAACCAAGCACTTGGCATTATGGAATGAAAATCATGGTTCTTTTGGGTGTGAACCTAATATAAACGAGGTCCCATGTCACAGTAGGCTTGGCACAATAAAGGACACTGCTGTATAATTCCATAAGCGCAATGCACAGGCAAAATTTCTGCACCTTTGCCTATAGTTGGCAACGCCTAGATATAAGTGAAATATTCTTTACTGGGGCGTTAAACAACATTATTTAACTCTAAACTCTTGTTTGACAGGTGCCTTGGTGGCCAAGTGGTCTAAAGCACATGCTTACCAATCCATACCCGAGAAAGTCTGTCGGTAAATTGCTCTGATAATATCTACTACATATGTATATATAACACCATGACTAGCTCAACCATATACATTTGAAATGAAAATAAAATTTGTATAAAGATTTTTGGCCAAGAATTTCACATATTTTAACAGCTTGCACAAAATTCCTTCATACTCTGGTAACCTTCACTAGAGAATGGACACAGACGGTCAATGACTCATGAAACCATAGTGGACACAGCTAGGAGGTCATTGATAGATTAATTACTATAAATATTTTTCTGGAAAAATTATATTTCATGAAAAAAACAAGTGTGGTAAGATAATGGTATTGCATTTCTCTAAGGAAAGATTAAATTTACAGATTATATTGTTACGGGTATATAAGATTAGTAAATTAAAACTGGATACAGCTGGATATGTGAAGAAACATTAATAAAACACAGAGACTAGATCCACACAACAGAGACAGACAAATTCTTTAAGAATACAATGAATTTTGAGATTATATTTTTACAGGTATATAGGATTAGTAAATTAAAACTGGATACAGCTGGATATGTGAAGAAATTTTAATAAAACAGGGTGACTAAATATACACAACACAGACAGACAAATTAGCCAAACAAAAACTAATTAATCTTGTCAATACTGTACAAATGTGATAGATAGCAGACTTAATCTATATGATTGGTTAAACAATCCATTCAATCAATTGACAGTTATGAAATTAACGACGGACACAGCTTTATAAGTTATATAAGTCTGGTTAAATTTTCTTTTCAACTGACAGTATGAAATTAACAACAGACACAGCTTTATAAGTTATATGAGTCTGGTCAACCAATCCATTCAATTGACAGTTATGAAATTAACGATGGACACAGCTTTATAAGTTATAAGAGTCTGGTTAAATTTTCTTTTCAACTGACAGTATGAAATTAACGATGGACACAGCTTTATAAGTTATAAGAGTCTGGTTAAATTTTCTTTTCAATTGACAGTATGAAATTAACAACAGACACAGCTTTATAAGTTATATGAGTCTGGTCAACCAATCCATTCAATTGACAGTTATGAAATTAACGATGGACACAGCTTTATAAGTTACGAGTCTGATTGAACTTTCTTTTCAATTGACAATTATGAAATGAACGATGCAACATATAACATGTATAAGTCTGGTCCTGTTAAGATAAGTTGATTATAACTGACTGCTAAATTAAGGAGAAAATTTTGACAGTATTCAAGACAAAGATTATAAGATTTAATTAAAATTCCCATATTGTCATTTCATTAACATCATTTCCTTATGTGCACCACTGCGGTAGCTCTGTTGGTAGAGTTAAAAGCAACTTAAAAGTGGGTAATGACTGTTCTTTGGCCAAACACTCTGCTAGGGATGGGTATTATCAAAATTTTTGTATCACGATATATTATGATACCGGTATTACCGGATCGGATCTGTCATATCCCGATACGTATGTATTATGAAATTGTATTGTGATATACCGATAATACCGCGCACCACTACACTCTGCATTACAAAACTAAAGTCACCATCTTTCAGAAGGGAACTTAAAATAAACGAGGTCCCATGTCACGGCACAATAAACAACCCTGCTGTATAATTCCATTAGAACAATGCACAGGCAAAATTTCTGAACCTTTGCCTATAACTGGTGATGTCTCAGTATAAGTGAAAAAAAATTGACTGGGACGTTAAAAACCATTATTCAACTCATTTCCTGATATAAGACAGTAATTTGTACCTAAAAATCAGTTACACTTATACTTAGTTATAGCCAAGATGTTCATTTTTCATTTTCCTGAAATAGTTCTTTGTCAAATGAAAAGAAAATTGAAAAAAATCTACCCTACCTTTTTGCCTGCTTTAATTGAATAAGAAATGTTTTATATATAAACATTCTTAAAACGCTTTGTTCATTTTACTTACAAAATAATGCCCTTCCTGTTTTGTCTAGTTTAATTGGATAAAAAACTTTTATACATAAACATTTCTTAAAGGCCTTATTTGGTTTTTTCTCTGAATTTTCTTTGTCTCTGGAAATTAGTTTTCCTTTTTTAGTTCAATGTTTATATAATAAACCTTTTGAAGGAAGAACATGAACAGACATTACCTTTAGATGGTTACATGTTATAAATGAACATTTTGTTTGCAATCAGTTTTAATATCAACTCTTAAACTTCAAACAGCAACAATACACAAACCTACTACAATATTAAAGTTAAATTAAGTCTACACAATCAAGTTGAACATGTATTTCAATTAGTGCTTTAAATTAAACAATTTTATTATTCTGTTTTATATAAGATAAGAATTCTGTTTCAAAAAGAAATTTTAAAACTATTTCATAAGAAATTTATGTTTCAATGTACAAGCTAATTTTAGACAACTTTTCTTGGTATATGGAGCTTTCAAATGGAATTGACGTATCGCTGGCCACGCCCACTATGTTCCGACAAAGGCCACACATGCTTGAATTAGACACAAAAAGAATGAAAACTGGGCATGAATCATGCCGTTTAATGACATTACTGACACTTGTACGTCATTAGTTGCCTTGACGCTGCTTTGATACCTTGATGGCAGCCAGTGTCGGAACATTGTGGGCGTGGTCGGCGAAACATCAATTACATGTATCTTGTTCCATATGCAGGTTTCAGCATACAATGAACAATCATTTTTCTTGCACTTAGATTGAGCCAGTCAGTTCTGAAATGGTGCAGGAAACTAGATTACCAAGAAAAAAATCATCAAGATTTAATTAACAATTAAACTGAGAAGTTTTTTCAATTTTTCACACTAGAATCTGCCTGAGTGAGAGTCAAACATTGGTGGCGAGAGTCAGTGTCAACTGTATGCCAATAACTAGATTGGTCTGTTTGTTTTAGATTTAGACTAGGTACTTGGCCACCAAGACAGATTTCACAAATCAAATATTTTGAGTTGTATTGAAAAAAAAAATCCAGTAAGCCTTATAATATGGGATATTGATATATCAAACATTAAATTTTGCAAGGAAAAATACATTTTTAACAATTTTTTTTAAAATTCACAAAATTTTGATGAAAAATGGGGAATACAGAAAGTTACAACAGGGTATTCAGTCGAGTGTGACACAAAATTCCTTTTATGTATTTAGACAACACATTACATAATATCCTATCAAGTTCACTGGTTACAACATATTTGCGTGATTCTCAAAGGCATTCCCAAGTTACTTACATTGAAAATAAAAAAAAATTAGTTTAGGACATAATTTAGATTCCAGCAAAAGAGGGATCAAACACGAAAGAAATTCACCAGAAAATGATTACCGGTAAGTATAGGATAAAAGCAATCCTGTCCATTTAACAAAGGCAAAATGGTCAGCTAAATTAAAACTTGGATGCAACTCTCTGAGTTGAGTTGAGTGGAGTTGAGTGATGATGTTTGATGTTAGAGTCAAGAATATTTCACTTATATCAAGACATCACCAGTTATAGGCGATGTGCAGAAATTTTGCCTGTGCATGGATGCAACTAACTAGAGAATAATGCATGGTCAGATTGGCCTGTACTGATGCCATCAAGAAGAAAATAAAAACTTCTTTAAAATCCCTCATTATAAATGATTAGATGATTAATGACATAGTTAGAGAATGGGATATTGGAGAATTTGCACAATTTACCATGAACACCTTGGGATGCCAAAGGCATGTGCAAGATGGCTCCCAAGATACCTTAATGTGTAGGGTCACTGCCAATGACATCAATCAAATTTCTTGCATTCAATGGGAACCCAGAGCAAGTACAAAAACATGTTGACTCTAATGGTCACCATTATTCTGCCTTTGTAAAATAATAATGTAGTTGTCAAATTGGAACAACTTACATAATCAAATGATTTTTCAGGCCTTGTCATGAATGTTTGTCTGATTGTCTGTCACCAGAAATGCAGTCTAGACAAGTGAAATGCTTCAATTACTTGAAATGGAATGAAAACAAAAGTAGATTTCCTGCATTAAACAGTCAAACCTGTCTATAAAGGCCACCCAAGGGAACCAGTAAAAGTGATCTTTATGGACAGGTGGCCTGCATATACATGTTCAAATAATATGAATAAAGAACAATTGGGATATGATTCTACTGGCCTTTATAGCAGGTGGTCCCTATATAGAGGTGGCTTTTAAGGCAGGCTACACTATACATGGTAAATCTTGATACTTTCAAAAGTCTAAGCAGTCCAAGTATCATCATTTTATGTCATTTTTACCCAAAATTGGCTAAACTTGTTTTTGTGAGTTCAACAACAGGGTCAATTTTTTACCCTAAGTATTATTGCTTCTACACTTTTTAACCACTAAGTAAAATAGATAAAAATTATGAAAAAAAATATAAATATGGAAAAATAAATTGATAAGATAAATACAAAATAGAATTGATCTAATTAGTTAAGAAAACACTCAACACAAGATCAATGGAAAAATACAGTCAAACCTTCCTTAAAGACCACCTCTGTATAAGGGTCACCTGCTTATAAAGGCCAGTAGCATTGAATCCCAATTGTTTTTTATTCATATTATTTGACCTGTATAAAATGGCCACCTGCCCATAAGGGCCACTGTTACTGGTTCCCTTGGGTGGCCTTTATAGACAGGTTTGACTGTAATGATAAAAGTTCTATTTCTGTAAAACAATTGTTAAATGCTTATTCTCCAGTTAATAGGATCTATAAATGAATACTTTAAAGTTCTAGATTGCACCTGATTCCTATCAGGATAATTGTCTGGGAAAAATAGCTTTATATTCAACGATTTACTATTAGATGCTTTTCCATTTAAATTTTCCATAAAACTGCTATATAGTTTGAAGGTTTATTGATACTCTCTGTAAAGTAGTTTGGAAGTTGTTTTATCATCTCTATAACGACCCTGTTAACTAGGCTAACAGAGGCAATTAAACATGTTTTCAAACCATCAGTACATCGGTTATAAAGGTCCATTATTTACCCCTTTTAATGGAAAGTTTAGTCGTAAATGAAGCAGTAAACAGCTTTTCATATAGGAAATGTTGTCGAATGACGTTTATACCGCTGCCCCATGCACTTTAAAACAAAATTGTTTATTTCAATATGTTGGTGACGAGATTTTTATTATCGATAAACTTTAATTGAGGCATTCAATACAGCTTGACAAACTCATTAGAACTGCAATGAAAATTATAACATTTAAGTCTTGTCACTTAACTTTTTGAGAAAAAAAATTGTAAATTTTATGTTACTAGAAAAAGTTGCTTTAACACTGAGCTAGCAAACTACATGTATAATAAATTTAAAACCATATAAAATTTCTATAATGCACATATAAATAAATATATAAATGCACATTATAAAATAGTGCAAGTAGCTTTCAGACATATAACCTTTACAATGTTTCAGGCACATAACTTGTATCAGACAGCAGGATACTGGTTGGCAGTCATGCATGGGATGTCGCTATGAATTTAACTCCTGAAGCAATGCAGAAATGTAATGACCACAAGATAGGCCACATCCAAGTGAATGCCAAAACATTAATGATACAAAAATAGCTTAAAAGCATGTAGTTTTACAACCTTTAGCCTAAGCAAAAGCATAAAAAAGTAGTAAAAATATATTAAAAAAACCCCTTAATTTAGTTATAAGCCAATAAAGCTAAAAATAGTCATAGATCTAATTCTGCCATAAAACCAAGTAAAACAGGTCAAAATAGCCAAATGTAGCCATACAGTCAAATTCTGTCAAAAAGCTGAAAATATTAACCAAAGCCAAATGTAGCCATACAGTCAGCTTCTGTCAAAAAGCTGAAAATATTAACTGCCGAATATAGCCATACGGTCAAATTCTGTCAAAAAGCTGAAAATATTAACTGCCAAATGTAGCCATACAGTCAAATTCTGTCAAAAAGCTGAAAATATTAACTGCCAAATGTAGCCATAGTCAAATTCTGTCAAAAAGCTGAAAATATTAACTCAAGTCAAATGTCAAAGTAACATCTAAATCTGACATAAAAAGTTGAGTGAGTTGAGCAATGGTGTTAAAAATCCCAGTCAATAATATTTCATTTATATCGAGATGTTGCCAGCTATAGGCGAAGGTGCAGAAAATTTGATTATGTGCTGCGCTGATGGCATTATACAGCAGGGTTCTTTATGATGCCAATCCTACCGTGACACAAGACCTCATTTATATTAAGTTCTCATCCAAAAAGACCATTACTTTCATTTCATAATGCCAAGTACTTGGCAAAAGAACATTTACTACCCACTTTGAAGTCTTGTGTCGGACCCGGTCCGATTGGAAAATCTTCATTAATACCAAAGTAGGTATGCATGTATGTACACAGAATCTCATAGATAAGGCAACAACAGACGTATCGCCGGCCATGCCAACAATGTTCTGACAAAGGCCTGACATGCTTGAATTACACACAAAAAGAATGAAAACTAGGCCAGAATTGTGCCATTTAATGACGTCACTGATGCTAGTAAGTCATTAGTTGCCGCTGCTTTGGTACCATGATGGCGGCCAGTGTCGAAACATATAAAGTCATGGCCGGCGATACTTCAATTTATAAATCTAAGCACATTGGTAACACTGATTATATTTTTCCAACAAATTTCAATTTAATGTATTTACAGTTTGAAAAAATAAAGGCTAAAAAAATTAAACAGATTTCTTTTGTGTGTATGTTTGGCTGACAGACTTGCATTTTGGTTTGTTTGTTATTTATTTGCCCGGCAGTTATTTGTATGCAACTATAACCTAACATCACCTTATTTTTCCTGTTATCTAAGCTTCAGGCTAATTATCATAAATTCCTTTTGTTTCGAAACTCTTTTAATTCATAAGACCGACTCTGCTTGTAATGTTTTGGACATATTTTATTTCCATCACAATGCACCATGAATGCCCTTGTCACTAATACATGAAGTTATTTCCTAGATAAAGACATTTAATGTCCATTGTATATAAATCTTGTTATTTATTGATTTGTACAAATCTCTGTTACACAGACACAATAAATAACATACATCAACATCAAAACAAACAGACATTGTCCAGGGAGGACATTGCATATTAACACAGCATCTGCATGTCTCCAATGTGATTCCCAAGCATACCACATGATACTTCTTAATGTTTGTGAGTCAGTCAGTGAGCGAGTAATGGTGTTTAACGTCCCAGTCAAGAATATTTCACTTATATCGAGACGTCTCTAGCTGTAGGCGAAGGTGTAGAATTTTTGCCTGTGCAGTGCGCTGATGGCATTATACAGCAGGGCTCTTTAGCATGCCAAGCCCACCGTGACACGGGACCTCGTTTATTTTAAGTTCCCATCCAACAGAAGCGTGACTTTCATTTCGTAATGCCGAGTGCTTAGCGAAAGAACAGTCACTATCCACTTTTAAGTATTGGGTCAGACCTGGCCAGGGATCGAACCCACGACCTCCAACTTACAGAGCGAGCACTCTACCAATTGAGCTACCACAGTGGTTTTAATGTTTGTGGGGACAAATATTTCCATTTGATATGGAAATGTATCAGTTCATGTTTTCCGGTAAAAATGTTATTCCTGCATGGAATTTGAGATATAAACATTTTCTGATGAATTGTCAGAGTTAAAAAATATCTACATGTGGCCCATCATCCAATGTGCAAACTGGAATTTGAGATATAAACATTTTTTAATAATTGTCGGAGTTTAACATCTACATGTGGCCTGTTGCCCAATGTGCACATTTTCTAAGAAATCCCAAACAAACATTAAGGGGCTTTGATCACTTGGTACATTATGGGATCCCATTTGAAAGTCCAAGCAATCGAAGTATTTTGAATATCCAGTTTGTACTGTAACAGACATCTTCAAAGGCCAAAGGGTTCTTTTATTTATGTAGCAGTCTATGTAGCCAAATTGGTAGAGCACTTGCCTCTAGAATGGGTTCGATCCCCTGTCAGACGCTGCACTTTTCCTCCTTTTTGGTACAGTATGATAGCCAGTGTACCCATCGGAACTCGGAAGTGGTGGACTGCCAATTGCAGGGCTTATAAAGTCAATGAGGAAATTATGATGAGATTTCCTATGTAGGACTCTCAAACTCAAAACATGATGGGGAAGGAATGTAGTTAAGTTGGGTAGTTCAGCTGGTAGAGCACTTGCCTATATAGGTTCCGTCCCCAGTCTGACCCTGCATTTCTTTCCTTCCTGTTACATATAAATTTAACTGACATCAATGAAGTTTGCCAGCATACTATATGATCAATAACACTTGTGCTGAACATTTTGAAATTTTTTTTTTCCAGAATTTCCCAGAGTCACAACATTTTTACGGGAAAACATTAACTGAAGCAATTCAATCTCCAATTAAAATTGTTGTTCGGCAGAAATGTTATGGGGTAGTACGTGACCAGTACATTGGGGAACCCCAATATTTCAGTCAATATGAACTGTAAGAGCTAGACTTTCAAGTACTACCACACTCTCTTTCATCCAATTTATTTTGGTAACAATAATAGATCCTTGTTCCTGATATATACATATATATATATATATATATAGAGATGAATTAAGACTATGAAGACACAGACGGTAATGATCAAATAATTTTTTGCCATTATTATGTAAAGAGATGGGTCTGATTGAATTTAATGAGGTCTAATACCAACGGGTTATATGTCAATAACATACTTGTCTGTAAATCCTGTCTGGGATTAATCTTTGATATTTACAAATATTTCCCAAAATAAACAATTCCAAAAAACTATAGACGAGACAACAGACATTTTGATTTACACTTCGATAACTTAAATGACATTTTCTTAAATGCTAACAATAACTCAAAGAGTCCTTTGAGACTAAACAGTGTCCTGGCTTTTGTTTTTTTGTGCTGGACAAGGCTAAATAGGTGGGTAGGTAGCTCAGTCCCATTGGTGAAGTTCTATATATGCATGTTTCCATTTGTAAAATTGCAGATTGCAGTGCATTGCAAGCAATTAGAAAGCAGTAATTGTTCTTTTTAAGGTATTGATTTCTAAAGTTAGCTCAATAATGGTAACACAGGGCATTGGGCTTTGTGGTTGAAACTCATTAAAATGAACAGTTATATTAATTTCTGAATATCAAACCCTAACTATAGGAAAGCATGGAACTATAGGAAAGTCCAAAAATCTATTTTCAGGTTTTAACTCAGACCAGACTGGAATAGAATCAAACCTTGCCCAACTACTTATTTATAATGGACCAATTTTTTTTGTAATCAAGTTAACATAGAAACCTCAAAACAATGGTTTTGTTACTTTTTTTTTAAAAAAAAACAACCTTCTATTGAATTTGGAAAATTTGAAGTTTTGAAATACAGCAAACTGCATAATGACATGTTTGCAAAAGCTTAAGACCCTCATTGCAAGGATTTTATATTGTTACAATATCTACCAATATTTTGTGGGTAAGGGCAATTAGATTTAAGTTGCTGGTGTACCACTGTTGTTATGGAAATTTTAGTGGTCAAATTTGGAAAATTTAGACATTTTCCCTAGGGAAACTACCTTTAATTGGTAGTAACTTTAGGCAAAACATAATAACTGCATAAACATATTTTTAATGATATTCAATAGTGTCGCTCTTCACAGAAATTTCTCCATAGTGATTAGTTAACTTGTCTGGTATATAGAACTATGTTTAGGTCAGATCTGCTGGGGTACATAAACGCACACGATGTTTAGCGGTAAGAGGGAAGTTTTTCATACATTGCGGATGTATTAGTTAAAGTTAAAGTCTGTCCCGAGCCATTAGGCCCATCAGGCCGGAGCTTATCCCGGTTTCGGTGGCGTTAAGCGACTGAGAGTACAAGACTCTCCCCTGAATGGGACGCCGGTCCATCGCAGGGTTAACCCCCAGCATTTTGCTGGTACTCATTTATTTTTCAGCTGAGTGAACTGGAACAACGTGAAATTAAGTGTCTTGCTCAAGGACACAACACATCGCCCGGTCCAGGGATCGAACCCACGACCTTCGAATCATGAGTCCAACACCTTAACCACTAGGCCATGCGCTTCCGCACTTGCGGATGTATAGTTACGGTAAAAAAAAATGGCTCCAAAATATGTAAGTCACACAGAATAAAACATTGAAGTTAAACAGAAGTAAAACTATACTGCTTTGAAGGGTGACAAAAACATTATACAGGGTTTTGGCAGGTTACACAGCCCCATGTACCCTGTCAAAGATCAATTACCCTTCACCTGCAGCTCAGGGTACATAAATCTTTGACAGGTACATGAGGCTGTGTAACCTGCCAAAACCCTGTATAACTTATAATATTTCCCAGAGACAATCAATGAAAGATAAAAGGTTTTGAAAAATTAGCTTAGTATAAAAGGCAACCAAATATATAGGTCAAAACTTTTATCATTTTGGGTTTGATTGGAAGTGTTCATCTTGTTAGTCATGAAAAAATCTGACTAGATGGCGCTAGAACTGTAGTTAAAATGATATTATTAAGATAACATTTTATAACATAGCAATGGCACCTTCAACATTATTTTTAAAACATTTCAAATTCCATTGATGTAAATTTTAAATCATTTATTATTATATTTAAACTTGAAATATACTATCAAACATATGATTATGATGAAATCAGAACTATCTCAGCTTAGAATTCAAACATTATATATTAGTCAATAATATTCCTTTCATTATTATATATGTGGCAGGTCAGGGTTCAAATCAGGGCAAGGTCTAGATCTGACCTAGACTTAAAAATATGTGGTGACATTTCTTTAGCCAAACACTTAGCATTTAAAAACTAAAGGTCCTTGGGAAGAAACCTCAAAAACAGTCCCTGTGACATGGTAAAGAACCCTTCCTGTACATTGCAGGTTGCAAAAGTCAAAATGTTTTGCAACTTCACCTATAGCTGATGATGTCACAATAGACATAAAATATTCTTGACTGGGACATTAAACCCCATTCAACTATGAATTAATCCTTACAATACATGTATTACTTAAGAAATAATCACCATACCCATGTTATATTGCCAAATAATATATGGGCCGGAGTTCACATGCTAATGTTAATGTCGGCCCATGTATTATTCAACGATATACCATGAGTAAATGTTGATCATTTCAATTCTAACATGACTTAGACTTAGATTAAAAGGATTTAGATTACCTCCACTGAAATAAATGATTTTATGAATGAAAATTTCAATGAACCGTTGTTTGCAAAACATAGCATGACGTCATAAGATAAGGAAAAGAGTACGTCATTAAAATGGAACAATGATAGGTATATCGTTTGTTATACCACGGCTGGCTCTCTTTATGTTTCATATGAAGCAGGTCATGTTAGAATATGAAAATTATATATCAGAAAAATATGAAATAAATGCATCAAACATTTATTACAAGTAAATACATAATGCTTAGACAATTCTTGCTATAAATTGATAATAAACGCCAAAAATAAATTTAATGTTTTCCAGTAATCTTAAAAATACTGAAAATCCCATTACTAAATGTGATCAATGTAAATTTCTAAGTGATTGATCTTCAAAATTATTGATAACTGGTAAAACAATACATCTAAATCGCTTTTGTACCATGTGAGACAGATTGGACTGTTGAAATCTGTTAAATGATTTTGCACTGTCTTTGATATAAAATGATGACACATCAAAGTTTATTGTAGTGTTTAAGTGACCGTGAAACAAGGATGATTCCTGTCAGAACCAAGAGCATTCCAATCAACTTAGATACGATTCAATACCACGCAATAGCAGCTCAATATGATGATAGCAACTCATTATCAAGAGCAGATCAAAGTTTGGAATCTACATAACTAAATTAGACTTTAACAATTCTCAAAAACCATTTAAGATATTGTTAATGACATGATTTTAACATTACTTGTAGCTTTATTTGCAAGATAACAACTTTTTTCCGCCTTGTACCATACAACATAAAGGATATAAACATAATTGGCGTGATAATTGTATGGCTGTTGACAATGTAATTACACCGTCAGATTCCATAGATGTGTTAATATCTGTGTTTAGACACTAATCAAACAATCAACTATAAATAAATATGCATTTCTGAAATAATCATGTCCCCGCAAAAATCAATTGCCGTCGCTTGTCTATCTAAAATGTCTATCTAGCCGTTCAAAGAAATAAAAAATCTTAACAAAAGAAATCAATGGTCACGTTTCTTCCAGCAGGGTAAAAGCCGTGAGATGTAATTAATTTATGATCCAACTCAATCTATGAATATAACGCAGAATTTGATAAATAAATTGATTTAGAAGCCAAGCGAGATGTAAAACCTAAATTAACTCAAAAGGGGGCTTGTTAAGTCTTCCACTGGTCGTTAGTTCAGTTCTATTTCCGGTCCTTGCGCTATTGTGTGTGTTATATATATTCATCATCATTCATATTTTTTTATCTGTCAACATCGATGATTTCTGGAGGAATTAAATAGTGGTTTGTTTGCGCTACTGAATCATGATAAATCTGGATGTCATAGAGTAGTTTGTCTTCGTAGGTGTAAAATTAATTGACATCTACAGTACTTGTATATACAGTAAAACCTTGATTCACTGACACCATATATCTTATGTCAAATTTTGGTATTAATATAAAAAGGGATTTGGCAAAAACATTGAAGAATGTTTACAAAGAAAAACATAGAAAAAATAGATTTTGGGGCATAGATGGTGTGTTTGTTTTTACTTTGCTTTTTGGATTGTAATTTGGACATAGATGGTATGTTTGTTTTTACTTTGCTTTTGGGATTGTAATTTGGACATGGAGGGTATGTTTGTTTTTACTTTGCTTTTGGGATTGTAATTTGGACATAGATGGTGTGGGGTTTTTTTTACTTTGCTTTTGGGATTGTAATTTGGACATTGATGGTGTGTTTGTTTTTACTTTGCTATTGGGATTGTAATTTGGATATTGATGATGTGTTTGTTTTTGGCTTTCATCAATATTTTTGTTTTATATAATTTTTTATACAGCTTCTTGCGTACTCTATAAGTCCAGGGATTTTTCTGACCTTTTTGGGAAAAGGACCTTGGGATGAAATTGGGAAAATGCTCAACAAAAATGTAATTTTGGGAAAAATCGCAACAACATATTAAAAATTCTAGACCACTAGAATACTGGTAATTGAACAAATTATATCAGTGTTCACAGCAAAATAGCGCTGTCTCTTTTTGTCTCTATATAAATCATCCAGCAAAATGTGGGTTAATATAGATTGAAATCGTTATCAGAACGAGATATCCTCCGAATATGATGTTGATGATCTTGTGAAATTATTTTTCTTAAAAAATTGATAAACATAGCTAATTGGGAATTTTTTACTACAGAATTGGGAAAAATGTATGTTTTTTGCATTGGGAATGGGTCCCTTTACCGGACCCTGTGGATACCCAGAAAAATCCCTGAAGTCAATTACAATTAACTATTGTACAGTCTGGAGAAGATATTTATTTTGATATATAACTTCCATTGCTAGTATAATTTGATTAGGTTGCTTTGCACAGTAATTGAAGTTATTGCAAGTGCATTAAGCATCATTCCTAGACAGTCAAATGGATGTATATTTACATTTTACTTTTTTTTGGTTTTTTAATCTTAAGAGATCATTGGGTAGCATCCTGCTTGTATAACAATACAAATTTCATCAAAGTCAGCCAAAAGGAATGATAGGATAATGTTCTGAAAAGAAAGAGTTACTTTTCCATAGAAAGCATAAGAAAGACAAAATAGTGCTTATGCATGTGTCCAAATACCTATTTTCACATTCCTACCCCAGGCCTTACTACCATAGTAGGTCTGAGCTAGTCGTGGTATTGTTGTGTTGTATATAGTAAATATAATAGACTGATTTACAGCCAGACTTTCTGGTCAGAATCTTTTAGCCTTGTGATAGAATTCTCGCTTTTCACCGAGGAGGGCTGGGTTCAATCCTAAGCCGGGGCACTGAGAATGTTTGAGTAGAATTTTTCAAGTGTTTCTTCCCTCCTGTTACACTACATTTCACATTGGAACATAGCCAACCAATTGGCTTAAATGCATTGTGGTATGCCAAGTCAACCAGTAAAGAAGATATTAATTGATTCAAGTATTCATCAAGTATTACTTAATTCAAAAAATTTAAATTAAGCTATTAAGAAATGCTTGACTTAAAGTGGTATTACTGGAGAAAAAACCTGCAGAGTTATTATCAATATGCTTTTAAGTTGCGTTTTTATTTAAGATGCACAATTTTGTCAATTTATTACGATTATGATATTTATGCATGATAAAAGCTTACTGAAGATCAAACTAAATTATCTAGCTTAAGTAAAACACGACTTTTTAAAAAATTTCATAATGAAATACTTTGAGTTGACCAATAATTACCAGTACAAGAGAATGCTTTTAACACTGTGGGATCACTATCTCTTATGCAGATAAAGTTCCGGCGTTTCCGCCGAAGAAAACCTTGATCAATTCCGTTATCTTATTGAAAGCTGCTCAATTTTTTAACTAGATTGTTTACCGCTAACACAAGGTGTCAAAATTATAAAAGACTTTAAATGTCAGTTAAGATAAAATGATTTTAGATTTGATTTTGGTTGTGTAATTCCTAATCACTTCCTTATCTTATTGTAAAATATCCCACACATTGTACACTTTACATTTAACACTTCACAACAGGTTCCTAATTAAGATTTTTATTCGTTCAAATGGTTCTATTTATATCAAACACTACTAGCTATTGATACAGTTACAGAAAGCTAGAACTGTCAGTGAAAATGGCATGTCCTACATATTTTGTCAGTGGGTCTTTGACCTATGCAATATGTTGGTTTACATGTGTTCCAAGTTTGATCAAAATCCATTTATCATGTCTATAGATATGGAAGATATGGAGCAGACATGATATTGGAATATATGAACAGTGTGATTCCTATATACCCCCTTAACTTTGCAGGTGGGTGTAACTATCACCTCACCTATCCTCTTCATCCCTGGTGGGACATAAGGCCATAACTAGTTCCCTCCACTTCCCCCTGTCCTGTGCCAAGTGCTAGGCTTGTCCTAGGCTGTATCCCTGTTCTTGAGAGTTCAGATAGGATGGTTCTTCTCTAGGTGGTCTGAGGTCTGCCAGGTTTCTCTTTCCAGATGGTGTCCAACGTAGTGCTAATTTAGGAATGCGTTCTTGTGGCATCCTCAGTACATGTCCTAGCCATCTGAATCGTCTGGGTGTAACAATACTTATGATTAATTAACATATAACGCAGAGTCATACCTTCAGTAACATGTAGGTCCATTTATACTAGTATCTTAAAGAACAAGTGTTTGGTAAAACTGTTTAACCTTGAGATCAGAGTCCCAGACCTTGTGCTGTAAACCAACTAACCTATTGCAATGGTTAAAGTTTGCTTTAAATGGATAATAAAATAAGAAACAAAGACCAAAGAAGACATTTATGTGAAGTTTAACTGTATAATATAAAATTAAGATAATAAAAAATTTACAAAACATGCATGCAGGCAATACATAACAAAAACCCTTAACATTCTGTCAGAGCTTTAAAAATTTTAATGAAATTAAAATTACATAAGCACCAAGTTACACTAAAGAAAACAAATTTATTTTAACATTTTAATCAAGAAGTGAAACTTTATTTCAATTAAACCCACTCAATTGTATCTTTAATAAATTCAAAATTAATGCTTTAAATAATTTTTTTAGATGACACAAATACTTCAATTTCATTTCTTTCTTGATAATTTTTTTCATCGCTCTTTTATTGATTGTACTAAGCAAGGAACATTAATTTTGCTGTGTCACTTGAGACATATTTTATTTTATTTTAAAATCAACCTCAAATTCCATACAATAAAGTCATGCAACAAAATCATATTACTCAAAATTCTCAGAAAAAAAAAAACATTGTTCATGTATAAATGTTAAACGACTGTACTTTCAATATATTGAATAGAACTAAATTGCTAGATAGATAAATCTATACTGCCTGTAACAGTTATCTATTTATGGTTACAATGGCCATCATAGATTTCAGACAGCCATATAAAGTTTTAATTTACATCAACCAAAGATCTTCCCAAGCTAGATTTGGTTCTATTCAGCTTGGTACTTTTAGAGAAGATTGCACAGCTAGATGTGCATTTCTTCAATGCCAATAAGTTCAGCAGTCTTAGCCTGAGATGGCCAATAAGTTCAGCAGGCTTATCCTGCCTATAGGTAGACATTTAAATGAGTTACTAACAAAGGATTGATTTACTGATTGAATGAACAGGGTTTTACATCCCAGTCAAGAATCTTTTACTTATATCAAGACATCACAAAGTTTTTTACCTTTGCAGTGATTCGGGGCAATTAATGTGCAGGAATGGTTTTACAATGTGCTTGCAGTGACAATGGAGCATTGGTTTTTAAGGTCTCATCTGCAGGACAGGACTCCATGACTTTCATTCAAAATTCAATATGCAGAATGCTTGGCCAAAGGACAGTGACTATCTATTTTCAAGACTTGGTCAGACCTGGCTGGGGTCAAACCCACAACCTCCCACATACAGAGCAAGAACTCTACAGACTGAGCTACTGCAGTGGTACCAGCAAAGGATAAAACTTGTATATTTTGTTTGGAGTTTACAGAGAAGATTCTGGACCATTTGCAATGCTGTATACTCATGTTTGAAGAGGATGTCCAAATAAAGACCATTTGACTGCTTTCAAATTGTATATTTTCAAGATGGAAAAGTGTGCACAATAATAATAAAAAAGTTACACTATAAGCATTTAATCTAGGATTTTTTAGAAGGGGCAATTTTCAAAAACTTTCGGCTAAAACACCATAAATTCAATATTTTTGCATTCATGTAATGTTAAATATAACCCATTATGGCCGTAACAATGGGGTTTTTTGGCAAAAAAGGAGTAAATGGCCCTATGGCCTCTTGTAAAATGAAAACTGCATTATTTTGATATGACAAAATTGCCATGGTATTGATTTAATACTACTGTTAGAATTCTTAATTAAAAGGATATAAATTATACATGCATGTTTAATATTAAATTTAATTTGGTTCTAGATAAAAAAGTGTGTACTTTTGAAGCAGTGTTAAATAAAATATGAACAACATTGCCATAGTTAATATAACTATTAGAATATTTTAAAAAGTATAAATCATACAACAATGAACATGCATGTTTATTTCGCTGTTTCCAAAAAATAAAACAACCTGATCTTGTCAGGAAGTAATTGGACCATTAATGTGCCGTATATAAGAAGAATCCTTCTATATGAGATACAAAAGAGTGACATCTGGGAATAAATGTTCATTAATCTTTTATTTCTCAAATTATTCCTTACATAACATTTTAAAAGCTACCAAAGCACATGATGTTTAATATAAAATCCTTGGAGGAAATCCAGATATAAAAATAATGTATCATGCTTTATGTGTATAAAATATTTATGCATTTAAAACATGTCTCAAGATTGAGAAAATCATATACAGTAGAACCTGGCTAAACTGAAAAACCTCATAACTGAGAAGTGTTATTATACCCCTACAAACAAAACCCTGTTTGCCTGTCCTATGGTCTGTCCATCTGTATGTCTGGGTTTCCATCCTAAAATTGTGTCCATTTCATATCTTACATGTCTTAGTATAATAACTGTTGATTTTATTGAGCTTGCCACAAATGTAAACTATCAGTTGAAAGGCCAGCTTCGATTTTTTCCGTTAAACCCGCGATTTAATCTTCAGGGCCGTTCAAGGGGGGTAATTCAAATTTGGTCGGCAGATGGCGCTTTGTCGTCACCTCGAAGAATTTGCATTTTAGGGTTGACGCAATAAATCATTAATTAAATGGTGTTTTTAACTTAAACTATATATATTTTTGTATCCGTTTGATAGCAAATTGATTTTTCTAGACGATCACAACAATTAAACACTCCTTATAACTAATTAAAATGCTGGAATCATAGACATAAACTGCGGTATCGTGAAAGGTCAAAATCAAGTGGGCGGTGCATTCGGAGTTTATGCCCGGTAAATTGAATTGACAGAATCGCATCCCACACCGATTGGGTTAAAATTATAGTCGTAATCGGTAGCATTTAGAACACCGGTCATTTTGATACCAGATAGAAACCATCACTCGCACCGGTTATTGCACAGGAAGATTGTCAAGTTGACCCTGCGTGCCGATGATTTGGAAAACAAAACTTGCTATTTATTGCGTCTAGACATCTTCTAATTTGTTTATTTTTACTCTAGATATTTGTTGGTGTGTTTTTAATATAATCTTTAAACATTTTGTTTAATTTTAGTTCAATTTTGTAGAAAAAATCCCACGAAAATCAAACATCCAGATCGCCCAGCTGGCCCCATGTAGTCACTATGTGACTCAGAAATCAGCTGATATTGGATTTTTTTACACTTTCATTACATTTAGAGTCACAAGAGGGACAGTTTTCTAGAAAACCATCTGAAAAACAATTATCTGGTGTTGATTTAACTGCTGCAGTGCATGCAAATTTTAAAACTGTGATTTTAATGTTTCAGATCAGAAGTTGGCAGTTGTATCACATATTTACAGGTAGGCAGGCTGACAAAGAGCATAATTATAGTTTGTTAAATTTCAGAAAGTTTGCAGAAGAGGAGAAGTCATGATATGGAAAATTACATAAAATGTTTTCAATTACACTTTTCAGACTGTAAATTACTTTATTTATTTTTATTTTTATTTTTTTTAGTAATTTGAAAAGTTTTGCCACTTCAAGGGGTTGAGTTATTCAGAAACTGGTGACGGTGTTGGCAGATATTGAGGTACAGGTTGCAAATGCACAAATTGCAAAAAAGTTGTAATTAATGCAATTCTAGATCCTTCAGCTATCACTACTGCTACTGTTGCTGATGATTCCACAGCTACAAATACCTATAAATAGGTTTTTAAAACATTGATGCTAATTTTGAATGTTTTCTCTCCACAGTAACCACAGCAAGTATGGATGTACCAGCAGAAAACATACTTGATAACACAGAAAATTCAGAAATGGATCACAAAGATTCTTGTACTACATGTATTAGATTTACTGTTCAAACATTTCATATTTTTAAAGTTGATACATGTACATGTATTTGAGCTTTTTATGAAATTTATCACAATATAACCCATTCACTTTTATTGTGCAAGAATCTATGTAAATATCTTTTACCGTATTTTAATTTGAGCCAAACTTTAAATCATGGATCATTGCTGCACACATCATGGCTAGTTCTGACAGTCCCACAGTATCATTCTTGTGTGGTGAATGATGTTATACTGGTACTACATTAAATTATTCTGTTTTAATTAATTTCTTTTTTATTTTCAAGAATGCAGAATATGTGTATAGTTTATTTTCATATGATTTTATGATACATCACTAGGTTTCCATAAATTTGAAATAATTAGTAGCCAAATTTCCAAAATTTGTGAAAATATAGTCCTTTTTAAAGTATCTCTCCACAAATTTGCTAAAATAGGTTACTTTTTGAAAGAATTCCTCAGAAATTAGTAGCCAATGGCAATTTTGGCTACCAGGAATGGAAACATAGACATCATACATGTATAATCATTTCAGTTGATTTTCAGATTACCAATACCTATACAGTTTATTTTCAGATTATGCATTCGTACAAGTTAATTTTTAGTTCATTTTATTTACAGATAACTTTTTTTATATTTATTGACAGGTGAAATGCATATTTCAAATTTTATTTACAAATTTGCCAACATTGTATTTTCAGATTATTCATAGATAACATTTTTATTTGTAGATTAAATATTATTAATGCTATTGCTATGCTAAAAACAAGACAGAGACTACAGAATAAACAATGACTATGTTTGTTTGTTTTTTTATTGCAGAAAACATTACATGGTCAACACACAGTACAATGTCAATAAAGATGTTTTGCTTGCATTTTAAAATTATCATTACTTTAAGGAAAAATAAATGCTAATTGACATAATAAATGCATAATTATTTTTGTGCATTACACTGGCACCTGTCCAACATAACATTTGAAATATTGGTAGGGGCATGACCTCTTACTGTATAGGTTTGAATCTCATTCAGGACAGTTTTTGTGTGAGAAAGTTAGTCAGTTTGTTGTGGAATGTCGTTGGTTTTCTTTGGGCTCTACAGTTTTCTCCCCATCTCTAAATATGTTTGATAGTGAAAGAATCTTGACTTTTACTCTACTCCTTACCCAAAAGACATGAAGCATCCTCTGGACTGAAGGTAGATACATGAACTTGATCCATGTCATTTTGGAGACAGACAGAATTTGCATTGGTACTTTAGCTGCAAAAAGTCTACCAGCAGCACTTGATCTGTGAAAAAATGAACCACAGATACTAAAGAATTAACTGTTATGACCGGTAAAACTGACCTGACCATCTTATAGAAAGAGATTTTAATTTCTAGTTATTAACTTGGGGTGTGGAAACAGTATTTCTTCCTGTTCCACTGTCATGGTGCTGCTGTTGAATTTTTAATTTATTTAAATACTGCATTCAAAATCAGCACATAGCAACTAGTTGTCATATGCTGATTTTAAATTCATTATTTTAATAAAAATTTAAAATCAGCACATGACACCACTGAAAAGAAAATTATATAACTTTCTCTTGTGTATCAAATTTGAAGAAATATTTCCCATGGAAAACAATTTTATTTGATTAAGATTAAAATGTTAAATGAAGCCAATTTTTTTAGATTTTATTTATTTTTTTATTTTTATTTATTTTTTTATTTTTATTTTTTTATTTATTTTTTTTTTACATTTCCCTACATTAAAACAAATATCAATCAATAAGACAGTAAAATCACTTTATTTTTATTCGCATACATGCGAGAGACATTGTAAACAAGGGAGATAATCATCATACGAAAAACAAAACAAAACAGAAGCAACACCTGCTGATTTCTTAACTGACAGAATCGCATCCCGCATCGATTTCGGACATGTCTTTCATATGAATATGTTCAGAAATGAATATATTTTCAGAATTGAATTATTAGAACCCATCACTTGTCCTAATATTTAATAATTTGTGTCTGAAGCTCGAATGTCGGCCGACAGATGTGAACCAAACCCCGCAAAAGGAGCCACACCTGCCGTTTTCTCAACTGACAGAATCGCATCCCACACCGATTTCGGACATGTCATTTATATGAATGTGTTCAGAAATGAATAAATTTTTAGAAAATAATTATTAGAACCCATCACTCGCCCTAATATTTTCAAAAAATGTGTCTGAAGCGAGATCGTCGGCCGACAGCTGTGACACAACCTCCATTTTCAAGACGTATTTCTCGTAATTTTCTGTATATATTTGGTTCTTTTTTAGATAAATTAAAGGGAAAAATATCTGTTGTTAAAAATATTTGGTAATTTCAAGTAATGACGATCTCATTTAATAGTATACTTAAATTTTCGAGACCTACTACCATTTCCGATTGCGTACCAAAATTTGAACTGAAAGTCACGTGACTAAAGTGATTAAAAATCAGCCATATTGGAAGCTGGCCTTTCAACTGTATTACATATTATTATGTGCTACATACAATTTACTAAATCAAGGTCAAAGGTCATAACCCAATGTAAAAATGTAGGGGATATTTAGTAAGCCTCACTGACAGTTCTAGTTCTGATTTGATAAGTTCTTTAGTTTATACGGGCTAATTTTACAAGCAACATTACTGTTAGTGTGTTTTATTAAAAGAGGTTCAGTTTGCTTAGTATCTAATTCTGGTTGCACCACAGAATGAAGATAGGAAAAAAGCAAAATGCAATGTTTTTACATAAGACCTGAAGCTATAACTCAAATTGGTTGAATTGAAAAAACAAGACAGTTGAATTGAATAAGTAAAGCTTGTAATATGGGGCTCCATTTTTAGCTAACAGTATTGTTTAGCTGTCAGAAAATAACAAGGTTTTCCACAATAAGACTGTAAAAATAAAACCACCTAAAACTTTTGTGATTTCCAATTTACCCAGACTTTAGTTTTGTCATGTTGTATTTAAAGTGGCACCAAATTACATTGATCATTTTTATTATTTCTCTTAACAGTTTATTGTTGTGGTTTGTTGATTTCTAAAACAAAGGCATTGAAATGTTGTTAGAACACTTGTTCTCACAGGAAACAATTAAGTTAATTTTTATATGAATGCCTCACCATTGAATAGTTTATTTCATAATAATGTACAGTAATCAATCTAAAAGGGACGGGGCCCTTTGTACCAGTGACCCCTATATAAATTTTCAGGCCCCTAAAATAATGCCTGTGGGCCAACAAACTGGTTGTTGAAACAATATTACTCCTCATATTTGTTTTTCCCTTTTTATTAAAATTTGACTGGATAATTGGACTTCATTTTCAAAAATGCTAGCCAAATTTTTTCATAGCTTGAGCCATGATGACCCTATTTTTTCAGTTCTAGATATAACACAGTATACATATTCTTGTGGGTGAGGCTGTGGTGGTCTAATGGATAAGACATCAGTCACCGCTGTGAGTTCGAGTCCTGCTCAGACCACATGTGGGAAAGTGAATTTTTCATGCTGTTGGCTGGTTCACCTGGTGTCAGCATAATGTGACTGGGGGAGTGGTACACTTGTCTGCGGCGTACTGACTCTGTGAGCTAGCACCTTAAAGTCGCCCTGATTGCAAACTAGTATAAGACAGACCATACAACACACTCACACTTCACATGCATACAACAACTTGTTCATCCAGGGATTAGTAAAATAGTTCCCGTTGCAATAGCTGAAAAATTGCTGGTGGGATGTTAAGCAACATTCAACCAACCAACCATCATTCCTGTGATACATTTTAAGATGTTCATCAGTATAAAGAACTAAGTGCATATCTTTCACATGTGTACTCCCACACTTCTGACCACATGCATGGTTTCTTGTTTCTGTACCACATATGCATGTTATATAACACTTGGTGACTTTTCAACATTTCATGACAAACTTACAATTAGGCCATCAAATGTCAAACCAGACCTCATTTATTCAAGCCAACATAACTCCATTTGATATTAACATAGCTTTTCTATGAATGTAGATCATGTATGTAATGCAGTGAATACATCGTTTCTTGTATTGGCAACTAGAAATCACATAGCTGGTATTATCTAACTTATGATATACAGTCAATAAAGGTAGCATTTAAGGCAGGTTTGACTTTAATCTAAAAGCTGGTAATGCTGGTAGAGACATTACAACTGAAATACTGGTAATTATAATGCTAGGAGATATCTATAGCACATTGGTGCTTTTTTGTATGATATACAATAATTTGTAATATCAAGATTGATTGGATTTGGTCAATGGTGTAATAATATTTGACTGATATCCAGATTTCACCAGCTATCGGTAAAGTGACAGAAATTTTTACGTTTGCTGTGCACTCACAGCAATGTACAAAGAGGGTTCTATATTGTGCCAAGCCTGCTATGACACAGCTAGGGCATAGATTTTTAATGTCGCTTCCCAAGGATCCTGTGACTTTCATTTCTAAATGCCAAGTGCTTGGCAGAGAGAAGTCACTACCTTTTTTATGTCTTAGTCAGGCCCCGACTGTGGTAGAACACAACCTAAATACAAATTCTAATGCAAAGATTTTGTAAGCAGGATTTTGATTGGACCCCGACCGCAGTAAAATCTACATTTTACGGTCGGAGTTATGACGTCACACGCTGTCTAGACTATGATTACATCATGTATTCCTACACGACGGTACACATGCTTTTGTTTACAAAAGGTAATGACATAATTCATCGTTGTAAACAAAGATTTTGTTATATTTAAATACCTATATTCATTCGGCATCTGTATTTGGAACAATAAAATTATATTACTTATGGATATCGGTGCTTTAGTGATAGAACTATATTTGTGTTGTGGCGCAACAATACAGGTCTACATTGATGCATCTGTACTAAACAATGTCTAACTGTAGCATCGGAAATCTTCATTTATTCAATTAATTTGAGCATTATTTTTTTTTATTTGCATTAGAATGGAGATAACTATCTTCCGACTGTAAAAAGTGGATTTTACTGTCGCAAATACTGTTTACCTGGTTCCGCAAGTGTCACCAGGTAGAACTCATTTTGCGACAGTTAAATCCACGTTTTACGGTTGCAACTCTTCAAATGTAACATAGTTATCTCCTAAGTGAGCACTTCATCAGCTGAAGGGTGAGTAAATATCAAGAAATCACAAAATATATATCATGGAACACAAAAGAGATCTTAATTTTAAACTATATAAGCATATAGAAAGACTTTAGGTTATAGGCTATATAATTCATTTTATCATTATTATTAAGACGTTAAAACTGCATAAAAAGTCTTAGCGACTTATAGATATCCAACAGAGCATTATGACATTTGTCAGGTTTCCTTAAAAGATTTCTAGATCTGTGCACAGAATTTCATGGTTTTTTGATGAATTCACAAATTGTATGACACACATATTGGATTAATGTCTGTGTTACAGTCTGTTGTTAGACCAAAAAATGCCAAATACTGCTATAAATCTAAACAAGAAATTGTAATGGTAAATAGATATGCTACTGGGAAATAGATCTGCTAGTTGGAAATTGGTCTGCTAATGGGAAATAAATTCACTGGTGTTTAAGATTTACACTAAATCTGAAATTTATTTTTATTTCAATTTTGATTAACTAAAATCTATATTACAAATAGAAATAAATATGCAAGTTAACAGCCCACCTGCATGAGTAAGCCAATGATACTGGTAATATTTTTTATTCCAAGTACTCAAATGTATAGACAAATGAAACTGACCTGTCTGCTTGATCTTTAATACAAATATTATGGATCAGTACATTTATGTATAGGGAACAAAGCATTAATTTTGTCTACATCAAGTGAGACATGCATTGTTTATGCCTTGACTGCGAATCCGAACACTACCCATGAATTAAGTGGATCCTCCTATATAAATATTCAAGAACTGTCCCTTGAGAGCCAAGTACCCCACCCCAACATTGAATGTTTTCCCATGGCCTTTGCCATATGACCTTGGTTCAAGGTCATGATTATGAAAATTATTTATGTGAAGTTTTTAGACAGTCCTCCAAAGCAATTATGCGATACGGCCCGGACACTATTTTGCATGGACAGACAGGCAAGGTGATTCCTAAATGGGGGGGGGGGGGGATAATTAAAAAATTAAAGGTTAAGTGGACAGATCAATGCTGTTTGCCAATATATATTTTTCTAATGTTTTAAATTGAAATAAACTTTTTTGAAAAAAAAGATAAATTAAAATTATGCGATACGGCCCGGACACTATTTTGCATGGACAGACAGGCAAGGTGATTCCTAAATGGGGGGGGGGGGGGGGGGGGGATAATTAAAAAATTAAAGGTTAAGTGGACAGATCAATGCTGTTTGCCAATATATATTTTTCTAATGTTTTAAATTGAAATAAACTTTTTTGAAAAAAAAGATAAATTAAAATACTAAAAGCTATATTTTCAGTAAAACATGTGGACATATTACATTTCATGAAACAAATTTCAGTTTTACATTGTTTAAACATACAAATTCCCATGACTTAATGCAATTTAACAGTTCGAAATTGGATGATATGTCATTCAATTTCAGTTAATCTCAGAATTTCCTGCTATCAGACAAGTTGTTTTACCAATGTCATCAATTAATCTGTCTATTTGTTACACAAATATATAGAGTAAATGCACTTTTTTGCATTTCACTAAACCATAAAAAAGTATTTTCAGTAAATTTTAACTTAAGACTATAATGTAACAGCAAAAAAAAAAATTTTAGAATAGATTTCTTAGATAAGAATTACTACTTCCTGTATATCTGTGTGCTCACTTCATATGTGGGTACTCACAGGTAGTGAGTGACTGTAGCGACTTTTACCAAGCACTCCACATTTTTAAATGAAAGTCACTGGGTCCTTCAGAACAGATTCTTAAATACTGATGCCCCATGTCATGACAGGCATGGTACATTGAAGAATCCTTCATGCACATTGCCCCGAGTGTACTGCAAAGGACAAAATTTCTGTCACTTCACCTCTAGCTGGCGACATCTTGATATAAGTGAAATATTCTTAACTGGGATTAAAACCTACATTCAAACATTCAATCAATTCTGTGTTACTACTGATTTACAATTATGTTGTATATTTTTTACATAAATATGTGGAGTGAATCTTGAAATTTTTTGCATTTAACTAACAGTAAAAAATCAGTTATTAATTTTTTAAAACATGAACATTAGAGCTTCCTTATATAAGAATTACATTTCTACTTCCCATGTTCCAATTGATTCAATGTGGCCTTGACCTCTCAAGATGGATATAACTACTGAAATCTAATAACTCTTAAGCAAGGATTTATTATCCAATATCCAAAGCAAAACTGAAACCACAAATATTAAAACAAAGGATATAATATGGTAATATTTTAAAATATTAGCTTTAGCTTGAAATAAATCATATTTTTTTTGTAGTCTTGCAGGGGCGGATCCAGGATATTTTGAAAGATGGGGTTGAGAATTACTAGTATATCAATGCTAGGTGCGAGCACCAAAGGCGCGAGCTTCCAGAGACGTGGGGTCTAGTAAACGCAATCCGGAACAACACATATACAGAAATGGGTTGTTACATTAACATGTTTGGGGGTCACAAACTCTCTCTCTGAACTGTTGAACTTGATCCAGCTTTAAACCAATTTCATAACTGTAAAAGAACATGATTTGCAGCTTACATGGGTGGTTGAATGTTGTTTGACTTCTCTTTAGCAATTTTTCTTCAATTTTTGAGATGTTTTTAAGAATTTTTTCTAATTACTGAGAGTAATTTCAAGGATTAATCTTAATGCAAGTTTAAATGTTTAAAGTGTCTCTTTTCCATTTTGTACTAGTACAATGTCGCAGAAAAACTTCGCCGATCACTCAGTCTGTTATACCAACCAATAAAGATCTGTGGCAAGAAAATACATGTACCATTTCTCAGTTACATGATCAACTGGGGTTCAATCCCCAGTGGTGAAATGCCTTTGATTCCAAGGATAACACCTAAACCACTCAACATGTGTCCAACAGGATTTACAGGAAACAAGGAAAATCCATTTTCTCACTCAATGTCCGAACTGAGGATCAAACCAGGCAATAACAAGAGCTTGTAATTAACAATTCGATATTAATTGTAAACAAGTAGAGGCCCATGGGCCTTAACGCTCACCTGAGGCTAAGTACATGTCTCATGCAGAGGTTCAATGGTCAATAACATTTATTAAAGAGAACTCCTAATTTTCAGCAGTAAGGCAGAATTAAATGCAAGGGTTTTTGCAAATTAATCATACCTTGTCCCGAGAATGCTACATATATATATATATATATATATAGTCTAGCTACAATACATTATTTATAAACAGCTAAAAAAGTAAAAACAAAAGTATGAAAACTATGACCTTTATCTATATATCAAAATGATTGTTAGGCCATTACCTACAATATTCGAATATACATGCCTATACAAAAAGTTAATAGTTTTCGAGATAATTAACCATTTCAGTATCCTTTCCCATCTGTAACCTTGACCTTTGAATCCATGACCTTAATCTTTATATCAAAATGATCATTAAATCAACTCCTACAATATTGTAATTGTAATATACATGTTTATACAAAAAGTTTATAGTTTTTGAGATAATTAACCATTTCAGTATCTTTCGCAACTGTGACCTTAACCTTTGAATCCATGACCTTAATCTATATATCAAAATGATCGTTAAATCAATTCCTACAATATTGTATTATATATGTCTATATATAAAGCTTATAGTTTTTGAGATAATTAATCATTTCAGTATTCTTTCGCATCTGTGACCTTGACCTTTGAATGCACGACATTAATCTATATATCAAAATGATCGTTAAATCAAAACCTACAATATTCTAATATACATGGCTATACAAAAAGTTTATAGTTTTTAGAGATAATTAACCATTTCGGTATTCTTTCGCACCTGTGACCTTGATCTTTGAACCTATGACATTAATCTATATATCAAAATGATCGTTAAATCAAAACCTACAATACTGAAATATACATGTCTATACAAAAAGTTAATTGTTTTCGAGATAATTAACCATTTTGGTATTGATTTGCATCTGTGACCTTGACCTTTGAACCCATGACCTTAATCTATATATCAAAATGATTGTTAAATCAAAACCTACAATATTCGAATGTACATGTCTATACTAAAAGTTAATAGTTTTCAAGATAATTAACCATTTTGGTATTCTTTCGCATCTGTGACCTTGATCTTTGAACCCATGACCTTAATCTTTACATCAAAATGATCGTTAAATCAATTCCTACAATATTGTACTATACATGTCTATACAATAAGCTTATAGTTTTTGAGATAATTAACCATTTCAGTATTCTTTCGCATCTGTGACCTTGACCTTTGAACGCATGACATTAATCTATATATCAAAATGATCGTTAATTTAAAACCTACAATATTCGAATATACATGTCTATACAAAAAGTTTATAGTTTTTTAGATAATTAACCATTTCAGTATTCTTTCGTATTTGTGACCTTGACCTTTGAACCCATGACCTTAATCTATATATCAAAATGATCGTTAAATCAATTCCTACAATATTGTAATGTACATGTCTATACAAAAAGCTTATAGTTTTTGAGAAAATTAACCATTTCAGTATCCTTTCGCAACTGTGACCTTAACCTTTGAATTCATGATCTTTATTAATATATCAAAATGACCATTGTGCCATTACCTACAATATTCTAATATGTATGCCTATACAAAAAGTTAATAGTTTTGCAGATAATCAACTATAACGGTAATAGTTGTGCATCCTTGACCTTTGAACTCATGACCTTGATCTATGTATCAAAATGATCGTTAAATCAATTCCTACAATATTGTATTATATATGTCTATATATAAAGCTTATAGTTTTTGAGATAATTAACCATTTTGGTATTCTTTCGCATCTGTGACCTTGATCTTTGAACGCATGACATTAATCTTTATATCAAATGATCGTTATATCAATTCCTACAATATTGTACTATACATGTCTATACAAAAAGCTTATAGTTTTTGAGATAATTAACCATTTCAGTATTCTTTCGCATCTGTGACCTTGACCTTTGAACGCATGACATTAATCTATATATCAAAATGATCGTTAATTTAAAACCTACAATATTCTAATATATGTCTATACAAAAAGTTTATAATTTTCGAGATAATTAACCATTTTGGTATGATTTGCATCTGTGACCTTGATCTTTGAACCCATGACCTTTATCTATATATCAAAATGATCGTAAAATCAATTCCTTCAATATTGTAATATACATGTCTATACAAAAAGTTTATAGTTTTCGAGATAATTAACCATTTCAGAATTGTTTTGCATCTGTGACCTTGACCTTGAACCCATGATCTTTATTAATATATCAAAATGACCATTGTGCCATTACCTACAATATTCTAATATGTATGCCTATACAAAAAGTTAATAGTTTTGCAGATAATCAACTATAACGGTAATAGTTGTGCATCCTTGACCTTGACCTTTGAACTCATGACCTTGATCTATGTATCAAAATGATCGTCATGTCAATACCTACAATAAACTGAAAATCCCATGCCATTATCAGCTGAAATGTTTAAAAAATAGCATTTTTTATCCAAGGTCAAAAACAGGGACATGACCTATTTTTCGTTCAATTTTCATGAAAAACACAATTTTAATGTTCCCAGGTATGTTGAATCTAAATATCCAATCAAAATTTGCCTGCACCTTTTGGTTTCAGAGAAGAAGATTTTTTGTCTTTTTGCTATTTTTAGTAACGGCGGCCATCTTGTTGGGCATGGCCAAACCCCGAGCACAATTTTGAAAGGCTGCTACCCAGGCATGATAATCGCCAAGTTTCATCAAATTTGGCCCAGTAGTTTATGAGGAGAAGATTAAAATGTAAAGTTTACACACAACGCACGACGCACGACAGACGACGGACGACAGACGGTGATAGATTGCAATAGCTCATCTGAGCTTTTGGGTCAGGTGAGCTAAATATCAGGGTAATGACAAAGCTAAAAATTATCAACATCATAATATAAACAAGGATAAAGAAGAACAATACCAGAGAAAGTTCATAGAAAATAAGGTAAACATGCAGGTGACCAGACTCAGTAGAAGGTTTATGGGTGGCTCAGTCAGTAGAGCGTTTCGCTATTACTAGAAAGGTCCCAGGTTGCAAATTTATACAAGTTTTGGAACAAAAGTGGTAAAGATCAAATCCTTTTATTATTATGATGATAATATACAAAGTGAGCTGAGTTGAGTAATGGTGTTTTAACATCCCAGTCAAGAATCTTTAAATTATATCGAGACATTGCCAGCTATAGGCAAAGATGCAGAAATTTTGCCTGTGCATTGCACTGATAGCAATCTTTATTGTGCCAAGCCTACCAAGACACGGGACCTCATTTATTTTAAGTTCCCATCTAAAAGAACCATGACTTTCATTTTGTAATGCTGAGTGCATGGTGAGAGAATGATAATTACCCACTTTCAAGTCTTGGGTCAGACCTGACCAGGATTTAGAACCCATGTACCACCTTCCACTTATGGAGCGAACACTCTACTAACTTACCTACCGCAGTCGTTTGATAGTAAACAGGATTCTGACAAAAATCACAAGCTCCTGTGACTTTACCACAAGTTTAACCGATGATACAATGACCAGAAAATTTGGCAATTAATCACTATTATAGATATAACTGTCAAATTTGTAATACATACAATAAAGTATAGAGCAAGTTTCCTGTTACACAAGTTTAATTTGTGAGAAATCCGGTCCTTTTTCTGATGACAGCCATTATTATACTTGTATGATGATGACGTAAGTACGTTAATAAAAAATAGACAACAATAGTAATTGTCAGTGACAATATATGGTATCCAAAAAAGAAAATCCATAATGAAAATTCTCCTAATTAGATATGGAAACCTGATTAAAATTCTTTACAGCTGTCATTTTTGAGACAATTCATAAATGATTTAAGAATCATTTACCCTAAAATACATCATTCAGTGATTATGTAGCCTGTTCAAGAGTTTTTACCTTCACTTTAAAATAATTTATCACTGATTAAATAATAGGCCTTCTTCCACAACTCAATGACCTTCACTCTAAACATTTATCTCTGATTGAATAATAGACCTTCTTTGGCAACTCAATGACCTTCACTCTAAACATTTAATAGACCTTCTTTGCCAACTCAATGACTTTCACTCTAAACTAAATAATAGACCATCTTTGCAACTCAATGACCTTCACTCCAATAATTTATCTCTGATTGAATAATAGACCATCTTTGGCAACTCAATGACCTTCTCTCTAAACAATTTTCTCTGATTGAATAATAGACCATCTTTGGCAACTCAATGACCTTCTCTCTAAACAATTTTCTCTGATTGAATAATAGACCATCTTTGGCAACTCAATGACCTTCTCTCTAAACAATTTTCTCTGATTGAATAATAGACCTTCTTGGCAACTCCATGACCTTCAGTCTTAACATTATCTTTGATTGAATAATAGACCATCTTTGCAACTCAATGACCTTCACTCCAATAATTTATTTCTGATTGAATAATAGACCATCTTTGGCAACTCAATGACCTTCTCTCTAAACAATTTTCTCTGATTGAATAATAGACCATCTTTGGCAACTCAATGACCTTCTCTCTAAACAATTTTCTCTGATTGAATAATAGACCATCTTTGGCAACTCAATGACCTTCAATCCAAACATTATCTTTGATTGAATAATAGACCATCTTTGCAACTCAATGACCTTCACTCCAATAATTTATCTCTGATTGAATAATAGACCATCTTTGGCAACTCAATGACCTTCTCTCTAAACAATTTTCTCTGATTGAATTATAGACCATCTTTGGCAACTCAATGACCTTCTCTCTAAACAATTTTCTCTGATTGAATAATAGACCTTTCTTTGGCAACTCAATGACCTTCACTCTAAACATTTATCTCTGATTGAATAATAGACCTTTCTTTGGCAACTCAATGACCTTCACTCTAAACATTTATCTCTGATTGAATAATAGACCTTTCTTTGGCAACTTAATGACCTTCTCTCTAAACAATTTTCTCTGATTGAATAATAGACCTTCTTGGTAACTCCATCACCTTCACTCTTAACATTATCTCTGATTGAATAATAGACCTTTCTTTGGCAACTCAATGACCTTCACTCTAAACATTTATCTCTGATTGAATAATAGACCATCTTTGGCAACTCAATGACCTTCTCTCTAAACAATTTTCTCTGATTGAATAATAGACCATCTTTGGCAACTCAATGACCTTCTCTCTAAACAATTTTCTCTGATTGAATAATAGACCTTCTTGGCAACTCCATCACCTTCACTCTTAACATTATCTCTGATTGAATAATAGACCTTTCTTTGGCAACTCAATGACCTTCACTCTAAACATTTATCTCTGATTGAATAATAGACCTTTCTTTGGCAACTCAATGACCTTCACTCTAAACATTTATCTCTGATTGAATAATAGACCTTTCTTTGGCAACTCAATAACCTTCACTCTAAACATTTATCTCTGATTGAATAATAGACCATCTTTGGCAACTCAATGACCTTCACTCTAAACATTTATCTCTGATTGAATAATAGACCTTTCTTTGGCAACTCAATGACCTTCACTCTAAACATTTATCTCTGATTGAATAATAGACCATCTTTGGCAACTCAATGACCTTCACTCTAAACATTTATCTCTGATTGAATAATAGACCTTTCTTTGGCAACTCAATGACCTTCACTCTAAACATTTATCTCTGATTGAATAATAGACCATCTTTGGCAACTCAATGACCTTCACTCTAAACATTTATCTCTGACTAAATAATAGACCATCTTTGGCAACTCAATGACCTTCTCTCTAAACAATTTTCTCTGATTGAATAATAGACCTTTCTTTGGCAACTCAATGACCTTCATTCTAAACATTTATCTCTGATTGAATAATAGACCTTTCTTTGACAACTCAATGACCTTCACTCTAAACATTTATCTATGATTGAATAATAGGCCTTCTTCTGCAATTTAATGACCTTCACTCTAAACATTTATCTCTGACTAAATAATAGGCCTTTTTCTGTAACTTAATGACCTTCACTCTAAACATTTATCTCTGACTAAATAATAGACCTTTCTTTGGCAACTCAATGACCTTCACTCTAAACATTTATCTGATTGAATAATAGGCTTTCTTCTGCAACTTAATGACCTTCACTCTAAACATTTATCTCTGACTAAGTAATAGACCTTTCTTTGACAACTCAATGACCTTCACTCTAAACATTTATCTCTGATTGAATAATAGACCTTCTTTGGCAACTCAATGACCTTCACTCTAAACATTTATCTCTGATTAAATAATAGACCTTTCTTTGACAACTCAATGACCTTCACTCTAAACATTTTATCTCTGATTGAATAATAGACCTTCTTTGGCAACTCAATGACCTTCACTCTAAACATTTATCTCTGACTAAATAATAGACCTTCTTCTGCAACTTAATGACCTTCACTCTAAACATTTATCTCTGATTATATAATAGACCTTTCTTTGACAACTCAATGACCTTCACTCTAAACATTTATCTTTGGTTAAATAATAGACCTTTCTTTGACAACTCAATGACCTTCACTCTAAACATTTATCTCTGATTGAATAATAGACCTTCTTCTGCAACTTAATGACCTTCACTCTAAACATTTATCTCTGATTGAATAATAGACCTTCTTCTTCTGCAACTTAATGACCTTCACTCTAAACATTTATCTCTGATTGAATAATAGACCTTCTTCTTCTGCAACTCAATGACCTTCACTCTAAACATTTATCTCTGATTGAATAATATACCTTCTTTAGCAATTCAATGACCTTCACTCTAAACATTTATTTTTAAATAAATAATAGACCTTTTTGGCAACTCGATGACCTTCACTCTAAACATTTATTTTTGAATAAATAATAGGTCTTCTTCTGCAACTTAAGGATCTTTGCTCAAAGCATTTTTCTCTTAATCCTTCTTCTGCAGCAACTCAATAATAGGCCTTACTCTAGGGCCTGACTGCTTTAAATATTTAATATCTCTGAATAAAAGGCTTTCTTGTGCAACTCAAGGACCTTTGCTCTAAATATATAGCTCAGAATAATAATAAGCCTTCCTCTGCAATGAAACATTTACTCTGAACATTTATCTTTCAATAATAGGCATAGATATTTTCCAATTTCATCCCAACATGGCAAGAAGAAAATCCCTGATTTATTCTATTAAATGAATGCACACCCTACCTCATAAGATAAGATAAGTAAAAACAATAGTGAAAAATTCAGTTTTTTATCTAAAAAGCTATCAATATTAATGTATTGGACTTAAAAAATTATTTTGTTTTATAACTTTAATAAGCTTGACCTACCCTAAAGTTTTTAAGACAATATTTTAACAAACACTGTTAAATTATCATCCTTACCCAATGTGGTCCATATTATTTTTTTTTTTAAAAATGCCTACCAACTGACCCAAATATTTTGAAGAGCTTGAGTGGAAACATGTTTTTTTCTACGTCTGTTTTAAATTGCCATACAGGAAAAACTCCATACATCATATTTAGTTCAACTAGTTCGTTTAACTGTTGGTTTATACACATCACAAATAATGAATAAAAAAATTGTAAAATCAATACAATGCACCTGTCAGTTTCACTGACTGCACGGACATGAACTGTGATGATATAACACTGTCAATATTTGATTGACAAGATGACTGTGAAATCAATTACCTTATAATTAGTATGACTGAAGATACTTACAACTAACACATGCATTATAACAGCATGAAATTGATATAAATATTAACTGCATATAAATGTTGAAATGATGCATGGGGAGAAAGTGGCGAAAAGCTAAAGTCTGATCATTTTTTCAGCAAGAATGTTTTGATTGGATGGCATGATTTAAACTTTCTACAGGGACCTTATTGACCGAGTGGTTTAAAGCATCCACTTAAAGCGTCTCTCACTGACTACTGGTTCTAATCAAAGTCAGGACTGCTTCTAGAGTGAGAATTTGTCAGTTTACTTGTTGAAGGTTGGTGGTTGTCTCCAGGCTCTCCTGTTTCCTCCACCATCCCTGAACTGACCTCCTAAATATAACCGAGAGCCTAGACTGGGTTTCAAACTAATTATACAGGTACTCAGGTGTCACATTGTAAAAACAAAGTGTAATCAACAAGTGCAGGTAATTAATTTTTGTTTAGGGGTATCCACTGATTTAATTATTAATCCATCTCTCTGTCAGCACACTGTACAAAGGAAAAAAACAACTTGACTGAAACTGCAAAATATGTTTCAAATCATATTTGTTTACTTTGGATGTCCATGTGTCAATTTGAATATACTCTTGTTTTTTTTTAATAATTTTGCATAATTCATCAGATGCTCAAAGCAATTTAATAATATTGACATCCAAGCCTGTCTAGGAAGAACTGATTTACATTTTTTTACATAATCTGAAAGTTAGTGGGGTTTTTTCAGTGCAAGGACAATTTTTTTGGGAATGTAATTTTACTTCATGAGACTAAAGCTGTACTCATTTAAAAAGTGCAGACTATTTTATTGGCAACAGAATGATACGAGCAGATATTATTTTCAACAACACAATAATAAACTAGACATCGCTAAATACATTAAAAATTTTATTTAAAAAAGCACAAATCTGGTATTTGTCCAAGGCCATGTTTTTCAACAAGGTCATATTTGATAATGCCAGACAGACATATTAAAACACAAATATCAATTTATGATATATACAAAGTACAAAAACACAAAAACTATTTATTTTTTAAAATTTAAATGTAAAGTTTCAATTGAAATTCTCTGGAATAGTAAGAGTATGTAAAATATTACCTAATCCCCCCCCCCCCCCCCCAACAAGAACAACAACAACAAATCTCTCTGCATATTTTTATACAGAATGTTTATTTTCGTTTGTATTAATTTTGGCATTAATCAATTGATGTTAAATAAGCAAAACCTGTACCTTGTGAACATAAATAAGTTAACCCTATGTGGTAGATAATACAATTAAAAACGAAAACACTAATCCATGTCCACATCACAACCCAAAGCAATGTGAAAAACATACTAATCCATACCCAAATCACAAAAAAAAAACTGGCAAAGTTAAACAAGTGAACTTCTACCAGGGAAGTGAGGCCATGTGCTCCAGAAGGATAAGTACCTCCTATTTTGCTAGCTACACCAGCCACGTATGTAATAAAACTGAGAATGAAAGGTGCATGGAACTATAGAACGTCAAATATACCGCACCGCACACCCCAAGTATATAACACAGGCAAACACAGTTAGGGACAGCACACTGAGCACAGTTACTGTAGGCCATGTGTCACGTTTAAGTGATCGAACTGAGCACAAAAATATATTGAAATAAACAAAAGTTCCGAATAAAACTCATCTTAACTATTATGTATTAATCAAATAAGCTTACCTATCTCAGATTTCCATGGAAATGTTTATCTGGTCGGCCAGCTGCAGCCGACTTCTAAAAGAAACTAAACGGCTTATCCTTTGCTTTGTTTGTCACTTCATGCTGTATAAACCATTATGGGAACGGGAACCAGTTCAGATTTTCATTTTAGCGGGAATCTTATTAAAATCGGGTGTACGGATTTTTCCTCGTGACATTTCGGATATTCATCACTTCCATGCCCTTGATAAGAATATTTCGCCATCTGATAATGACCAAATTCAACGTGACTACTTTTAAAAAGTATGATAGCCTTTACGTTACGCAGGAAGCCCGTGAAACGACATGTGTTATAGTCCGATCACATTTTAGTAAGGAATAAACATCAATGTTTTGAATGCGAGGATATCTTACATGATATAATTTCAGTAGAATTGGAATTTTAAATGTCTTTTAAGAACTTTTTCATGTTTTGAATATTTTTTGCAAATATTCTCAGCCTTTTTTAATTTCTTGCTTTTAATTTATATGAATAAATTTTAATAAACTTTTTCGATCAAAATTAGTTGAGAAATAAATACTTGTTCGTTTGACACAGAGTCTTGTTTTAAAGGTAAGTATCTAAAAATATTATTTTTCTATCTACACGGTTTATAAATATTTTTTATTTACTATAGTTTTTAACAGTTAAAACTTAGCAATAAATTTGACCTATTTGATATATCTTGATATGGCATAATCGACAACTTCTCATATCATAACAACTCAAAACACTTTTATTGGAAATAATTCTGCTGACTGCTGCCAGAAACCAACTTTAAAACCAATATATACAGAATTTGAAACTAATGCAAAAACTCTTAAATAGTGTTATCCAGATAATGGCAGATTTTTCTGCTATGCCAACAATACACGCGGCACCAAATTCATCCCAACACCTTAACGACCTTCACTTGTTAACGTTTTTCAGAGGATATTGATAATGGCAGATTTTTCTGCTATGCCAACAATACACGCGGCACCAAATTCATCCCAACACCTCAACGACCTTCACTTGTTAACGATTTTCAGAGGATATTGACTTAAGACAAAAATTAAATGACATATTAGCGTTTCTTTTAAATGTGAAACAATAGTTGTAAACACATAAACTATAGAACGACATTTTAAAAACCAGAAGCCCGAGACAAAATTAATTACAATGTAGTTTTCACAGCAGTGTTCTGTGTACCCATACACAGTAATGATGGATAGCGGAGGTTAACGTGTTCAGTTCAATCAAATGATTGCTGTGCCGTTTTTTATGTGTTCTTACTTACGCTTATTTACTGTTAGTGACAGATTGGTCCTTTGGGAACTGCTAATCGGTTAGTTTGTATCACTTTGACATACAGAGAACGAGAAAAATAAAATTAATGTGTTATAGACTTGAACATAGAGGTTGTTGAACATACAATACATCAAAATGTTGTTCGGTTTAGAGAAGTTCAATTTTAAGGACATAAGCAATTTAGGCCTGAAAAGTGTGTCCGATGTCCAGAATAGAAAGTGCCCGGTTTAGAGAGGGGTTTGTTAGTTGAAATAAAGAAGAATAAATTCGGGACCAAATATTATGTACGGAATAGAGGGTTGTCCGGTAAAAGAGTGTCCGGTTAAGGGAGGTTTCACTGTATTTGCCAGTGTGATTCAAAGCTTCCATTGGAAATACTCAGTCATGTTATACTCTTACAAGAACGTTGTCACAATTAACTTTTGCAGTAGTTTTGTAACATACATATAGAGTATACCAATGTTTCGCGTTAAAGAACAATCCCGTTTACGTTTGAAATACAAAAACCAAATACAATTAGTGTCCCATTGAATAAAATGTAATGGAAATAATACTATGGCAGGGACACAAAAACGAAAATACAGTACAGACCTGTCGAAAATTTAACACTGAGGTAACGAAAAGGAGATATACAGTACAGGCCTGTCGAAAATTTAACACTGAGGTAACGAAAAGGAGATATACAGTACAGACCTGTCGAAAGTTTAACACTGAGGTAACGAAAAGGAGATATACAGTACAGGCCTGTCGAAAGTTTAACACTGAGGTAACGAAAAGGAGATATACAGTACAGACCTGTCGAAAGTTTAACACTGAGGTAACGAAAAGGAGATATACAGTACAGGACTATCGAAAGTTTAACACTGAGGTAACGAAAAGGAGATATACAGTACAGGCCTGTCGAAAGTTTAACACTGAGATAACGAAAAGGAGATATACAGTACAGACCTGTCGAAAGTTTAACACTGAGGTAACGAAAAGGAGAGATACAGTACAGACCTGTCGAAAGTTTAACACTGAGATAACGAAAAGGAGATATATAGTACAGGACTATCGAAAGTTTAACACTGAGGTAACGAAAAGGAGATATACAGTACAGGCCTGTCGAAAGTTTAACACTGAGGTAACGAAAAGGAGATATACAGTACAGGACTATCGAAAGTTTAACACTGAGGTAACGAAAAGGAGATATACAGTACAGACCTGTCGAAAGTTTAACACTGAGATAACGAAAAGGAGATATACAGTACAGGACTGTCGAAAGTTTAACACTGAGATAACGAAAAGGAGATATACAGTACAGACCTGTCGAAAGTTTAACACTGAGATAACGAAAAGGAGATATACAGTACAGGACTGTCGAAAGTTTAACACTGAGATAACGAAAAGGAGATATACAGTACAGACCTGTCGAAAGCTTGACACAGGTAACGAAAAGGAGATATACAGTACAGGACTGTCGGAAGTTTAACACTGAGGTAACGAAAAGGAGATATACAGTACAGACCTGTCGAAAGTTTAACACTGAGGTAACGAAAAGGAGATATACAGTACAGACCTGTCGAAAGCTTGACACAGGTAACGAAAAGGAGATATACAGTACAGGACTATCGAAAGTTTAACACTGAGGTAACGAAAAGGAGATATACAGTGCAGACCTGTCGAAAGCTTAACACTGAGGTAACGAAAAGGAGATATACAGTACAGACCTGTCGAAAGTTTAACACTGAGATAACGAAAAGGAGATATACAGTACAGGACTATCGAAAGTTTAACACTGAGGTAACGAAAAGGAGATATACAGTGCAGACCTGTCGAAAGTTTAACACTGAGGTAACGAAAAGGAGATATACAGTACAGACCTGTCGAAAGCTTGACACAGGTAACGAAAAGGAGATATACAGTACAGGACTATCGAAAGTTTAACACTGAGGTAACGAAAAGGAGATATACAGTGCAGACCTGTCGAAAGCTTAACACTGAGGTAACGAAAAGGAGATATACAGTACAGACCTGTCGAAAGTTTAACACTGAGATAACGAAAAGGAGATATACAGTACAGGACTATCGAAAGTTTAACACTGAGGTAACGAAAAGGAGATATACAGTGCAGACCTGTCGAAAGTTTAACACTGAGGTAACGAAAAGGAGATATACAGTACAGACCTGTCGAAAGTTTAACACTGAGATAACGAAAAGGAGATATACAGTACAGGACTATCGAAAGTTTAACACTGAGGTAACGAAAAGGAGATATACAGTGCAGACCTGTCGAAAGCTTAACACTGAGGTAACGAAAAGGAGATATACAGTACAGACCTGTCGAAAGTTTAACACTGAGGTAACGAAAAGGAGATATACAGTACAGACCTGTCGAAAGTTTAACACTGAGGTAACGAAAAGGAGATATACAGTACAGACCTGTCGAAAGTTTAACACTGAGATAACGAAAAGGAGATATACAGTACAGGACTGTCGAAAGTTTAACACTGAGATAACGAAAAGGAGATATACAGTACAGGCCTGTCGAAAGTTTAACACTGAGGTAACGAAAAGGAGATATACAGTACAGGACTATCGAAAGTTTAACACTGAGGTAACGAAAAGGAGATATACAGTACAGACCTGTCGAAAGTTTAACACTGAGATAACGAAAAGGAGATATACAGTACAGGACTATCGAAAGTTTAACACTGAGATAACGAAAAGGAGATATACAGTACAGACCTGTCGAAAGTTTAACACCGAGATAACGAAAAGGAGATATACAGTACAGGACTATCGAAAGTTTAACACTGAGATAACGAAAAGGAGATATACAGTACAGACCTGTCGAAAGTTTAACACTGAGATAACGAAAAGGAGATATACAGTACAGACCTGTCGAAAGCTTGACACAGGTAACGAAAAGGAGATATACAGTACAGGACTGTCGAAAGTTTAACACTGAGGTAACGAAAAGGAGATATACAGTACAGACCTGTCGAAAGTTTAACACTGAGATAACGAAAAGGAGATATACAGTACAGGACTGTCGAAAGTTTAACACTGACAGGCGCGTAGCTGCCTTAAGGCAAAAAGGCTACTGCCTACATAAAATTTTCCTGGTAATGTATATAAAAATTTATATAATACCAGATATACACATAAATCCTGAAGCCGTACGTTGTTGTTATTAAAATTATAAATAAACTAACAAGAAATCCGCTAGTCGGTGTTTTTATATGATTTTGTCGAAAACTGGTCCAAAATTATAGGGTCATATTTATGTACTGATCGACTATTTAAAGCCTGTTTACTTAAGCCAAGTGCTTAAGCACTTAAGTACGGTCGGCTATTTAGTTAAGCGTTCTTATGAATCCGATCGGAAGCTAAAGTTTTAGACGCGGGGAAGTTTAAATGTAAAATGGAGAAGAGAAAGAAAAAAGAAACTCTAACCATAGACAGGTTTTTCAAAACAACTAGTGAAAACCTGGATACAAGCAACAATGAGACCGAGGATTATGAAGCCGAGACAGAAGTCGAGATGAAAGCACCTGCCAGTACCACACCTTCTAAACCCAACCAGCCCCCATATCCAGACATTGCTGCCATAAAATATACGGAAATATCAGAGACAGAAAAAATTTCGTTAATAAAAGATCAGTGGAAAGAAAGCCACCTATTTGATTTCCCCGCTAGGTATATTCCTCTATATTGTTTAACGCCAACTCAAGAATATTTTACTCTTACGGGGGGACCTGTTATAGGTGGTGGAGAACCACCGACCGTTGGTACAGGGGTAGGGAAACAGGTAAACCTTTCTCAGATAAGGCGTGGCCCGGATTTGAACTCGCGACCTCAGTGCTGAGACACGATGTGATTACTGGCACTCCCATATGTATACTGTTGGTCATATTCACACACACACACACACACACACACACACACGCGCGCGCGCGCGCGCGTAGACTAGGAGCCGCTGTGGCCGAGTGGTTAAGGCATACGCCTTCAAACCCGTACTAGAGTCCGGTCGTACTGGTTGGCTTGACGTCATTATAATGCAACCGAGTGCCATGCAGTGTGGAACTGCGACCTCGAGTGTCAGTGAACTAGCATTATAAAAGTCGCCCAGTGTGCAAAAGGAAGATCACGCACACTTGCGCACCACATGAACTTGAGAAAGATTAATCCTTGGGGGTTATAAAATAGTTGATCGTCGAGAATAGCTGAAAATTGTATGATGCGACATCAAACAGCATTCACCCTATCAACTAATCACGCGTACAAGAGAGAGAGAGAGAGAGAGAGAGAGAGAGAGAGAGAGAGAGTAATATAGGCCTTTAGGCGAAACTTTTAATTGAAAGCAGTTTTCTACAACTAGAAAATTAGTTTTAGTGCAAATATGAAACTACTATGTAGAAAATGATAAAAAATTTAATTTTATTGTGTTTATTTTTTATGATATTTGAAATATAAAACGGTAGCCAGGTATTTTGAAACGCCCTTAATTAATAAATTCCATAATGAAAAATAAACCCTTTTGAATATTATTGTGCCGAATATGCAGATATTTCGGAAATATATTCCTCACTAGCGACACTAGAGGCCAAAATGTTCATAGGAAAACTAAACAAAATTATGATTGAGCGAATAAAACCTAAAGTACCTGCATGGGTCATACATAAGACTTTAAACTTTGAGATAATGCTTCCTCGCCTGGCGCTCGCATTAAGAAGACAGAGTATCGACTGGTTCACTCGGTGTCAGTATAATGTGACTGGGGGAGTGGTGCGCTTGTCTACGGCTTACTGACTCGGAGTGCTAGCACTTTAAAGTCGCCCTGAAAGCGCGCTAGTACAAGGCAGACCATAAAACACACTCGCATATGAAATTCGTTAGAGATTAATGAAACTTGTTCTCGTCGCGAATAGCTGAAAAAAATGGCTGATGCGACATTAAACAACATTACACCACCACGCCACCACTGGGTTAATGATACCCTAAGTACTTTTCTTTAATTCCTTCTCAGAATATAGTATGCTGAATTACTAGAATGAATGACGAATGGCTGATTGAATCAATCGATCAATTTCCTCGATTTGGAAATCAACCAACTTGGATATACGCACGCACACGTGCACACACGCACGTAGACTCACATACACAGTAAGACAAACAACAGTTTATTTTATTTTTATTTTCAGTGTATTTGGTGGTCAGAAGAGGAAGCTGTCACATCAGTGGTTAAGAGAGAACCATTGGCTTCGTTACTCGCCTTCGCTTGATGCGCTTTATTGTGTTTACTGTTGCCTTTTTGGAAACAGAGACTCCCGTGAAAAGACCTTCATCCACCCAGTTAGAGACTGGAAAAACTTGTCGGCTCTTATAAAACGGCATACTGCCAAAGGGGGTCAGCATGATGGATGTGTCGATGCCGGTGAATCCTATCTGTTGATTCAAGAACAGAAAAAACCCTCAATACGATCTTCAGTTTCTTCACAGCATGAGCAGGACGTGGCTAGAAATAGACACAGTTTAAGAAAGATTATTGAAGTTATTATTTTATGCGGCAGACAAAATATTCCTATCCGTGGGCACACCGAGGAGAAGAGTAATTTCATGGCAATTCTGCAGTCTTTTGCAAAAGACGACCCACTTTTATCTCAACATCTGGCAATTCATGACAAGAAGGCTACTTACACATCTCCTGATATTCAAAACGAAATAATAAAATTGTGTGGAGATCATGTCAGGGACACAATAGTCCAGTCTTGCAACAATTCTCCTTGCTTTGCCGTAATTGCGGATGAAGCCACAGATGTTTCTACCAGGGAACAAGTTTCTTTATGCATTCGTTTTCTTGACAGCAAAGATGGCATTTTGTATGTTAGGGAAGAATTTATAGGCTTCATTCATACAGTCAGTCTAAAAAGTGAGGCTTTAGCACAAGTTATACTAAATGCACTTCAAGATAATGGACTAGATATAACTAAGATCAGAGCCCAGTGTTATGACGGAGCCGCCAATATGGCAGGTAAAAGGAGTGGCGTGCAAGCACGAATTCGACAGATTGTACCTCTTGCATATTATGTGCACTGTAAAGCACATTGTTTGAATCTTGCCTTGGTACACAGTAGTAAGGAGGCTTGTGTGCGCACAATGATGTCGACAGTGCAAGATATTGCTTTTGCCTTTGAGTACTCATCAAAAAGACTAGAAGCATTCTCGGACGAATTACAGTCAGACGATAATACGAAAGATCAAATGGAGAACCGAACAAAGCTTCGAACGCTATGCGAGACTCGTTGGTCGAGTAGAGCGGATGCCCTTTACACGTTTAAAACTGCCTTTCCAGTTATAGTACACGCACTTGAGGCACTACAGGATGACGGTGATGACAAAGCTGGTCAGTTTTTAGCAGCTATATTGAGGTTTGATTTCATAATCACTCTTGTGGTTTCTGAGCACGTACTCAGTGGCACAGTAGCTCTAACTAAGTTCCTTCAAAAGCCCGAATGCGATCTGTTGGAAGCTGTAAAAGAAGCTAAAGTAGTGATTCAGCGGTTACGAGATGAACGCAACGATCCACTTGTCTGGGATGAATTGTATACACGTGCCATAGATATAGCCGCGACGTTCAACATACAGCCAGACGTCCCACGACGCATAGGGAGACAACAGCACAGAGCCAATTATGCAGTTCAGAACCCAAAGGATTACTGGCGAGTTGCCGTCTTTTATGTATTTGTTGACCATCTGACACAGGAAATCGACACACGTTTACTACAGAACGAAGAACGTTATAATGCAGAGTATCTTCTTCCAGTAAAAACACGTTTCTTAACACCAGACATGGCTCTCCGAATCTACAATACGTACAAAGAGGACCTTTCTTCCGATGTGGATTCCTTTAAAGACGAAATTTCTAGATGGACTGTAAAGTGGAGGGATTCAGATGCCAAACCAAGCAAGTTATTGGATACTATCAACCACACAAGTTGCAATTTGTATCCTTGCATTTACAAAATATTTAGCATATTATTAGCAATGCCAGCTTCCTCTGCAACTGCCGAACGTTCCTTCAGTGCGATGCGACGAATCAAAAACTTTCTAAGAGCAACAATGGCTGATGAACGACTGTCTGGATTGGCAATGATGCATGTCCATAGAGAAATACCAATTGACACGGATGTTATTATTAACACATTTGCAACCCAAAAAGATAGGGTTCTTGATTTCATTTAAGAGGCGTTTCCATAAGTGTTTTCAGTCAATTTTCGTTGAATTCAGTCAACGGACGAAGAAAGTGTTGCTTTATAAAATTGATTTCTCCCTTCTTTTTAGCTTGATAGTTTATTAAACAGTTTTGTTTGGCAATTTAAGACTCTTTTCTTTTTGTCTTAATATTTAAGCGTTGGAATTGATATAAATTCTATACCAAACTTTATTCATATATTGATAGTCAGAAGCCCCAAAATGCAGGAAATTGAGTCGATTTTACAAAAATTTTCCGGGGGGGCATGCCCCCGGACCCCCCTAGAAGATCGCGGCTTCGCCGCTCAAAATTAGCCTACACATTCATTTTTTATCAGCTACGCCCCTGACTGAGATAACGAAAAGGAGATATACAGTACAGGACTATCGAAAGTTTAACACTGAGATAACGAAAAGGAGAGATACAGTACAGGGCTGTCGGAAGTTTAACACTGAGCTAACGAAAAGGAGATATACAGTACAGACCTGTCGAAAGTTTAACACTGAGATAACGAAAAGGAGATATACAGTACAGGACTGTCGAAAGTTTAACACCGAGATAACGAAAAGGAGATATACAGTACAGACCTGTCGAAAGTTTAACACTGAGATAACGAAAAGGAGATATACAGTACAGACCTGTCGAAAGTTTAACACTGAGGTAACGAAAGGAGATATATAGTACAGGCCTGTCGAAAGTTTAACACCGAGATAACGAAAAGGAGATATATAGTACAGGACTGTCGAAAGTTTAACACCGAGATAACGAAAAGGAGATATACAGTACAGACCTGTCGAAAGTTTAACACTGAGATAACGAAAAGGAGATATACAGTACAGACCTGTCGAAAGTTTAACACCGAGATAACGAAAAGGAGATATACAGTACAGGCCTGTCGAAAGTTTAACACTGAGATAACGAAAAGGAGATATACAGTACAAGCCTGTCGAAAGTTTAACACTGCGATAACGAAAAGGAGATATACAGTACAGACCTGTCGAAAGTTTAACACTGAGGTAACGAAAAGGAGATATATAGTACAGGCCTGTCGAAAGTTTAACACCGAGATAACGAAAAGGAGATATATAGTACAGGACTGTCGAAAGTTTAACACTGAGATAACGAAAAGGAGATATACAGTACAGGACTGTCGAAAGTTTAACACCGAGATAACGAAAAGGAGATATACAGTACAGACCTGTCGAAAGTTTAACACTGAGGTAACGAAAAGGAGATATATAGTACAGGACTGTCGAAAGTTTAACACCGAGATAACGAAAAGGAGATATACAGTACAGACCTGTCGAAAGTTTAACACCAAGATAACGAAAAGGAGATATACAGTACAGACCTGTCGAAAGTTTAACACCGAGATAACGAAAAGGAGATATACAGTACAGACCTGTCGAAAGTTTAACACTGAGGTAACGAAAAGGAGATATACAGTACAGGACTGTCGAAAGTTTAACACCGAGATAACGAAAAGGAGATATACAGTACAGACCTGTCGAAAGCTTGACACAGGTAACGAAAAGGAGATATACAGTACAGGCCTGTCGAAAGTTAAACACCGAGATAACGAAAAGGAGATATACAGTACAGGGCTGTCGAAAGTTTAACACTGAGATAACGAAAAGGAGATATACAGTACAGACCTGTCGAAAGTTTAATACTGAGGTAACGAAAAGGAGAGATACAGTACAGACCTGTCGAAAGTTAAACACCGAGATAACGAAAAGGAGATATACAGTACAGGCTGTCGAAAGTTTAACACTGAGATAACGAAAAGGAGATATACAGTACAGGCCTGTCGAAAGTTAAACACCGAGATAACGAAAAGGAGATATACAGTACAGGACTGTCGAAAGTTTAACACTGAGATAACGAAAAGGAGATATACAGTACAGACCTGTCGAAAGTTAAACACCGAGATAACGAAAAGGAGATATACAGTACAGGACTGTCGAAAGTTTAACACTGAGATAACGAAAAGGAGATATACAGTACAGGCCTGTCGAAAGTTAAACACCGAGGTAACGAAAAGGAGATATACAGTACAGACCTGTCGAAAGCTTGACACAGGTAACGAAAAGGAGATATACAGTACAGGACTGTCGAAAGTTTAACACTGAAATAACGAAAAGGAGAGATACAGTACAGACCTGTCAAAAGTTTAACACTGAGATAACGAAAAGGAGATATACAGTACAGACCTGTCGAAAGTTTAACACTGAAATAACGAAAAGGAGAGATACAGTACAGACCTGTCAAAAGTTTAACACTGAGATAACGAAAAGGAGTCGAAGCACAGCAGCAAAGTGGCTGACATATGGATAGTAAATAGCCAAAAAGCTACCGAGAGATAAATTACAGCTCTCGAGATAGATAGCCAACAAGGGGACGAGACAACAGGCTTGTACCTGTATTTATTCTTGAGTTTTCACATATGATCGATGCTGTTTGCCTATAACAAAGAATTAAACATGTACCAGAAAGAGAATAATGGGTGTCTATGATGTAAAAAGAAATTGATACATTAGTTTGAAATAAAAGTCTTTTTACAACGAATACATCATTGGCGTAACACCCAGTGGTGTAACAGTATTCTTAGAAATTAATCAAAAGAAATTACTGGAATATCTTTTTCTAATACTTGTCTCTTGTAAAGTATAAAACCTTTTGATTTTCTTCACTACACCACTATCCATCATTTTAAATTGAAAAAAGTTTAAAACAAATATTCATTCGTCATTCCTTTACAAAAAATGTAAGCCAAGATATAAACATTTAATGCTGAGCAGAGATTCTGGGTATTTTGTCAAACCCCATATGTATTCCAAAGAAAAATATACTAAAGATACCATACAAAGGTTAGAGTCTTTATACACAACATACTTGTTAGGTTTGGCAGAATTAACATCAATAAATAATTGGTATACCAATGGGTACAAACTGTTAACCATTGCTTACTGATTTGTTTCTGTATTCGTCTAAAGCAAAATTTATGAAGAGTTTTTTTTAAATCTTGATAGAAGACTGTCACCAAATCATTCATCTCCACACACACATAAATAGATGACTTTATATCTCTAAATAATCCTTAATTTTGAGATTATGTTAACGCCATTTATCCTAGTGAGCTTGAAATAAAAGATACGATTTATCTGTTTATACATATATGGTATGTTTGTTTCACCATAGTCTGGAGCATCCGGTCTCACTTTTCTTGTTTAACTTAACGTTTTAGTAGTATGGACATGGACCGATATGTTTGTGTTTGGTGATTACATTATAATAGAGAAAGATTTCACGAACAGACTACCCACTCTTTTATAAACTGATGATTTGCGTGATGTCTTGTTATTACTGTTAAAAATCATCAAATCTTTACCAATAAGACGGTCTATAAATATTAGTCTAGCCACATGTGACGTCATATATACGATCAATTCGGTCAACAACAAACAGTAATGCAAATAGTTTGAGTGAATTAATTCTGAATCAAGATGAACTGCACTACAGACCTGTCGAAGGTTTAACACTGAGCTAACGAATTAATGTCAGCAATCCCGGTCCCTCTGTAGCTAAAGCTCGACAACTTCTCAGCAGCTGCTTTCTATCTCCCGGCAGCTTTTCGGTCACTAGCTATCCTCGTCTCGGGTCCCATGTCAGTCGAGGTTCCAGCCCTTTTCGTCAGCTCACTGTTAAACTTTCGACAGGTCTGAACTGTATCTGTCTCGGGTCACATTTCAGTCGAGGTTCCAGCCATTTTCGTTAGTCCAATGTTAAACTTTCGACAGGTCTGTACTGTATCTGTCTCGGGTCACATGTCAGTCGAGGTTCCAGCCCTTTTCGTTAGTCCAATGTTAAACTTTCGACAGGTCTGTACTGTATCTGTCTCGGGTCACATGTCAGTCGAGGTTCCAGCCCTTTTCGTTAGCTCAGTGTTAAACATTCGACAGGTCTGTACTGTATATTCCAGTTCATCTGATTGTTATAAACACAAGACACGTAACCAATCAATTACAAGAAATAGTTATCCTCTGATGTCATATCATAATTCTATTTGATAAATATGCACATGTGTTCAATAATTGAAACTCGATAGTTTATTATTAAAGATTAGTGAAAATCCTCCATCTTATTGTTAATCTGAGAACGATTATTACTTACATAAGCCTATTTTATCCAATGTTCAATATTCACTCGATCAGCACAATCAAGACTCAGTTTTAGTAGCACATTATTGCTTCCCCTATGATCTGGGAAAGACTTTACAAACCTCCCGTCAGCTACCCAGGTAGTGATTGTCATTCCAGAGCACCAGGCTTCATTTTCCTGGTAGAAGTTTGCGTGTTTTATTTAATTTGCCAGTTTTCGAAGTTTTTACTTTGTTTTTTGGAGTTGTGATTTTTGTTTTTGACCGATTAATACGACACCCATTGTATGGGTATCTCAAGAAAGACAAGCACCATCTTCGTAGTGTATACACAAATTGCAGCCTTTTTGTTGTTAGACTCCTACAAAAGTACTTAATTGTTTATAAGCACCACGTGTACCGGTGTCCATTTTATCACTATGCATGGCTCGTGTCCATTCAAAATGCAGAGCTGATGAATGTCGAACTATAAATGCATAAATTTAATTTGTGTTCAGTATTCCTTATTTCATTTGCCGTCACCACAATATTAACAAGTATGATGTATAAATATTCCTTTCAACCCCAATCGCATGGTGCGTAGCTAACTTACAGGAGGTGCTAATGTTTCCGTAGCACCCGGACTCACTTCCATGGTGGAAGTTCACGTGTTTAGTTTAATTTGTCAGCTTCAAAGTTTTCACTTTCCTTTGGGATTTGGCTTGGACATGAACTAGTACGTTTGTTTTTTATTTGTTATAACACGTGCATTAGCTTTTGTCTATTGCTAGAAAAATGATCTAACTTAAAGATATAAAATTTCCAAAAACAAATTAAATTTTGAAAACAGAAATGATAAATGATACAACTTATTTGCGCATGTTATATTCAAAGCAATTAAATTTTCAAACACTGACCATCTGTATCCGTCTAAGATTTCTTACACAAACTAAATTGATACTAGTTGTTGAAAAATAAAGTTTATGAAACATAAATACACATGTAATTGAAATATGACCCGGATCCTTTGCAGATATGGATAAAATATATTGCGACAGGATAACGGGTATCTATGGCGCGGTATCAGGGTCAAAATTATATAGTTTTGCATATGCTTAAGATGATTTAGGTAACCCTTAAATATTTATGCTTTTGCTTAATTATGTTTTAAGATTATCCAATCATTCAGTCTCCACCAGTAGAAATCGAATTAAGTTAAAGTCGATTTATGCTTATGCTAAATATTTAAGTATCGCCTTAATTTTGTTTTTTGCATTCCATGAAATGAGTTAAGCATATAGATAGATGATTCATTATATGCTAAAATATTTTAGGTTACCCTAAATTCAAAAATATTTATTATGCATATGCTTAAACAGATTTTAGGGCACCCTGATATATAAATGCATATTATGCATAAACAATTTAAGGATATCCTTAAATACTATTAAGCATATGCTTAAGTATTTTAGGGTACCTTAAATCAGTTTAAGCACACATGTATGCATAAATATGTAATTTGAACCCTGACACCACTGCAACGTACTTAGCTGTACGGAGTCATAGCAACCAAGAACAATCCATTACAATACAAATAAATAAATATTTGTATGGAATCTTTCCTGAACTTGAAAATAATAATGTACTTGGAAGCTTTAAAAAGTCGTATCATCGTGCTGCACGTGCATGTGTCATAAACCATTTTGAATTAATCATAAAATACAATGTACCTTAAAAAAAGATATGGTTTCTATTACGTACGCCCTTATTAACGTATTACAGTGTGCACGTGGTCATAATTATGCTAGTAGTAACTATATTACGTGCGCACGTAATATAAATTTGTTATTCAATGTCACTTCTGTGTCACGTGCACCATAAAATCTCATTGTGGAGTTAAAACAAATGTACTGACATTATATCATAAGGAAAGACCAATAGAGAAAATTCCATGCATGTGTCAAAATAAAACAAATTGAAAGTATTGGTCATATGAACTTTTAATTGATAGAAAGGAGTTTATTTTATAATTTCGTGCCGATTCGGATTGAAAAGTATTATATTTTGTATATAACTGCGAAAAACGCAAATACGACTATTTTTGTACATTTAACCGGTTTATATGGTTCATCATGATGGTAGACGTGCATGCGAACAAAGCTGGTATTAATATATATATATATATGTATATTACTAATTTTTACAAACCTAAAAATAATCAACGAGCACGTTCATCATCATGTTACGTAATGAAAACGTAATAAAATGTTAAAAATTAAATATATTAATTTTTATACTTATTCACCTTCATTAAACTCGATAGCTAACAGCATTAGTTTGACTTATCAGTCCACTAAACCCCCATATTAATTTTTGAACCCCCAAAAAGTCAAAAATGAAAATAGGGGTTTAGTGGGCTGATTAGTCAAATTAGAAAAGTATGTGACTTTGAATCCCAACCATTTTGCACACGACTTCTTGACTTTTAGATCGATCTTAATTTTTTTAGTTATTTTTTTTTTATTATTATTTTTATTTTATTTCATTTTTATTTGAATGGCATCCATTGACAGAATTGTTATTCAAGTTTAATAAATTCAATTTAAGTACATGCTCCCAGTCAATAAGATTTTTATCACAAACCACGTGTCACAATTTAAGCCAAATGATATGATTTAATAATAAATGTTTTTGAAGAAGACAAATACAAAATTTTTACTCAATCAGCACTGATTCAGTAAATGCCTCGGTTTAACGCACTTTCGAATTTTTCAAAATGCGTTCAACCTCTAAGTATACAAAAGGGAATTTGACCCATTTGCTTTCTTTTAAATAATACTTCTAAATTGCTTAATGTTCCAAACGGGATTTTATATTTCCAGAAAAGGGTGAAAAGTATAATTCTGCATCCGTGTCTAAGAAGTATGTAATAGCAAAGGAAGTAATTTGATTTTACAAACTCGTCATTATCGAACATGTATTCTGAATCAAGATTAATAACGTTTTATGGAATTTAAATAATCAAGTTTATATTTTCAAAGGATTTTGGGTGCTTTTTGGTGTATTAATGTGTGAAAAGATGATCATACTTAAATCACATTTTAAATATCAATGGTGAAGCCATTTCTATGACAACGAAAATATTATTTTGACATAACATCTTATACATAAACCACTAGCTTCCTTGAAATTTCACATTATGATTGATTAAAAGGAATACTTAAAATTAACATCAGAATGACATGTACTTGATAATAGCTGAGGCAACACACAACAATGAAATTGCAGCACAGGACAAGCGCAAATGGAAGCTGTCATATGGTATATACATTTATGAACAGATGCTTACAGAAACTTTAATTCGGTTGGGATAACCCGGTCCGTCCTTTTCTATATAATCCTTCACTAGCCTACGTTTTTTATGTCTACCATATATTTTCTAATTTATCGTGTGCTTACTTGATTAAAGTTTACGATCATTTCTTAACGCCAAGTGTTTGGCAGCAGACAATCACTACAAATTTTCAAGTCTTGGTCAAACTCGACCAGAGTTCGAACCCAGAACACTCTACCAATTGAGCTGTCGAAGTGGCTAAATTATCGTTGTGATAATACTAGATTATTTAGATGCCATGTTGTACTTAATTGTGTATTTCTTTGCATCAAAAGTTACATTGTTTCGTGGTTGCCTTCAAGCATTTGAAAATCTTAATTTTTTGGTTAAAAAATACAAATGTTTTTTCATTTATATGTTACTACTACTTTTACTTTTATTATTATTATTATTATTATTATTATTATTATTATTATTATTAAATTAAATTAACGTTGAAAGTAATGTTCATGTATATTTAAACAGCAAAATGATTTTTGACAGTTCATTGTATGTATCATTATCTGATATCTATGAACTTCGGATGACTTTTAGCTTTTGAGCAGATTAAAACCTCAAATCCCAGACAGACTGTTAAAAATAACACAAATTCAATAATTGATATCTACAAATTTCCTAAATATATCATGCTTAAGGATATTACCTATACATTTAAATCAAAAGCAAATCACAATCCGAAAGTAAAAACTTTGAAACTGTCAAATTAAGTTAACCCTGAACGTCCACCAGGGACTTATTGAGATTGGGTTCTCTGAAGGGTAAGCACCTCCTGTCTAGCTGTAGCTAGTTACACCCGTCTTGTTTAAAATTACAATTAAGAATAAAAGGAACAAGTATCTTTTAGACGTCAAATATATCCAGGATAGTTTTGTATACAGAAACATAATTGTTATAAACAATATTGTGATGGCGACCATAAATCCATTTGTGGGCCTTGATAAACATAGGGAACTTGCAAAATAAATGCGACAACAAATTATTTGTAAGCAGCTTGCTTCGTTAGACTAATATTTGAACTTGCTTCGTTGAACGAATATTTGAATTTACCTCCTTGAACGATATTTGAACTTGTTTCGTTTAACTAATATTTGAAATAATAATTTAATTAAGTATTGTCTTTAAAGTTATTTTGAAAAAAAGAATTATTTTGAATGAACCAAAAAAATTGTTAAAATCCCTAGAGTAAAAGAGAAAAAAATGTGCATGTAATTTTCAACAATCAATATAGTTATTACTAGCCGACTTTAATTTTGCAGCACTAGACGTCCAGTTTCGAAATAAAATTCCCAATCAGTAGTGTTCGGACCATGATTGTGGAATTCCAAATATTTTTAAGTTGTTGAAATGAGACAAATAGAAGGACCAAAATGTATATTACCAGATCCATCAAATGCAATAAGAAGAATATCCAAGAACCAAGGACATGGCACACACAACTGAATCTGATTAAACAACACGAGAAGAATAACAATCTTTACGACTACTGATCATAAAAACATGAACAAAATGGAATTTTAACAGACGCTCTTAATATTTTTTTTCGAAAAAAATTATGAATAGTTTCCATAGTTTGTGATAACTATGTTAGATCTAACGCCGAGGAATCATATTACAGCGACAAAAAACTGTCGAGAGATATGCTTAAAACTGTCAAGAGATAAGCTGAAAAGCTGTGGAGTGATATGCTGAAAAACTGTCGAGAAATATGCTGAAAAAATGTCAATATATATGCTGAAAAGCTGTCGAGTGATATGTTGGAAAGCTGTCGAGAGATATGCCGAAAATCTGTCGAGTGATATGCTGAAAACCTGTCGAGTGATATGCTGAAAACCTGTGGAGTGATATGCTGAAAATCTGTCGAGTGATATGCTGAAAAAACTGTCGAGTAATATGCTGATCTGTCGATAGATATGCTGAAAATCTGTCGAGTGATATGCTGAAAACCTGTCGAGTGATATGCTGAAAATCTGTCAATATATATGCTGAAAAGCTGTCGAGTGATATGTTGGAAAGCTGTCGAGAGATATGCTGAAAATCTGTCGAGTGATATGCTGAAAACCTTTGGAGTGATATGCTGAAAACCTTTGGAGTGATATGCTGAAAAACTGTCGAGTGATATGCTGAAAAAACTGTCGAGTGATATGCTGATCTGTCGATAGATATGCTGAAAAGCTGTCGAGTGATATGCTGATCTGTCGATAGATATGCTGAAAATCTGTCGAGTGATATGCTGAAAACGTGTCGAGTGATATGCTGAAAACCTATGGAGTGATATGCTGAAAAACTGTTGAGTGATATGCTGAAAATCTGTGGAGTGATATGCTGAAAACCTGTGGAGTGATATGCTGAAAACCTGTGGAGTGATATGCTGAAAAACTGTCGAGTGATATGCTGAAAAACTGTCGAGTGATATGCTGAAAATCTGTCGAGCGATATGCTGAAAACCTGTCGAGTGATATGCTGAAAATCTGTCGAGTGATATGCTGAAAACTGTCGAGAGATATGCTGAAAACCTGTCGAGAGATATGCTGAAAAGCTGTCAAGAGATATGCTGAAAATTTGTCGAGCGATATGCTGAAAACCTGTCAAGAGATATGCTGAAAACCTGTCGAGAGATATGCTGAAAACCTGTCGAGTGATATGCTGAAAACCTGTCGAGTGATATACTGAAAAACTGTCGAGTGATATGCTGAAAATCTCTCAATATATATGCTGAAAAGCTGTCGAGTGATATGCTGAAAACCTGTCGAGTGATATGCTGAAAAACTGTCGAGTGATATGCTGAAAAACTGTTGAGTGATATGCTGAAAATCTGTCGAGTGATATGCTGAAAACCTGTGGAGTGATATGCTGAAAACCTGTGGAGTGAAATGCTGAAAACTGTCGAGTGATATGCTGAAAATCTGTCGAGTGATATGCTGAAAACCTGTGGAGTGATATGCTGAAAACCTGTCGAGTGATATGCTGAAAAACTGTCGAGTGATATGCTGATCTGTCGATAGATATGCTGAAAATCTGTCGAGTGATATGCTGAAAACCTGTCGAGTGATATGCTGAAAATCTGTCAATATATATGCTGAAAAGCTGTCGAGTGATATGTTGGAAAGCTGTCGAGAGATATGCTGAAAATCTGTCGAGTGATATGCTGAAAACCTTTGGAGTGATATGCTGAAAACCTTTGGAGTGATATGCTGAAAAACTGTCGAGTGATATGCTGAAAAAACTGTCGAGTGATATGCTGATCTGTCGATAGATATGCTGAAAAGCTGTCGAGTGATATGCTGATCTGTCGATAGATATGCTGAAAATCTGTCGAGTGATATGCTGAAAACGTGTCGAGTGATATGCTGAAAACCTATGGAGTGATATGCTGAAAAACTGTTGAGTGATATGCTGAAAATCTGTGGAGTGATATGCTGAAAACCTGTGGAGTGATATGCTGAAAACCTGTGGAGTGATATGCTGAAAAACTGTCGAGTGATATGCTGAAAAACTGTCGAGTGATATGCTGAAAATCTGTCGAGCGATATGCTGAAAACCTGTCGAGTGATATGCTGAAAATCTGTCGAGTGATATGCTGAAAACTGTCGAGAGATATGCTGAAAACCTGTCGAGAGATATGCTGAAAAGCTGTCAAGAGATATGCTGAAAATTTGTCGAGCGATATGCTGAAAACCTGTCAAGAGATATGCTGAAAACCTGTCGAGAGATATGCTGAAAACCTGTCGAGTGATATGCTGAAAACCTGTCGAGTGATATACTGAAAAACTGTCGAGTGATATGCTGAAAATCTCTCAATATATATGCTGAAAAGCTGTCGAGTGATATGCTGAAAACCTGTCGAGTGATATGCTGAAAAACTGTCGAGTGATATGCTGAAAAACTGTTGAGTGATATGCTGAAAATCTGTCGAGTGATATGCTGAAAACCTGTGGAGTGATATGCTGAAAACCTGTGGAGTGAAATGCTGAAAACTGTCGAGTGATATGCTGAAAACCTGTCGAGTGATATGCTGAAAACCTGTGGAGTGATATGCTGAAAACCTGTCGAGTGATATGCTGAAAAACTGTCGAGTGATATGCTGAAAAACTGTCGAGTGATATGCTGAAAACCTGTCGAGTGATATGCTGAAAACCTGTGGAGTGATATGCTGAAAACCTGTTGAGTGATATGCTGAAAAACTGTCGAGTGATATGCTGAAAATCTGTCGAGCAATATGCTGAAAACCTGTCGAGTGATATGCTGAAAATCTGTCGAGTGATATGCTGAAAACTGTCGAGAGATATGCTGAAAACCTGTCGAGAGATATCCTGAAAAGCTGTCAAGAGATATGCTGAAAATCTGTCGAGCGATATGCTGAAAACCTGTCAAGAGATATGCTGAAAACCTGTCGAGAGATATGCTGAAAACCTGTCGAGTGATATGCTGAAAACTGTCGAGAGATATGCTGAAAACCTGTCGAGAGATATGCTGAAAACCTGTCGAGTGATATGCTGAAAAACTGTCGAGTGATATGCTGAAAATCTCTCAATATATATGCTGAAAAGCTGTCGAGTGATATGCTGAAAACCTGTCGAGTGATATGCTGAAAAACTGTCGAGTGATATGCTGAAAAACTGTTGAGTGATATGCTGAAAATCTGTCGAGTGATATGCTGAAAACCTGTGGAGTGATATGCTGAAAACCTGTGGAGTGAAATGCTGAAAACTGTCGAGTGATATGCTGAAAATCTGTCGAGTGATATGCTGAAAACCTGTGGAGTGATATGCTGAAAACCTGTGGAGTGATATGCTGAAAAACTGTCGAGTGATATGCTGAAAAACTGTCGAGTGATATGCTGAAAACCTATCGAGTGATATGCTGAAAACCTGTGGAGTGATATGCTGAAAACCTGTCGAGTGATATGCTGAAAAACTGTCGAGTGATATGCTGAAAATCTGTCGAGCGATATGCTGAAAACCTGTCGAGTGATATGCTGAAAATCTGTCGAGTGATATGCTGAAAACTGTCGAGAGATATGCTGAAAACCTGTCGAGAGATATGCTGAAAAGCTGTCAAGAGATATGCTGAAAATCTGTCGAGCGATATGCTGAAAACCTGTCGAGAGATATGCTGAAAACCTGTCGAGTGATATGCTGAAAACTGTCGAGAGATATGCTGAAAACCTGTCGAGAGATATGCTGAAAACCTGTCGAGTGATATGCTGAAAACTGTCGAGAGATATGCTGAAAACCTGTCGAGAGATATGCTGAAAACCTGTCAAGTGATATGCTGAAAACTGTCGAGAGGTATGCTGAAACCCTGTCGAGAGATATGCTGAAAAGCTGTCGAGAAATGTTATGAAAAACTGTCCAGAGATATGCTGAAAAGCTGTCGGGAGATATGCTGAAAAATTGTTGAAAGATATGCTGAAAAGCTGTCGAGAGATATGCTGAAAAGTTGTCGAGAATTGTTATGAAAAACTGTCGAGAGATTTGCTGAAAAATTGTCGAGAGATATCATATAAAGCTGTTGAGAGGTATGCTGAGAAACTGTCGAGAGATATGCTGAAAAACTGTCAAGTAATATGCTGAAAATTTGTCAAGAGATGTGCTGAATATCTATCGAAAGATATGCTTAAAATTTGTCGATAGATATGCTGAAAAACTGTCGAGAAATATCATGAAAAACTGTCGAGAGATATGCTGAAAACCTGTCGAGAGATATGCTGAAAATCTGTCGAGAGTTATGCTGAAAAACTGTCGAGTGATATGCTGAAAAATTGTCGAGAGATATCATATAAAGCTGTCAAGATATATGCTGAAAAGCTGTCGAGAGATCTGTTGAAAAGCTGTCGAGAGATCTGTTGAAAAACTTTCAAGAGGTATGCCGAAAAATGTTAAGAGGTATGCCGAAAAACGTTCGAGAGGTATGCCGAAAAACAGTTGAGAGGTATACCGAAAAACAAGATGTAACTAATAATAAGGTTGATGTAGAAATAAACTACCGATTCAGGCACTCTGATCCGTACTGTAGATTTGAGTTTTAGGCATATAATATGTTTCGTTATGATTAATGTTCTTTCAATTTCCATTTATAATAAGTTTAAGTCAGACACACCATGAAGCTAGTGAAAAATTGCAGGTATTAACTTTTAAAACATTGAACTTTAATTGAAAATATAGAGAAAAAAATAACAAAAAAGTACTTGGTAATGGGTTAAAGCCAAAAGCAATGCAAACATTGAATATAAGACATACAGAATGCAGGATTCATACAAACATTTTATTTAGACTACTAATTATAAAACTGCCCACTCTAAAAAGTAGAAAATACTCATACTGTGTCAATAAATGTGGTTTAATTAAATATTACTCTTGTAGCTCTTTCAAACTATTTCACAACAAAATCTGATTAAAAAAATTGTTCAAGAAAAACCAAAATATTTCTATCATTTTTATGATGTTCACAAGATTACAAGAAGAGAAAATAGTAGCTAGCAATTGGTTACTCTTTTTTTCCCTCAGAAATTTTACCTTTTAATTAACTTTTTCATATTAATTGGGAGATTACTACTCTTGTTCAGTTACATTTTCTTTCTTGGAAGTTTTCTTTTTTCTTTTTTAATTATATTTTAAATTAAAGACTGCATAAACAGATTAAATGCTACGCAAATTTTTTTCCAGCAATAACATTAAACTTATTTAAAATATGACATACAAAAATACCCGGGAGTGGACAAGATTACAACTGCGTTAGCAAATTTGTTGTTGTAAATGGTTAACTTGTACTTTTATTCCTTATACTTCTGTTTTAGAAAATGTACAATGAAATTGTATAAAAATGTTTGCAAAATAGCTTTTGAAGAAGGAATATTGCAAGTATAACGTCGAGTTTTGAAGTTGGTCTTGGTTTTTAACAGGCCTTAAAATATTTTAAATGACTGAGTTCTCAACACACACTAAGAATAACTTGCACTTTTATTATTTGGTTTTGTTGATCATTATCCTTCATATATTGTATAAAAGACAGAAGTATGCTACACAGTCTGATAACGACATTAATTGAAGACGATATACAAAAGTAGATCTACGCCGTCTTTACAAAATGGACAATGGAATTGTATAAGATGTTGGCAAGAAAATTATTGAAGAAGCAGTATTGTCCATTTAATCTCGAGTTTTTAGTCAGTCTTGCTAACAAACCTAAAATAACCTACAATATATAAATACATGTATTGTAATATTGAAGAAGTATTGTTTATACAATCTCGAGATTTTAAGCTATTCTCGCTTTTAACAGACTTTAATATATATATATATTGTAAATAACAGAGTTCCCAATAATACAAACATTAACTTGAACTTTTTATTATTTGGTTTCCTTTACCTTTCTTTTCATTATAAACTTCAGAAGTATGTCACACAGCATAATAACGACTTCAGTTGACAACGGTATACAAAATTAGGGCATTGTTCTTTTCAAATTAATACGTACGTCTTTGGAAATAATCAAACTCTATACAATGTTGACAAGATAACTATCGAAAATAATTATATGACGTCCTATGTCGAGATTTTAAGCCATTCTTGCTTAAAACAGACTTTAGAATATGTAAATATGGAACGCGATAGTTCTCAGTCACACAAACTTTAACTTCTACTTTTAGTTTTTTGGATTTGTTAGTCATTATCTTTAATATTTCGTATCAGACCAATATCAGAAGTATGCTCCTTCATTGGAAGGCAATATACAAAACTAGGACAAAAACATTAAAGTGTTGGCAAGAAAACTATTGAAGAAGAAATATTGCCCGTCCAATGTTATGTTTTTATTCCGTTTACCTTTTAACAGATTTTAAAATATTATTCTCAATAGAATTAAAACACACTTGCAGTTAGGACACTGTTATCGAATTTATCCGTCTTTAGAAAATTTACAACGAAACTGTATTATAATTACAGCAAGATAACTTTTGAAGAAGAATTAGTACTTGTTCGCCATTTAGTTATTAAGATAGTCTTGTTTATAACAGACCTTAAAATATTGTTAATGGCAGAGTTCTCAATATAAACTTACTCTAACTTGCACTTTTGTTATTTGGTTTTGTTGATCATTATCATTGCTTCACAGGCTGATAACGACATCAATTGAAGACGATATACAAAAGAAGATCTACGCTGTCTTTACAAAATGGACAATGGAATTGTATAACATGTTGGCAAGATATTTATTGAAGAAGAAGTATTGTTCATTCAATCTCGAGTTTTTTAGTCAGTCTTGCTAACAAACCTAAAATAACTTAAATATATAAATATTGTAATATTGAAGAAGTATTGTTCATACAATCTCGAATTTTTTTAAGCTAGTCTCGCTTATGACAGACTTTAAAATATACAAATATTGTAAATGACAGAGTTCCCAATAATACTAACATTAACTTGAACTTTTATTATTTGGTTTTCTTTACCTTTCTTTTCAGTATAAACTCCAGAAGTATGTCACACAGTATAACAAGGACTTTAATTAACAACGATGTAAAAAGACAAGGACATTGTTCTAAAGAACTTTAGTTTTCAAATTAATACGTACGTCTTTATAATTTTATCAATTTATAATCAAACTCTATACAATGTTGACAAGATAACTATTGAAAATAGTTATATGACGTCCTATGTCGAGATTTTAAGCATTCTTGCTTAAAACAGACTTTAGAATATGTAAATAAGGAAAACGATAGAGTTCTCAGTCACACAAACTTTAACTTCTACTTTTAGATTTTTTGATTTGTTGGTCATTATCTTTAATATTTCGTATCAAACCAATATCAGAAGTATGCTCCTTCATTGGAAGGCAATATACAAAACTAGGACAAAACATAAAAGTCTTGGCAACAAAACTATTGAAGAAGAAATATTGCCCGTCCAATGTTGTGTTTTTATTCTGTTTACCGTTTAACAGATTTGAAAATATTATTCTCAATAAAATTAAAACAAACTTGCAGTTAGGACACTGTTATCGAATTAATCCGTCTTTAGAAAATTTACAATAAAACTGTATTACGATTACAGCAAGATAACTTTTGAAGAAGAATTAGTGCTTGTTCGCCGTTTAGTTATTAAGATAGTCTTGTTTATATACAGACCTTAAAATATTGTTAATAGCAGAGTTCTCAATATAAACCAACTCTTACTTGCACTTTTGTTATTTTTTGTTGTTGATCATTATCTGTGATATTTTGTATAAAAGCCAGAAGTATGCTACACAGTCTGATAACGATAACAATTGACGTTCATACACAAAAGTACTCCGTCATTACAAAATGGACAATGCAATTGTATAAGATGTTGGCAAGATAATTATTGAAGAAGAAGTATTGTCCATTCAATCTGGAGTTGTTACAACGGACCTAATATACAATATTGAAAATGACGGAGTTACAAATAATATTAAGAAAAACATTTTTTTTGTATTTGGTTTTCTTTATCTTTCTTTTTAGTATAAACTCCAGAAGTATCCCACACAGCATAATAACGACTTCAGTTGACAACGATATACAAAACTAGGACACTGATCTAGTTTTCAAATTAATACGTACGTCTTTGGAAAATTTATAATCAAACTCTATACAGTGTCGACAAGATAACTATTGAAAATAATTATATAACGCCCTATGTCGAGATTTAAAACCATTCTTGCTTAAAACAGAATATGTAAATATGGAACGCGATAGTTCTCAGTCACACAAACTTTAACTTCTACTTTTAGTTTTTTGGATTTGTTAGTGTTTTTATTCTTTTTACTTTTTAACAGATTTTAAAATATTATTCTCAATAAAATTAATATAAACTTGCAGTTAGGACACTGTAAATCCGTCTTTAGAAAATTTACAACAAAACTGTATAATAATGACAGCAAGATAACTTTTGAAGAAGAATTAGTGCTTGTTTGCCGTTTTGTTTTTAAGTCAGTCTTGCTTATGACAAATCTTAAAATATCATAACAGTTTTCAATAATACCAAAGCCAACTTGCACTTTTAATTTTTGGTTTTGTTGATCATTATCTTTCATATTTTGTATAAAAGTCAGAAGTGTGTTGTGTTACACAGCCTGATAACGACTTCAATTGAAGACGGTATTCAAAACTAGGTCATTTTTCTGAAGATTTCCAGTTTTTCAATTAATCCATCTTTAGAAATTGTACAATGAGACTGGACAAAGGGGACAATTAGAGCATTGTAACATCTCAATACGAGTTGAGAGTTGCATACTTTAAATTGTAAGTCCTCATTTCTTTCCAAAGCCTGATTCAAATTTTAAATCATTTTCCGTTTTATCTGATGACTATTAATCTATAGATGTCTATTTTGGTAATTTTTTGTCTTGACCTATTTGGATATTCAAGAAATTGAAGCAAGACAAAACATGTCTTATTATTACAAAGCCTTACTCCAAAAACATTTTATCTTTTATTAAATCACTTTTTGTTTTATCTGATGATTATTGATCGATAGACGGTTTATTTTGGACACTTTTTTATCTGGACTTATTTAGATATTTCTGTAATTGAATGAAGTCAAAACATGTCTATTTTTATTTTTATAGGTTTTACTCCAATTTTTATATCTTTTATTTAATCATTTTTTTGTTTGATCTGATAAATCTATCTATAGATTGCTTTATTTTTGGTCAACCTACCGATATTTATCTGGACTAATTTCGATTTTTCAGAAATATGAGCAACAAAAAAGATATTTATTATTTCATACAATTATATATGCTATATACAAAAATATTCATTTTTTCATTTCTAACCACAATGTACTAGAATGATTATTAATTAATTATTTTTTTAAAAAAACTCTAACCACATTTACTATTTATGAAACTTATCCATTGGCACTAAAAATATAAGTTTTGTATATCAAAAACAAACATACCAGTCCATTATCAAATAACAAAAACACAAAGTAAAAACTTTTAAAACTGAAAAATGTACTTAAACAAGTTAAATTCTACCAAGAAAGTGAGACCGGGTGCTCCGGAATGGTAATCACATCCTGCTTATGAAGCTTTGCCTTTAAGGCATGGAATCAAAATTGAAAATGTAAAAGAAAATATACTAATCCATGTCAAAATCAAAATCCCAATTTCAATCAACAATAGTGTGATGTCAACCATAGAAGTTATTGAGAGTCTTAATAAGCATTGTCAACAATTTATTTGCAATCAACTTTTTATATTGTATAAAGTTCCCTTAGTGGGCAAGCTCTAACATATTAGTTTGACTTAAAAACTATGGTAGCCAAAAAGATCTACCGGCACGTCTGTATGTCAAAGGAGAGATGTTTTCCGTACGAGTTACGTGTAAAAATTTACTACTGTTCTACTACAAACAGCTGGACATACTCTAAATTATTGTTAAAATGTTTTATTTATAAAGTTTTCGTAGTACGAACAAGCTCTACCATAGTGTTTCATGTCAGAGCAACCTGGTATTGACAGGATACACACAGAGAGCGAACAAAAAGATGAATAAGATGTACTTGACAGTACCCAAAAGCAGCTAAGAACACGTCACATCGAACAAATATCAGTTAATGCTTGACTTTTTGCTGGTTTCCATACAATGAAAAAAAACTGACTAACGTTAAGATTTGCAATTCCAATCCAACATTAAGTAAAAAAAGCCTTGTCAACAGACATCTCCATGATAAATGGGATTACACACAGTAATAACTATTCTTCATCATTGCTATTCATTAAACAGATAAAATGAACTTGATTCAATTGTTGTACCGTGTAATATCTTGTATCCGATATATATGATAACAGTGGATGTCTTTATTTAACATGCGTGTGTCTACAATCGCGTCAAAAACAGATAACCGAAATGTTAGGAGCATCTGCCTTAACGAAAATCGATGTCCATACCAATCTATATATAGCACAATGTCCATCGAGGTCTATTTAAATATTAAAAAGAATTGACTATATTTAAAGTGATTGTTTTTGTATTTAGTCCGCTGTTTCATACTTATTTAGACGTTTTTATGGTTCCAATACTTGTTTCTGCAATTACAGAAGTTATAAAGTCATTCCTTGTATCTATATATTATCACTCTTTAAGGTTTCAAATTTTAGTGCTAGCATACTAATGACGGCCTGTATTCTGAAAGGCCGTCTGGTGCTGTAAAATTAACACCGGTATTATATGCAATTTTTAAGAATTGTAATTATTCTGGTTTGATGACAGCAGTCTTTTTTAAAAAAAATAATCGAAATATACATGTTGAAACAACAAAGAACAATATAGAATTGGTGAAATTCATGTAACAGACGCAACCTATGGAAATCAAGCCTTGTATGAACCAAAAACCAATCCAAACGTATTTAATTTAAACGTTATGTCAAAGTTTAATGTGAATACCGAATTCATGTTTCATCAGAACAAATTCTTTAGTCCTTGAGTACGTAGAATTTGTACTCTTAAACATTTAAATTTTAGTGGTATCGTGTCATCGTATCGGAGCACCCGGCCTCACTTCCCTGGTGGAAGTTCGCGTGTCTAACCTAACTTCTCAGTTTTAAAGTTTTTACTTTGCTTCTGGATTGTGATTCGGACATGGATTAGTATGTTTGTTTTTGATTATATAACGAAGCAAGCTGCTCGGGAATAAACTGTAGACCTAGATTTATCAAGGAAGCAAGCTGCTTACACACACATAAACCGTGGACTCAGAGATTTTGCAGACGTAGATTATCAAGGGTCTCTAACGTCTAACTAGAAGGTCATTGGTTTTATTTTTCTTTGATATAATTGTTAGCTTTATTTTTCTTCTCTATTTACAAATATACTGTTATAATTTTTTCTTCAACTTTGTTATTTATTTGTCTTAAAAATACGCAAGTAATTACATGTAACTGGTCACTGGGTTCATGTTCAATGGAGACATTGACATGACAGTAGGCAGATTCTGAAAACACCTGTTGTTGAGTCAAATAAGCTTCACAATCTTATGTTTCTATAAATATACTCATTTATTGTAAACAAACACGAACACTGGTCGAAATAGAAAATAGCAATCCTAAAAGTTTAAAAAGTAAAATTACACCACACAAATAAGGATGCACCGGAAGGGTAAGTACTTCCTGTCTACGACAAATATCCTAGTAGAGTTTACTGAACACTATAGATATGATGAAAGCAAACCTTAAACAGGACTAATTTTTGTTGATTTTTTGGCAATTTATCTAAAGCAATTTGCATAATGACCCTTATAAATAATTTTCAGCCAGTTAAAATAAATTTGAACCTATGTTTTTAATTTATCGAGTCATTTAATTGATTCCATTGAAAAATCTTTGCAGGAAAAAAGTACTGGCTAGCTTGCATTGATCCTTTTGTGCACTTTTCTATCTGTGGTGCAAGAAATAAATTGCTTACAGTCAAAGTTTCTTACGTTTTCTGTCGGTTTTATCTATATTACATTATAAGGAAAGCCCCTTTTATTACTCTGATATAGCCCAGGCACCACAGGAAGCAATGTTTAACACTTTATAGTGTCAGTTACTCGGGAAAAATCGGAGTTTTTTTTAATAGCATACGTTAGCAAAGATTAAACATAACGTAACATGTGTTCTTTGACTCAGCACATGGTGTAAGAAGAAACGGGTGTTTTCGTGGATGTTTACGTGAAGTTTATTTTACACAAGTGTAACTTCAGGACGTCATTGTACGGCGAAATAAACAACGTTTATATAAGCTCCCTTTTCCGAACAGTAAAACGTAAAAGAGTTGCGTTCGTAGAGTTTATTCGAGAGAAGTTGCGGAAAAAATTGGATTAAAATTTTAGTGTGAGATACAGCACATATAATTAAAAATGTGAAATTTTCTCTTTCTATGTTATCATGTCGTTCATATTATTTTTGTTTGGTTTTGGTGTTTGTTCAATGCTAAAAAAAATATCAATTTTTTAATATCATATAGTGCCGTGTATCATCCGGCGAAATAAATTTCAAATCTCGACCTGATAATGATTTTCCGTGATGATATCCGACACAATACGGAAAAACGTGATAATGTACTCTTACTTAACCTAACAGTTTTCTTTTTTTTTACTTTATTTTTGGATTGTGATTCGGACAGGTTATATATGTGTATGATTGATTACATTACACATCTGCGCGGTTATAGATTCTTCACTAATTAGAAAACCCTTCAATATTAAATCTTTAAAACGCAATAAACATAAAAGAATGTCGGAGTTATGGTTTGAAAATTTATTATTTATTTCAAAATCAACAAAATTAAAAACAATTATACCCTTAAAATATAATTATTGTCTTTATATCCAAGGTTGCCCTGGATAAAAATTTTCATCGTATAGATTTATGTTGTTATCATTCCCGATTTTGATTTCATTCTTGGTGAATGTAGTTGGCTAAACATGAAAAGCTTATCCTTCCGGAGCACCAATGTCTTACTGGACTTTCGCGTATCTGGGATGTATATATGTATCGTATAGTTCCATGTTCCTTTCATTCCCGATTTTGGTTTCACACTTGGTGGATGTAGTTAGCTTACCACAAGGAGCTTACCTTTCCGGAGCACCCGGACTCGCTGCCTAAGTAAAAGTTCACGTGTTTAACTTTATTCATGTAATGTGCAAGTTTTCACTTTGCTTTTTAGATTGTGTTTGAAATATGGACTAGTATGTTGGTGTTTGATCTGGACATATTTTGAGAACATTTACTACAAAATATATCAATAATTACTGTAAAACCTATGAGCTAAAAAATGAAATTTGGATAGATATTTTACTTGAAAAGGGAAAACTGTTCTTACCCTAAATAGGCAATTTTTAAATTGCTGCTTCATAATAACATATACTAAATTTTCGCAGATGCAATTATTGATTAAAAATCGTAAATTTGGATATAGACATATAGATACATTTTAACTGAAAACCATGTATTTGACAAACCGATAAATTTATCGGACTACAATACAACTACCAACTTAACAATTAATACACTAAAGAACAAGAAAAACACACACACCATCATTTATAAAACTCAAGACTTTGTACCCCGTGTACTCTATCTTATGAAAACTAGCCACAAAAGTTTTACACGTATAAAAACATGAACATACTGGTCTATGTCCGAATCGTGCTCCAGAACAATAAGCACCTCCTGTTTAGTTAGCTACATTTGTCACGTGTGAAATCAAAATTGAAAATAAATGGAAAATTATATTAAAGAGTAAATTGTGTTGAACATGTAGTTCAACAAACGGTGACATAAAAGCACATATCGTAATTCATCAGGTAATGAACCAACGAAGCAGCATCGATAGATGTGTTATCAATACAAAAAAGAATAATTGTTGTAGTTAAATTGTGCATTTATTTCCTTGGTAAAGCAAATTACATGTATGCGATGTGCAAAATGTCCAATTGATTTTTTTCGTTATAAAATAAAAGATATTTCATTATACGTCCTATATAAACGTTTTAAACACGTTTTCTGTGTGATAACATTTGATAACATTTGATTACACAAGTGGCGTAGGTAGCTAGGTAAATAAAAAAGTGCTTACCCTTTAAGTCTCACTTCTCTGGTGGAATCCCATGTCTTAATTTTACACCTAATTTGTCAGGTTCAACGTTTTGCCTTTGCTTTGTTTTTAATATTAATAACTTAAAAGATTGCACTTTGAAACAATAAAGTAATAAACTTCTCTTAGAAATCAACTCTCCATTTTTATTAACAAATAATGGAATATTGTATTGACCCGTTGCTAAATTAAATTACCTCCAAAAAATAAACTATCTATGGTGTCTACGTCTTTATTATAATGATAAAATGGCATATTTCTATTGTTTAGACTCTCATTATGCCATCTTTTGTATTACAGTTTTGTATTTGCGACGTTCCTTATACGAGAGAAATATCATGTCAGCTGCTGGGAGTGTAGAAATGAATCATATTTAGGAAAATACATTTCTATTAACCAAACAGTAGAATATGTAAGGTATGAATTTCTTTACCATCCAGCCAAAAAGCTTTCTAGCTTCTTGATCATTTATTGTGTTTAAACATATAATGTTAATTATAGACTATTGCTTCGATACCCCCGTACCTCTGTGCACTCAAAATTAAGAATTAACGACCGTAGACTAAAGATTTATTTTAAGTTTATCATTATATACTATATAAAATTTTAATATTCCTTAAAATTCCTATAAAACTTTGCTTAATCGTTGGTTATACTTCCTTTGGAAGTAGATTTGGTAAATATGTTTTAGTCCTTCTATTTTTATCATTTCAACATCTTAAAAAAATTCCTCATATGATTCGAATACTACTGATGATATTTACATCTACACTGCCGTCTAGCCTGCAAAATTAGCAGTAATTAACACGATAGAAAAGTCAAGTGAAGTTTGCTTTATCAATGCAAGATTAATATTTACCTGATCAAGGGTAGATTAACTAGTATTAAAACAAACTTGCTTACTGTTTCATTCAACTACATTAAATAAATTCATGAAATAAAACAGTCAGTGTTACAAAATAAGTTGTTATTTGGATTATATCTTATTAACCAGTCTCTATGCCTTATGAATTAAATATTTCAGCAAAAGCCTATAACTATTTCCTTCAGAATTCTATTCTTCAAGCAATAAGTAATATAGATATATAGCCTTGAAATGACTAGAATTTAAAACATATTATGTTCTTCTAAGTATGAACAATATTCATGTTATTGGCTTACATGTAATGTCAATAAGCACATATTTATCTTCACAAATAATTAGCTAAATGATTGAGAGCATCGACTTAGATATTGAAATCAAAACATAAAGAACATATTTAAAATTCTTGTTAAGCTTACTTAGATAAACGGAAACTAAACTTTTCTAGGCCAAAACGTTATTAACTGAAAGTATAGTGTTTTCAAAACTAAACAAACATTGTTTTCAAAAACCAGATACCAATGCCGGTGGTCAAGTGCTCTTAAGCACCAGTTTATGAATCATTGCGCCTTTAAACGCTTATGTTTGAAAATCGAATACAACTCGCTAAAAGTACAGTATTAGAAAGATTGTCACTTCGCTTGTCGAAAGTACATCTTTTGTCTCAGTTTCCTCCATCATGTCAGAACTGACCGGACGAAGTGGGTAAGAAACACCATTACTCCTTTCCGCTTATTTTTACTTTTGGCTACCAGTATTATGGATAAAGTAAACACTGGTAGAAGTACAGTATATGAATCTTGATTTATACGTGTGGATATTTTTGTAAATGGTGAAAATGCCAATGTACAAATATTTCGGCCATAGTAATATTTAGCCATCTATAAAATTTTACATCGTTTTGATAATTGTGTCATTAAAAGTGACCCTGTAGTACTGTTTATAATGAGTTTCATGAGCAAATAGAATTAAAAAGATTTAATTAAAATAGCTGATCTTTTATATGCAGGGATTTTATGCAGCCATGTCTTTAAAAACAGATCTGAATATGGACTTTGATATAATATGAAAATAACGCAAGTATGCTGAGTGAAAACTTTATCAAAAGTTTTAAAAGTTATATTACTTTACCTCTTATAGAACCCTTCATCCCTACTCCTTTCAACATATTGTCTTGATTAAAATCCTTTTCATTGATAATAGTAAAGCCACTTCGTCTCCAGTGATGACAATCAGCTGTTTCAAAATCACAAGTTTGACACAAATCAAAATAAACCAAGGCAAAAACAACACCAAGAGCCAGTGACAACATACAAGTCTTATTCATTCTTTACGTATTGAATCAACACGTTAGTATAGATGTGGACTTCTTAACGTAATGTATTTATGTGACAGAGTTTGGATCAATAATCTAAACTCATTCATGAACAACATAGGGACACTAATGTCATATTACACATGCCTACAATAATCACTTAAAAATCAAACGGTCTTTCGTGAATTCATATTATTCATTTCTAATATCCTTATTACCCCACATTCATGAACAGCATAGGAAAAACAATGACGAATTGTCTATGCTTACAGCAATCGCCTAAAAATAAAAAACCAACCCTTCTTTCACGAATTCATATTGTAAGTGTATATATATATATCATTTCTTATAACATTTTCACTTCACAAAACCTTATTTATTTTTTTCTTAATATTCAATTTTCTTTTTTCAATTTTTTTTACATAATCAGAAACTATTATGTGTATACGTGTACTTTATTTGTTATTTTCAGACTGTACTCTAATGAATTCACGAATTTATATTGTAAGTGTATATATATTATATTCATTTCTATTAACATTTTCACTTCACAAAAACTTATTCATTTTTTTCTTAATATTCCAATTTCTTTTTCCAATTGTTTTGACTTAATCAGGAACTATTACGTGTATACATGTACTTTCATTGTTATTTTCAGACTGTACTCTGACGCCCCACTGGTAAAATAAATAGAAAAAATACCAAAGAAATCACAATAGACTACTTAAAACTTAATCAAGATTTTTTCCTATAGACTGTTAAATGCTGAATGCATTCATCTTCTGAGAACAAAGACTCCATTTAAGTTCACTATGTGGACATGTCTTTATGTCGATAGTATAATAACGTAAGTGTATTCTGTATTGAACAACAATGAGCAGAGGATCAATTTCTCTTTCTGTCTAACATATACTCTATGGTAGAACTTGTATCCACTACGGGAACTTTATACAGCGAAGCAAACTCCTTACAAATAATCTGTTGTCTCTGTAACATCGCAAATCTTAGGGCCCTTCAAAAGTTTTATGGGCGTTATCACAGAAAGTTGATAAATATGCTGTATCTGTGTCTAGGATTACCTCTTGTATATTTGATCTTTGACGTCCAATAGTTCCATGTTTTTTTCATTGCCAATTTAAATACACATATGTCGGATTTAACTTGCTAAACAGGAGCACCCAGCCTCACTTCCTTGTTTAACCTGATTTTTCAGTTTTAAATTTTTTACTCTGCTATGGGATTGTGATTTGAACATCGATAAGGGTGTTTATTTTTGACAGAACAAAAAGTGTTATAAACAAACCGATTCATCCGGATAAAACACAAGTGGTGACAATATAGTGTTTGGGAAGCGATAGAACAAAAAATCTTACAAAATGAAAATCTTAACAAACCAAATCATCCGAATAGAACACAAGCCGTGAAAATATGATGTTGGCTGATAGATCAAACATTCGATTTTAATCAACATCGAACAAACCGATCCATCCGGTTAGAACACAAGCATTGAAAATATAATGTATGGATGATAGAACAAATATAGAACTTAACCAAAATCTTAAGAAACCGATCTATCAAGTTTCAACACAAACAGTGAAAATATGATGTATGGCTGATACAACAAAATATCGTTCTCAACTATAATCTTAACAAACGGATCCATCCGGATACAACACAAACGGTGAAAATATAACGTATATCTGATAGAGCAAAAATCGTTCTCAATCAAAATCTTAACAAACTGGTCCATCCGGTTCGAATACAAGCAGTGAAAGAAACAATATATTGGTGATAAACGATAAAACAAACATTTATATATCAAAATCTTTACAAAAAAACTATCCGTCCTGATAAAATACAAGCATAGGAAATATGTGTGGACATTAGAACTAAAATGGTTCTAAATAAAAATCTCAATAAACCTGTCCATCCAGTCAGAACACTAGCAGTGAAAATATATTATATGGGCGATAGGACAAAACCCCGTTTTAAATCAGAATCTTAACAAACCGATCGATCGAAAATATAGTGTATGGCGATAATCAGAAAAAGAAGATTTTACGATCATTTCTACAAATCAATAACATTCATCTTTGTTCGACGTTTTTACGATCTCATAATTTTAGTTACGTGATAAATGCATGAGTTTACAAGCTTAAAATGTTTATCATCCTACATAAATTGATTGTCACATCGAAAAAGAAAATATAATGTCTGACAAAAACTCATTGATGGCCTAAAATAGAAGGTAATAATCTTATTTGATTAACCAGATAATAACCAGTGATGTAAATACTTATCTCTTTTCGTAGACGGAATTCTGATTATAAGTATTGACAATAAAATCAATCAGTTCAATATTATTGATATGCTGTCGAGAGATTGAAACAGACAAAAACAGCAATTTGTAATATCACGTAATTTACAATGTATACACGTACAAAAGATGGAATATTGAAATGTGTAGCTAAGAAAAATAATTGGAAATAGCTTCTGTTACCAATTGCAAGAATATGTCAGAGGAATACGAATGAAAAAGGATTTAACATGTTTGAGTGTCACTGTACACATATTTTTCGGCTTTTAATTGGTACGAGTTATAATTGCAGATGGTATCCAGTGTTGTTTTTTCAAGTGCTTTTGCAGTTTTCTACTAGCAGAAAAAAATGCAACTGAAAGGCAGGCGATAATTATAACCAAGGACACCTAACAAGTTAATGATAAACGCCTGAATAGGACAAAACAGAACAAGACATATATATATATATATTTGGATCACTGATTCTAAAACTTCCAATTTTAGACGGAACAAATCTTCAATAGTGTGGTTAAACTAAAATTGCATGGTCAAAGCAATTTGGCTCTTTTACAACCAGTTGCAAATTAATAAAAGTCTAAAACGAATGGTACTGGTATAGTATACATTTGGAGCATTTGATTTTTTAAAATAGCAAAAGAGGAAGATGACACTTTTTTAAGTCATTATGAAACCACTGGAAATGTTCAAGGTATCAGAGGATCTTGATCTTCTAAAACAATTAATTCATCTGATTGAACAAAGTTATGGTAAACATTTGTTAATTAAAGGTTTTAATAAATAATAGCAATAGCAATAGCAACTAACAACAAATCAAAATAGATTCAAAGATAGAACTCAAAACAAACACCACAAAGCAAAATAAAGCTTTAAAGCTAGTCAATGAGGTTAAACTTGTGAACTTCGACAAGGAAAGTGAGGCCGGGTGCACTGGAAGGGAAATAAAAATTAAGAGTGAAATCAATACGGAATTATGGGACGTCAAATATATTCAAGGTAATTTTTCATACTGTTAAAGAAAAACATAATACAGGGTATTAATAGCTGTAATCAAATACCATGACGTCATAGATTACGTTTGCGGTATGGCAAAAAACAATCTTTTTGTAAAGTTAACACCAGTTACCACTTTCACATATTTATACTTGTTAACAAAACATTGCTTGGATCTTATAATCCTGCTTCTTTAGCACTGAACGGTAATTGATATGACAAGAGAAACATGTTTAAGGATTTGATGAATGGGTTTTGAGAAGGCAATAAAAAGAATTAACATGCAAAATAATTATCAAAAAATTAAATAAGCACTCACAATTCCTATTACAATTTTTAATTTTACATTTCATTTTATGGTTTCTAGCAATAAAACCAATTTAAGGTAATGAAGCGAATGGATAACAAGCTTAGGAAACGACTTTTAGAATTTAAAAAAAAAACCGAATGGCAGTTTTCAAGTGGCTCTAAATGTGTCGCTTAACTGTCCTAACAGCAAATAAAATACATGTATTATTTGTTTTTTCTCAGCTATACGAGTTAATCTTTACCCATGACTAGAGTTGATAAAATGGTACTATATATGATGTGGTGGGGGTAGTTTAGGAGCCTTGATAACCCCTAGGCTTGTAATACAACTGAGTCAAAAATTTACTTGTAAGCAGATTGGTTAGAATGAATCAAAGATTCGGTATTTATCTGCTGTTGAGTTATCCATCAATTGTCTATACGGTATTTCATTTTTATTTATTTTTAATTTAGAGAAATATATACTAGACAATAAAAAACTAAGGTATACTTCCTCATGCAAAGTATTTCCTTAGCTGATTTAGGTAAAATATATTTTGGTCCTATGGGTTTCGTTTCAACATCTTAGAAAAAAATTTGGTCCAAGCACTACTGATGAGATATTGTATTCTGAAACGGCCGTCTAGTTCTGTAAAATTAATACTGGTACAATATGTAATTTAATTAGAGAAAGACCTATCTACAAAGGGATCGGTCACTGTTGAACTCAGGGAGGCGTAGTAAAGAATTCGGTGAAGTGATAACAGTCATTTGAGAAATCACATTCAAATATTACGCTGAAAACATTTATTGTTGTCTAGTAAATATTTGTAACTAAAACGTTCTAAACAAATTAATTAATGGACAAGAAGAACAATAATAAACACAAAAATCCAATATACGTGATTGTTTTCGTCATAATTAAAGTTTAAGGAGAGGACTTATATAGGCATTGCCTGCTGTCCAATCCTTTTCAAAATTTATGAATAAAATATTGTTTAAATTACATAATTAAAGTTAATTTGCACATACTTTAATATTAGATATTTCATTACAAAACTGTTGTGTAATTATGCAATTTAAAATTGAAAAATAATATTAAATAACTTTGAAAGAATATCTGCATTACAGTGCGAATATCGATCTTTTTGTCGGAGTCAGCAAAAATTAAAAACAATCAGAACTGTTATTTAAATCGAAACATTTTAGTTAAAAATTCATTAATTATGATTTATTAAAACATATATTGTACTTGCTTCAAAACGTTTTCTCAGTCAGAAACAAAATTTTGAATCTGAAGAAATCACCTTACGTTGCGTTTTTATTCTATGTGTCTAGTGCAATTAAAAGATAAAATGGTATCATGGACTGTTTTCCTTTTCTCCGGATTGTCAATTTCAGTAAAATAACTCCAAAAGTCCATATACAGTTGGCAGAGCAGTTAAACACTGTTATTAGAAACAGAAAGTGGGCTGATCATTCCTGACCAAAATTAGGATAGCGATTTTCCAGAAAGTTTGACGTACTAACGGCCTCAAATAATGTTACCTCGGTCAGGTTCGTGTAATTATACATCAACCTCGTCAAAAGGCACACAATCCGGTACATAAAACAACAAAAAAATTATAAAATACAATGCCCATCTTTTTTATTAAAATCATACGCATCGTTATTGAATGTTTCAGTTTAAAAATGAAACAAGCAAGAAGCTTTCTTATCTATTATTTGTAACATTTATGTCCTATTGTTACCCGACAAGTGAGCCCATGGGCCCCAACCCTGATACTTGTCTCCCCTTTTGTAGTTAAGTGTGGGAAAATAAAATAAAAAAAGCTTCATAATCATGAGAATGATAAGATAAGACATTACAAAGACAAACCGTTTATCGAGGAGAAGAATTTCGTTTGCAACAAAAGCTACACCAAACATTTAACATAACCTTTTCAATTTTAATGTTGAAGGACAATTATTTCTATGCTTTGTTTTCAATTCCTACCTACCAAGACTAGTACATGTATATAATCAGCTTTTATTTATAATATCTAATTATTAATAATATGCATTAAACATATTCTTTAAATGGATTTATAGAATTTCTCCAATAAAATAAAAAAGATAAACTACATTGTTAATAAGCTTATAACCTTAAGATTCGAAACGCTGTCTAAGAAAACCATATATATGTCAACTTAAGGTCACATGAACTATAATGGACAGTAATCAAAAGCTCAATACCGATATTAATATAGTATATTTACAACTAAATAGCTTTTAAAGGATTATAAAAGACGTCTTTTCTTCTTTTGTATAACATAAAAAAGGACATAACCAATGGATTGTATGTTACTAATCCAATCATTTGGGAGAATATGCTAACTATTATCTCTATATGGAACTTAGTTGAAGCAAACGCAGTGTGTCTGAAACAAAGAAAAATTATTTTTACTAAAATACACTGAAGAAACTCGCATTATCAAAACTTTCAAAATATAGATTACTTTACCTATTGAAGAATTATCCCCTTCTATTGTCTGTAATGTAGATTCGAGATTAAAGTCCTTTCTATTCACAATTGTAAAACCTCTTTCACTCCAATGGCGACAGTTAAAACTTTCAAAATTACAAGTTTGACAAAAATCCAAGTTAACCATGAAAACAAAAAATATAGTCAGTTTTAAGTTACAAATCCTATTCATTCTTTTCTTATTGAATCAAAGCATAAGTATACGTGTGAACCTTATCACGGTATGCATTAATACGACAGAGTTTGGATCAATAAGCCAATCTCATTCATAAACAATAAAAAGGACATTTACTCTATATAGTACATGTTTATTATTATTTTCATTCAGCAAACATCCAATGAACACAGATCACGGATTTGTATTGTAATTTTTTTTAATTTTTAATTTCGTTACCCATTTTAGTTATTTTTGGGGATTTCAGTGACCAATTGTTCTAAAACGCGCGCTTAGGAATCATATAGCCTCTAGGTGCCTAGGTTTGAATACCACTCACTAAAACCTAGAATGTAAGAAAGTTTGTCACTTCGCTTGTCGAAGGTAGATGGTTTTCCATGATACTTGAAAGAATCTTGACAGTCACTTTATTCCTTTAATTTCTTCAAGTTATTTTGGGTTGCTTGTTTAAGTAGGTGTCTTTAAATCATTTAATAATGAATCATTTCATGACAAAATCCTTTTCGTGATCTTATATTGATTTTTTAATGTTAAATTTTCATTCTTCAGTTTTTCTCAATTTTCTATTTTTCTAGTTTTTTAGTATTTGACATTTTAAGGAGTTTAATTAGATTATATTTGAATATTGTTCTTTTAAACGACCGGAGATGCTACTGGATATAGACTTATCGACACTTGATCCAGTAGCTTTGTAAAGCCTGCCAAATGATTAACGGTTACATCTTTTGAGAACAAAGACTCGGTTCATGACTTTTAGCTCAATTAAAATCGTTAGGTATAGTAATGTAGTGCTACATGTATCGAGAAATATAATATAGAGAGCCAGAAAATCAAATCGTTTTGTCGGCAAATTCTTAAATCAAACACTTAGTTGATGTGTTCTAGTGTTAGTATAGTAACATAGTAGTAAATGAATCGAGGAAGATAGAAGAATTTGAAAAGTTCAGTGTCATATATAGAACCAGAAAATCGTATTCTGCTAAATCTTAACAAGTGGATTTAGCTGGTTAGAAAACTAGCACGAAGGAGAAAATATATGGCCTGCAGAAAGCCATTATCAGTAGAAGAATACTTTAGGATTATTATCAATAGACATATAAATCAATTAAATTGATCATAGTTTGGAGTTTAAACGACCATATGATTTTACATTACGTGATAAATATTTAAGTTAACAAGCCTAAAAGTTTTATCATCCCACTACCACTAAAAACATAATGTCTGACACAAAATTATTAATGATTTGAAATAAGTGATAATGATCTTATTTGATTGACCAGTTAATATCAATTGATGTAGCTACTTAATTCTTCCAGCAAATGACATCTGATTAAGGTTAAAGATGACGTTCTATCTCTTAATTATCCTAAAGTTTTAGACTATGTAAATGCCGTGTATCCTATTGAACTTAACTTTAAACCATCATTCTAATTTCTTTAAGTTTAGCTTGATATTTTGAGTTGTACCTCAATTATGACACCAACGAAATCTTACATTTAAAGCTACCTATATACGGTAGATGATTTCCACGGGACATTCCGTTTTCCACAATCCCTGAACTGATAGAAATGAATCTTGACGGGCACTCTGTTTCACTCTTCCAGTGATTTTAATATCGTTGTAGATAGGTGCCGTGTTTGTAATTCATTCAATCAATGGAAAAATTCTTTTCGTGATCTTATATTGTTTTTTCAGTTCAAATTTCTTTCTTCAGTTTTCTTAATCTTTCATTTCATTTTTCGGATTTTTTTCATTATTTCATATTTTTAGGAATTTAGGAATTAGTTCTCTGGAACTAATAATAGGAAGGACCGGAGATGCTACTAGATATAGACTTCAAGAAACTTAAACAAGTGGCTTTCTACAGCCTGTCAAATGCTTAAAGATTAAATCTTGTGAGAACAAGACTCAGTTGATGTATTTTAGCTCAATTAAGATCTTTACGTGTAGTATTGTAGTGGTAAATGTACATCGAGAATGATAGAATAGTGTGAATATTTCAGAGTAAAATAGACAGCCAAATAATCAAACCGTTTTTCAGCAAAGTATTTTAGTTACATTTAGAGCGTAGCGTATAGTAATATTGTAGTAAATGCATCGAGAAACATAGAAAAGGTTCAATAGTTCAGTATATAATATAGAGAACTAGAAAATCGTATTCGGATAAATCTTTATAAGTGGATTCAGCTGGTTAGAAAACTTAAATTATGAAGAAAATATATGACCCGCGGGAAGCTATTATCAGCAGAGAAAGGCTTTAGGATTATCATCAATAGACACAGCAATGAAATTGATCGTTGTTTGGCGGTTTTACGATCATATAATTTTACATTACGTGATAAATATTTGGATTAACAAGCTTAAAGTTTTATAATCCCACTGTCATTGAAAAAATAAATAAAGTCTGACACAAAACTTATTGATTATTTAAAATAAGTGATAATGATCTTATTTGATTGACAAGTTGATATCAATTGATGTGGATATTTATTAATCTCAGCAAACGACATCCGGTCAAATCTGCAGATGACGTTTTATCTCTTAATGATCCCCGCCAAGAAATCGGCAAGGGGATATAGTCATGCATTCCGCCCGTGTGTCCGTCCGTCACAAAGTTTGTCCGCACTAGTTCTTCCAAATCATTGATCCGATATTCATGAAACTTTACAGTAATGATCAGTGGGAAGTGTAGTGGTGCATATCGTGAACCAGTTCCGATTTTCCAGGAGTTATTGCCCTTTGTGTCACAAACATTTTCCGTGCTAGTTCTTCTAAACAATCCAATTGATGTTCATGAAACTTTACAGTAATCATCAGTGGGAAGTGTAGTTGTGCATATCTTAAACCAGTTTCGGATCATTGATTTTTTCAGGAATTATGACCTTTGTAGTTTATTTTCGTCCGTTACAAAGTTTGACCGCACTAGTTCTCCTAAACTGTCCATCCAATATTCATGAAACTTTACAGTAGTGATCAGTGTGGAGTATAGTTTTGCATATTGTAGTTACAGTCCAATAACTTTTCTAGGAGTCATGGCCCTTTTTAGTTTATTTACGTCTGACAGTTAATGTTCAAACTTCTAACATACTTATATAGTACATAGTACACCGATGGGTAATCATCAAAACAAGAGCTATATTGACGCATAATAATACCCTAATAAACAACATAAAAAAATTCAGTTATTTATCTTTTAAACACTTCATAATCAGAGACTGATACACACATTGGATGGCAGGAAGAAAATAGCCAACAATTGACAATCTTACTTTTAGGATAAGAATTCAAGTGTGGCACTGTCATTCATCATAAAACGCCTTTTGACGGGGAATCTTGTTTTCAAAGAAAGCTCTTGTTATCCTTAATTTGGAGACTATGTGAATGCCAACTTTTCTATTGAACTTAACGTAATCAAAAACAAACATACTAATCCATTTCCGAATCACAATCCAGAAGCAAAGTAAAAACTTTGGAACTGACAAGTTAGATTAGACACGTGAACTTCCACCAGGGAAGTGAGGCCGGGTGCTCCGGAAGGGTAAACACCTCCTGTTTAGCTAGCTACACCCGCCACGCGTGTAATCAAAATTGTGTGAAAGGAACATGGAACTATGAGACGTCAAATATATCCAAGGCAATCCTGGACACAGAGACATCAAACTTATCAACAATACTGTGATGACGGCCATAAAACTTTTTGAGAGCCTTGATAAGCCTAGGCTTGCAATATCCCTGAGTCACCAATTTATTTGCAAGCAGCCTACTTCGTTGTACAAAGTCCCCGTAGTGGGAACAAGCTCTACCATAGCGTATTAATTGGGAAACAAATACACCATAAGCAGGAGAAACAGGTATATTGCTGCATAAAAAAGGAAAGTTGACAATAGAAAAATTGAAGTCATCACGTTTGTCATAAAGTTTCAAATGTAGCCTTTCGTGTGCGTCATAATTCAGGTATAAGTCTAAATATGAAGCAGAACTTGAGGAATCAGTCGTGTCTTTTATTTCAAGCTCACTAGGATAGATGACATTTACATAGTCTCCAAATCTAGGATTGTTAAGAGACATAACGTCATCTATATATCTGTATGTTGAGTTGAATGATTTGGCGACAGTTTTCTCTCCAGATTTAACAATGTTCTGCATAAATTCTGCCTCGTAAGAATAAAGAAACAAATCAGCAAGCAATGGTGCACAGTTTGTACCCATTGGTATACCGATTGTTTGCTGAAAAACTATATTACCAAACACAACAAATAGGTTATCTATCAAAAACTCCAACATTTTGTTGATGGTATCTTCAGTATATTTTTGTAAGTTATGATTCCAATTTTGTTTAGTTTTGTTTTAAACTTGAATTGATACCTCAATATGACAGGTTACATTTGAAGCTATATGGCAAACTTGATGACATCAATCTTTCTATTGTTATCTTTCCTAGTCAGTCAGTCTATGTCAATCTGCTTTTTTGTCGGGATTAAACAATAAATATAAACCAACTTGATAATTATCTGAGACAAATTTGACATATTTTGACAACACTAAAAAGTCAAAAGCGCGCGTTCAGAAATCCCATAGCCGCTTAGTGCCTAGGTTCGAATCCCACTCTGGGCCAAATCCTAGTGTTTGTCGAAGGTAATGGTCTTCTCCGAACATTCAGTTATTTTAGATTCCTTGTTTAGTTACTAATGTAGATAGGTGTCTTTAAATCATTTAATAAAAAATCACCTAATGAAAAATGCATTTCATAATCTAATATTGATTTTATAATGTTCTATTTTTATTTTTCAGGTTTTTTTTTCATTATTTGACATTTTAGGAATGTAATTAGGTTATATTTGAATTGTTCTCCGAAACGACCGGAGATGCTGCTTGATATAGACTTCAAGAAACTTAATCAAGTGGTTTTCTACAGCTTGCTAAATGCTTAACGAGTACATCTTTTGAGAACAAAGACTCGGTTCGTGCATTTTAGCTGAAGTTAGATCGTTACGTACAGTGATGTATCGAGAAGGAAGTGTTTAAATGGTTCAGTATCATTTAGAGAGCCAAGATTCAATTTTTTTTAACAAAATCTCAAATCAAAGACTCAGTTTATGTATTTTCGCTTAGATTGTTAGGTAAGTTTTGTAAGTGTACATGAATCGAGGAAAATAGAAGAGTTTGAATAGTTCATTCAATCTCATATTTGTTCAAATAGAGATTCAGAAAATCGTTTTTCAGCGAAATCGTAACTGGTTGATTTAGCTGGTTAGAATAATAGCATACTAGTAAGAAGAAGAAAATATATGACACACGGAAATTTATTATCAGCAGAGGGAGGCTTTAATATTATTATCAATAGACGGACAAATCAATAGAATTGATCATTGTTTGGCGGTTTTACGATCATATAATGCTATGTTACGGGATAATATTTGAGTTAACAAGCCTTAAAATTTTATCATCCCACATTAATTTGTTAATGTTGTCACTGAAATAATCATGTCTGACACAAAACTTATTGACGAATCATAATAAGTGATAACCAGTGATTGACCAGTTTATATCAATAATTATAAATACTTATTTTGTCAGCAAACGACATCCGATTTACTTTATAATGGCAATCTTTCTTTTAATTAATCTAATTTCGGAGAAAATGTGAATGTCACGTATCCTATAAAATGAATTCATATTATTACATATTATATCAATCCTACAGCACTAGACGGCCTTTTCTGAATATGATTCCTCATCGGTAATGCTCGGACCAAAATTGAGAAGTTATATAAGATACGTTTCTTATTTCTTTAAGTTGTGCTTCATTTGGGACTTATACCTCAATTATGACACCCAAGAAATGTTACATTTAAAGTTATATTACAAACGTAATGACTTTATTCTTTCTATTGTTATCTTTTTTAGTCAGTCAGTCCGTGTTTATCTGCTGTATTGTTGGGATTTAACAATATAAGCCAATAAATAATTACCCGAGAAAAATTTACCATATTTTGACAACATTTAAAAGGCCCTCAAAAAGTTTTATGGCCGTCATCACAGTATTGTTGATAAGTTTGATGTCCAGGATTGTCCTTGGTATATTTGACGTCCCATAGTTCCATGTTCCTTTCACACAAGTGATTACACATGTGGCGGTTGATGCTAGCTAAACAGGAGGTACTTATCCTTCCTGAGCACCCGGCCTCACTTCCCTGATGGAAGGTTCACATGTCTGACCTGACTGTTTGTTATTGATTATGTGTGTTTATGGTACATTTTTACGAAGCTAAATGTTATAAAATACTATGAATACAATACACAACACCAAAGAACAACACAAATTATTTTAAATATTCATAAAAAATCGTTTTACGTTTAGGTGATTCTTAAACGGTAGCGTTTCCATTACTGTAAAATCATCAAATATTATGGATATGTAAAGAAAATAGCACGGGTACTTTTACATTAAAAGTATAAAGAATTGAAAATTGGTAATGAATGTTTTATTAGTAATTCTATTCTTTTCTATTATATAATTTACAAACCAACTACAGTATCCATTATCAGTTCCATATACTCAATATTAACGTTCGTGACGAGGAAATTCAAAAGAAAATATTTTTAATCATCACACAACACCAAGAACACCCACAAGGATTCAGACTAATATCTCAGCATCTATATGAGAAAAATGTGATATTTTTACTTCACTTACATCTGTTATAAATAGGATCACTAATAGTATTATTCTTTAAGTTATTCGTAGTACGACTACATTGGGTTTAAAATTCTAGAATATGATCAAAAACGACTATACCAATCGATTAAAAATGACAATACCAAAGAAAAAGAAAAAATAGAACTGGCAAATTAAGTTAAACACGTCAACCTTCTTTAGGAAAGTGAGGCCGGGTCTCCGGAAGAGTAAGAATCTCCTATTAAGCTATTTACATCCGCAAGGTGTAAAATAGAAATTGATGATAAAAGGAACATGGAACTATGTGGCGTCATACATATCCAGTGTAATTTTGGATACATTTTTTTATAGAGACCATAAAACTTTTTAGGGGCCTCGATAAAGTTGCTTTACTGCTACACGCATTATTTTTAATACGTCGGACAGAAGAATAGTGCGCTAGGAAACAGATGGATTAAATTGAAGAGAAAGCTGATCAAATGAACGAAATATATTTTGGAATCAGTGTATTTATTATCGGTTACTTACTTTTCGATATAATATGTTTATGGTTAGGTGACGGATGTATATAAACAGGAAGTGCTCACCCTTCCGGATTACCTGGTCTTACTTCCCTGTGGAAATTCACGTGTTGAACCTAATTTGTCATTTTTAAAAGTTTCACTTTGCTTTGGGATTGTGGTTTGGCCATCGATTGGTGTGTTTGATTTGGATTACGTATGCTAGTGTTACACCATATTCATGTTAAAATTAAATATCTTCGTTAAAACATGCCCAATAGTTACTGACTAAATCGAAATGACTTGAAAATAATATATTGTCGATTTGTTGTTGAAAAATTTCAATAAATCGAATTATAAGAAATGAAATTAATATTTCATTTGGTTATGGAAGTATATAAAAGAATTGGATAATTTGCACACATTAAATAAATCGCTACTTCATAAAATTCCATAACAAAAAAATCATTCCAATAATAAAAAAACATTTTAAAAGTTAAAATTTTAAGTTGAAATCCTAAGAAATAGAAATTATCTACAAATGGCAAAATACATATGGTATGATGTGTCTTTCTACATGTATACGCAGTGAAATGAAAATCAAGCATACCAATCAATGCCCAAAACACATTTCCAAAGCCTAAAAGTTGGAAACCGTCAAATTAGTCAAACGCATGAAAGTTATAATTCGATACAGATGTTCGAGTCACTTCCAATATGATGAATAATAATTTTTTTTCCATTTTTGGCAATATTTTATCGCAATATGATTTTTTAAGATATTTATATGATATAATGGAATATACATTCCATGTATATAATTAAAACAACCACTAAATTATAATACCCAATAGTTTTTAAAAGCAATTTGTCTACGGTTCAAATGAAATATTAGTTAAAATTATGATCTTAACTACAAAGGAGTTGATATAAGTTGATTTATTATTGAAGTTTTTAAATTTAACGAAACAACGAACAAGATTTTTCATTTACAGGTACACAACTACATATCTTCTCTATTTCGTATCCGATATTCGTGGTGTTGGCGTTATTTCGTTTTGGCATATTTTATAAATAAAATAAATAATAAATAAAATTAAAAAAAAACATACTAATCAATGTCCGAATCACAATAAGAAAGCAAAGTATCAAACTTTAGAACTGATAAGTTACGTAAGATACGTGAACTTACACAAGGGAAGTGAGACCGGATGCTCCGGAAGTGTAAGCAACTCCTGTCTAGCTAGCTACACCCGCCACGTGTGTAATCAAAATTGTGTGAAAGGAACATGGAACTATGGGACGTCAAATATATCCAGGGCAATCCTTGACACAGGCATCAAACTTATCAACAGTACTGTGATGATGGTCATAAAACTTTTTGAAAGCCTAAATTCATTTACTCCTTAATTATTAATGAATTTGATAGAATAGTATTTAATTTGTAAAAAATAAACCGCCAAGATATGTAAAAGTAAAAACATTAATTTATAATTATCAAATTATATGAATCACATTTACATTCTCTCTACATTCCTGTTTTCCTCCTACGTTACCACCATTTAGAATTATTTATATTTTTCGTCAATTTAAACAAAACACCACAAAAAACTGGCAACAATATAATGATTGTTGCCACTGATCGCGGTATTGGTTGTGCTGCACATTACTCCATCTTATTTGTGTTTTTGTTTTCAAATCTGCATGATAAGGTTCAGACGATATGGTATCGCTGACTAGGAGACCACATTGCGATAAAATATTATTTATAAGAAGACTGTCTCTGCATCTAAAATTACCCTTCATATTTTTGACGTCACACATTTTTTTCATTTTCAATTTTTATTTTACACTGTGCTGGTGATTGTTCTCCGGGGCACACAGCTTCACTTACCTGATTGATCTTGTGTGTTTCACGTAATTTGTCAATTTCAATGCGTTTATTTGGTTTTCGGATCTAATTTGGACATTCCATGGCTGTTTATTCCATCTATAAGTCTAAACACATTCAAGAAATTTGCTGTATAATACCAGCCAGTAATCATTCAAAATTAGAATTTGAAAATTGACACTGCCATATGATGGAAAACTAATTACCTTTTATATATTATTGCGTAGATTGGGATGATAGCACGAAAAAGTTGTTATGTGGCACTATAGAATTCACGCCTCTTTGACACGCATTTCATTTTAGACAGCTGTTATGAGTTTGATGGGTCCATCATTGATTGCTTTCACCGTTTTCAATAAGTAAGTTCTCTACAAACTAATTAATATTATTATAGATGATAAAAGAATCGAAAAATATATGCCAAACCGACAAATAGAAAAAAGAATGATAAAAGAATTTGTGCCAATATCGGTGAATTAGAGGAAAAAAATAATTTCTTTTCTCTATTGTGAAACGATTTAGTTTGCAGGAAACAAAATGAATAAATCTAAATAGCATTCACATTTAGGGAAAGGTTTGTAGTTGAATAATACGAAATACAATACTAACTGACGGTTAGAATAAACAACATTTATATCCAAAAGCAAAAATCTTATTTCAGCAATATTTCTTAAATAACTGGCTTTCTTGACATATTGTGATTTTATAGAGCATATCATCCAAAAATTGTATATTTGTAAAAAATATCATAATTGGTAATCTAAATTAAAATATATGTTTTTTTTATTTTTTCACTGGCCACATATCTATGATCTCAGGTTTTTTTAATTATTGTTGTGTTAATTAAGACTTTCATTTTTTAACCCAGAAGTTTATAAATACATGGGATGGCTTAGGTCGTTCACAAAAGTTTTATGACCGTCTTCACAGTGTTGTCGATAAGTATAATGTCTCTGTGCCCAGGATTGACCTGGACATATTTGACGTCCAATAGTTCCATTTCCTTTCGCTAAATTTTGATTGCACACGTGGCGGGTGTAGCTAGCTAAACGAGAATATTTTACCCTTTCGGAGCACACAGCCTCAGTTCCCTGGTGGAAGTTAACGTGTTTAACCTAACTTGTCATGTTCAAAGTTATTACTTTGCTTCTGGATCTTGATTCGGACAAACTAGTGTTTGTTTTTTATGTTTAAAAACATCGTTGGTCATTTATACTGGTGCTTGTCCAGTATAGGGGATGTTAGGACCAGTGGATCCAATGTTTGTCTTTCCATTTCTGGTTTTATTACACTTTTTTTTATCAACTGCTAATGTTGAAACCACATTCTAAAAATCAATGTAAAAGCTTTGGAAACTGGCATATTAAGTTAAACACGTGAATTCCCACCAAGGACGGGTGCTTCAGAGGGGTAAGCATCTCCTGGTTAGCTAGCTACAACCATCATGTGTAAATTTAGATTGACCTGAAAGGAACATGTAACTATCGGACCCAACGTCAAACAGGATGAATTTGGACACATGGGCACCATACTTATCAACAAAATTGTGATGGCGGCCATTAAGCTTTTTGACGACCTTGATAAGCAGAGGCTTGCAATGGCACTTAGTCAACAATTAATATACAAGCAGTTTGCTTCGTAGTAGAAACAAACTCTGCTATGGGGTATTAACTAGAAACAAATACTAATAAACACCATAAGCAGAAGAAGCATGTATGTTATTGCATTAAAAGGAAAGTTGACAGTAGCAAAATTGAAGTCATCCGAGTACTTCTGAAAATATAAAATCCACCAACCAAACGGAGAATCTAACTGCACTTCGACTTAAATTTTCCTAGAAGTGAAAACGAATGTATCAATAGAGCAAACCCATTTTAATTATGCATAAAAGAACAAAAGCCAAGATAAAAGAATATAAATGTGTTATGAACAACCACAGGCATTATACTTTATGCCAGCTAATAATCTTATCTTTGAATGAACAAATAGTTTTTCCATTTCAAATCCATGCAACATTACTCTTTTAGTTCGGGAAATTGAATAAGGTCAACTAATAATTACTCTATACAGAAGTGATGGACTATATTGGTCGATTTACAATGACAAAAGGCTAATACCACATAGTATGTATTTTAAGACTTTCTATTTTCATATGAGAACCATTTCATTTACATTATGGTTGCTTTGTAACTCGCCTTTATCAAGACAAGATAAACCAGTACTTAATTTATTTTTATTGTTCTACAATGTTTCAATGATACACCAGCTTTATCAAATCGCGAACAATTTAAGCAATGTACTCAACAACATGACATGAAGTATTGACAAAATAATCCAAACACTAAGTTTATTATAAAACCATTCATGCATATATGCCAGTAAAAGGGTTTATTTTATGTTTTTGATATCTATACCTCAATCTTAAGTAAACCGTCATTTTTTTCCTTGTAATTTGTAATATGCATATATATAACCCTACATAAAATAAATGTTTGGTTAGTTGTTTGAATTACTTTAACGTCGCATCAATAGTTTTTCAGCCAATCGCGTCGAGAACTATTTTCTAATCTCTATGGATCTATGAACTAGTCCGTGTATGCATGTGAAGTGCGAGTGTGTTGTATGGTCTGCCTTGTACCAGCGCGCACTCAAGACGACTTTAAGGTGCTAGGTTACCGAGTCAGTACGCCGCAGACAAGCGTACCACTCCCCCAGTCACATAATACTGATACCAGTGAACCAATATAGGCCAATTGCAAGGAAAATTCACTTTCCCACATGTGGTCTGAGCGGGACACGAAATCACAGCGGTGAGAGACCATGGATTTGTAGACTTAAGCATTATCCAATAGGTCACTGCTTATCCTACACTACATAATCAAAAACAAACATACTTATCCATTTCCGAATCACAATCCAGAAGCAAAGTAAAAACTTTGGAACTGACAAGTTAGGTTAGACACGCGAACTTCCACCAGGGAAGTGAGGCCGGGTGCTCTGGAAGGGTAAGGACCTCCTGTTTAGCTAGCTACACCCGTCACGCGTGTAATCAAAATTGTGTGAAAGGAACATGGAACTATGAGACGTCAAATATATCCAAGGCAATCCTGGACACTGAGACATCAAACTTATCAACAATACTGTGATGACGGCCATAAAACTTTTTGAGGGCCTTGATAAGCCTAGGCTTGCAATATCCCTGAGTCAACAATTTATTTGCAAGCAGCCTAGAGAAAATAGAGAAAAGAAGCTTATAATTGAACAACAAATGGTAAGCACAACCAGAACGTCATAACAATTTAAAATGTTATAACAGACAAATTATTGGCAGAGGAACAACCATAAAACTATATGCAGTTGGTTCTACATTAATAAGTAATCTCTAGTAGATAACAAAATTTATGTTTTTCATTAAAAATAAATTATAATACAATGAAACCTCTCTAAACCGGACACCCTTTAAACCGGACAACTCTCTATTCCGGATAAAAGATTTGGTTCCAAATTTATTCTTTTTCAACTAACAAAACCTCTAAACCGGACGCTCTCTATTCCGAACACTGGACAAACTTTTTCAGTCCCAAGTTGCTTATGTCCTTAAAATTGAATCTCTCTGAACCGGACAGCATTTCTATTTTTTTTTATTACTTGGGTTTTCCTTTTAAAAAATTAAGTTTATAATTTATAATTATATTTAATTATGTACATTTAAAATTATAAGGTTTGTGTTAGTCTGTTTTATTCTTATTTTATAATATTTGGTAATTACTCATGTACATTTTTTTTAATATTTATCGTCTAAATAAATATTATTTTCTTCTATTCTTTCTTTTGTGATTTTTCTTTATCATTTAAATTTGTTTAGTTATTCATTAATGACACAATAACTGAAGATAATGACCACCAAGCACTTCTCTTGAGTTGCTAGTTATTTTGTTTATTATTATCAAGTAACACCTAATGAATCAAAGGGACTGGTAAAGTGTCAAAACTATTGCCTTCAGTACCCTAATTAAAATTCTATTAACAAAATGAATTAAAAGTGATTTAAATCAAAATAGTGCTTTTTCATTTATAATATCGTATTACGAAATGTTTTCGTAACATTAACATATTACAGTGTTATAGATTATAATACATGTACATGAAAATAATAGTTTACATGTTCTTTAAATTTATTTAGTTGAGGGGAGATAATCCAGGTTAAAAATTTCAAAACCTCCTAAACCGGACAAAATCTTTGGTCCGGGCTTATCCGATTTAGAGAGTTTTAACTGTACAGGAAAACGAAAATATACATATTCGAATAACAAATACATGTAAGGGTAATTGGTTTATTGTTTGATAAACTTGACTTATTTTGTTCATTTTTATTTTTTTTTTTTCATTTCAACATTTTGACATGGATTAGTATGTTTTTTTTGATTTGAAAATATTTTTTTACATTTTGGTCTGTGGTATGTGGTGCACAATTAGTTCCCATAGAATCTCAGTTTTTAATGCATATTCTGCTGTCAATATCGAAAAAAAAACATAATCAATAAGTTTAATAAGAGCACTTCATTGTTTAGTGACTCAAATTTGTATCTTTTTAGATTTTTGTAAAATTAAAATAATAATAATCACTAGAATAACTATAAACCGCATTTTTTCATTTCCGACGCAGAAACAAATCTGTAAGGTCGTCTTTGATTTGATCATGTTTCAGTGTAGCCTTCAGTATTGCTAAAAGTAACACAATTACTAAGCAAGTTCAAAATATATTACTATATAAAGAATGTAATATGAGGAATGTTTCCGAAATTCTGAAAACAAAAAAGAACCTCTTTTTGGCTTCAGATGTATTAATGATATTTATATTTGGGTTTTTAATTTAATATATTCGTATTAATGTCAATTTGATAGATATTATTTCAGGCTGACATGAGAATTCTATATCCAAAGGAAATTCAATTAAACTTGAACACACTGCGGTTGCACTTCATAGGATTCTCTCCTTTTGTACTAATGGTGAACTCTTAAATGTCAAAATACTAAAATGACTTCTAAATTCAAATTGGCTTTTCGTTAACAGTAAATGTGGTCTAAGCACTACTGATGTGGAGTTTATTCTAAAACAAGTGTCTAGTGCTGTAAAACGAGGACTTGGATCTTTCACCAATACAGATATATACAACACATCAAAATAATAGATATGGAGCATCCGGCCTCACTTCACGCGGGTTTAACTTGATTTGTCAGCTTCAAACTTTTATCTTTCCTTTGATATTGTGATTTGAGCATGTTTATTTGTGAATTTTATTAATGAAATAAAAAACTTTTATTCCCAACAATTTTTCTTAAACAACTTTGTAATAATTGAATTATGTATTTTGTAATTGTAACACATATACTCAAGAATCAAATCCGTAACCGATAAATAATCACTAAATTTCCATCAACAATAGAACAATTAATGGATTCAATTCACCGCTCAGACTGACTACTATTAATCAATGGGTTTTGTGTTAAATCTTGCACTAAAATCTTATATTGATGGTTGAAGTTATTGAACAACCAGTGTCTATACACATGTTGAAATGATTGATTAGTAACAGATATATCAATCTGTATGACGCCAATTGAATTAAAATTGACTACAAAGGCAACCACAGTTTATTTGCTAGAGATTTGAGGTTAATGCGAAATAATCTTAGAAAAAAATTGTTTATGCCATAAACATATAACTGACGGGATTATATATACATATTTAACTAAAATATTACCTAAAGAGAAGTTTTCAAGTTCCTAACAATATGAACAGTTTTATGCTTGCAGTTGATTGCAAATTCATAGATTGCATTATGTCCTTCTGAAATTCTTCCTTAATTATATACTCGTAAGAGGGAATAATTCCTGAGTATGTAGAAGTAAATATAAGATGTTGCTGTAGCCAAAAAGTAGTCTTCATTATATGACATGGTAGTACCCATCGTAGGTAAGTCCATGCGTGCAAGTGTGAGTTTACATTGTGCATCGACTTTCATTTAAAAAACTTAACAGACTGTTTACTTATAAAATGCATGTTTAGATTAAACTGATTTTCTTAACACACGCAAAAACTCTCAAGATTTTTCATCTTGTTGCAATTATTTGATTATTTAAAAGGAGATATATCCCTTTTGAGACATAGATTTTTTTTTTCTAAATTGGGAGTAAAGCAGGTTAGTGCTAAGGACTTCTTGTTGCTTGCTTGGAAATTCGCATAATTAAAAAGGAACAAGATAATGTTTTGAATCTTTCTTAATAAGATTATGCTTAGCTTTTTAATGATGATGTAATTTACTTTTATTTGTTTCTTATAATATAAGTCATATTTGCATCGGACACAACTTAAATTTATAATATTGAGAAATTTTAATATAAAATGAAATTGCCTTTAAACACCAGACGAGCTAATGAAATATATGGCATTTGTATTGTCCTGTATATACTTGACGATGCATAATTCCAAATTCCTGTCATTCCTAATTTTGATGTCACATGTGGTGAATGTAGCTTGCTAAACAGGAGATATTTTCCTCCGTCCTGAGCACCCGGCCTCACTTCCCTTGGCGGCAAGTAACGTGTTTTCATTTATTACTTTGCTGTCAGGATCTTGATTTTAACATGGTGTGGTATGTTGTAGTTTTTTCTTTTCTAGTATAATATGTAAATGATTATAGCATCACATTATACTGTAATATTTACATTTATTTTGTGTTTTTCCCATTTCTTCTGAGAAAAAACATAATTGCATTGTCAGACCATAATCGCCGTCCAGCGCGTGAACACCATATGACGTAATCAATGCATCTGCGCAAGCAATATACTATGCACTTTAATCTCTAATAAACAAATTTTGTTTCTCTTGTAATTCTATACATAACGTTTTATGGTGCATCTTCAGATTAAGATAGTTAACTTTAAACGATTTATTCTTTCAAGGACAAGTACTGTTATTATAATTAACTTTAATCAGTCCATCTGGAGTTAGTTTTATATTGTGTATTGTTCTTTGATAGTCCCTGATAAGTTTTAATCTATCAATTAAATTAAAGTTCATAAGAGGCAGAACCTGTTGGGTGTACTTATATTAAATGTGTAATGATTTTATTGTTCCTGTGGTAAAATTTGTGACACTATCTGTGGTACTTGATCCTATAGATAGGGATAACATATATGAAGGCAAACAACCAATATTGCAGTTATAATGGTTATCAATAAAATCATTTCGTATTTATCCTTGATATATTACACTTCCCATAGTTTTCATTCTTAATTTTGATTTCAAACATGGTGGGTGTACCTAGCTATACAATAGTTGATCACCACGCCAGGGCATCTGGTTTCATTTTACTGAATTTATCAGTTTTCAAAAACTTTACTTTGGTTTTTGAAATGTTTATTGAACATGGAACTGTATGTTTATTTTAATGACAATCAAAAGGCAATAAAATATATATTGTACTATAAGTGCATGAATTTTGTAAAAGATTCATCAGAATGAAATAGAATTTATTTCATATGTAACATTTAGCACACTTATCACTTATATTACGCACTAGATTACATAACATCAAATGGCATACTTAATGAACATTTTTCCACAAAGCAACAGAGTGTTTGTTATATCATATCTTATATATTTCGTGCTTTCTATAGGAAATCAATAATTATGAAAACAATGTTATAGAATCAAACTTACGTTCAGGTTACGGATATTACTTAGTGCCAACTATCAGTTTCCAACTTCCTTAAAACATATTACAACTATGATGTATTGTCCAGTATATATAGCATTATTGAAAAACAATTGTCTTTTGAATCTTCATAACTGCACGTTTTAGTAAATCGTTTATTTTTTAAGAAAAAATAAAATGAGTTGACATAGCCACTGTATATCTCGTCTTGCTCAATTATTTCTTCGTTTTGTAAGTGTATTCTTCATTTAGTGTGCAAACTTTTGAATTGTATGTTATTCGATTTTTTTGTGAAGTGTCCTGAAGATATATAAAGTTTTACATACATGTCAATCTAGAACCTGTGTTGTCTCCTACTAAAAGGAAGACTTATTATAGGTGTCTATAAACTTCTACTAACATTCTATTGAAAAGTGGGGTAGTTTCCGTTCATGGCCTATATCATTTTTTCATCAGCACCGATTTATTGAAATCATAGAACATCCTAATTTCGAAGAGTAATTTTTTCATATGAAATTGATTTTAATCATATTTTGTTCAATTAAGACCCCTGTTTAGAATAATATTCACAAATTCCGTTAAAAATGGCAGATGAACAAAATTGTTTTATTACTAGTTAACGAAATATTCCAAGTAGACCCGTAGTCTCTATTCCAATACCCCTCTTGAGCACCCGGCCTCACTTCCCGATGGAAGTTCACGTGTTAAACTTAATTTGTCAGTTTTCAAAGTTTTTACTTTGCGTATGGATTCTGATTGGCGATCGAGAGTAGATTTGTATGTTTGTTCTGATTTTGATACATAAGATTGATACTCTCAGGGGAGACATCGATAATGGAAATGCATTTATGTGTATTACATTTAACAAACTTTTTGTCATGGAGATTAGTTCTAAGAAAACATGTTTGTATCGTAGAATTGTTCTATATTAATTCTAGGTTGACCTTTGGTGTAAGAAATATCATGTTTTAGATAAGTTAAGTCTAAGTAGGCTAACGAATTGACAATGATAACGCATTACGAATAAACTTGGGTTGGTCTTTCTCTTTTTTTGCCATTGGTTTGGTAAACAAGGGACATCAGTTATCATCATCGTCGCAAGCAGTAACGGGTGTTTAATATTGCTATCGTCTATTCTATTTTCTTTTATTATGACAGCTCTAATTGATTTATTATTTGTAACAGTTGCATTCATGCCAAAAAGTAAAAATGAATATGATATTATCAATGATGATTTCAATAAACTATATGTAGCTCTACAATTTCAAAGCAAGTTGTTGTTTGAAAGTTTTTTGTTTGAAACAATGTTCTAGAAGCAATATGGTATATGGCTTTGAAATTTAAATATCTGAAATTAAATGCAAAAATATAAATCCCACAAAACCTGATCAATACCGTAGTCTCTTACAGTTTAATGATAGAATAATTCAGACAACAAGTAAAAGTTCGAAAATTGGCATGGTTGGGGCTTGTATTGCGGATAAATAACACCAACACCGAATATCCAAAGATCGCTTGAACATGGCAACAGCTGACAAAAGAGGAAAAGAGGGCAATCAAAAAACTTAGCAAAGGACAATAGAAAGTGAAAGAAGAGCTAGGAATGAAGACATCGGTAGAGACAGCCATACTTGCAAATAATAGAAATGGCTGGAGAGGAAAGAAAAATTATTGGCCAAATTCTCCACCAGGAGAGATAAAATTAAGTCAAGTCAATTAAAACTAAATGAATAAAAATACATAATTAAATGAATATTAGAGTCTCTTTCAGTTTAAACACAGAAAAACAATGCATTGATCAAAGTGAGAATTATTTATCTGTGTATTTTATATATCAACTTGACACTCTAATTTATCATTTTTGTTTGAATTAACGAAGTCTATTGTTAAACAATTCTGTATGACGGAAATTCAATTAAATGACTGCAACATGATAATAGTGCATTTGTTAAAGATAATGTAACATTATAAAGAATGAATAATACATGTAAAGTGAGAAGCATTTTAATTACATTTAAATGTATTTATTTGTCTTGTTTGTTCATTATACTGTTTATGAAAGAATTCTTAAAATCGGATATATTTATTTGTTAATTATTGAGGAAATATTATGTTCCCGCTTATCGAAATAATATGTTAAAAAAAAATTTCGGACGTTCAATGCAAATGTTAGGTATCATTTATCCACATTTTTACTTGTTTGGGATTTCTCTTTTCCGTAAATTATTGATTTTGATATGATGTAAAATGAACGTTATTTTTACAAAATATTTTATTCAGCAATTCATATATTCAAACACAAACATATCTGTCCATATTCAAACACAAACATATCTGTCCATATTCAAACCATAAAACCAAAGTCAAAATTCCAAATTTTGAAAACTGGCAAATAAACTTAAACATGTGGACTTCTACAAAGGAAGCGAGGCTTCGTGCTCCGGAAACACCTCCTATGTAGCTACGCTAACCACATGTGAAATCAAAATTGAACCAATACATGAGAATAGAAAGAACCTGGAATATATCTTGGATAATTTTAAATACAGAAACATCATACTTATCAAGAAAATTAAGGTGAACACCATGAAACTTTTTTGGTGTAGGGTTTCGTAATCCAAGGCTAGCTTGCATTTTCCCTCTACCAAAATTTTCTTTGTAATGATGTAAGAGTTTGTTTCGTTCTATAAAGATCCTGTAGTGGGAACAAGCTCTACCATAAGTGTTAAACGTCATAAGCAGGACAGGAGATCCGGTATATTGAGGCATAGAAAAGGAAGGTTGACAATGAAAAAATTGAAAGTCGTCACGTTGGTCATATAGTTTTAATTAAGCCTTTAGTGAATGTCATTATTTATTAATAATATATATAAGTTAACCTTGTAACCACTACGGGAACATGAAATAGAGAAGCAAGTTACTTACGTAGCTGTAAACTGTTGTATCATAGATATTGCAATCCTATACCCCAAGAAGTTACCTTCAGCGCAATATTGTTGATAAGTATGATGTCTCTGTATCAAAATTATCTGGATATGTTTGACCTATAGTTCATCCACCTTTCAGTCTCAATTTTTATTTTACACGTGGCGAATGTAGCTTGCTAAACAGGAGATGCTTATCTTCAAGAGCTACCAGTTTCACTTCCCTGGTGAACATTCACGTTTTAATTTAATTTAACCGTTTTTCTTTGATTTGGGATTATGATTTAACATGGACCGGCTATTTGTGTTTATGATTGTATAATGCCTGCAAATTATAAAATAATTGCCAGTCCTCAAACTGTTACATGCTTTTTGAATTTTGTATGATGATTATGTAATGAAAACTATCCATATATCATTAAGTGTCATCAAAAATTGTGAGAAAAAATGCAATGTAGTGAAATTCACGTAAAATTTCCAGTTTTGATGAAATTCATTAAACGAGTTCGACGAAAATTTAAATAGAATCATGTCGGCTTAATTTGAATGTGGACTAAGTAGGAAAAAATAAATATTTCGTTAAGATCTTTAATATAATACCAATATTATATAATACTTTAAATTGGTAATTGAATTTTAATAAAACATGCAAATTTCCGCTGCAATATCTTTTAGTTTATTTCTTGCATATGTTGTATCACATATATCACAATCTATATAGTTCTTAAAATTATTCGATGTTTTCGAGAAATTGAAAGAAAAGTTTGGAGATTTGTGTCGAGTTTTGTTCTATTCTAATTTTTCTAACTAAGTGTACCACAGTATGAATACTAACATTTAAAACATAAGGACAGTGGACAATCAAGCGTCATTGTTTTCATATTATTTTAAAAGTAGGACAAATTTGACTCGCATTTTAGAAGCAGTGTTTACGAAATTATTCATATAAAATGATATTCCAATGGTTCAAAAGAACCATTAGCTGTTAGCACATTGAACGAAGGCCAAATATTGATATGTAATTTGTATGTATAATTATTGATACAACGTGTTTGTTATGACCCCTTTGTGTGCGATAAGACTTATGTTTTTCTAGTTATCTTACAGTGCAGAACAACTGTTCATCATCAAAGATTTGTTATGACAAAACAAACAAAAACTAAAATTATAGGCAAACAACATTCAACTATCCGCTTGACTTTTCAATAGGAATATTCATATAGCAGGATACATCCAATACATAGGTAGGGTAAGGATTGGCAGTTGATACATATACACATGATTAGTGTACACAGAACATAGACGAAATATACACGCGTAATCCATCTTTTTTGAATTTACTTGTCCATAATGAATACTTAAATCAAAGGTCAAGCGGTAACGTCAATGTTGTTTTTTTATACAAAACATATTTTTCCTTTGTTATGATAATATGCACATAGCTCGTTTTAGCTTTACTGTAAAAACATTTTATTTGAATTTTGTAGTTTGTTTTTTGTTGATTATCTTGTGTTCTTTGTTGCATTGCCTATTTTTGATTGCATATCTGTATATTTTTCCTGCTTTTCAAGGAAAAACAGGCGATTTGTGTTTTTTTAAAAATGTTAATATCAATATAAACACATGATTTGTTTTATGTACAAATTGTATATATTTTAGCAATCAAAATGATAGACATTCTTACAAATATGTGTTAAGTAATCACATGGGACTTGCTAAAGTAAAAAACATGCATGTAAAACATTCAACTATTTGTTATGGAAAATTGAAAGGAAACTGTATGTATGGTAATTTTTTAATTACCTGTTTTAGGTCGATATTCAAAACTTTTTCTAGAAATGGAAACTTCTTTAACCTATGGAACATATTTTTGACAGTGATTCATGTATTTTTGGTAAATATTCAAAGTTCAAGACATTTAATTGACGTTAACATAAAAAATTGCTTGCTGATTTGTTTCTTCATTCTTAAGAAGCAGAATTTATGTAGAACCTAGTTAAATCTGAAGAGAAGACTGTCGCCAAATCATTCAACTCCACAAACAGATATATAGATGACTTTCTGTCTCTTAACAATCCTAAATTTGAATAGTGAGTGAATGTCATCTATACCGCTGAGCTTGAGATAAAAGATACGACTCATTGCTCAAATTCTGCTTCATTTTTAGATTTAAACATGAATTATAACGCCCACTAAAGGCTATATTTGAAACTTTATGACAAACGCAATTTTTCTATTGTCAATTTTCCTTTTCCATGCAACAATATACCTGCTTCTCCTGCTTGTGGTGTATTTGTTTCCCAATTAATACGCTATAGTAGAGCTTGTTTCCACTACAAGGAATTTCTACAACGAAGCAGGCTGCTTGTAAATAAATTGTTGATTTAGGGATATTGCAAGCCTATGCTTAACAAGGACCTCAAAAGTTTTATGGCCGTCATCATAGTATTGTTGATAAGTTTGATGTCTCTGTGTCCAGGATTGCCCTGGATATATGTGACGTCCAATAGTTCCGTGTTCCTTTCGCACAATTTTGATTACACACGCGTGGCGGGTGTAGCTAGCTAAACAGGAGGTGCTTACCCTTCTGGAGCACCCAGCCTAACTTCCCTGTTGAAATCCACGTGTCTAATCTAACTCGTCAGTTCCAAAGTTTTTACTTTGCTTCTGAATTGTGATTCGGAAACGGATTAGTGTTTGTTTTTGATACTTTCCATGTTCATATCGCAATCCAAAAAATAAACCGGATTAAAAACGTTGCAAAATGACAAATTTAGTCATACAAGTCCACATGATTTCCTATCAGCACTTTGTTTTTAGACGCCTCGGGGCGAAACCAAGATTGATAAACTTCTAAGATAGATAAATATTAGCTAGATCATTTCACTTGTTTCTTACATGGTAAACGATTTGTGACTAGTTTCTCAATGGTAAACATTATTTGTCTTGTTTCTCACTTGTAAACAATTTGTGACTAGTTTCCCACATGGTAAACATTATTTGACTAGTTTCCCACATAATAAACATTATTTGACTAGTTTCCCACATGGTAAACATTATTTGACTAGTTTCCCACATGGTAAACATTGTTTGACTAGTTTCCCACATGGTAAACATTGTTTGACTAGTTTCCCACATGGTAAACATTGTTTGACTAGTTTCCCACATGGTAAACATTATTTGACTAGTTTCCCACATGGTAAACATTATTTGACTAGTTTCCCACATGGTAAACATTGTTTGACTAGTTTCCCACATGGTAAACATTGTTTGACTAGTTTCCCACATGGTAAACATTATTTGACTAGTTTCCCACATGGTAAACATTATTTGACTAGTTTCCCACATAATAAACATTATTTGACTAGTTTCCCACATGGTAAACATTATTTGACTAGTTTCCCACATGGTAAACATTATTTGACTAGTTTCCCACATGGTAAACATTATTTGACTAGTTTCCCACATAATAAACATTATTTGACTAGTTTCCCACATAATAAACATTATTTGACTAGTTTCCCACATAATAAACATTATTTGACTAGTTTCCCACATAATAAACATTATTTGACTAGTTTCCCACATAATAAACATTATTTGACTAGTTTCCCACATAATAAACATTATTTGACTAGTTTCTCACATCAGTGGCAGGAAAAAGCGTCCGAAAAATTTGACAGTACGTTTGAAGAAATTTTGTTATTTTTTTTAGGGTAGTGTAATATAATAATATCTTTTCTTTTGTCTGATGTCGTTTGAATGATAACACTTTGAGTCCTAGATAGAGGAATAAAAGAAATCAATATGCACTTTAGTTGTGAATGATAAAACGTGTTAAGTTTGTCAACAAATCTTTTTCATGTTTGCTTTTGATTTCATGAGAATGCAAAAAAGGGAAAAGAATAATACACGTTATAATATGCAAATATTTAAAAAAAAATAAAAAGGAAGCGTGACAGAAAAGAGATATTCAATGAAAGCATTATATGAAGAATTAATCTTAAAAGACACAAAACATATTAAGAGGGGAGAGGAAAAATTGAAAACACTTTAACTTATATCGAAGCCTTTACATATTTTCGTTACAATCTTTGATGTTGCAACACTGTTTTATTTGTTTAAAATACCAAGTACTGTAGTAAGCATTTTCTGTAATGTTTTGTTCGTCATTTATTTAATCTACTGTTATAAATGCATGTACACTTAACGTATGATTGTTTCAACACAATACGTGTATATTGTGCAATTATATTTTTCAAAAAATATACTTTAATGAATCGTAAAGTACCCTAAATTGATTTCTTTCTCCCTTAAAACATAAAACCTTTGTCAAAGTTTCAATAAGATACAATGAGGTCACAGATACTTTGAGACACATTAAGTATCTGTGCTGTCTCAATAGTGTTTCGAAAACACTATCTCATACATGTTTACTTTACAGCAAAGAAAAATATAATAATCCTACAATCCCATGAGTGAAAAAGATTACATGTAATGGAAACTGAAAATCTATTCTAGTATATACATAAATACATTTATTATCGCCAATTTTTCCACATGGCGTTCATTTCTTAGATTCCCTTCAATTGTCGGGGTGAGATAGGGCGACCAAAACCTGGAGAAAATAAACTAGTTACCTAAAAATAACCAATTTTGAAGAAATATTTAGCAATAGCAAATGAAAATATTAATAATAATGATGAAAGATGGTACTAAAATACTTTGCCAGACTAGAACCATAGTTAATAATACAAACAAACAAAAACAACATAGTAATCAATGTTCAAATAACAATTTACTAAAAGCAACTAAATTTAAACAGTTACTGACAAATTTAGTTTTATACGTGAACGTCCATCAAGAAAGTGAGATCATGTTCTACTAAAGGAAACTTTCGTTATCTTTGGTCTGGTCTTACTCTAATCGGTCATTATTATACCTGCAATACACAAAAGTGCATTCCAAAGCAAGTAATTAGAAATAACTGACCGACATTAATTTTTTTTAAATAATCTGTCGGTCGATTAAATAAATGCAAATTGATGATTAGGGCCAAGAATGTATTATTTCACTATAATTTTGGGGTAAGTAATGACACAACGAATGAAATGGATGTATAAGGCCGCAGATTTATTAATTAAACGATAAGTAAACTTTACAAGCAACAGAATCTGGCAAGTTAGCGTAATAATGAATAATTGCTGAAAATATGTAGAACTTGCTGTCTGTCAGCCCAACTGCAGCTGGGCGCATACGGACAGACAGCCAAACAGTTTCCAGGGAATCCAGGCAAACAAAATGACCCTTGGGAGCTACACCAAGCAGTCAAAACCAACCAAAGTTGTCCCTTGGGTGTTACGTACCAAGCAGACTGGATCAGCAATTATAGTTAGCTCTCTTGGGAAGAACCAAGAGAATATCACCCCCTGGGAGTCCAGGCAGATTTATAAGGACACGGTTATGAGTTATGTTATTAGTTGCCAGCATTAGTTATGAGTTGCAAGAATTCTGCCAACGCGAATAACTTATCTGCGACAGTGAGTATAAACTGATACAATGATGATCAAACAGTCACAAATGTAAAGAACACGAAGTACTAGGAATTCATTCTGTGCATCTGTACTGATGACAATTACTCTGTCAATCTCTCCATACTTTTCTGCCTGTAGTTACCAGAATATCTGCAGTATAAACAAAACAAGCAGCAGAATTTTGTATAAAACATGTAATTACAACATAATAACAAATAAGATAAATTGGGTGGGAGGGAGGGAAATTTGTTTCCACTAAAACAGTTCTGGTGGTTGATATCACAATGGCCGAAATCGCATGAGTGAAAGCAATGACAAATTGAATTGTGGGACATCTGACCCAGAAACTATTTTTTATGGGGAACGGGAGATAACTCCCAAAATAAGGAAATAAATTGGTCTAACCCCAGCGGTGTTAAACGGTATTATTTCACTATAATTTTGGGGTAAGTAATGACACAACGAATGAAATGGATGTATAAGGCCGCAGATTTATTAATTAAACGATAAGTAAACTTTACAAGCAACAGAATCTGGCAAGTTAGCGTAATAATGAATAATTGCTGAAAATATGTAGAACTTGCTGTCTGTCAGCCCAACTGCAGCTGGGCGCATACGGACAGACAGCCAAACAGTTTCCAGGGAATCCAGGCAAACAAAATGACCCTTGGGAGCTACACCAAGCAGTCAAAACCAACCAAAGTTGTCCCTTGGGTGTTACGTACCAAGCAGACTGGATCAGCAATTATAGTTAGCTCTCTTGGGAAGAACCAAGAGAATATCACCCCCTGGGAGTCCAGGCAGATTTATAAGGACACGGTTATGAGTTATGTTATGAGTTGCCAGCATTAGTTATGAGTTGCAAGAATTCTGCCACTAAGAAATCTATATTTCTGCCCCAATTCTTGCGGTAGTTATTACGGTAATACCTTATTTGGTATAGTAAGTAATAAAGACTGGTTTACATGTATATAACCGAATCTGGTGACAGTGAAGAAGGGTGCTTAACAAACTTTTCCAATGCACCTTGAATGGTTGTGATAAAGATGTCATTACCAATGTCCGACAAATGGACACCATCATGTCTATAAAGTGCTGGAGAGTTATGTGTGATTTCATTATGATAAATTACTCTACCGCCTGCAACTTGGAGAGTTACTTCTCTGCCTTTCCTATTAACCCTTGCCCTGGCTTTTTCAATAGCGGGAATGCTACGGGCACCATACCAAAACAGGCGAGGCAATATATCTGACCATATAATAACAGTTCGTGGAAAAAGCTCATGTATGAGTCTGAGGTCAGAACTAACTGTGCGGTAAAGTGTATGACAAGGTGTATTTACCAAATCATTAGAACCCAAATGTATAAGTATAATGGATGGGGCATTACATTGCTGATTGCGTGTTAATTGTTTAATTTTAGGCACCAACTCCGGCCATTTCATTCCGCGTATACCCACCCACCTTATTGCTACCCCAATATTTTCCAGCTTGAGATTATTTCCCAGGCGATTTGCTGCTCTACGAGCCGCCCAATATATAATTGAACTACCAATTATCCATGTTTCTACAATGAAAATATCAAATCTAATTTTAAAACAGTTAAATACAAGTATTAAGACAAAGGCAAATTGTTAAAATTATGTATATATACATGTATACTTATACCTATCTGGTACAATTAATAATAATATGGGAGAACAAACTTAAAACCCGTGTTATTTATTACTGGGGCAAACATTTCAGGGTTAATTCTGATATATGATTTATAACAGGTAGATGTCCACCTACCCATTGCTTGAATTTGTCACTAGGTACACTGTTCAATGAACAGGACGTTGCTGCACCCAATCTCATACTATGGGACTTGAAATTTTCTGGGGGAATATTGACATAATTCAATGCTTTGGTTAGCACTGCAGTGAATTGATATCTAGTCATAGGCAAACAATTACTATGACAAAACAGCTGATCACTTCCTGTAGGACGACAAGCTAGAAACTGTGTGATAGCCCTAACTGGGCACAAAAGAGGATTTCTAGATGCGCTGATTAAAAGAGTATTGCCTTTTCCAATCTGATCAGTTTTGGAATACCTGATGAACAAAATTATGTGATGGTGGTTAACTGAGATATCATTGACTTGGAGAGTCCTGTCGGGTTGATGTTTGTGACCGACAAGTTCGCCCACACGTAGAAACCCAAAGAATGCCAGCATAAAGGCAGCCCGAAATAATCTAGTTTCATAAGGCGATGAACAAACAAAATCCAACGCAGGTGAAATTTTTTGTAATATATCAAATGTTATAGGCCTACGAACATCTGGCTTGTATGAATTGCGCTTATAACCCAGTGCGACTTTCTGCACTACAAAATCCTTTGTGGGATCTGGTAAATGTCTGACTTTATGATAAAAACTTAACGCAGATAAATATGTTTGTGTTGTTTTTGACGACAAACCATTCAAGGACGAATATGCTATATAACGCAGTATATGATTAACAGTAATAGGCCATTTCAAATGAAAACCGTATGAGTTGAGAAAGTTCTTAAATGACTGCACGGCATTGGCATAAACAATGTGAGTGCTCTCAGCCAAACTTGCATCCAATAAATGAGAAACTTCTATGTCAATGTCAACCATAGATGGGATGGAATTTGGTATGGCTCGCTTTCTGCCTCTGGTGCTAACTGTCTGAATCTGTCCCACTGCTGTCTCGAAAGAGAATCACAAATACCATTATCATTTGATGGAATATGTTCAGACTTGAAAACAATATTAAAACGTAAACAGTACAATACAAATGGTCTGACCAATTTCATGATAATATCACATTTGGAAGTCTGTGAATTAATTATACTAACTACACCCATGTTATCACACTTAAAGATAACCCTTTTATTTGCCAATAAATCGCCCCATAAACAAACAGAAACCAATATTGGAAAAAATTCTAGAAGTTTAATATTTCTTGTCAAACCAGTCTCATGCCATTTCTGTGGCCATTGTGCACAGGCCCACTTGCCCTGAAAATAGACACCTAAACCAGAATCCAATTCCCCACTATCAGAATATAACTTGATATTCACACTTGGGTCCCACTCTGAAGCTGGAAACAGAACAGTGCCATTAAAACCATTAAAAAATTGACACCAAGCCTGAATGTCCAACTTAATCTGATTTGTAATACGTAGGTAGTGATGCGGTTTAGATAAACCAGCAATAGAGTCAATGAGGCGCCTACAAAATGCTCTCCCTGGGCGAACTGCTCTGCAGGCAAAATTGAGAGAACCAATAAGTGACTGCATTTCCCTTAAAGTGATTTTATGCTTACGTAATACCCGAGTAAGCTTGTGACGTATCTCGTTGACTTTCTCTTCCGGAATGCGTACCATCATAAAATTCGTATCAATCTCCAACCCCAAGAATGTAATGACGGTTGACGGAAACTGTGTCTTATCATGAGCTATTGGAACCCCAATAGTTTCACAAGTTTGTAAAAATGTATCCAATAACTGATAACAATCCTGGGATTGTGGTGCTCCCCCAAACAAGAAGTCATCCAAATAGTGAATGATATTAGACGATTGTGCCTTATGAGCCACTAACCATTCCAAACAACCAGCAAATTTTTCAAAATGACTACAGCTAACTGAGCAGCCAAAAGGTAAACACTTATCAAAATAAAAATAACCATTTAATGAGAACCCCAGCAAGTCAAAATCACCGGCCATATAGGAAGCAAACGAAATGCTGATTTGATATCAGTTTTCGCTAATAAAGAGCCCTTGCCCAACTTAAAGACCATGTCTATTGCCTGATCAAAATTTGTATATTTGACACTGCACAATTCCTGGGGGATATGATCATTAACAGAGTCATTTTGAGGATATGATAAGTGATGAATAAGACGAAATTCTCCATATTGTTTTTTGGGGACAAGTCCTAATGGGGAAATGCGCAAATTATCCATTGGCTTATATAAAAATGGACCCGCTACCCGACCAAGTGAAACTTCTTTATTAACTTTCTCTAAAGCTATGTGTGGGTTAGTGGCAACCGATTTAAGATTTTTACTCTCCATAGGGACATGTGGACCTTGAAATTGAAGCGGAAATCCATATTCAAAACCTGAAATTATAAAATTGTATGTTTCTGGGTGTGGATAGTGTTTAAGTTCATGCTTCAAAACGTCAATTTTGATTGGGGAATGGCCGAGGCTGAATCTTTGTTGTTTTATTTTGTGTAGATTGCTGCTGTTTGAGACGAAAATTACAATTTAAAACTGTGTGCCTGTTATGACAAGAACTGCATAAATGGGCATATTTGCAGTTTTTAAATGTACAATTTCCTTTATTGTATGCAATACATATATTGCGACTTGCTTGAGGGGTAGAATTAACATTAGTCTTACTTTGACCTGTAATTTGATGTGCATTTTGGTTGGGGTTGTAGGCAGGGGTCATGACCTTAAGCCATAAATTAGAATTTATGACACCCCATGGTAACGTGGGAGATTGAGACATGCGTGCACGGAACTGCTCATCATATGTTCTCCAACCAAACGGGACACATTTATTGGAAGCAGATCTGATAGTACTAACATACTGAAGCATCTCCTGTACTTTGTGAGGGTATTTTTGGAGATAAATTGACATATAAATCATAAAAGCATCTGTCCAGCGCTCAATAGATTGTATTTTTTCTTTGCAAACCTGTGGTCGAGCTTCAATACTGCCATTAGAATTAATGACAATCGGTGTATTGGCACAAAATTCAGCTAAATCTGAATTACCTTTGAGCATGAGGGAAAGATTTATGTACTCGTGGCTCCATATCTTTAGCTTAATATTGTGTGGGATGTGGGAGGATATATTGTCAGACTCGATAGGAATCAGATTTATTTGAGTTCCAGACCCCCAACCCCCCGTGTTGAACCCCTCACACATATTACTCATCATACCTATGGAGGCACTAGCAGGCGGATGGACCAAACTAGTGCTACTGGTACAGCTTTGGCATGCTAGGTGTTGAGCTGGCACATCCTGAGCTGGTAGTGGTACACATGGTTGGCCATTCAATGGTGGAACAATCTGTTCATCAAGGGGTCTATGGTTTTGGTTTTCTTCATCCATCGTGTCCTCCGTCTGTGTATCTCGTGTCAACGTTATACACGTGGTTGATGCCGGCGTAGACGAGTGGGCTGGCATGGGCCGAGGGGCTGGCTGGGAGATGTCCGCACTTAGACTTTGTGTCCTTTTTGGGCGTCTGGTGTTATTGTTACGACTTTTTTCAATGTTATTAGTAGTTTGAATGCTACGACCAGTTGCTGGTGCGGTGGCCTGCGTTGGCTGTGAGACCCCTCCACTCACCCTTTCTGTTTCATTATGTTCTAGTCGCCGTCTTTTGTTTGTGTCACGGCTTGTTGAGATGTTCCTTCTACTCTGACGTGTCTTCGTCCTGCCCCTCGTATCCATAATTATCTATATGATCTTAAATTTGTTTCCACTAAAACAGTTCTGGTGGTTGATATCACAATGGCCGAAATCGCATGAGTGAAAGCAATGACAAATTGAATTGTGGGACATCTGACCCAGAAACTATTTTTTATGGGGAACGGGAGATAACTCCCAAAATAAGGAAATAAATTGGTCTAACCCCAGCGGTGTTAAACGGTATTATGAATAACATACTCTTGATCATAGAGGACAAATGAATAATGTTTACATTCAGATGTTTTGATTGTCGCATACATCACTTTCCACTTAACCATCAACAATGCCAGTATAATTCTTGAATGTGACATCCAAAACGTTAACCAGACCACCTCAAGTGACCAGAACATATACGATCTGAAATAAAAACAACGATTAAAATGTCATTTTAAACAGCAATATACTGGCTGGCACAGACATACAGAAGTGCCAATTTCATTATGTTCATTAAATCAATTCATTTTATTCTACTGTTTATTTAGATATTAAAATTGAAAAACAATATAATTGTTGACTCAGGGATATTGCAAGCCTAGGCTTATCAAGGCCCTCAAAAAGTTTTATGGCCGCATCACAGTATTGTTGACAAGTTTGATGTCTCTGTGTCCAGAGTTTCCCTGGATATTTTTGACGTCTCATAGTCCCATGTTCCTTTCACACAATTTTGATTACACACGTGGCGGGTGTAGTTAGCTAAACAGGAGGTGCTTACCCTTCCGGAGCACCCGGCCTCACTTCCCTAGTGGAAGTTCACGTGTATAACCTAACTTGTCAGTTCCAAAGTTTTTACTTTGCTTCTGGAATGTGGTTCGGATATGGATTAGTATGTTTGTTTTTTATACAATGCCCTAAAAGAATTTATATATACCCAGCTTTTACAATGAAGAGCAATACCCATCATAAAATGTAAATAAAATCCTATATTCACGTCAAAACATTGGTTTTTTATCAAATCTGAATATCAAAAACGAAGGAAAAAGTTTTAAAACTGACATATTAAGTAAAACAATGTTGAATTGTTACTGATGAACAAACGCTTACTTTTGGATGTTGTTAGCTGTAAAGAAGATTTCATTGTGACTGACAATATGAACACTTCCAATGAATCACACCGGAAATGGTAGACAATTTCATTTACATTTTTAGCCATCGCTTAAAGTATTGCTTTAGGTGGATTTGGTTTCTATAATTTTGTCATTTTAACATCTTAAAAATATTGGTTTCCATAAATTTTGGCCCAAGCGCTACGCAAGAGAAATTTTATTTCGAAACGATCGTCTAGTGCTGTTAAAATTAAAACACCTTTGGTAATAATAAGCAGCGATCCTCGTCTATTGAACATTTTTCAGAACCTTCAAATTCACTGAATTATTTATTATTAAAACTTACATTGTAAAATTGTATGTTTGAATTTTTAATTTTATTGTATTTCTATCTTACTTTTCATTTCAAATAGATTCAATGTTATAATTAACATAATATCTAATCCCAAAACAATTATTTTCATTTCAAAAGTATGCAGTCGACATCACACTTCCATCATTTGAATTGTACATTTAACTTAGACCTATACACCAGTGTTTGCATGTTTCCTCTTGAGGTTAGAACTGTTGAAACTTTCAATTTTTTCAACCATTTGCATTTGAATAGAATGCAACTTCTATGTTAAGTGATGTTAATTTCCTTGGTATTGATGGCGCTTAGATGCAATATAGATTTCAGTTATTACCCAGGCCCCGGTTTCACAATCATTCCTTAGCTAAGATTTTCCTTAACTTAAATCTTGCAAAATTTAAAATCTTCATAATTTTGTTAATTGTCAAGAGATTCAGGAATTTAGATGTTAATTTTAAGATCACATCAAGATTACCACACTTGCATTTAGTTTTGACAAAAATATTCACCAGCAGTTTCAAAAAGAGATTGCAAAAATTTGCTAAATTTAAGTTAAGGAAAATCTTAGCTAAGGAATGATTGTGAAACCGGGGCCAGATGATTGTGAGGTATGTGATTATATGATGGTTAACTATTTGTTTTACATTATTAAGCCATAGTTCTAGTCCATCAAACAGTATTTAACGCCTTTTTTATTTGATTATTTTTTCTATTTGGAACGACAGGTAGGTAAATAATTGATACCAAAACATTAAAACAGAAAGTTCTGGTGGGAAAAAGACAAAAAATAGACGTGTTTAAGACATACAACTTATTAATCAAAACAGTTGGCGAATAGTTGATTTTATTCAATATCTTCATCTTTACAGTCACTTTATTACACTTGACCACCCATCTGCAAAAACGACCCTTAGGGGAGATAATGAAAAAAAAAATAATAATAAAGGTGAAATTACTCTAGAGAAATGATTTAAAAAAATACAAAGCCATGTTTTAATAACTTTAAACATTATATTTCTTTTTTATTTGATGTTTTTATTAAGTTTGGGTTGTTCTTATGGCCTTTTCGTGTACGTAACGGCACTTGAATTCAATTAAAACATGACATCCCAGCTTGTAAGTTTAAAAGTATTGTAAAAAGATAATAATAAATAATTATTATCTGGCATAGATTCCGTCAAAGATGCAGCAAAATCTGGCAGACCTGTGACTGTACCAGGCAGGCAAGGCAAAATTCAGGGAGTTAATTGAAAGTGATGACAGATACACAATTCGTGAAATTGCCAAACTGTTGGCATATCATTATCGCGGTTGCATTTTATTTTGAAATGTATTTTGAAAGTGCGAAAGATTGGATGGATGCCCCGAATAGTGGCAGATGACCATAAATTCGTACGATTGCAAAATTATAAGCAATTGCACAAAATGTTTCCCAAAATAGACAATTTGCAAACAGTGTTTCTGGACACGAACATGGATTCACTATTTCGAATCATCAAATACATCTGAGCTTGTGAAGGGATTTTTGAAGAATACCTTCTTGCCGCATCCACCATACTGTCCAGGTCCAGTCCGATGCGACTTTTTCCTATTTCCAAAAAAAGTTCTTATCTAGTCGTCGTTACACGTCTGGACAAGCCCTTTGCTCAACCTTCAGAGGTCTACCTACATCAATGTTTCGTCGCGCATTTTAGGAATGGATTCAGAGATTGATAGTATTATTTCAAACCGCAGAGAATACCCTGAAAGAATCATTTTCATTTCATTATTTGATTCGAATACTTTTGACAATCCTACAATAAAGTGAATACGCATTTCATATCAAACAGTCCCGTTTGCATTTCCTGGTATGTTTAAAAGAAAAAATTTAAAAAAAACCTCGTATATCTGCTGTTTTATTTATCTTCTAGATCGTTATTAAGGTTAATTAAAAGTATGCAGGAAAACATCTTTGATAGATAAAGTGGTTTAAGTAGCGAATGTGATTATTTATAGGTTTATATCTCCGATTTTCAAGACACTCGTTTAGTTGGATATATAGCGAAGATTGTTTTGTCGTTATCAAGAATATAGAGGAAGAGATAGAATAAAGATCGCAAGCATGAATAAAAATGTAAGATGTGAGACCATATTGTTGATATTTATAGCCGGTAGCGTCTGAAATAAAGAAATGGAACTGGTGAGTTAGATTTCCTCCTCTTTGGATGTTTCAATGACTCCTACGTTTGTGATATGTAAAATTTCAAGGCAATTAAGACCTAAGTTGGCATTTAGTGGGAATGACATTAAATTGTTAATAACTATGTTTTATGTCTCAACTTGAAGAGGAATAAATATCATTCATTGAAACCATTGAATTACCATGTAATGTAGTGTATTAGAAGGATATATTTTTATGTTAAATACTGACAATTCAATAAAGGGTTGCTTAATTGTATGAACTATAGCAACCTCTGGATAGACAAATGAGTGCTTCTTTGCCTATGAATTTGACCTTGTGGTCTTTAGCATCAAACTTTAATTGCGTATGCAAACATATTGTCCCGTGTTGGTATACATTTTGTGTCAAGTTTGATCAAAGTCCATTCATAGCTGTCGAAGTAAAGAATAACAATATGGTACGGATGAATAGACGGACATGACGATTCATATATCCCCCCCTAAACTTCGATTACGGGAGAATAAACTTTACAAATATAGCAATAGGTCAATACTCTTTCCAATGATGTCCTTTTTATAAATCGAAAACATGTCTGTCATAATTAAGAGTATGATAAAGTACTACATCTTCATGAAACCTTAGTGTCTAGAATGTTATTTACAAAATGAATGAATAAATGAATTATTGTTTTAAGCCGCATCATCATTATTTCAGCTATTCGCTTCTTGTTATTTACAAAACATAAGTACTCAAAATAGCATCAAACAATGTATATGTTCTAGATTTTTGCTTAAAAGCCAGAAAATAAAATACAGATACCTCTCCATTGAATCGACCTAATTCCTGAAGAATAGACACTAAGCAGAGCCAGATGTGCACAAGAGAAATTAATAATTAGATCTTAGGCATAAAATTAAATATTTTATCTTAATTTTAACAGCCTTTGTTCAAACCGTTTTGGCTTAAAACACATACATATAGCAAAAATAAATGCATGAATACCAATTAAAAAGCCACTAAATCAGCCAAACCAATATACACATATATTGATTATTAAATACATTTTGCTAATCAGCATGCATAATCTGGTCACATGACCAATAAACGGCAACCATCTTTGAATCTGCAACACAGCACTGTATACTTATGCTTAGTTTGAATCAAATCTCTTCAGTAGTTTAGGAGGATTTGTGGATATAAGTTCTCCGGACAGACAGCGGACAACGACAAACGCTTTAGTCCCATCCGATTTCAACGACTGGGGACTAATAAGCCAAAACAATATGTACGTATATTGATTATTGAAGACCTTTAGCTTTTGTGCTTGGAAACATTCTTAGCCATTTTGATTACTTTGAACATATATGGCGATACAATACTTTATTACATACAGTATATTTAAATAGAACAATTTGAATGCGAAAATATGATGTAAACTCGAACTTTTGATAAATCCAAAAGTCTCATATGTTTGGTTCAATGATAATAAAAGCGGTGAAATAACACATTCTCCATATGATATTAACCATATAACGTTTAAATGAAGCAATAAAGAACACCTTGATGTTTTAGTAATGCTCTGTATTTATCATTATACAATTTATCCATTTTACAATTAAGACGTTAAATCGGAAATACAGCTCAAAGCGATTTAATATCGATATTGTCATGTACTATTAAAAATAAAACCGCTATGTATCCAAATATAATGGTCACGTTTTATGACGAATTACATTGATTGTTGTGTTATTTCATTTGCCTCTCCGTTGCGGGGGAAAATAAACACAAGCTTACTTTTTAGTGATCTGATAATAAACATGGTCTATTCCGCATGAACAATATCGTTACTTCATGAAAGATTGATTGCTAGAATGTTTGACTTTTTCAACCTAATCAAGATTGTGTTCCATCTCCACCAGCTGAACCTGGTAAATATTTGCAAAAAAGACCATTGCTTTTCCTTTTGATGATCTAATAATTTTTTAACTATAAAATTTACCACAGACAGTGACAGAGATTACATGGTTACGAACTACATGAACCTCACTAATCTGAAGTATCTCATTCTTATCGTATAGTTTTCACTTACAATACCGCTGAATATGCAAGGCTAGGGGCATCTAGACCCTTAATGTAGAATGCGCTGAAGGGCATACACTTAAGATTCATCGTAGTTAATGTGTCGAGTTACTAACCCACCTCTAAGTATTTCTATACAGCGCATTAGTTTCCTTGAAACGTAGTACATATTGCTGCATTTTACCAAACTATTTTTCTAACATGATTGAAAATATTTTTTAAATTTATAAATTACAGTCCAGTGTCATAGATTAGGTCATGTATTTATCCCAGCCATTTTAGTGCGGTACATATTCAAGAACATATTTTATTCGTGACATATTCATATTTTAAGAGGCTTTAAAATTAAAAAGAAAGAATAAAGATAATATATTTAAACACATTATCATGACTTTTTTATACATAGACAGATGCAGATATGTGAAAAACATACAAATCAATGTCCATGTGTTTGAAGTCTTAATTATGCATAAACTTATAATTTTAACAACCGTTTACGTTTAAGCTGACTATACGCTAAATTAGAAACTTATTTTGACATCATATTGTCTATGTCGGTGTCGACCAGAAAGGTTTTGTTTGGATTCTATTAAAAAAATAAGGTTTTTAGTTTTTTAACATAAATCTAAAAACCAACAAAATTTTCGTTTATAAACTGGTAAATTAAAGACTAATTTATAATCTTCTTAGGAAATGAAATAAATACAGATCTCTGGTGGATTTTTTTATTAGCATTTCTAATAAAATAACAAATATGAACATCTGTCAAAATGAATGAAAATTTAAACATGCATTAGTTTTATTAGTTTTTTAATAGTGTCATTGAGTCCAGAGTATAGTTTCATTGATTTCAATAATTTCAGATGCCAACTATGTTGTCGATGCGATTATTAATTTGAGACCATCTCTAATGAAACTGGAGATGATAAATCTTTTGGTCGATATTTTTGTGGCACGTGTTTCATAGTCTTACATAATATAATAACATGAATAATATGGTCAAGTGTTTTCCACGAAATGAACAATAAAGGAAAACTGCAAAAAGAACTTAAAGGTTGATAATTTTACAAACCAATCCGTTTCTAAAGTTTAACAAAAACCCTGGAAGTGAGACCGGGTATTCCGGATGGGTAAGCATCTACTGCTTAGCTAGCTACATTCTCAAACTTTAGAATGAAAGGAACATGACACTATGGGTTGTCAAATATATCTAGGGTAATTTTGGATACCTAGACATACGTCTTAACAACAATACTGTATTGAAAGCAACCGCCGTCACCAAACAGCAGCCAGAATAGGTATATTGCGTTTAACTAGTATTTAAATTTCAAGAAAGAACTTTACATTCCTATTGGTGAACAAATGTAAATATGTTTTCGTTACTATTGATTGTTTGAGTAAAAAGTCCATTTCAAACCTAACACGGTTTTTTTTTAAATAAAAAAATGTTCATTAGATATGAGGATAGTTTCCTGTTGCGTGTTGTTGAACTATATTCGGTCTTTGGAGTGTAAGGACATGTTACGTGAACGTGATTCTGAATCAAATAGTTACGTCTACCATTACTACAATAAGGTTTATTTGTCATTAACGGAAAAATATTTCACGAATGCAGTCTCAACTTCTCTATATCTTAATATAAACGTGGGAGAAACGTTTTATCTCTGAAATTATCTTCCACAAAAGTCTGGAAGTGTTGGTTTCTTAATGTGCAATAAAGCGCAGAATTAATCTATTTGTTTATACCACAGCACATGTTACGTTATAACATTCACAAATTAAAGCCAATAAATCTGCATTATATTAAATGAAGAAACAGGATAACCTAATATTATTTGGTCTTTACATTGTTTGCACGAGAAATAATAAGATATCACTAAATGCGATATATAACGGTCTTGGCACACGGTTAAACAATTTTTTTATCTGATTAAATATGAATACAATATTGTCCTTAATCCACTGTAGTATCCAGTGTTGAATTCGCCGACAAAATCGAAAACACTTAGTACTTGAGCAACAGTTTATGGAGTAAGACCTTAAACTACCCCCAGCAGAGGTCTTCCAAGGAAATACATACACGATATAAATGTCTAGGACTTGGGTATTATCTCAAGATAATGCTTTTTATAACATCAACGCACATTCACGTTATTATTACCAGCTAACAGCAGACCAAAAACACCTTAAGCTTAAGTTATTTTCAGTGAGGGATTCTATGGTAATGTAAAATCGGTAAGAAATCACTTGCAATGATACAATTGAAGAAGAGCAACGATATACAAAAATCTATTTTAGAAAAGTCGATGTGATGTTTTTTCTAGTAATGAAAACATCATCAAAGTCTCCTATGCAATTGGAACCTCATCATCTATGCCGATCAAATTTACATCATTAGTATATGGTATTATCCAACTAATATTTTTCCAAAATAATGAGAATACAAAACATAAAACTTGCATGTTTTCTTAAATATCATATAAATGCAGGTGATCTTCGTTCATTTTTAAGGAAAATAAGGTTAATTTTTATTTTCAATTTTGCGTTTTTATGAACATATGGTTGCCCAAACATTGATGGGAAAAATACTTTACTGTATTAATGGACTTTATGTTTTGTCAGAAAACCCATTTCTTAGCGAGAACCTTTCCTTTTTATTTAATGTATAATAAATGATCCTAGTACATGTATATGTTATCTTTACCTGTCTTGTTCGAATGCTTCATGTTTTTTGGTGCAATGGATGTTTTTTCGTTATAATTTTTTCTTATGTTTTATCACTCGTCAAGCTAAGACATATAGCAAACCTATTTACAATTAAATGACATTCCTTTTAAATGCATGACTTTCTTAATTGCTTTTATATATTGACATAGACCAATTCTGGACTGTTTAATGTACCACTTCAATGAAACAGCAATGATGAGGTTTATATACAACAATTCCATTTCCTTCTTGTTCTCTTATATTTTAGATTTGACGCAATGATTTGGTCTACAGCTTTCATCTACTATTAACCTTTGCATCATTTACTTGCTTTTCCCATTAGGATTTTTGCTGTTAACGCTGTTAAGAAAAACGAATGTTGTCTTTTAAAACTGTCTGTAAATGCATTTATACACACATAGTTTATCCAACATTTATTTGATAAAACTTATTTTGCAATATCTATTAAAATGACTGTTTCGCGTGGTTTTTAAAGGACCTGAAGGATGCTTTTATTTTAGTTGATTTAATCAACATTTAAACGATAAATAATCTGAACAAGTTTCGTCAAAACCTAATCAATTCCACAAGGTTCATCATCCGAAACCTATTGGAGATGCCGACGCCGTAATATTACCTATATGTCATCTGTGCAATCTTGAAGGTGCTACAAAAACAGAAAAACCAAAATCATCATTTTCAGAATGGATCCTCAGCTCCTACTGAAAATAATATCAAATGGATGAAAGGGTCATTGTATATATTCAAGTTGTGATTCAATGTGACATTATATAGTTTACGTAGTGTATACCACTTCACTCACATAATCGTATTAGGTGGCGAATTGGAAACTGATTATTATAACTGATTAACAGTTATCATCATTATAAAAGTGATATGTCAACTCCGCTTTAAGCTTGTATGAATGTTTAATGTTTAGGATTTCAAAGTATGTCCCTTCAGTTTTGTAACTAGATTAATACCGTGGAAGCAATTATAAAATTTAAAGTAATGAAGAATTTTTGATGGACAAGAACCGTAACTAATAAATTAAACATAATCAAAAAAGGAAGGGCATTTTTGGAAAGGAAAGTTGAATCACATGTTCAGATATATTATAAATGGTGAATACATATTTCAAATATTCCTAAAAAAAATTAGGTATACTCCCTCATGCAAAGTAATTCCTTAGCTAAATTTGGTAAATTATTTTTGGTCCTTTGGGTATCTTTTCAACATCTTGAAAACAATTTTGGTCCAAGCACTACTGATGAGGAATTGTACATGTATTTCGAAACGGTCGTCTAGTGCTGAAAATTAAAACTGGTATAATATATAATTGATTCAAATCCAATCAGTCCAGAAAATCAAACTTTTGAATATTTAGCACAAAAATAAATGAATGTATGGATCAATCTGGTCTTAAACCAGCGTGTGGTATGCAATAACATTTACAAATTAAGATGTTATCTCTGTCTGCAGGATTACCCTTGGTATCTTTAACGTACCAAAGATTTATATTTCTTTCACTCTCAATTTTGATTCAAAACGTGACGGGCGTACCTAGTTAAACAGAATGCGCCTACCCTTCTAAAGTACCCGGCCCACTTCCCTGATGAAAGTTCATGTGTTTAACCTGTCAGTTTAAAAAAATGATTTTGTTTTTAAAATTTCAATTTGGACATACTAGTCAATTGTTACTGATATACTTATCACAGGTAATTAACGCCTACCATAGACTTGGTCATAAATCCGCGTCTCTAGATCTGTCACTGTCTATGGATTTGGTAATCCCTAATTACTCATCCTATAACTGCCGATTAACAAACAAATCATCACTTTCTATCCGTTATCAATTTTCAAAGGACAAACTAGTGTTTGACATTTCAGTAAAACCACGAATTAACGTTCCAACGATATTTTTTGCCGATTCCACGAAAATTGGGCCCAACGAAAATAAAACCATTCACAGTAGATTAATATGTTTGTTTTTTGCTTATCTACATTAGAACAAGATATTAAGTTTTGGTTGCTTTTAAGTTATCTGCATGGAAATTGTACAATAAACAATAGGAAAGAGTGACCAATTATTACAGTACAGGAATGCTCTCGGCAAACAGTTACTGTGATAAAGAATAGGAAACAATAAAAATAAATCTAAATAGCAGAAAAAAAGATAGGCCAAATCAAACATGTTTGGACGACTGATTAAAATTTAATGTCGTTTCCAGACGCTTTTAGTAAAAACAAAATACACCTTCCTTATAAAATGTAAATGGCTCCAATGAATAGTGTCTCATTTCCACCAGCATTTTAGTTGTTAACACATAAATTACTTACTATCGAAATGCAAACCCTGCTTTCAACTGCATTAAATATTTCAGATGGCATCAAACACTTAACGTAATGTGTGTTTACATAGTACCACGTCACACTTCTTTAAAACAAAAGTTTGCAAATAAATAACAGAAAGTTCAGTAAGCTTGACAGGAGATGTAATTTTCACTAACTTGAGCCTTATTATAACAGACCTACTACGCGCAGTCTTATGTTATACATTAATAAACTGAATAAAATAAGAAAAAAACACTTATTAATTGCATGTAGCATTTGCGGTAAATATTACAATGTGGAATTTATTAACAAAGTATAGTATATATAACTAACATAAAATTAGACAGGGGCGTAGCTAACTATGAGGCAACCGAGGCAACTGCCTCGGTAAAAGTTAGAAAGTATATTATATTTTTTACAGAAACACAAAAAATTAGAAAAGGATAAAAATAATTTATAGAGACAGATATACTAGTAGTTAGTAAATATGATAAACTGCTGTATTTCCGATGACTGACTTAATGAAAATCTCCAGTAAAACTTGAGTTACTATGTTGTTTTATTTGTTCAACTGTATGTACAATGTTCGGTTTAGTCAAAGTTTTGCTTTGCCTTTTTGACAATGTTTATATTTATAAGCACGGGGTGATATGTTTGTATTTAAATTTATAAGTTTTTTTATATTTATTAATATCATTTAACTGCAAGTGTCACTTTCAGGTGTTGCCAGAAAGCACTATTTATTGCCATTATTTTATTTTTTGGGGAAGCATGCCCCTGGACCCCCTACTTCTATTTTTGCCTCGGTTGTAATTGGGTCCTATCTACGCCCCTGTTAGATAAAGTTGATACTATACAATAGAAACTTAAACTATTACAAAATAAAAAAAACCCTTTTATTGTTCTTTCTTTGAACTTAAAACACTCACACACATACAATTACAACTGTTATATTAACTATTATATATCAACTACTAGTATACCATTTTTCCACAAAAGGAATTATCTGTCAAACAGTATATATTTAATCATCGTGTATCCAAACTCTTTCCTTAGCTAATTTTTAAAAATATATTTGATTCTTTGTGTATCTTTTCGACATTTCGAAAACAATTTCGGTTTCATAAGTTTGGTCCAAGCACTACTGATGAGGAATTGTATTCCGAAACGGCCGTCTAGTATTGTAATATTAAAACCTGTATAATATATAAACTGACAAAAGTATTCCATCGATAATTTTTTATGATTTTGCTTGTTCGTATACGTATCAACGATTTCATTCGTAAAAAGAAAATATGAAATAATTACATGTATATTTTAATCGTTTATCAATAAACATTTTCGTGTGTTGATTTCGAAAAATATTAGTCACAGTGTGTTAAAGAAATTAAGTCTTAAGTTTATCCGACCCTGTATAAATTATTATTTTCTATTGTAGTCTACCGATCACTGTAGATGTGTGTACACATCGACAAAATTCTGGTCACTGAGGCAATAGTAGTTCTGGACGAGAAACTACAAACACACGTGCTTTCCGTCAAACAAACCCGTTCCTATTTCATTCATTTCAATCCAATGTAAACCGTATTATGTCACTAACACACTTATCATCTCACAAAATCATTTTAAAGACTAATCTGAATACATGTACACAGCGACATAAAATTGACGGCTGGACTGAGAGAAGTTACGTTCTGTGTGTCAAAAAATAATCGCTTTAAGAACGATATACTCTTGTTGAAAACCATCGTTTCAATGTCATCACATCTTTTCTTGTATCAATTCTGTCATGTTATGATAAATTATCCAAGAAACAACCATTGACGTTGATCAAGGGAAATAACTCTCATGAGAAGACAGGGAATTGGTCTGTATGGATTTAATGTCACTACGAGACCAGCATTGCATTGTGTGTGAAATGAATTTCATATAAACTAGCGACAGACAGGATTTATAAGAAAACAGGGAGAGGTCATTGCCGCTTTAGACTGTTACACACGGATAATAACAGAATTACTGTCATATATTATCTTATCCGATTTATTTCATTTAGACTTGGTAGACTATGAATGGCGAATACATCTCTATTCAGGCTTGCAAGCATCGTTTCTCTTTAGACACTAAAGACACGTCTTCTAAATATATAGCTATCTTTAAAAGATGTGTCTTTTTACCGTAATATTTTAATTAACTTCGGTTTGTAGATCGAATTTCTTTAGATAAGTGCGGGATTGTAAAAAATGATCATGTGCGTCTTGCTACAAATTACTTTATATCATTTAGAATAACTGTTGTGTTTAATCCCCGACTGTTTTTTCTTCCTTATGTAAAGTGAACAATTTTTTTTTTTTTGGTCATCATTGGCGGTACACCATTTTGAATAAGCAATATTGCTAATATATTGGTAGCATTTCCGTACTGCAAATTCACATTTTAACTAAATTCGCCGGTTTTCAAAGTGTCTTATTTCGATTTTTGGATAATCATTTATATATAGAATGATATTGTAATTTTCTATTTAAAGTATTTATTTGCTTTCTTTTATAAATAGTATTGGCAACGTATTCTTTATAAATATCCCCTTTTGGCCTAAAGGAATTATGTCATTTTATTAAGGCTTCAATAATATTAAAACAAATCACTTCCCTGGTGGAAGCTGACATGTTTTACTTATACATGTATTGTGAGTTTCAAGGTTGCTACTTTACTTTGTGATTGTGATTTGGACATGGATTAGTATCTTTGTTGATATCAACAGTTGTTATACAATAAACTATTCTTTTAAATATATTAAAAAGACGTTTTCCGTTTTCGGAAAACTATTCTAAACTATTTCAAAAAGAAAGTTCTATTACGTACATTGTCTACACGACATATTTTATTCTTCATTTCTTGTCTATATTGTAACAATATAAGGTTTTGGAATGTAAGCGATAGCCTCATCAGAAAAATACTAAACATCAAATGTACAAAAATGTTACAGAATTGTTTCTCTAAACTTGTTTGTTGTTTATATAAGGTTCTGAAGAACACTTAAAATCTGGATATAATGTTCCTAAACTTATTCTTGATTAACAATCTTCTCACAATAAGCTTAATATTTCAACACCACATCACAAGATGTAAATATGAAAATAAATGTCAAATGGTTTTCTTCAAAATGAATTACTAATAGATGATAACTAAACACAAAGAAGCTGCTAAATGACTTTGACCTTTTGACTTACCGATCTGTACTCTCAATGGAATTTACAACTGACTTTGAAAATCATATAACACATCACAATCCTAGATTATAATTCATATCAACACGTACATGACTTATAGAAAATCGTGATATAGAACAAAAATCATAGCTTATTACATTATCAATTGGAAATAAATAGTAAGCTCAATTTGCAGTTATTGTTTTAATTGTTCTACATTTCCATTTAGAACAACATATATACATATTGTTATTGAAATAAATTTTATATGAAAAATGCAGTATAATAATAATTACCAAACTAGTTTTAAAGTTTTAATTTTGTAGCACTAGACGGCTGTTTCAGAATAAAATTCCGCATCAGTATTGCTCGGAAAAAAATTTGACAACTCAATTATTTTTTTCATATGTTGAAATGAAAAAAGAAGGACCAATGTTACATGTTATAATACAACCCCTAATAATGATTCAGGGAACGTATGTACAACCTTCAATGTCTAAGTATGTTTCTGCCATTAACAATAAAGATTTTGCCTTGGTCTTAGTTCAGTATGCTCTCGCGAATTACCAGTTTCTCTTCTTGTTTTTGCCTTTTCGCTGTATGCGAATTTACATTGTATCTAAGTTTTATATTCGATAATAAAAATGGAATTTTCTTTCAGTCATTATCATTTGGATGTAACCTATATTGTCATGTTGTCTGTCACGTGACCGATTTTAGTTTCACTTCTCAGTATATATAGATGTTTCTGTCGGTAATTACATTTCTTAGCATATGTTTCGTTCTCATGTTTTACATGAAGTGGTTTGTTTGGAGAAACTCTTTCTCAAAAAAATCAACTGCTTCAGGACCAATATACGTGTTTAATTTAATTTGACATTTTTTTAAATTTTAATTTCGCTTTAAGATATGAGTTGCGATCTGACCATGGATTGGTATGTGTGTGATTAAATAAATAACAAGTATGTGTCAAAATTAGGAAAAGCGTCCTTCATTTGATACTTATTTGTTTCAATGATGTAACAAGAACTGGGCGTTTCATTCAAAAAAGATTTGCTTACGTCAAATGTCTCCTTGACGCGAGTGAATTTATAAATGAAATAAATATCACATGTTTTATTTTTGGGGAAAATATTTTAAAAAATCTGCCAAAAATAATCATCTTTTATAGTTTAGCTAAGTAAACGCTTATGTTCTGGCATTTACTCTGGCGCAATGAGTAAAAGAATAAAAGAAATGTGAAATACTGTTATTTGTGCAAGATCAATTTTAATGAACACTGATTTTAACAAAATTGTCATAGTTGTAAATATTCTTTTAAACAGTTTGTTCGTGTGTCAACGTTTATTTTTTAATATTCTCGATGAAGAAACTCACGATAAAAATGTTCATAAAAATATTGTTCAAAATCAACACAAACATACTAGGTCCATGTTGAAATCACATTTCCAAAATTAAACTCAAAAACTTTAAAAACTGGAAAATTAAGTTAAACCATTCAACTTCTACAAGGATGTTAATCCGTGTGCTCCGGAAGAGTTTATCATCTTAATAATTTCCGGTTTAATTGAAAATAATCTAGTCAGCCATTATGAAGTATTGAAACAAAAACCAACATACCGATCCAGCAGCAAAGTAAAATTTTTGATTAAACAAGTTAACTGCCACCAGGGAGGTAAGGCTGAGTGCTCCGAAAGGGTAAGCGCCTCTTGTTTAGTTAGCTACATCCACCACGTATGTAATCAAAATTGTGTGAAAGGAACATGGAACTATGGGACGTGAAACATATCCAGAGCAATCCTCGAAACAGAGACATGAAAATTATCAAAATACAATGATGGCTGTCATAAAACTTTTTGAGGACCCTGATAAGCTTATGCCCCAAAGTGTCATTGATCACAAGTGACTTGATGCCCACAGAGAATATATCATTAAAACGTTAACTTTTATACATGTATGTTTAAAAATAACTGTTAACATTTACTGTCTGAGTGAAAAAGCGTGCACAAAACAGTTTGGGTTTTTTATCTATAAGAACGAAACATTTTATTTTTTAAAATTGAATTAAAAAATTATTTAAAGGACGAAATAAATTTGTTATAAATTGCCTTACAAGCTATAAATATTGCTTCAAAACGGTACACTTTAAATATTTTTCCACAAAAGATAACGCCGTTTGATTTGTAAAAAAAACAATAAAAAAGATTTAAAAAAAAAACAACCAAGAATATTAAGAAGAATTTTGTCTGCATGGTTTAAACGTAAACAGGATTTTGGCAAAAGTAAATTATATACTATAAAACCAGTGATGGTGATGGTTGTATTGCGATTTAAGTTGTTTTAATATTTCAACTTGTTAAAGACATACATTACTTGTTTTATTATTTCAAAGTTTGACATTTTTAATTTTAAAAAAATTATACAAATTACAGTCCAAACTGGGTTCTTTGCAAAACTAAAATAAAAACTATTTGGTTTGTTAAAAAACATTAACACACACCAAAATTCCCACTTTTGAGAAGCCATTTATGGGAATTAATTATTTAAATAATGTTTCATATCCTGGGGCGTGGTACATATTTAGATTATTGCAGCTAAGGTGATTGTATTATATAATGGTTTGTAATTATCATTACATGCAGTCTTTATTTTTTGCATTGTTATGGTTGCTTAAGGCTTGAGGGTGTTTTTTTCAAACACGGAAATTCTTCCTTACTGTAACAATTGCTTTAACAACATTTCATTTTGGATGAACCTCTATTTATACACTTGTATAAAAATATGTAATTTAAACCTCTGCTAGTGGAATAAACATCCCCGAGGATATCATAAACTCAGCAGTTATTACTTTTGTATTGTCAGAAATATATTACTGTCTAAATTTACTGCTAGTTTAAATCTGAAAATCGTCAAAAACTATGGTATACTCTATCATGCAAATTATTTCCTTAGCCTAATTTGGTTTACTTTATTTTGTTCCTGTTCGATGTTTTTTTTTCAACTCTTCGAAAAAAAACTTTGGTTTCACAATTTTAGTCAATGTACTACTGATGAGTAATTGTATTCTGAAATAACCGTCTAGTGCTATAAAAAAACTACTAGTATAATATTTAATTATCAGTAGGCAGTAAGTATTTACAGGTCAAACAAGTCATTACCAAGAAACCATGTACCGGAATCACATGCACTATATGTATACCTAGCTACGTATACACCCCATTGTCTAAAATGACAATTTAGAATGAAAGAAATATGGATTGATGAGACGTCAATAGATAAGGTAATTTTGGCGAAACGATATAGCTAAATTTCTCTTTTCCTGATTTTTTGCATGATCAAAACACTCCAATGGGATATTTGTCTGCGTTTTACAGCAAGCCAATATTTGAAAAATACCTTATGGTGTCTGATGTACAGAAATTGAAATATATGTGTTGTAAACCTTGAAGCAGGATATATTTCAAATATATCATTTGGACACCCATTTTGGGGATTGCTGTGTCATTATAAGGGCATATGATCCTATACATGTAATTGAAACCATAGTTTATGTGTATTTATTGAACGTTGCCATTTTTGATTTCCCTAAAGCATCAACATGTCATCTGTTATTGTTATTGGTTGATATAGCGAACAAAATCGGTATACCACATGTAATTTTGCAGACAAACCTTCAAGGTAGCCTTGATATGATGATTATTTACAGTCGTTACTAAAATGAGTGGGTGTTAGCAATTATTATTTTCCAATTTAATAAAATAATTTTACAGTTAAAAAAGCCTGCATATTGTGTCATATAGACTCATTCAGACAGATGAAAGCATTGGCAACACGCTTACTTATATGTAATCAAGTTTCTTAGTCAACCTTCAGGTATCTTCTGAAGAAACTGGATCTTCGTCAATAATCTAAGAACCCGATATGATTGAAAATGTAAAAGGCATACCCTACCAATAAACTTTTTTTCAAAGATTTTAGAGAAAAAAGTTAAATTCCCTTTTAATAAAGACATACAACAGTTTTTTTACAATTAAATGACATTTCTCTTATATTTCTAAATGTAACCTTCAAACTTAATTAGATTGAAATATTCGCCACGCAACATTTTGTTTCAACAACATTTATTCAACATTGTCTTCATTATGTCCTTGTATATGTTTTTTCTAACGAATTTTACATCAAACTATCAACAAATTTCTTAAAAAAGCGGAAGTACAAACTCGTAAATATACATACAGACAACTAAAAATTTTGCTTATCTATCAAGCTTGCTTTAAAAATGACTGTCTACTTAACAGCAATGTATCGATCCGATTCCTTCTTCTACTCTTGGTATGATAACAATCAACCACATCCAAGTTGACATTACAATCCTAATTTAAAAACCCAGGTAAATCCTTTGAAAATTTGCAAATTATAGACACGTGACCTTTACCCAGGGACATGGGTTCAGATTATGAAGGGTAGCACTCCCTGTCTAGCTAGCTTCATCTGTCATGTGTGAAATGAAATGAAAATAACATTATTTTGAATATCTGCCTGGACTTGATCATTTGATTTCATTTCAGAATCACAATGACATTTTAAAATTTTGCAACATTTAGCTGTTATGTTCTTTTATAGTTGAGTATTAAGTACTAGATAATTTTGTTAAAGAGGATTACCTTTAAAACATTGGTTTGGTTTATGTTCCTAACAAACAGTATAGTTAGTATCGTTAATCCTCAAGGCAAACGCATTCATGATAAGAAACTAAACCTACTGTAAAGTTTTCCGAAACATTTACATGACAAACGGTAGCAAGGATAAAAATATAACACGATATACTAACATATGGTGATAAAAGATACCAAGTAAAAAAATCCTTGTATTTAAAATTGGTAATGTACCTAAAATAATTTCCATTTAATTGTTTTTATTTTGTACGTTTCATAAATGTGGATTTTTGATTATGTTGCTTTTCTGTTTAGCCTAGTCATAGAGTACCCGACAAAGTAAACATATTGATGGTTAACTATTTGTTTTATATCATTATCTATCGTTCTGGTCAATCACATATATATCATAACTTTGTACCTGATATTTTTAATCATCGATCCCTAGGCTGTTTTCTTTTCTAAACTTGTGTTTTGGCTGTTTCTTTAAATAACCTATAAAACCTTCATTATTTAGATGTTGCCAAGTACAAGCTTTAGTTACAAACTTCGTTCTAATAGTTTAAAAGCACATTGAAGCTAAGCTCACTTAATCGGGCCGTACAGTTTGCTTGACCCTATACAATGTATAACATAATCAAAAACAAACACACCAATCCATATCCGAATCACAATCCAGAAGCAAAGTAAAAACTTTGGAACTGACAAGTTAGGTTATACACGTAAACTTCCACCAGGGATGTGAGGCCGGGTGCTCCGGAAGTGTAAGCACCCCCTGTGTAGCTAGCTACATCCGCCACGTGTGTAATAACATAGTTTTGTTATGACTTAGGCATTTTCTATATTATCAGACTTATTACATTTTTGCCTTTTCCCACTCAGTTGGTATAGAAGAGGTTATAACACCACATAAAAGTCCAAGTAATTCACTTTGAAGTTAAACTTAGTGTAAAAATCAACATAACGTATAAAAGCGCTCATTCTTATTGATTAAATATTTAATAAAGTAGCATTCGTGCACCAAAAACATCAAAAGTACACTTTAAATTCGACTCGACAAACAAATTTGTGATAAGATATCATTCGGGTTATGATAAAAAAAAAAATTCAGCCCACTCGAAACTACTATTCTACAAAATGTATTGAATTACATATTATACCAGTTTTATATTTACAGCACTAGACGGCCGTTTCGGAATACAATTCCTCATCAGTAGTGCTTGAACCAAAATTATGAAACCAAAATTATTTTGAAGATGTTGAAAAATATCCAAGGACCAAGATATATTTTACCAAATTAAGCTGAGGAAATACTTTGCATGAGGGAGTATACCTTAGTTTTTGAGAAATTTCAAATTTTAACTAGCAGGAAACTTAGACAATTATGGTATATTTCTGACAATAATACGAAATTAATGAAGTTAGACAAAATACAAAATATGTTCTAATTTTAGAGAAGTCTACTTCCATCTAAAACATCCGAATCATCCTTACATTTGTAACAGCAGTTTTAATTTAGATGTTTTTTGTATCAAGGAAAATTCAATGAAATCATTATAACGGTTAAAATTCCACACAATCATTTGAGTATTCATGCGGCTTCAAACCTGTATGAAGTTCACTTTCAACTTAATTTGCCAGTTTCATAGATTTTACTTGCTTTTTTGATTGTGATTTGGACATAGATTGCTAATAACAATATTAAACACGTACAATATTAAGAAATATTTTACAGGTAAAATACCCAAGGGCTAAATTACATAGTATACCAATTTCAATTTTACAGCACTAGACGACCGTTTCGAAAAACAATACCTCATTAGCAGTGCTTGGACCAAAATTATGCAACCAAAATCGCTTTCAATATGTTGAAAAGATACTCAAAGGATCAAAACTAACAGGTTAGAATCTGTCCTCAGTTGCAATGACTGTTTAATCAAAGAATGTCAATTTAAGATAAATCTTTTCAAAGCCTTAATAGAAGCGGGTTAATAGTTTTAATTTTCATTTCGTATATTATATCACTATGAGTTTGTATATTCCCTAATATATCTCTTTGGTCTTCAACTCATCGGAGTCCACGAGATCATTGTTTTTGCGATTGGCAGAAGACGCTTTTTTATATTATATATTCAAGAGTGGAATTAAAAGGTCACGTCATTAATTCGTTCTCCTGTCATTGATTAAAATATAAAATACCAGTATGTTGACCACAATTTAAATATGTTTTTATAAATATTTTAGAAACAAAATCGTAAAACTCGGCTGTTTAACCATCAAGACTTGAAGATTTAGTTTTTAATGAACAATTATTTGAGGTTAGATTTCCTTTTTAATTATCAACTTATCCATGGATGGTATGTTGTTAAAACATTAAAAATCTTTTAATTATGATTTTGGACAACCAAACATTTTAGATCATTTTTCCAGATTAGTTTTATTCCATAAAATATCAGTAAAACATTGGAAAGCAAGAAACATTGTTCTGGATTTTTCAGTCAAAATTATTGTTTCAGTTTTTTATGTATTAATTGCTTTCAAAAGGTTTTATAAGTTTTACCGTTACAATTTTTATTCACAATATTATTCACACTTTTGAAAACAGAAATTGGTACACACCTAAATATTTTGTCTGCCATAACTCAATGACACTTCCTTGATCATTACACAATTTTCTTTATAATCTATCTTTCCTACCCTAAGGTTAAAAACAACATGATGTTTGAAGTAGGTCTATTAAAACATCTTTTGATGCCACACCACGCAATCTTTATATTTTATGAATTGAAAACATTAATTTTACTTTGCTACTTCCCTGTTCGAAATTCACGTGTTGCACTTAAATTGCCATTTACTTTACTTAAGAATTGTTATGTTGACATAGTTTGTTTTTAATTTCGGATAAAGAAGTGTTATCATTTTTCTATGATTAACAATCTTTTACACTGATTGACACTTAGCTTTTGATTAGAACATGACACGAATATTGATTACGATTACAAATATATATTTCAAGACAGTTTATTTATTAAACATACGAAACCATATTTTAACTTATTAGCACTTAATAGTTTGATGCTGATGCAAGACATATTTCTCGTAATTAAGATTATGTTGGTATGCATGTTCAATGTTTTGTAAGGTTTGATAATCAAAAACAAATATACCAGTCCATGTTCAAGTCACAATAAGAAACAAAACAAAAGCTTTGAAAACTAACAAATTTAATAAAACATGTGAACTAACAAAATGAGAAGTGAGGCTCCGGAAGAGTAAGGACCTCCAGTTAATCTAGCTGCATTGCCAACATTGAGAGTGAAAGGAACATGAAGCTATAGGAGGTCAAATATATCGAGGATATGTTTGATACAGAGCAACATATTTATCAAAACTGTTGACATGTTGAGACCATTCTTTACGATGAAAATTTGTTTTTTTTTATAAAATCTTTTTGATAAATTAATAATTGAATCCATATTTTGAACAAAAATACTTTCAGTAAGTATGTAGTTCAACAGTGAAAACATTAATATTGCTTCAATAAAATAGAAAAAGAAATTTGCGAAAAAAGTATTTGGAAACAACATATCCAACCAAACAAAAGAAATTAACTATTGGTTATAAAACGGTTTAATTTGAACAGACACTGGAATTTAATCATTGATTATATTATTTTCGAACGGCCCTTAACCTTCTCACTTTTTCCAGTGGTTCATGAATACACACTTTTGATATTAAAAACATAAGCCTTATTGTACAACCAATAACACAAAACATAAATGTATACATATTGTTATATGTAACAGTAATCAGTGTATGAACGTTGTATTAAATAACTATCAACAACAAACATATCGCTTTATTTTTAAAAAAAGAAAAGTAAACATTAAAAACTGTCAAATTTAGTTAAACACGTGAACTTCCAAGGGCCAAAAGCTGGATGCTCCAAGATAAGCACCTCCTGTTTATCTACCTACACCCACCACGTGTGAAATGCTGAGTATTTAGTTAATTTGTCGAAACACACGTTTAACTGATAAACAGTAAACTGTTTTACGTGTATACTATTTGTTATTTGGGTTCTCAATATCACTAACTATCGAATTCTTACATCATAATGAATGATACATTAATATTGGATGATTATATTTCAGGGATGGCATGATATAAAAAGTTACAGTAAATTTAAATTAATGAATGCAGATTGTAAAAAAAATGTCTGGAACCCACAACACAACCAGGGTAAGCCTATAAAAACCATAATGAAGCTTTATTGCAATTTTTGACAAGCAGGTGTACAGAAAATTTTATTTTCGATATGACTTACACTTGGTTCTTATTTGCAAACTACATTTTGTAAAAAAAATCTCAAAAAAAAAAAACGTTTTTACTACCTTTAAGTACTTGAACCACAATAATTGATACAAGTTTGTCTTGTCCACAGTCTTTAGTTCTTGTTTTCTATGTTTCAACTACAAGAATACACAAAATAATTGTTGAAGAAACAGTTTTAACAGCTTTTAAACTTTCAAGGCTGAAAAACAAAACAATCTGAAAAATAAAGCGTAATTGCAGAATGTTTATGACATAAGCTAAACAAACACAGTCTTAATTTGTTGTACATAAGCATATCGTATTGTGTTTTTTGTAAATTCGTAAAAACAAATTCACAAAACAACTTTAAAGACTTCAGGAATAATGTTACAGTTTTTAATCAACATTTTTATGAATGCGCCTTTATGTACAGATACTGTTACATCCCAAACTAATATAAAGGTGTTTAACAAAGGAAAAAAGGAACAAAACATATAAATAATGAAAAGTTTTATGTAACATGTTCTAATTAGTTCACCACTTGTAAGTTTTTACTTATTCTATTGAAGTCTTAGATATATGGTGTTATTAGTTAGGGTTTCGTTAAGATGATTTTAATTAAATCACAAACATACATATTATTTCATGTCCAATTAACAATAAAAAAGCAAAAACTTTGAAAACTAGCAAATTAGTTTTAACATGTGAACTTACACCAGCGAGACCGGGTGACCCTGAAGGATAAACACGAGAACTTCCACCACTGAGACCGAGTGACCCTGAAGGATTAACACTTCCCTCTGTCAAACTAGCTTCATCCCCGAAGTAATTATTTGTACTATAGAAATACCACGTATCATATAATTCTTTGAAAACAATAAATGATTATGAAACAAGAAAAGTGTCATACAATATGGAATTAAGTGTCATACAATATGGAATTACAGCGTGTTAAGGTACGTTGATCTAATTATTGTGATTAATAGCCTAAAACACCAGATAAAAGAATCGAAGGGAAATTGAAAAAGATAATCAAATCAAAATCTAGTTGTTGGAAATCTCAGGAACGAGGAAATGGACTTATTACCTTAAAAATTGGTTATTAAGATAGCCAGAGGTAACTATTTTGAAGACTGTCAACAAATAAATGTTTCCCCATTTATAGATGTGTAAGGAGTCATTATGCAGTCTTCTTCTGAAAAATATGTTTATAATTAGAATTTTTATTTAAAAGTTTTACATTGCATCATTAAGACCAAATTTACATTAAGCTTTAGGTTATATACATGTATAGGTGATTACGTACTGATTCTTTCTAAATGGTGTCTATCTCGTCAGCAGTTTATTATACGGTAGCGAGAAGTAAAGTACTGTTAACTGTAAAGATATTATTTTATCTGTTATAACTCCGTTTAAATGGCAGTGTTATTTTATGAAAGATACTGTGTATATTATATATGACTAACTACATGAACATCTCCAAACAAACCGGGGTCAACAAGGTTGTGACCGATAATTTTGTGATACGTTCTGTTAAGCATATTTTTTACTTACATTTCTCTTTCAATAAATAATTTTATTTGTATTTTATTACTTTTTCAAGTATAGTAACTGGTTTCAATCATTGAATCATTCTTCTTTATTTTCACTATTTTCATATATATTGGACTGCTTTGTTTCTTATATTTCCTTCCATTCAAATTATCACCATTTTTGCTAAGCAACAAAAAATACGCTAAACTAAATTCAAGGTTTGTTAGCTACTCTCTTTGACACAAAAGACACAATAATTATTCGATGTATGTTTTCTTAATTTATGGATGACATAACCTTAAGGTTCTTTACTTAGTGCTTGGAAAATAAGCTTATTTTAACGTTCTGGATCCCAATGGTTGTAAAAGAAGTTTGAAGGTTTGAGACATTTACTCCAATGTCCGTCCATAGTAGGGAGTCTTATAATCGGTTGTCTCGATATGTGTTTTATTTTTCTTGCATTGTCATGTGTAGCTATTGGTGGTTGATTTGACTATCGGTCATTGTTGATACACATGTATTTATGACAGTGTATTTTGGAAATGAAATTAAAGTTTATGACTTTGAATAATTTTTGTACTTTATTACTTACTTGCACCTAGTAGTAACTGAAAATCGTCATGTGCTTATCATAGAATATTTCTCAAAATATTCCCATTAAAGGGCGACACCAATCTTCACAGAAGTTTGATTTTCTATGATTTTTTCCACATAATCACCTATAAAATTGTACTTGGTTTTATAAACAGTGGTCCCGGTCACATTGCATATAATTTTATAAAAACAACTGAAGGCTTTTGAACATATATTTGGACAACTTGTCAAAAAATAATTAAATTTAACAGTTCTTTATTAAATGAACAAAATTAACTAGATATTTTTAATTACCAACCATAATTAACTCTTTAAAAAAGTAATTAAAAATCATATAAAACCAGAAAAGTGTCTAACTAAATGGGATGAAGCTTATTAAGACAAGTTGATATAATACGTAGTTATATAACTCGATAAACCAGCTTCATATTAGAAACAAATAGAAATAGGAAACTTAAATCAAATTACAGTACAGGCCTGTCCAAAGTTTAACACTAAGCTAACTAATGTGTACCGCATCGACAGCTAGCAGCTTTATCTCGGCAGTTGCTACATGTATATATTTCGGCAGCTGTTCGGTCGCTTCCTATCCATATATCAGCCGCTCGGTAACCGAACGTTGAGTCATTTTCGTTAGCTCTGCGTTAAATTTTCGACAGTTCTGTGATTTATGTGTTAGATTCCTGAGGAAAACCGAACTAATTAACCAGTGTATTAACTGTATTAAGCATCCTTGTATAACCATTGGCTTTCTTTATAGTGGTAATGGTGCATTTGAAGATTGTCAAAAATTAAGAATTCCGATTTTTATTAGTTATTATTTAATGAATTGCGTTCGAGGTAAAAAATGTTGATTTCATCGCATACATCCTAGACTGGTCGATCTATTTAATATGTATTCCTAGTCCTTTGGGAGTTCATTATGAATAAATAAGCAATTTGACAAGACAAATATGTTTTGGTAGGAAGACTTCCTTCTGTAACGACACCCATTTAATTTTATATTTTTTTTCAAAAACAATATTTTTCTCAGAATTTTGAAAATGGCTTGATTTGGTCGAAAAAAAATCAAGTTGGGGTACAAATAGAAGTCTTTCCCTTTTTGTAAATACTTCTGGGACCGCTGATTGTCAATATTACCCCAGTTAATTCAAAGAACGGTGGAACCCTTTTTGGATTGACGGTTGGAATGGTAAAATACAAACCGAGAACTGCAATCCTTCCATTGTAGAAGCAATCGAGTTGTTGTTCTTTTAATGCTTTCCAAATTGGTCAAGACAGTATTATTCTAGTAATATTTTGGTATATGCTATTAAATTCTTAGCAAGAACTATGAAGTATCAAAGAGGTGTAGATTTTATGTGATTTTCTTCTAAATGGACAGTTTCTGATTTTGGAAACTTAAGTACTTAGATATCCTTATTGCCTACTCTTATACTTAAATAAAAAGGAATATTGAAAACATAGAGATGTTGGTGACCGTTTAATTTTAACGCTCTTCGTTTTTCCGTTAAATAGAATGCACACAATTCGGAGCGCTAAAATAAAACTGTGCTTTTTCCATTCCACATGTAAAGTAAAATCGCTAAAATAATTATGCGTCAATATAAAGCTGGTTACAGTAGTATCATTTTAAGAATAATGGAATTTTGGCTCATACAAATGTCTATTTTATTAACAAGTCAATTTAAATGTTTTCATATGCTAAAAAACCTATTTGAGATGGTTTTCCCAGCGTTGATAATAATAATTTTCAAAATGTTCATCTGGTATCAAATTTCGCCGTTTGCATATTTCTGTCAGAAACTGAAAACAAACACGATCCTTCTTAACATTAGTAATTTGTTCATTACACTAACAATTTGAGGGCTGTGTCGCGTATGTCATTTTGATTTAACTCCTTGTCGTGACAGAGGCATCTTGTGTCACTTGATGTCGATTTCCCACAGTTGTACAACATTATTTATACATTAATCTCCAGATTACTCGGATTTCTAACTAGTAGTTTCATTTCCTATGAGGATTTTGATACATTGTAAAGAGCAAAAATCAATAAAAAGAATCCCTTTCTAGATGAAACAAATTTTACACAAGTTACGTTTTTGTTTGTTTTTTAAAGTTTTTATCTTTTAATTAATCTATTTTTCTTTTGAAATTTGTTTTAATGTTAAGGCGCTCTGTAATCACTTAGCGACGTTTGACTGTTTGACAAATTGTTTTGTAATATTTAAAACCAAGGGGTCACATTTACAGTAGGACCCATATGTACGGAAGCCCATAAGTGTAATCTATTTTTCTTTTGTATTTTGCTTGTAATTTCAAGTCAATGTGATATACAAAGCAAAGGGAGTGGCATTTACAGTAGGACCCATATGTACGGAAGCCCATAAGTGTAATTTTTTTCTTTTGTATTTTGCTTGTAATTTCAAGTTAATGTGTTATACAAAGCCAAGGGATCGCATTTACAGTAGGAACCTTATTTACGGAAGCCCATTTGTGTAATGTTAAAAAACTATAAAGCGGGTACCAAACTAAATAATAGTCTATCTCAGTTGTACAGAGTTGTTCCATACAATACAAAACACATGAGCATTGCTTTTGATCAATGATGGCTGAAAGAAAACGTGAATTTGGCACAGCTGTGTGATCAAGTGATTATAGTGTATATTCGTAGTAGTAGGATTGCCAGATCACTACGGTAGCTCAGTTGGTAGAGTGCTCGCTTAGTGAGTGGGAGGTCGTGGGTTCGAACCCCGACCGGGTTTGACCAAAGACTTGAAAGTGGGTAGAGACTGTTCTTTCGCCAAGCACTTGGCGTTACGAAATGAAAGTCACGGTTCTTTCGAATGGGAACTTAAAATAAACGACGTTTTATTCACGGCAGGTGGCACGATAAAGAACCCTGCTGTATAATGCCATCAGCGCAACGCACAAGAAAAATTTCTGCACCTTCGATACAAGTGAAATGTTCTTGACTGGGATGGTAAACACCATTACTCAACTCTCAACTCGTAGGATTGCTAGTTCCACGCATTATCGTAGTTGGACAGGAAAAATGTAATAGGACTGAGTTGCGCTGAATGGCATATAAACTTACCAGAACCACGAATGACACGTTGAAAACATTAAAAAAAAAAACAACAGATCAACATAATATAAAACATAAAACCTCGTACATAGGCGTGCACCATTCAATTATGTGAAGACTTATGATTAGCCACCATAGAAACAATATATAAATATTACATTTCTGACAGGGTGCCAGTACATATTGTCACCTCGAGGAAGCATTGTTTGCCGAGGCGATAGCCTTATTTACATAAGGTGTAATAATAAAAAAATATAAAACAAAAAGCTCACCATCCTATTTTTTATTTGCGATGTTCTTTTTTTATAACAAGGAGTCTTCAATACACAAATGCAGGGTAAGCCACGTAACAAGTTTTAATAGTGCAAGCAAGTTAAGCAGTATTTTGTCAAAATATATTGTTCTTATCTTTTAATTAAGCTTTTAGTAATGTGTCACTATATTAAAATATTTATATTTTATATACTAGTATAATGAAATCAATAAAAAAAATGTGAAACATATGTTTCTGAACACCACCCCCGCATAAAAACGACAGATCACCACAGATATATGTCAAGAATATGTAGTAAAAGTAAATATCTTGGAAACAATTCAATTTAATAATAACAAATAAAAAACAGTTGATCCGTGATAACGTTTATCCAATTCTCCGAAATCATGTTTGTTCCCAGCGCTGTTTGACGTTACAAGGTCAAATCTACTTGTCATTGTAATCATGAGAAAATAATTCTTTTTCTGCACAACAAAAGCTTTATTGGTTCATTACCCCGGTGACTTTGGAATGAATTTACAATGAATATTTCAAAAGTGTTTAGTTGCTGTGGTTTTCTATCCCCAGAAAAGCCTGAGGATTAAATATGCCCATGTTTAAAGCAAATACTGGTTTTAAAAACCAATATTGCGTTTTCAATTAAATAAAGCATATTGTACCAGGCTAGTGCAATAAATTAAATGATTTAACGTGGTTTTTTTTTATATTTTGTGAATAATCAAATTGGGAATAACTTAGTATGATAGAATTAATTACATTTTTTTTCTTTTTACAAAATAACGAGGTTGTTTGATTGATTTAAATAAAGTCTTAACAGCTCTATTAATCTGAACATATGCTGTGTATCTGAAATAGAGAAATGATTATGTGTAATGTTGTTTATCGTCGCATCAGCAATTTTTCAGCTATTTGCAAGTTACGATAGCAAGTCTATAAATGTCTAAGGATTAATGTACGAGAAATAAGGCCGCAAATAACCATACCACTTCCCTGTAATATTATATTGACACAGAGTGAACCGAACGATATTCTATCCTCCTGTAACGCCGAGCGCCAATGCGAGTCATGTATGACAAGGTTGGCGTTGGAACCCACGCTCTCGTGGCGGACGTCCATCGAGGCGGTGAAATAGAGGGTTGGATTACACTACCTCATTGTTTCGCTCAGGTTACATTTTAGATTCATGAAAATGGAAGGTTTCTTTCATCTAATGTCACGTAATATATATATATATATATATATATATATATATATATATATATATATAGAGAGAGAGAGAGAGAGAGAGAGAGAGAGAGAGAGAGAGAGAGAGAGAAAAAAAATTGTTGATGGAACACATAGACTGTACTTTCCAATACCCAATGTAAGATAGAACAAAATACAACAAAGTTCGAGACAAGCAAACAAAGCCGCAAATTGAAGACAAAATGACCAGACGTTAGTACTAGTATTGCCACCACTGATTATAAATCTCCGGCGATTGCTATCTTACATTTTACTTTTTGATGGTAATCTCCCGACGTTAGCTGCACAATTTCTTGATTTGCTGAAAGAACCATAATGTTGAAAGTAGACAATGCGCTTTAAAAATAAGTGGGATGGTTTGTGCACTATAACCACACCACTGGACATTTACCCCAGTGCTCGTCCAAAGTCGAAATTTTACTATTTATGGTCCTAATAATTATTTTGTTGTCAGTTACTTATTTACTTGTATTTTGACGTGTTCTATACTGTTGCCAAGTACATTTTTTAATTCTATATTTGAATCTTGTTCATGCATATTTATACTTTTTTAAAACTTATTCTCTTTATGGCATATTTATCATAATAATTCTATTCTGAGCTTTCTTTCATCTTATATTAACAAGGAAAGAATTCAATGTAAAACTATCAGAAGTTTCAATAACCGGTGTACTTTAAAAGCTAAAATTCGCGTAACTTCTCTAATAAAAGCAGATTTACTTTCTGATAAGACCAGAATTTAATGGTTTTGCTATAAAATATCACATTTTAGTTCCAATATCAATCAATCCGAAATCATGATAAAACCCAGACGATTACAGAAAATATTAAAATCGTGATAACTACCTCAAACACTCCGAGCTAATGGCTGGATCAAACGGTGGCTCATTAGGCAGTAAGGGTTTTTACATAACAATCAGGGGAGATATTACCATTTGATTTCACTATAAAAACCCAGAAACGATGTTATTATGCAAATTTTCCTTTTGGCCTTAGCTTTAATAAATGTCTAATTTGTTAAATATTTTCCTATTTTTTGGAACATAACAGAAGGCGATCATTTTTCATTTTAATAGGAAAGAAATCTCGGAATAATTATGATTAAACCAGCTATTGCAATTATAACAAAATTACTGAAAAAATGTTACTAATGAATGGGCAATAATAAATAACGACAATTTACTTAGAATTACCTGGTGCATCATTAAATGGAACGACAAAACACGCTGTAACCAGGGGTCCTAGAGGGTCTACTGTTCAGCAAATGGTTTGTATCGTCAGGATCTAATCTGCGTAATCTTTGGTGTCTATACCATTGCTTTGAATAAGAGAGTTAAAGTACATCATTAAAAAGTACTTATTATAATCAGTACAACATATCACCAAACGAGGCAATCAAACACTAACATACCCGTCGATTCCCAAAACCAAAAAAAATATTTTAAAATGAAAACTGCCAAATTCAGTTAAACATGTGAACTTCTACTAGGACAGTGATGCTGCAAAAGGGTAAGCGACCTCGTGCCTAGTATAACTAGCTACAACCCCCACATGTGACATTGAATTGAGAGATGAATGTTTTACTTACAATGTATAACTTAATAAAATTTTGGGAATTATTTTTAGATTTTGAATATAAACATGCTTGAAAATGATATTACCAATTAAGGAGAAATCAACTTAGGTCCAAACATGGTTCATCAATGGATCCATGTTTAACACATTGTGATATATGAATTCACCCTAATTATAATATGCAGAGCACCCACATAAATGTGATAAATATATAATAGCAATCGATTGTAAACTCCATTTCTTATACGACAGTAAAACACACAATTCAAACTTTTATTTTATTTTGAAAACAAGCCCAGATGCAAAATCATCTAAAAACGGTACAAGCATCTCTATGATCAAAGTGTGAAGATGTTACCTGAAAATGGGTTTGTTCATTCAGAGGATATGCTATATAATACAGCATTTTTTAAAGTTAAGTTCTTAACATCATAAGAACTATGATGTATTTGAATTGGTTTTTTTTATATAAATCTTATATTTGAAGCACTATAAGTGAGTGAAAGACGAGAGGAAACCGAAGAAACCTTTACATATCTCCCCTCCCCTCCAACTAATAAAAATAAAATAGGACTTCCTTTTGTAACAACCTCTAGTTATCCAAAATAAGTTTTTCTATAAAAAAATTGTGTCATTGTTAATTTTTTGGGTTTTAAATTTGTCAGTGCAAACGGAATTCTTTCTTATGAAATAAACATACATATAGGCATTCACATATATATAACAAATGGTTATATATGTATGTTCACAGCGGTTTTAAATCAAATACGTATACTGTTGAAATAGATACAAAAGACCCGGTAATGCATGATCTGCAAATAAACAGTGTAATACACATACCCGATATATCATATACGTTTTAATTGCTATTTGTATATAGTCAAACAACATTGACCTGTCTGCTTGACCTTGCATTAGGAATATTAATATACGACGATCCACCCAGTTGATGGGTAATGCTAAGATTCGCAGTTAATACATAATCAATGCATGTTTCCCATAATGTACACGAAATAACCACCCGAATTTTCTGTACATAAAGCTCTTGTCCATAGCAAATATAAAAAAGTCAAGCGTACAGGTCATTGTTGGTGTATATACCAGATATTGAAGTTATGTTTTAAAAAAAATCGCCGTGGCATGGTAATGTTTATCATAATAGGAACTTAACTAAACAATATGATCGTAAGACAGGTACGCTATACCATTTATTTGGAGATTAAAATTTAAATAGATCGATAACGGGGTTTTGTACATTAAAGAATATCGATTTTATCGAATTTGTTCAATCTTGCATATCAGATCAGAGATTAGAATTTTAAACGCCGACATTTTTATTTGTTCCGGATCTCTCCATTTCAGCTGAAGGTAATAATAATTTGCACATTTTTACACATTTTTGAAAAATTCACATATCTAAGTTGCTATTAGATCCTTTAGATATTTTGTATGTTTAGCACTTGTGTATGTATTTTATGAACACCTTACTTAAATGTTGAAGGTCGACCTTTGCAGTGGTATTATGTGTGTACGTTTTAAAACTTTGTACACTGCATGTCCGGCTTGTTTGTTTAAAATATTTATTCATGCTAGTGTATATATTATAACGATGTCTATATGTTGGAAATATAACTTATGTAAACTTTCTTATAATAAATTATAATATACAAGTGAATTGTGGATATTGCAAGCCTGTTCTTATCAAGGACTTTAAAATGTTTTATGGCGTCAATCACAATATTGTTGATAACGTGTAATGTTGTCTTTGTATCTAGAAATATCCTGGATATATTTGACCTGTTCATTTCATTCTCAATTTTGATTACACACACGTGAAGGATGCAGCTAGCTAACCAGAATATGTTAACCCCTCCGGCTTCAGAGTACCTGGCCTCACTTCCCTGGTGGAAGTTCACTTCACATTTAACTTAATTTGCTAGTTTGTAAAGTTATTGCTTTGCCTTTTGAGATTGTGATTTGGACATGAAATGTTGATGCATTATCCAACAAATATAAGTTTATATGCACCAATGATATCGTATGAGGTGGCCAATTGCAATAATGCCGCTTGTGTTCACTAAAACTGTTAGTGCTTAGGAAATATTCTGTATTTATCAATTAAAATTGTTAAAATTTCAAACTTTGAAAAGAATGCATTGTGCTGTTAACGACAATTGAGTCAATTTATTAAAACACCAAGAAAACCTTTTGTTCTCCAACTGAAGTCATCTATGGATTTATTGGAGATGTGTATTTAGTCTTGAAGTATTGAACGAATCGCTTGCTTGGTTGTAAAGTATTATAGATCACGAGTTCTATTTTAGATCGATAGTTTGGTATTTTTATCTTTAAATGCAGAGTTTAATTATCAAATCAAACACAATCATACCGATCCATGTTCAAATCAAAATCACAAAAACAAAGTAAACTTTGTAAACTAGCAAATTCAGTTTAACACGTAAACTACATAAGGAAAGTGAGGTTGTGTGCTCCGGAAGGGTAAGTACCTCTAAGTTAACAATGTACAATAGATCCACATATAGAAAGCACCTGTATGAATAACAAGTGGTGCAAAATAATCAACAAGTTTATTTCGAAGAGCATCATCTCTGTTTTCAAAACCCTTACTTTGCTTTTCGGATTATGATTTGGACATGGACCAGTATGTTTGTGTTTGATTTCTATTTCATCATATCTCATATAACACATTTACAGACACAGAGCTACCATGGAGGAAGAAACGGTAAACGGCATCCAGGAAAACGGTATAGGTGATGATGAAGGCTCGGAAAATGAATTGCTTTTGTCATGTCCCAAACAAACAATACGCAAAATGAGCTACCCGGAATTGTCAACATCACCAACGGAAGACACTAAAAACAAAGGTACATTTATATTTTTATTTCAAATTCACCAAAATACTTGGTTTATTCATTAAGTAAGCTTGTGTCAACTATGGTAACTTTATACAACGAAGCAAGCTACCTACAAATAAATTGTCGACACAAAGATATATGCAAGATTATGCTTACCAAAACGTTTATGACCATCATCACAAAGTTGATGAGTATGGTGTCTCTGTATTCAAAATTATCCTGGATGTATTTGACGCCCCATAGTTCCATGTTCCTTTTCTGGTGTAGCTAGCCATATAGGATGGCATTACCCTTCCGAACCACCTGGTAAAAATTCACGCGTTTAACTGATTTTTTCATTTTAAAAGTGTTTTCTTCGATTTATGGATTGTGATTTGAACATGGACCGGTATGTTTGTGTTTGATAAATTAATTTCGATAGCTTTTCTGTGTTCAACTACAATGCACTGCATATTTTGTTCGCTGCGATATGGCAATACCCATATTTGTTACTTTCATTCCAAAGGTATTTTAGTGGAAACTACAAGTAGAAATTTCTCAAGAATACCTTAAGTTAACTTTCTTTTGACCTAATTTTGTGAGGAGGGATTTACTGAAATTCCTTTTCAATCTTTTAACATCTCTATTTATGACACGAAATAGTTAATCTAACAAACTTGCGAAAAATATTCAAATTAAGTCAAAGAAAATCTTGATTGAATAATTAAAGATTAAATCAGATCTTGGCGTCACTGTATTGAGGAATTAAGTGGTATTAACAGAAAATCTTGCCGATAAAATCATATATCACATTACCAAATCATTCTTAATACTTCAAATATTGAGATAGCTGATGTAAGTTAAGATTTTAGTAATTATTTGTGTTATAAGCATATCGATACTCAATAAATCCAATGAATAAAAATTCCAAAGTCATACAACGAGTCCAGGCCACAAATTATCCCTACCAATTCCAAAATTCCAAAACCATATTCCGAGTCCATGATCCCTACCACTCCCATACAACCGCACACTTTTATTTCTTCTTTCCATTGCTGAATTTAGTTACCAAGTATTTTGAGGTATTTTTGTCTGTTTAGCTGTTTTCAGTAATTTTCCTACGTCTATTCTTTCGAAAGGTACAATAGCGTAGAGAACATACTACTGCCGGTTAAGTTAATTTGGTTGCAAAGTATTGAGTATTTGGTGGCTGTTTTAAGCATTTGCTTAAAGGTGCGCTTTCGAAAGGTACCATAACGCAAAAAAAATGTTTCTAAACATGTACGGTCAAACCTGTCTTAAAGATCACCTCTATATATATGGCTTTTAAAGGCCAGTATTTTTTTCCAATTGTGCTTTTTGTATTATTTCAACCTGTATATAAGGACCACGTACCCATAAAGTCCACTTTTACTGGTTTTGTTAGATGGCACGTATGACTGTACATGTATCGAAATTTCATTTTTCGTTTCATGTCAGATACCAAAGAAAGTCCGGAGCTTCCAGCTACGCCAAATCCGTCTGAAGATGATAGCCCGGATGACGATTTGATGCCCAGGATAATTACAGGATTAACTATGGACGGAGAACCAAGAACGTTAGATTCTGTTTCAGATCTTCTCGATGGTATAATTAATGACGACATTGCGATGGAATTAAACGAAAGCGGTATCTCACAAGCAGGTGTGAAGACCACAGCAGACGACATCACATTGAGTCTTATGGAAGAAAACATTAATAAGTCTTTCAAAATGGATTTAGAGGAGGAGTTGAAGAGATGCCAGTTGTCCATCATGGAATCAAAACAGACGCTATTTCGATGCTGTGAAGTACAAGAAATGTTAAAAGAGGCGTCTTGTGCTTATCCAAATTTAGAACGAAAAGAACCAACGCCAGAACGACCATGGCGTAGAAGGTTTTCTAAAGGTAAGTATAAAGACTTTTTGAAACCACCACAACGTTATCGAACAATTGCGGCACCACTAAAATCTACTTTAAATTCACAAAAAATAAGGTATACTCCCTCATGCAAAGTATTCCCTTACCTAAATTTGGTCAAATACATTTTTGTCCTGTTAGTCTAGATATATTCTAAACCCATTCACAACTTTGGTCCAATTACTACTGATGAGAAATTATTTTCCGGCCGTGTAGTGCTGTAAAATCAACACTGATATAATATGTTTTGCTCAATAGATTACTAATTTTATCACAATTGATATCGATATATTATATAATATTTTCATTGTTGTCTTGTTTCACGTTCCTATATTTCGTTCGTTTTGCTGTGATGTGGTCTTGGTTGCTGTTGATATGTATCTAACAGTCTCAATGATGCAATTATAAGATAGCTTGTAAATCTTACAACTAATTTATTGATACAGTAATATTGCAAGCACAGACTCATCAAAGCCCTCATAAAGCTTTTATGGTCTTCATCACAGTATTGTTTATGTTAAATTCCTTTGTATCAAAAATTATCCTGAGTGTATTTGACGTTCCATAGTTTCATGTTCCTTTCCTTCTCAATTTTGATTACACACGTTGCCAGTGTAGCCAGATTAACAGGAGACGCTTACCCTTCTGGGGCACCATAGTTTCATGTTCCTTTCCTTCTCAATTATGATTACACACGTTGCCAGTGTAGCCAGATTAACAGGAGACGCTTACCCTTCTGGAGCACCATAGTTTCATGTTCCTTTCCTTCTCAATTATGATTACACACGTTGCCAGTGTAGCCAGATTAACAGGAGACGCTTACCCTTCTGGGGCACCATAGTTTCATGTTCCTTTCCTTCTCAATTATGATTACACACGTTGCCAGTGTAGCCAGATTAACAGGAGACGCTTACCCTTCTGGGGCACCATAGTTTCATGTTCCTTTCCTTCTCAATTATGATTACACACGTTGCCAGTGTAGCTAGATTAACAGGAGACGCTTACCCTTCTGGAGCACCATAGTTTCATGTTCCTTTCCTTCTCAATTATGATTACACACGTTGCCAGTGTAGCCAGATTAACAGGAGACGCTTACCCTTCTGGAGCACCATAGTTTCATGTTCCTTTCCTTCTCAATTATGATTACACACGTTGCCAGTGTAGCCAGATTAACAGGAGACGCTTACCCTTCTGGGGCACCATAGTTTCATGTTCCTTTTCATTCTTAATTTTTTACACACGTTGCCAGTGTAGCCAGATTAACAGGAGACGCTTACCCTTCTGGGGCACCATAGTTTCATGTTCCTTTCCTTCTCAATTATGATTACACACGTTGCCAGTGTAGCCAGATTAACAGGAGACGCTTACCCTTCTGGGGCACCATAGTTTCATGTTCCTTTTCATTCTTAATTTTGATTACACACGTTGCCAGTGTAGCCAGATTAACAGGAGACGCTTACCCTTCTGGGGCACCATAGTTTCATGTTCCTTTCCTTCTCAATTATGATTACACACGTTGCCAGTGTAGCCAGATTAACAGGAGACGCTTACCCTTCTGGGCACCATAGTTTCATGTTCCTTTCCTTCTCAATTATGATTACACACGTTGCCAGTGTAGCTAGATTAACAGGAGACGCTTACCCTTCTGGAGCACCATAGTTTCATGTTCCTTTCTTCTCAATTATGATTACACACGTTGCCAGTGTAGCTAGATTAACAGGAGACGCTTACCCTTCTGGAGCACCATAGTTTCATGTTCCTTTCCTTCTCAATTATGATTACACACGTTGCCAGTGTAGCCAGATTAACAGGAGACGCTTACCCTTCTGGAGCACCATAGTTTCATGTTCCTTTCCTTCTCAATTATGATTACACACGTTGCCAGTGTAGCCAGATTAACAGGAGACGCTTACCCTTCTGGGGCACCATAGTTTCATGTTCCTTTTTCTTAATTTGATTACACACGTTGCCAGTGTAGCCAGATTAACAGGAGACGCTTACCCTTCTGGGGCACCATAGTTTCATGTTCCTTTCCTTCTCAATTATGATTACACACGTTGCCAGTGTAGCCAGATTAACAGGAGACGCTTACCCTTCTGGAGCACCATAGTTTCATGTTCCTTTTCTTCTCAATTTTGATTACACACGTTGCCAGTGTAGCCAGATTAACAGGAGACGCTTACCCTTCTGGAGCACCATAGTTTCATGTTCCTTTCCTTCTCAATTATGATTACACACGTTGCCAGTGTAGCCAGATTAACAGGAGACGCTTACCCTTCTGGGGCACCATAGTTTCATGTTCCTTTCCTTCTCAATTATGATTACACACGTTGCCAGTGTAGCCAGATTAACAGGAGACGCTTACCCTACTGGGGCACCATAGTTTCATGTTCCTTTCCTTCTCAATTATGATTACACACGTTGCCAGTGTAGCTAGATTAACAGGAGACGCTTACCCTTCTGGAGCACCATAGTTTCATGTTCCTTTCCTTCTCAATTATGATTACACACGTTGCCAGTGTAGCAGATTAACAGGAGACGCTTACCCTTCTGGGCACCATAGTTTCATGTTCCTTTCCTTCTCAATTATGATTACACACGTTGCCAGTGTAGCTAGATTAACAGGAGACGCTTACCCTTCTGGGCACCATAGTTTCATGTTCCTTTTCATTCTTAATTTTGATTACACACGTTGCCAGTGTAGCCAGATTAACAGGAGACGCTTACCCTTCTGGAGCACCATAGTTTCATGTTCCTTTTCATTCTTAATTTTGATTACACACGTTGCCAGTGTAGCCAGATTAACAGGAGACGCTTACCCTTCTGGAGCACCATAGTTTCATGTTCCTTTCATTCTAATTTGATTACACACGTTGCCAGTGTAGCCAGATTAACAGGAGACGCTTACCCTTCTGGAGCACCATAGTTTCATGTTCCTTTCCTTCTCAATTTGATTACACACGTTGCCAGTGTAGCAGATTAACAGGAGAACGCTTACCCTTCTGGAGCACCATAGTTTCATGTTCCTTTCCTTCTCAATTATGATTACACACGTTGCCAGTGTAGCAGATTAACAGGAGACGCTTACCCTTCTGGGGCACCATAGTTTCATGTTCCTTTCCTTCTCAATTATGATTACACACGTTGCCAGTGTAGCCAGATTAACAGGAGACGCTTACCCTTCTGGGCACCATAGTTTCATGTTCCTTTCCTTCTCAATTATGATTACACACGTTGCCAGTGTAGCTAGATTAACAGGAGACGCTTACCCTTCTGGGGCACCATAGTTTCATGTTCCTTTCCTTCTCAATTATGATTACACACGTTGCCAGTGTAGCTAGATTAACAGGAGACGCTTACCCTTCTGGGGCACCATAGTTTCATGTTCCTTTCCTTCTCAATTATGATTACACACGTTGCCAGTGTAGCTAGATTAACAGGAGACGCTTACCCTTCTGGGGCACCATAGTTTCATGTTCCTTTCCTTCTCAATTATGATTACACACGTTGCCAGTGTAGCAGATTAACAGGAGACGCTTACCCTTCTGGGCACCATAGTTTCATGTTCCTTTCCTTCTCAATTATGATTACACACGTTGCCAGTGTAGCCAGATTAACAGGAGACGCTTACCCTTCTGGAGCACCATAGTTTCATGTTCCTTTCCTTCTCAATTATGATTACACACGTTGCCAGTGTAGCCAGATTAACAGGAGACGCTTACCCTTCTGGGCACCATAGTTTCATGTTCCTTTCCTTCTCAATTATGATTACACACGTTGCCAGTGTAGCCAGATTAACAGGAGACGCTTACCCTTCTGGGGCACCATAGTTTCATGTTCCTTTCCTTCTCAATTATGATTACACACGTTGCCAGTGTAGCCAGATTAACAGGAGACGCTTACCCTTCTGGGGCACCATAGTTTCATGTTCCTTTCCTTCTCAATTATGATTACACACGTTGCCAGTGTAGCCAGATTAACAGGAGACGCTTACCCTTCTGGGGCACCATAGTTTCATGTTCCTTTCCTTCTCAATTTGATTACACACGTTGCCAGTGTAGCCAGATTAACAGGAGACGCTTACCCTTCTGGGGCACCATAGTTTCATGTTCCTTTCCTTCTCAATTTGATTACACACGTTGCCAGTGTAGCCAGATTAACAGGAGACGCTTACCCTTCTGGAGCACCATAGTTTCATGTTCCTTTCCTTCTCAATTTGATTACACACGTTGCCAGTGTAGCTAGATTAACAGGAGACGCTTACCCTTCTGGGCACCATAGTTTCATGTTCCTTTCTTCTCAATTGATTACACACGTTGCCAGTGTAGCTAGATTAACAGGAGAGCTTACCCTTCTGGGCACCATAGTTTCATGTTCCTTTCCTTCTCAATTATGATTACACACGTTGCCAGTGTAGCAGATTAACAGGAGACGCTTACCCTTCTGGGCACCATAGTTTCATGTTCCTTTCCTTCTCAATTTGATTACACACGTTGCCAGTGTAGCCAGATTAACAGGAGACGCTTACCCTTCTGGGGCACCATAGTTTCATGTTCCTTTCCTTCTCAATTTTGATTACACACGTTGCCAGTGTAGCCAGATTAACAGGAGACGCTTACCCTTCTGGGGCACCATAGTTTCATGTTCCTTTCCTTCTCAATTATGATTACACACGTTGCCAGTGTAGCCAGATTAACAGGAGACGCTTACCCTTCTGGAGCACCATAGTTTCATGTTCCTTTCCTTCTCAATTTTGATTACACACGTTGCCAGTGTAGCTAGATTAACAGGAGACGCTTACCCTTCTGGAGCACCATAGTTTCATGTTCTTTTCATTCTCAATTTTGATTACACACGTTGCCAGTGTAGCTAGATTAACAGGAGACGCTTACCCTTCTGGAGCACCATAGTTTCATGTTCCTTTCTTCTCAATTTTGATTACACACGTTGCCAGTGTAGCTAGATTAACAGGAGACGCTTACCCTTCTGGGCACCATAGTTTCATGTTTTTCATTCTCAATTTTGATTACACACGTTGAGTGTAGCCATTAACAGGAGACGCTTACCCTTCTGGAGCACCATAGTTTCATGTTCCTTTCCTTCTCAATTATGATTACACACGTTGCCAGTGTAGCAGATTAACAGGAGACGCTTACCCTTCTGGGGCACCATAGTTTCATGTTCCTTTCCTTCTCAATTATGATTACACACGTTGCCAGTGTAGCTAGATTAACAGGAGACGCTTACCCTTCTGGGGCACCATAGTTTCATGTTCCTTTCTTCTAATTTGATTACACACGTTGCCAGTGTAGCCAGATTAACAGGAGACGCTTACCCTTCTGGAGCACCATAGTTTCATGTTCCTTTCTTCTCAATTATGATTACACACGTTGAGTGTAGCCAGATTAACAGGAGACGCTTACCCTTCTGGAGCACCATAGTTTCATGTTCCTTTCCTTCTCAATTATGATTACACACGTTGCCAGTGTAGCCAGATTAACAGGAGACGCTTACCTTCTGGGCACCATAGTTTCATGTTCCTTTCTTCTCAATTATGATTACACACGTTGCCAGTGTAGCCAGATTAACAGGAGACGCTTACCCTTCTGGAGCACCATAGTTTCATGTTCCTTTCTTCTCAATTTGATTACACACGTTGCCAGTGTAGCAGATTAACAGGAGACGCTTACCTTCTGGGCACCATAGTTTCATGTTTCTTTCTTCTCAATTATGATTACACACGTTGAGTGTAGCAGATTAACAGGAGACGCTTACCCTTCTGGAGCACCATAGTTTCATGTTTCTTTCCTTCTCAATTTGATTACACACGTGAGTGTAGCCAGATTAACAGGAGACGCTTACCCTTCTGGAGCACCATAGTTTCATGTTCCTTTCTTCTCAATTTGATTACACACGTTGAGTGTAGCCAGCTTAACAGGAGACGCTTACCCTTCTGGGCACCATAGTTTCATGTTCCTTTCCTTCTCAATTTGATTACACACGTTGAGTGTAGCCAGATTAACAGGAGACGCTTACCTTCTGGGCACCATAGTTTCATGTTCCTTTCCTTCTCAATTATGATTACACACGTGAGTGTAGCTAGATTAACAGGAGACGCTTACCCTTCTGGAGCACCATAGTTTCATGTTCCTTTCCTTCTCAATTATGATTACACACGTTGCCAGTGTAGCCAGATTAACAGGAGACGCTTACCCTTCTGGGGCACCATAGTTTCATGTTCCTTTTCATTCTTAATTTAATTACACACGCGGCCGGTGTAGCTAGATTAACAGGAGATTTTTACCATTCCGGAGCATCAGACCTCACTTTTCTATCGGAAATTTACACGTTTAACTTAATGTTCCAGTTTCAAAGTGTTTACGTTGGTTTTGGCATTGTGATTTTTGCACATGGATTGGTTTGTTTGTGTTATTCTTCTGCAATCCGTTCATCCATGCATTCTTTGTAATGTTTGCATTGAATTTAAACTACTGTTATTATTGTAACTTAACACCCGTGTGATCTCCTGAATTACGGCTATCTTTGTCTTGTTTACAACAGACGTCAATTTCCATATTTAATCAAGAGAATACTGCGATAAAATGACAAATGAAACCCTATTATTTGTTCAGTCATATTTGCATGGATATCGGAATGAGATGTTATACCATAGTAGATGAAGGGGGTTCAATAAACAATATCACCGATACTCCACTGCAAACCAGGTTGATTATGGAAATTGAAATGCATTACGTAACTCCGTCAATTTTATGTTAACATCTATATAATTTTCTTGATTTTCCCCATCTTATATTTCAAATAATTTTATTTTTTATATTATAATGTTGTTAATTTGTTTATAAACAACGACACGCTAGAGGGTGTTTTGTTACTCATCGCAAATTTTGCGCAAGTATTCCCGCTAAATACTAGTATGCTTTGCCGTGACTCCTTAACCATCTTAATGTCATTAACCTTTTTTTAAATTTACCATTAAATGCATTCAATAAAAAAAGAAAAAGAAATGTTAATATTCTTCCCGCAAAAGTGCTGTACTTAAAATAGTATAACGAACACTAATGATACTATAATGGTACTAATGATAAGGAATTTAATTACGAAACAATGTTTAGTCTCCAAAATTTAAAAAAGAATGTTTAGTAATAATGTGTAGGAATTAAGAGGCATTGAGGAGCTGGGTATCGAAGCAATCCAGGTTTTAAGCTGTCTCCAGGTGTCTCGTCGGGAAGATGATTTCATAGTCCGGTAACTTGTTGAACGAGTTACTTTATGTAGATTTTTAAACGTTCGTGTGTGTGTAATCAGCAACCTCTTTCTGTTCATTTTTAAATGTACCAATATGACTATTTTTCCAGATCATTTGCTTTATATTTTCAGATAGTAATTCCGGATTTCTATCCCCACGATTCAATAGTTCTGTATCATCTGGGGAGTTGAAAGAGACTCGGTTACGATCGATCTTGAGACCTCCGAAAATAGCCAGTGTGAAATCCGTCAAATTTAAACCAACACCATCTACTAGTACCAGTTCAGTTTTTGATTCAGTTTTTATCGGAGATTATGAAAAAACAAAAGCCCTCATTCGGGAAGGTCATGATGTCAACGCAACAGATAGTTACGGTAAAACGCTATGTCATATTGCTTCTGAACAAAGCCATTTAGAAGTACTTAGACATTTGATTAAAAATGGAGCGATGGTGAACGATTCTGATTATGTTGGAAGAATTCCTTTACATTACGCTGTTGAGAGTGGTTCTGCAAAAATAGTGGATTTACTATTGTATAGAGGTTCTTCTGTTAACCACACGGACAAGGACATGAAAACGCCTCTGCATATTGCTTGTGAAAAGGGCGAACGTGCCATTGTAGAAATGTTACTGTCCCACAAAGCGACTACTGTCCACGACCTTGACACTTCAATGAAGTCACCATTACATTATGCTGTTGATAATGACCATTTTCCAGTTGTCATCCATCTTGTGAAGTCAGGGGCTCCTGTAAATTTGAGCGATGGGGACCACCGTAAACCACTCCACTACGCTGCTGCCGGCGGCTTCATACGTATTGCTAGGTTCTTAGTGGAGAATGGAGCGACCGTTGATGCACTTGATAACAATTTACAAACACCGCTATTTCTGGCAGCAGCAAATGGCTTCAAAAGCGTTGTAAACTATTTGATCTTTCATGGCGCAAGTATTGATATATCAGATAGCAGACGACAGACACCGCTACACATTACCGCATTAAAAGGCTATACTGAGATTGTAAACGATCTTGTTTCTAATCACGTTAGTTTAGATCCAATAGATGAAGAAGGGAAAACGCCTCTAGCTTACGCTACGCAGAATCAGGATTTGGCAATGACCACAGTTTTACTGAAACATGGCGCCAATCCGGATTTATTAAAGACTGACAAGTTGAATTGTAAGGCTTATGATAATGGAACATTTAACAATCATCTCGCATACCTTCTTGAAGAATTCAAACACAAAAGAGCAAATGAAAATTAAATCTAACTTTAGATTTGATGGTAACTGAATGTCTTGTGATTTATTGGAGTTTTAACATTTGCGGTTTCTTAAATGAAGTTCTACCGAATGAAAGTAAGCAGACAGCAGCCATGTTGATATGTGATAAATACATGTATTGTGGCCATTAAAATCTTGATAACAGTTCGTAAACTGTTGAGTGTGTCTTTTATAATTGTAAATTTTAATGAAAACACAAAAGCACAAGGATAAGACCCTGATGTATACTTAAATATTTTACCATGGAATTCGGTTTCTTTACATTGATGCCAGACTCATTCAAATGTATTAACAGCTGTGACATTTTTAATGCATCAATTTAATCATACTCTCAAAAACCAGTATATGAGACTATGAACAGTCAATTCTATAAGCGTGCCGTTACAGTATTTATTTAATTTTTCATTTGCATATTTTATATCAATCAAAGTGTGCCTTTCAAATTCTCTTCAAATGTTGAACATTGTTGTAAAAATGTATATTTTAAAAAAAGTATAATCTATTTTGTTACATGCATGTGCATTGTATATAAAAATATTACTGGTTGATTAATTGTATCACTTACACAATTAATAATAGCATACTACTGTGGTAATTAATACAGTCTTAAAACAACATCACTTCCAGGCGATGCCAAATTAATTTGTTTCTCATCGGACTTTCTCGATTCTAAAACAATGATATATTTGGTTTCAAACAGTTTTCTTTAGTCCAAAATCTCTGGCAAAATCCCTCATGCCAAGTCCATTTTGAGTTTCTATGCTATAGATTTTTCAACATCAACAGTGCATCTGTAATATTTTTTCGGAGGATTGTGTGCGTAAACCATTCCAGTGTTTGTTGTTTTTGTCAAATTCCACCATAAAGACTGTGAGATTAGAACCCACGTCCCGCACATTTAGAAATGGAAGTCCTAAAACTGTATGGAAGTCTGTAAATTGACGCAATGAGAGTAATTATAATCTGGGTTTATAACAGGCGGCGGTCTAAACAAAAAATGTTTTTTTTAAATGCATTAATTTTTTAATCGGTCGTTCGCCTCTATCTATTTTTCTATTGAACTAAAATTAATTTGGCGTGGCCTTAATTGAAATTACTTCGAGACTCATTGGCGTTAGTAGAAGCTTTAAAGACTTCAAATTGTTAATGTTTCATTTCAAATTTATATTTTTTTCTAAATAATTTCAAATTTACATTTACATTTAATTACATTTTTTCTGTATATATCTTTCAAAATTTCTAATATAAATAACTGCATTCATATGTGATTTAGTTGTCTCATGTTTATTTCACGTATTTGAATAACACTGATATTCGGTTTTCAATATATATACATGTATTTATTTAAATTTATTCAGCTTGGTCTTGTGAGAAACATTTAACATAATGTCAAAAGAACATTAAAATAAGAATAACATAGAACAGCTTAGCATTTTACTTATCTCTGGGTTTTGTGGCGTTGGTATAATTTAAAACTTTAAATAAAATGTCTCTATACTCCAATAAAATAAATTCTGTTACAAAATATGTATATATACTGTACAGGCATGTCAAAAGTTTAACATTAAGCCAACGCATAAGTGTCAAATTGGCAGCTACTCTGGGCCTCACTTTAGCTACTATAAACGTATTTAATTTCACGTGTATTTATTTTCGATGTATAAGATATAAGAAATATCCGCGTATTTAATTTTTTTTTCGTTTTAATTGTGCACTAAAATCCTAATCCTAATATAATTTTTGCTCGATATTAATTTTTGCGCATAACAAACGACCCCAAAATTTGCGAAAATTAGTACACCGCGATAATAAATACGTTTACAGTATATCTCGGCAAGTTTTCGGCAGGTGCTCTCTATCTTTCGGCAGCTTTTCGGCATTAGCTACCCATATCTCAGCAGACCGGGTCTGACCCAAGACTTGAAAGTGGGTAGTGACCGTTCTTTCGCCAAGCACTCGGCATTACGAATTGAAAGTCACGGTTCTTTCCGATGGGAACTTAAAATAAACGAGGTCCCGTGTCACGGTGGGCTAACCTGCTTTATAATGCTATCAGCGCAACGCACAGGCAAAATTTCTGCACCTTCGCCTATAGCTGGCGACGTCTCGATATAAGTGAAATATTCTTGACTGGGACGTTCAACACCATTACTCAACTCAACTCATATCTCAGCAACCGAAATTCAGCTACTTTTCTTGAGCTCAGTGTTAAACTTTAGACAGGTTTGTACTATATGTTATAGATCTGTTGGGAATTCGTACCACTATCTATTCATTCGACAGACTTCTCTTTTATGTATCCTTTGTGCTTCTGGAATTGACATCAAACAAATAAATTCAACCTTGACATTTAATTGTATATCAAAATAGTTTTTAAAAGTTGTGGAATTTGTCTTATTCCAATAAAATGTCATAAATTCTGGCGTTGATTATATATTCATTTTCTTTATGTACATCAAGGGAGTAGTCATGGCAAGGGAAGTCAAAGACATAAAATGGTATGGGTTATTTTTAGTTGAAAAACACGACGAATTGGATAATATTTAAATGCAACAAAGACCACAAAAACAATAATTTGACAATGAACATAGCAACAAAGACCGCAAAAATAACAAAGGACTAATTTGACAATATCCAACGCAACCAATGTCACAAATCAACAACAACAACAAAATATTGACAATGTTCACGGCAACCAAGACCACAAAACAACAACAACAAAAACAATTCACAATATACAAGGCAACCAATACCACAAAACAACAACAACAAAAACAATTCACAATATACAAGGCAACCAATACCACAAAACAACAACAACAACAACAAACAATTCACAATATACAAGGCAACCAATACCACAAAAAAACCAAAAACAATAATTTGACAATGAACAAAGCAACCAAGACCACAAAAAATAATAAAGGACTAATTTGACAATATCCAAGGCAACCAAGACCAAAAAACAACTAAGAGAATTTCACAGCATACAAGGCAACCAAGAACACACAAAAAAACAATTTGACAATACCCAATACAACCAAGAACAACAAAACAACAATTTGACAATACCCAATACAACCAAGAACAACAAAACAACAATTTGACAATACCCAATACAACCAAGAACAACAAAACAACAATTTGACAATACCCAATACAACCAAGAACAACAAAACAACAATTTGACAATACCCAATACAACCAAGAACAACAAAACAACAATTTGACAATACCCAATACAACCAAGAACAACAAAAAACAATTTGACAATACCCAATACAACCAACAACAACAAAACAACAATTTAACAATACCCAATACAACCAAGAACACAAAAAAAAAACAATTTGACAATACCCAATACAACCAAGAACAACAAAACAACAATTTGACAATGCCCAATACAACCAAGAACAACAAAACAACAATTTGACAATACCCAATACAACCAAGAACACAAAAAAACCAAAACAATTTGACAATACCCAATACAACCAAGAACAACAAAACAACAATTTGACAATACCCAATACAACCAAGAACAACAAAACAACAATTTAACAATACCCAATACAACCAAGAACAACAAAACAACAATTTGACAATACCCAATACAACCAAGAACAACAAAACAACAATTTGACAATATCCAATACAACCAAGAACAACAAAACAACAATTTGACAATACCCAATACAACCAAGAACAACAAAACAACAATTTAACAATACCCAATACAACCAAGAACAACAAAACAACAATTTGACAATGTCCAATACAACCAAGAACAACAAAACAACAATTTGACAATACCCAATACAACCAAGAACACAAAAAAACCAAAACAATTTGACAATACCCAATACAACCAAGAACAACAAAACAACAATTTGACAATACCCAATACAACCAAGAACAACAAAACAACAATTTAACAATACCCAATACAACCAAGAACAACAAAACAACAATTTGACAATACCCAATACAACCAAGAACAACAAAACAACAATTTGACAATACCCAATACAACCAAGAACACAAAAAAAAAACAATTTGACAATACCCAATACAACCAAGAACAACAAAACAACAATTTGACAATACCCAATACAACCAAGAACAACAAAACAACAATTTGACAATACCCAATACAACCAAGAACAACAAAACAACAATTTGACAATACCCAATACAACCAAGAACACAAAAAAACAATTTGACAATACCCAATACAACCAAGAACAACAAAACAACAATTTGACAATACCCAATACAACCAAGAACAACAAAACAACAATTTGACAATACCCAATACAACCAAGAACAACAAAACAACAATTTGACAATACCCAATACAACCAAGAACAACAAAACAACAATTTGACAATATTCAATACAACCAAGAACAACAAAACAACAATTTGACAATACCCAATACAACCAAGAACACAAAACAACAATTTGACAATACCCAATACAACCAAGAACAACAAAACAACAATTTGACAATACCCAATACAACCAAGAACAACAAAACAACAATTTGACAATACCCAATACAACCAAGAACACAAAAAAAAACAATTTGACAATACCCAATACAACCAAGAACAACAAAACAACAATTTGACAATACCCAATACAACCAAGAACAACAAAACAACAATTTGACAATACCCAATACAACCAAGAACAACAAAACAACAATTTGACAATACCCAATACAACCAAGAACAACAAAACAACAATTTGACAATATCCAATACAACCAAGAACAACAAAACAACAATTTGACAATACCCAATACAACCAAGAACAACAAAACAACAATTTGACAATACCCAATACAACCAAGAACAACAAAACAACAATTTGACAATACCCAATACAACCAAGAACAACAAAACAACAATTTGACAATACCCAATACAACCAAGAACAACAAAACAACAATTTGACAATACCCAATACAACCAAGAACAACAAAACAACAATTTGACAATACCCAATACAACCAAGAACAACAAAACAACAATTTGACAATACCCAATACAACCAAGAACAACAAAACAACAATTTGACAATACCCAATACAACCAAGAACAACAAAACAACAATTTGACAATACCCAATACAACCAAGAACACAAAAAAAACAATTTGACAATACCCAATACAACCAAGAACAACAAAACAACAATTTGACAATACCCAATACAACCAAGAACAACAAAACAACAATTTGACAATACCCAATACAACCAAGAACAACAAAACAACAATTTGACAATACCCAATACAACCAAGAACACAAACAAAAACAATTTGACAATACCCAATACAACCAAGAACAACAAAACAACAATTTGACAATACCCAATACAACCAAGAACAACAAAACAACAATTTGACAATACCCAATACAACCAAGAACACAAAAAAACAATTTGACAATACCCAATACAACCAAGAACAACAAAACAAACAATTTGACAATACCCAATACAACCAAGAACAACAAAACAACAATTTGACAATACCCAATACAACCAAGAACAACAAAACAACAATTTGACAATACCCAATACAACCAAGAACAAAAAAAAACAATTTGACAATACCCAATACAACCAAGAACAACAAAACAACAATTTGACAATACCCAATACAACCAAGAACAACAAAACAACAATTTGACAATACCCAATACAACCAAGAACAACAAACAACAATTTGACAATACCCAATACAACCAAGAACAACAAAACAACAATTTGACAATATCCAATACAACCAAGACAACAAAACAACAATTTGACAATACCCAATACAACCAAGAACAACAAAACAACAATTTGACAATACCCAATACAACCAAGAACAACAAAACAACAATTTGACAATACCCAATACAACCAAGAACAACAAAACAACAATTTGACAATACCCAATACAACCAAGAACACAAAAAAAACAATTTGACAATACCCAATACAACCAAGAACAACAAAACAACAATTTGACAATACCCAATACAACCAAGAACAACAAAACAACAATTTGACAATACCCAATACAACCAAGAACAACAAAACAACAATTTGACAATACCCAATACAACCAAGAACAACAAAACAACAATTTGACAATACCCAATACAACCAAGAACAACAAAACAACAATTTGACAATACCCAATACAACCAAGAACAACAAAACAACAATTTGACAATACCCAATACAACCAAGAACAACAAAACAACAATTTGACAATACCCAATACAACCAAGAACAAACAAAAACAACAATTTGACAATACCCAATACAACCAAGAACAACAAAACAACAATTTGACAATACCCAATACAACCAAGACACAAAAAAAACAATTTGACAATACCCAATACAACCAAGAACAACAAAACAACAATTTGACAATACCCAATACAACCAAGAACAACAAAACAACAATTTGACAATACCCAATACAACCAAGAACAACAAAACAACAATTTGACAATACCCAATACAACCAAGAAACAAAAAAAACAATTTGACAATACCCAATACAACCAAGAACAACAAAACAACAATTTGACAATACCCAATACAACCAAGAACAACAAAACAACAATTTGACAATACCCAATACAACCAAGAACAACAAAACAACAATTTGACAATACCCAATACAACCAAGAACAACAAAACAACAATTTGACAATATCCAATACAACCAAGAACAACAAAACAACAATTTGACAATACCCAATACAACCAAGAACAACAAAAAACAATTTGACAATACCCAATACAACCAAGAACAACAAAACAACAATTTGACAATACCCAATACAACCAAGAACAACAAAACAACAATTTGACAATACCCAATACAACCAAGAACACAAAAAAAAACAATTTGACAATACCCAATACAACCAAGAACAACAAAACAACAATTTGACAATACCCAATACAACCAAGAACAACAAAACAACAATTTGACAATATCCAATACAACCAAGAACAACAAAACAACAATTTGACAATACCCAATACAACCAAGAACAACAAAACAACAATTTGACAATACCCAATACAACCAAGAACAACAAAACAACAATTTGACAATACCCAATACAACCAAGAACAACAAAACAACAATTTGACAATACCCAATACAACCAAGAACACAAAAAAAAAAAACAATTTGACAATACCCAATACAACCAAGAACAAAAAAAAAAACAATTTGACAATACCCAATACAACCAAGAACAACAAAACAACAATTTGACAATACCCAATACAACCAAGAACAACAAAACAACAATTTGACAATACCCAATACAACCAAGAACAACAAAACAACAATTTGACAATATCCAATACAACCAAGAACAACAAAACAACAATTTGACAATACCCAATACAACCAAGAACAACAAAACAACAATTTGACAATACCCAATACAACCAAGAACAACAAAACAACAATTTGACAATACCCAATACAACCAAGAACAACAAAACAACAATTTGACAATACCCAATACAACCAAGAACACAAAAAAAAAACAATTTGACAATACCCAATACAACCAAGAACAACAAAACAACAATTTGACAATACCCAATACAACCAAGAACAACAAAACAACAATTTGACAATACCCAATACAACCAAGAACAACAAAACAACAATTTGACAATACCCAATACAACCAAGAACAACAAAACAACAATTTGACAATACCCAATACAACCAAGAACAACAAAACAACAATTTGACAATACCCAATACAACCAAGAACAACAAAACAACAATTTGACAATACCCAATACAACCAAGAACAACAAAACAACAATTTGACAATACCCAATACAACCAAGAACAACAAAACAACAATTTGACAATACCCAATACAACCAAGAACAACAAAACAACAATTTGACAATACCCAATACAACCAAGAACAACAAAACACATGTACTTGGTCATGTGCAATGTAACTAAGAACAACTGAAAACCAACAAAACCCATTTACTTTAAAATATCCAATGTAACAAGACCACGAAAACTACAAAGGGGTAAATAAAAGCAAAGGAAGACAAATGTCAACATATAATTATCCTGTATGAATGCATCGTTTTGAAGAGCTTGCATAGGCTATTGACGTAGAATCCGGAAGTATGATCATAGCTCTTTTGCTTTGGTCATCAGAACTAAAACATATATGGTTAACAATAACTCTAATGATTATAAATCCCCTAGGCTACGTTGGGGGACAGGAATTGGATCTAATAATAAAATTGTATCCAGGGATACAGTCTATGTGGTTTAAGTGCTTCAAAAGGACTTTATAGTCAATGAAACATCTAATTTATTTAAAAACCATTGGACCTCAAGCAACAGAGTGAATAACAAAAGGTTTTAGATTGAAGATTGAAGATTGGATTTTTTAAAGAAAAAATATATTCTAAACGAATGAAAGTTACCGAAAAGTAAGATTAGGCTTTTGTTCTAGACCTACACTTTTTTCTGACAAATGGGTATTGTCGCTGCACCACGTTATCAACATCCCTTTTGTTGTCGCTGTACGTTTTGGAAAACGTTTAAGTCGCTACTTCTCGGAAAAACGTCGTTTTTTAACTGATTCTGGTTTTTATATCAAACGAAAAAAAACTGTCCCGTTAAAACGTTAGGAGGTATCATGTGATATAGTGGTGAATCTCAGTGTAGATAGAACACGGTGCATATATGTAACTTTCTGTGGTGAAACCATAAGATTTTAAGATTTAAACTCCAAAGAAGCACTAGCAAAATTACGATCAACAAATCTCAGACATTTCACAGTATTGTTCATTTTTTAGTCAATTACTCAAATGCCAGACGTAACGGTAAAATACTGAAACTTAAACCAATCTTGTCTGCGGTTTTTGAAAACTCATTTTAATGAGAATCAACAGGAAATATTCTTTTTTCAAAAGTGTTAAATATTCAAATATTCCGCAATTACTGTCCTTCAGAAAATCGCATGATTGATATTTGGGTCATCAAATTGTAAATGATATACGCTTTATTTTCCAGTCCCAGACGTAATTGCTCTCTTAGCTACCAGACATCTCACCTTCTGTAGAGTGCTCGCTCCGTAGGTGAGAGGTCGTGGGTTTGATCCCCGGCCGGGTCTGACCCAAGACTTGAAAGTGGGTAATGACTGTGCTTTCGCCAAGCACTCGGCAATACAAAATGAAAGTCACGGTTCTTTTATTTCGGATGGGAACTTAAAATAAACTAGGTCCCGTGTCACGGTGGGCTTGGCACGCTAAAAAACCCTGCTATATAATACCATCAGCGCAACGCACAAGCAAAATTTCTGCACCTTCGCCTATAGCTGGTGACGTCTCGATATAAGTGGAATATTCTTGACTGGGACGTTAAACACCATTACTCAACTCAACTCAACTCAACTCTCACCTTCTACTGAAGCTCGTTACCATATTAAAATGTCTATATAGAACCTTACAAGCTTCGAGACCTTTTCAAGTTATAACGTAATACTTAACACCCGTGATTTTCTTACTTTTTCACGCATGAATTTCGTACAAAACAATTTTCCTTGTTAGATATTTGACCCAGTGTACTAGTAGAAACACTTTTTGCATGATATTTGAAACTGGTTCGTAAAACTAATGACGTCGTGGAAAGCATTATTTTAGGGTTTTTGAAGTTAAAGATGTGCTACAGAAAGATTGTAAAGCAAGTGAAAGATATGGGCTATATCTTATTTCGATTGCTTCTGTGTACCGGATTAAACTTCACTTAAGTATTTCTCGCAATATAAACCAAAATTTACTATTGTTCAAGGTAACTTAGATAGTCGATTTATCTTTAATAAAAAATCAAGTATTGTAATATTGGTACTTATTTTGATATTCCTGTAATTGAAATCGTATCACCTATCAAACCTATGAGGTTTGCTGACTTGAATTTGAATTTCAAAACAGGTATATACCGAAACTTTTGTCGTTTTTCATAACAGAAAAAATCAATGTGTTGTATATATACCTAAATGTACCTCAGATAGGTGTCAACACACCTGGTTGACCTGCATACTCATTATTATCACGGGTAAAAACAAGGTTGTCTTTCAGGTGTGCGGTTCGGGTTTTACTCATACTCATGTATATGTTTAATAATTACCCTTCATGCAATGCTCTAAATTTGCATACGAGGCACAGATAACGAGAGGGCATATGTGCAGTGTTTGAAAAACAACTAATTTTCGGTATGTAGAGCAAAACCAGAAGGGTGTAGAACACTTATTTTTCGACATTAAATTGGGCTTTTATATTTTAGATTCAATATGTATAACATTGAATATAAATCATTAAACATAAAAGCTTAATTGACAAAAAAGCGACTATCTAAGTTCCCTGGAACAATAGTAGGTGAAAATTTAAAATACAAAAAAGTTTCACAGTAGCTACTCATTATATGTCATCAGAAAAAAATATGTCATATGATAGATAAAATTTCAGGACTCGGTGTCTAGTCATACATCTAAGAAAACCATTGAATTTGTGACGAAACGTAAAGCCATTTACATTACACCATCTGAGTGGATGCCAAAAAGTCCCAGTTGCACTCCAATGTTTAACAAATTAATGAGACTACCCATTATAAAACTCAAGGCTTTGGACAGGCAACAAGTTTGCTGACAACAAAGCATCCAGTGGTGTGGTTTAGATTTTTTTAAGAGTGAACCACCCCACTTATTTTATAACCAGCGGTCCCTTTTCTGAAGGGTGAACCATCCTGTTTATTTTACAGCCAGTGGTTCATCTTTTGGGGGGTGAAATACCACTAATGTTACAACCAGTGGTTCCTTTTTTGGATTTCCGGAAGGTGAACCATTCTGCTTATTTTGCAACCATAGTTCCTTAACACAATGACACATTTAAAACATAATTTTAAGATGATATCAAGTACACTTTATTGAAAATATATGATGACTGAAATGAAAACACAAGAGGCCCATGGGCCTTAACGCTCACCTGAGGAAGAGTACATATCTTATGCAGAGGTTCAATGGTCAATGACATTAATAAAAGAGAATATCAAAATTTTCAGCAGTAAGGGCCAAAAATATGCAAGTATTTTTGCAAATTAATTATAATAATTATTATATAAGTATGCTATTTATAACATATCTAAAGTCTAGCTACAATATATTATTTATAAACAGCTAAAACATCTGTATATTAAAATGTGCATTAGGCCAATACCTACAATATTCCAATATACATGCCTATACAAAAAGTTTATAGTTTTTGAGATAATTAACCATTTAAGTATTCGTTTGCATCTATGACCTTGACCTTTGAACCTATGACATTCATTCATATATCAAAATGATTGTTGTGCAAATGCCTACAATATTCCAATATACATGCCTATACAAAAAGTTTATAGTTTTTGAGATAATTAACCATTTAAGTATTCATTTGCATCTATGACCTTGACCTTTGAATCTATGACCTTCATTCATATATCAAACTGATCGATAGGCCAATACCTACAATATTCTAATATACATGCCTATACAAAGAGTTTATAGTTTTTGAGATAATTAACCATTTAAGTATTCGTTTGCATCTATGACCTTGACCTTTGAACCTATGACCTTCATTCATATATCAAAATGATTGTTGTACAAATGCCTACAATATTCCAATATACATGCCTATACAAAAAGTTTATAGTTTTTGAGATAATTAACCATTTAAGTATTAGTTTGCATCTATGACCTTGACCTTTGAACCTATGAACTTCATTCATATATCAAAATGATCGTTGTGCAAATGACTACAATATTCTAATATACATGCCTATACAAAAAGTTTATAGTTTTTGAGATAATTAACCATTTAAATATTCGTTCGCAGCTATGACCTTGACCTTTGAACCTATGACCTTCATTCATATATCAAAATGATCGTTAGGCCAATACATACAATATTCCAATATACATGCCTATACAAAAAGTTAATAGTTTTTGAGATAATAAACCATTTAAGTATTCGTTCACGTCTATGACCTTGACCTTTGAACCTATGACCTTCATTCATATATCAAAATGATCATTAGGACAATACCTACAATATTCCAATATACATGCCTATACAAAAAGTTTATAGTTTTTGAGATAATTAACCATTTAAGTATTCGTTCACGTCTTTGACCTTGACCTTTGAACCTATGACCTTCATTCATATATCAAAATGATTGTTAGGCCAATACCTACAATATTCCAATATACATGTCTATACAAAAAGTTTATAGTTTTTGAGATAATTAACCATTTCAGTACTTGTTTACATCTGTGACCTTGACCTTTGAACCCATGACCTTTATTCAAATATCAAAATGACCATTGTGCCTTTACCTACAATATTCTGATATACATGCCTATACAAAAAATTCATAGTTTTGCAGATAATTAACTATTTTGGTATTCTTGGACATCTGTGACCTTGACCTTTGAACCCATGACCCTGGTCTATGTATCAAAATGATCATCATGTCAATACCTACAAATAACTCAAAATCCTACGCCATTATCACAAGAAATGTTAAAAAAATAGCATTTTTTATCAAAGGTCAAAAACTGGGACATGACCTTGACCTTCGACCTTTACATCAATTGGAAGAAAATTGCAAGACAAGATCAACAGTGAAAACTCCATACAATTATCTTCAGCCGTTATGAAGTTATAACAATAAATGTTTCATTTAAAAATTACATAATTTTACGCAAAAAACGCGTAACCTATTTTTGGTCTAATTTTCATGAAAAACACAATTTTAATGTTCCCAGGTATGCTGAATCCAAATATCTAATCAAAATTTGCCTGCACCTTTTGGTTTCAGAGAAGAAGATTTTTTTGTCTTTTTGCTATTTTTAGTAACAGCGGCCATCTTGTTGGGCGTGGCCAAACCCCGAACACAATTTTGAAAGGCTGTTACCTAGGCATGATTATCACAAAGTTTCATCAAATATGGCCCAGTAGTTTTGGAGGAGAAGATTAAAATGTAAAGTTTACACACGACGCACGACGCACGACGCACGACGGACGACGCACGACGCACGACGGACGGTGATAGATTGCAATAGCTCATCTGAGCCTTTGGCTCAGGTGAGCTAAAAATGTACACACTATCATTGCATTGTTCATTTGAGCACAGAAAGTGCAATTTATATACATTGTATACATAAGCTTAACAAACTTAATACCAGAACATCTACAAAGCTAATTATAATAATATTATATATAGTAATCTCTGAAGATATACTAGAAGTCTAAGGAATTAAATGTCTCGGCTAGTTACTATAGTCATCATAAGGCTTAACTTCAGATTCCAACTACATTTGACTACAAACTTTCACAATCTGGTTAAATGTTGTACCATGTGATAGCTCCTAACATTTGTGCCAAATTATAATAGTATCATACTAGTCCATGTTTCTGGTAAAAACAACAATACTGCGAGAATTTGCAACATTAACCTTTTACAATAGGTCCCGTAATACTCCAGGAATTCGCAACATTAACGTTTTACAATACCTCCTGTAATACATTGGGAATTTACAACATAAACATTTTACATTATGTCCTGCACAAACATTAAAGGGTTTTGATCATGTGGTACAACACTGAACCCTATTTGAAACACTACGGCCCATGATACCAGAAAAGCAAAATGCAAGTCTCCCCTTATGGTGACTATAGTCAACAGACAAGACAAAAGTAATACTAAATACATGTATATGCCATTTTAAATGAGTGTTTAACACTTTAGTCTCAGGATAAATGAGATGCCAGATCAAGATAAGCTATTACAAAAAAGTGATGGATTTGTCTATATTCCTGATTGAATGCCAAAGACAGATTTTTTTCTGTACTGGTAATTTGACAATTTTGTATGGTGTCTAAATCCAAATTTTAGTAAACATTTTTCCATTGTTCAATATTTGAATAATACATATTTGACTTACCAGAAGATGACATAATGGTAATAATATTTAATGATAGAAAATCCTTAATTCTTTGAAAGCTGTTTTCCATTTATTAATAAAAATAATAATTTTTCTTAGTTCAATTTAAAGAGGGGTTACAAATATTCAATTCTCTGAAATTTTTTAGGGTGCTTGAGGGATAAATACATTTTTACTGCTTAATAAGTATAAATACACTAAACCTTTACCCCGCTGTAGAAATGCATTGGTCCCAAAAAGCGGGGGTTAAAGAGTTGAAAATGAAGTACAAGTCATTCATGTGAAAATATAACAATGATAGAGTGAAAACAGTTTTATATATACATGTCACAGACTTAGGTCTGATTGTTACACATAAATGAATAATTGATTGAGAATTAGAAATTTAGAATTTCTACTTTAGTATGTACAACTGATTTATTGACCTTATGCTCCACATGGAGCGAAGAGGATAGGTAGGTAGGTAGGTATGTACAACTGATTATATTAATAAAGAAACAATCTTTATCCCACTGTTGTAACATTTACATACAGATAATGTTTTTTAAACTATTCAATAGGACAGAGTTTGATAATTTAAGCATCTGGATGATGGAAAGTACTTGGTAATTATTTACACAAATCAGCAACATAAAAAACAAAAATATTACAAATATAGTGTTATCTTCCAAAATATATTGTCAGAGAAAGATTTAAAAATTTATTATAGTACCATTTTGTTACATCTTCCTAATTCAATATTACATATCATCAACATAAACTCCCTCTAAATACCTTTCATTTCAAAATTTCTTTAAGTTTCGAACAAATTAATTTCCTGGGGCCCACATTCCTTAAAGTACAATCCAGATGACCAAGATTTCCGTAATCGCTTTTCATTTTAGATTTAAGAGGTAGAGACTAACATCGAAAAATCAGAAATCTACAAAGGTAAGGTAGACTAAGTTTTTAGACTCTTAAAACATCAAATAGATAACAACAAAGACTTAACAGAGACAACAAACATGAATATCAACTTAAGCTTCTATAAAGAAAAAACAAAATCATCAGAAATTTTAATTTTTTTGTATTGTCAATGGTCAAATTCAGTGATTAATTGCAAATTTTAAATTGCCTAGCTTACTTTAAATTAATGGTGTAACAATATCTATTGCTGTTGTCTTGTGTTACCGGGTATTATAAATAATATAAATGTATACATATAGGTAAACAACATTGGTCCACCTGACCTTTCATTAGGAAATTTCATATATAATGATCCACCTAAAATATGGGTAGTGATGGGATTCACAGTTAATACTGTACATAAACAATGCATGTTAACCGTGATTAAGACCAAATAAATACTTATTTTTCCTATACTTAAATGTACGGGTCGATGATAAACATTTAAATCAAAGGTCAAGCGGACAGGTCAATGTTGTTAGGTTACACATTCATGGGTGTATATAGGTATAGATGCAGTTCTATTTCATTTTCAATTTGTTCGGCAAATAGCTTATGGAATACAAAATTTCAGAACATATTACACTAAAAGTCAATATATAATGCCACTAGAAATCAACAATTTTAGTATACCCGGTACTGTATATATTGTAACCATGACTACCAAAAATGGGTAGCCAATGGCAGGAAAAATGTATGTTCATGCATTGTCAAAGCTATTGCAAAGTGAGTTGCACTAAATATAATAATGCCATTAATTTGAAAGATTTGTCATGTTAAAAGCACTGAGAAAGTGCAAGTCAAGATATACTGTAAAATGAAGTCCTGTTTGAGAACAGAGGAGAGATCACTAATTCCTTAAGAGAAAACTATGCTTTGGAACAACTTAATTACTAGAACAAATACAATTTTACATGTACTGTTAGAAGACTAATTTAAGATACATTGTACAAAAACTTCTGCTTTACATGTAAAATGGATAAGGCAGTGTCACATTACATGTACAATGTCCAAATATTTTACATGTACTTTATAATAAGAAGGGCAATTTAACATAAACTGTAAAAAAAAGTCCTACCAGTACTTTACACATTAAATGGATAAGGCAGTGCCACATTATATGTACAATGTCAAAACATTTTAAATGTACTTTATAATACGGTAAGAAGGGCAATTAAAGATACACTGTAAACAAATCCTGTTTTACAGAAGGGCAATTAAAGATACACTGTAAACAAATCCTGTTTTACAGAAGGGCAATTAAAGATACACTGTAAACAAATCCTGTTTTACAGAAGGGCAATTAAAGATACACTGTAAAAAATCCTGTTTTACAGAAGGGCAATTAAAGATACACTGTAAACAAATCCTGTTTTACAGAAGGGCAATTAAAGATACACTGTAAACAAATCCTGTTTTACAGAAGGGCAATTAAAGATACACTGTAAACAAATCCTGTTTTACAGAAGGGCAATTAAAGATACACTGTAAACAAATCCTGTTTTACATGTAAAACAGACAATGGCAGTGCCACAATGGATAGTATCCAAACATGTTACATGTACTTTAATAAGAAGGGCAATTTATGAAACAATGAGAAAAGGGAGTTTCACTACCAATTTATCCATCTTTTCTTTAAATAATATCACCTGGACAACTACATTTAAATTTTTATAACACTGCATGCAAAATTCAGGAATATAATGTCTGAACAATATATAGTCTCTCATTGAATAAGAACTTTATATATACATGTATACAAATGAAGTACTAAATTTAACACTCAGCGCTAGGAAACAACTACACCAAAGATATAACTTGAATAAAGTTTGAAACTTTAATTTACAAATTTAAAATGTATTATACTTGCCATACCAAAACACTTTTTTTTCATTTCATGAAAACAACAAAGCTACTGTATCACAAACAGTGACAGATTTACAAAGCAGACAACAATCATGAGCACAATGCAACAAGCTTGACCTTCCTACATAACCTTTGACCTTAATACACTAGTTATATTACTATAAATATGAACACAGTAAGAATTTTATATTTCTTTCTCCATTAATTTCACAGAAATCATACAATTAACCAGAGCATTGCAAAACAAAAAAAAAATAAAAACTTTTTTCACAACAGTGATTACCCTAAAGAACATATTTGATTGCGACCTTAAAATCTATCGTTTTAGTCTTCATTTTCAAAGTAACCATGGCAGTTAAGAATAGATTTTTCAAATTTGACGAAACCATATGCTAAATATCTTTTTTTCTCAAATCAATCACTTGACAGATGTGAAAGAAAATTGAATATTTATCATGAATTTGTCAAAGATGGAATTAATATTTAAATTGTAAAGGTCAAATGTCAAGGTAAGGTCAAATATCAGGGTCAAATATGTTACATTTAATTAACAAATTAGCAAATTTTTACACAAGACACATACTGAAGGCACATAAATCTGGTCTAATTTATCATAATATTTAATAATTAAGACATCCTTGCCACTAATAAAGCTAGTATTAAAAAGATAAATAATATACAAAAATTGGGACACCTGATATACATGTAGGTCATTCAAAATATTATGGCAGAGTGTTTATAAACATAGACCTGTCCATTTGACCCTTAATTAGGAATATTCATAAAGGAGGGTCCACCCAATACATGGGTAGTGTTAGAATTCGCAGTTAATACATATACACATTGCCCATGATTAGTGTTCACACCATATAGACAAAAAACACTTGTGATCCCTATTACTTAAATTTACCTGTCCATAATAAATATTTAAATCAAAGGTCAAGCGGACAGGTCAATGTTTTTGCCTATACCCAAAAGGTAATAACAACATGTAACTGTTTGTATACATTCTTGCCTTATCTCACATTATTTTTACAGCAATCCTACGATTAAAAGACTGTTTATATACACTGCCATCAGATTATGGAGGGCCTATATATATATGCATGTATATAATATATAATATATATATATATATACCGGTATATATGAATATTAAAAAGCACCTCTAATAAATTTGCAACTGGATGAGTAAAGAATGAAATTAAATATTACAAAATGATAAAAAATTACAATAAAATTTACCGCTTGTAAAATTAAAAATACATGCATAATGTTCCATACATTTGAACAAACATTCTTAAAAGCAAATTCTGGAATAGCTGCACAAAACAGAAGTTTAAAAAAAAAATCCATTATTCTGTAAATTTTGATTTTTAAAACATGAATAAAATGAGTGATACCTGTTGTTCAATTTTTCTATAATAAATATATTCACCGATAAATATTTTTCAAAATGATTTATCTTGCTCAGATATTTTAAACTTTTTTGCCTTTTCCCAAAATCTGTACAAAATGGCCAAATTGGTATACCATTAACACCAGTAATGTCACCAGACAAAAATGACTTTTATTGAACATCTTTCAATATTGATGAAAATGATACAGTTATATGTCTTGTCTGTCTCCTGCTTTCATGCACACATCTATCTGTTTTGTTTCTCTTTCTCCGATTCATACCAATAACATCACATGCACAAATAACTGTAAGTTAACAGGTGACACAACACACACACACACACACACACACACACAACACAGGAAAGAAAACCAAAATATTCTGAGAGTAGATGCTTTAAAATGTGATTAAAATTTTTTTTAAAATTAAAATAAATTAGAAAAATCAGCCATTATCAACATTCTTCTTTAACAGAGAAGAAAATGTCTATAAGATATGCAAATTAGAAAAAAATATGATAATAATAACAAAATAATTTGGTCTACTGTAACAACATATAAAGCAGAATTTGTCAGATTTTTGTCAAATGTTACAATAAAGAAGAGTTTATCACTACTGCATAAAACAGATTCATGTCCATCACATCAATGATAATTATCCTCCATATCCATGGTAACTATCACATTGTATCCATGGCACTATCAATGACAATGTCCCCCTGGTCCATCATATTATGATAATAAATCCCTCATGTCATTCATGGCTTCCACAATGGCGTCGGCCATCTTGGCAGATGAAGTTTCAGAACAGTATTTGTTGCTGCTAACATGGAATTTTACTGAAAAAGAATAAAAGAAATATTGAATAAAAGCTAAATTTTGATACTGAGAAATAATGTGCTATTACTGTTAAATTTAGATAGAGTAACTGGGAAATTTGTTTTTTTTTAAATAGAAAACAGCAAAAAATAAACACATTGAAACTTAAGAGTTATTAATAGTATTCAAGATACATGTGATAATGTTTTGAGTTACAGAACAAAAGAAAATCTTTTTTTTCCTATACTATGGAGACTTAGTGGGCTAAAGTGCACACTTACAAATCACAACAGCCCTCCCCACCTAGGTTCCAAAGCCACTTAGGCAGATCCTTGTGTGATAAAGTTTGTCAGTTCACTAGCACTATTCTTTGGGCATTCCAGTTTCCTCCACTAACCCAAAACTAACTGCCTCAATATAACTGAAAGATTCTTAACTTGAGCATAAAACACCATTACTCCGCCCTTATATAAGTAGTTTTACCATTTCCGAGACATATGGTTTTTTACACAATAAGCATATTGATATTGAAGATTGATTGATTTAATAAAAGGGGTTTTGTCCAAGTCAAGAATATTCCACATATATCAAGATATTGGTGAAGTGGCAGAAATTTTTATCTTTGCAGTGCTCTCAGGGCAATGTGCAGGGAGGGTTCTTTAACGTGTCATGCCTGCCGTGACACCAGACATCAGCTTTTAAAGTCTTTTGAAGAAATAGTGTTATAGAAACTTTTGCTGCAGTATAATAACTTACTCAAGTCATCTCCATAGATCATGTAAGACACGCCGTAACCTTCAGGACAGGTGGCAAAGAATCCACCTCCCATACATGATGTCTCCAATGTCCAATGAGTTGTGTAGTTAGTCGGTGTTTGTGATGTACTTAATGAATCCTTCATCCAGAAACTCTACAATAAAACAAATGCAAGCGTAAGTTTCTTTCGCCATGGTCGGTCCCGAAGTCCAAATTAGAAAGGAAGAAGGCTGGTTTTGCATAGGGCCAGCAACCCTACCATGTAAAAAGTTGATGCTACAGAAACCTTTACCAGAGAACTCTCTAGTGATGGCTTTATGTACACTCAAGCACATAGAGAATTAGGATAAGTCTCTCCAAACCAGGGGTCCGGAAACGGTCATATTTGCCGGACATGTCCGACAAAAATTTATTTTGACCGACGTGAAAAATCACCAGTCGGACATTTTTTGTTTTCGGACATTTTCAACTTTACAACAGGAATATTAAACAGATAACTCAGTTTTCCGACAAAAGTAAACTACCGCTAGTCTGTCTGTCGGTCTTTTAAACTCTACCTGACTTCACCAAGTGTATTGTCCTTACCACGTGTTTACCTGTCAACAACAGCAAGATCTAATAATCAGGTGATTGTTTATTAATCAGTAAATACCTGTGGACTTAAGTAGTCGCGTGCCGCGTGTCTGTTTCTTTTATTTTCAAGTCCGAATCGTAATAACTTTCTTTAAACGTGTGTTTGTTTAATAATAAGTGCATGGTCGTAACTGTGTTGGTTACGGAAGCCATAAAGAGTGTCGGTCAAGGGTGACGGTTTGTTATCAAAGAGGTTCCACGCGTGTTGAAAATTACCTACTACGCGCTTCGTAACTGTTTCTTTATAAATAAATACAGAACGCGATTAACTTTTATTTTAGGCATTAATATCTTTTATTTACATAAATATATTGGAACCTCGTCAAGTCGTTCCCGTTATATCGTGATACCTGAATTCCTATTTGAACCTCGCGATGATTGTATTTGAATTCGTGTATCATCGGAATACGAAAATTCACGATTGTTAGTAAACAATATGGCGGACGTGCAATATGAAGCATCGTGGACAGTAACGCATATTGATAATAACAGCATATCGGTTGGTTTGACATATCCACAACATGCACGCATAGACAGCCCTGTGCCGACGACCTTTTTTTTTTTTTTTTTTTTTTTTTTTTGTACAAAAAATGTCCGACGGGCCGGACCGAAGTTTCCGAAGCCCTGCTCCAAACGTATCTTTTTGGTAATGCATGGTTAGAATTTGAAATCTTAACATTTGAAGATAAAAATATCCTTTATATCTTGTGTACATATATGTACAGGATTTATACAGGTCCTGTCTTGTTCCCATGAAATATATCAACTAGTGACTCTGCAGCTTGTCATAATATTGTCATGGAAACAAGACTTCCTCTGATACAAATACTGTACATAAGATATATATAACATGCTGTTATATGTATGGACAATTTTCACACATTGGTGTTTTCAACTAATAGTAATATTTGCTATGACAAGAAAGATAACTTGTTTCATATGTTAGTAACAGAAAACACCAACCGATTTCCAATGTCACATGAGACTAAATACATGTGATTGTTTTCATACCAAAACTCCTACAAACATATACCATTAGGTAAAAAAATATGTGTTTCCACTAACACTCTTAATAAAACAATTAGGGCCAGTAGGTAGGCAATTTTTAATTTTTTTTATTACTTTGACCATTTTTAGCAGTGCTTGTCAAAGTATTGTCATAAAAACTTTAGGTTATGTATAAAAATTTATGGTCAGCCGAGTAAGTGTAATCACTTATTTTGTTTAGTCCTTGCACAAAAATGTAGTCATATAAATGTGTGGTAAGAAATGGTTTGTAATATTTAATAAATCAGCCTACATCAAATTAACTCGAGGATTTATCAACCTTAATTAAGAGTTATTTACATAAAATGTATGTAAACCAAATACACAGGAATCAAATTGAATGTAAAAAAATATTTAATTTTAAAATAAAGACAATAAATAAAACAAACCTTATCTTGGAACAAAGCAGGAGCCATCTGCAACTCCAGACTCATGGCAAATAATCCCAATAAATGTCTGTCCCATCCGTAACCAGTTGAAGCATCGATCTTGTTCTGTGTCTGATATTGGACAGCTTTACGAAGTAATATAACCTTCTGTTCTCTTGTTGCTCGCTCACTTTGCATACTTCTTACCCACTGTGCTGAAAATTCTGACACTGGACGAATTGTCTCTGTTCTCCCTTCATGGAATAATCTAAATAAAACATCAAAATGATACAAATAAAATATCCCCAATATTTTTTTAAGTGAATACATGGTTTCAGCCATTCCAAACTGAATGTCTTGTTCCTAGCCATCAAATAAAGCCTTTTTAATTTTACAAGGAGTAGAATAGTGAAGTAATGAAACTGAACTCCCCAGTGACAACTCTTTCGCTTATATCAAAGGGATCATCCTCAGTTCAAAGATAGTGGAGAAAACTGTAATGCCCAGAGAAAATTGCAACTTTCGGCAAGGGATTTGATGAACTTTCTCACACAAGGATCTGTCTTGAGTGGGGTTCGCACCTAGATAGTGAAAGGTGCTGTGATCTGTAAGCTTGTACTTTAAGCCACTTGGCTACCAAGGCACCTAATTTTATAAAATTGCAAATGTTTTTAAATTTTTGAAAATATAATTTGGAACAAATAGTGAAATTACTTCTCTGACTAACAATGTACCATCTGTAACTCATTAACTAACCTTGTTGATGCAGACTCGTATGTCTTGGGTATCTTGTGACATAATCTGTAATATGCTAACTGTAGTGCCATCTGAAATAGAAATGAGAAACATGTAGTACTATAGGGTTCAATCATTTTATGTGTGCAAAATGACCAATTCTTTCATACTTCCATAACAAAATGAAAAATTAATTTCATTTCTTATACTTCAATTTTTGGAAATTTTTAAACAACAAATTAACAATTTAAACAACAATTAGCTGTAGCAAGTAAAAAAATAGCAACACTATGGCGTAGGAATTCAAATGTCTCTGTACATCATCCATAATGAGATGACATCATCAATAGCCAATCCGTTCATGCAAACGTAACAGAAAAATCTGACCAATCAAAATGCTTTTAACAAATGAGAATTGAATTATTATTACATAATAGGATAATGCAGAAACTTACTTTTAACAGATTTAAGATTAACAATATTTACCTGTATAAACCCATCAGGACTTAGTCGTTTCTTCTTGATTAATCCTTTACCATATTCAGGTGAGACAATACACAGCTCAAAACTACCAGCCTTACAAATAAATGAAAATATTTACATTTAGTATGGTAATCTATTACAGTACGTCAGCGATATTGTGGCAGAGTGTTTATAAACATGGAAGAATCTATATAATGTAGATAGCTTAAGATAGGGATATACATGTATAAAGGTGGAGTTGAAAAATGAACGCATGAAGGTGTGAATATAAGTATACCATAACACGGTATAAATACCTATTAGTGTATAATAAACTTGCCTGTGTTTATTATAAACACTCTGCTACAATATCACTTACAGCTTATATCAATATTTTACATGGAAAATATAAAGATAATTTAAGTGCATGCAGACTGTAAATCGGGAAAATTTTGCATTCTATTTTGGTGATAATTCCCAAGAGTAACAAGGCGGGAAAATCGAATTTTATTTTCATAAAGTTCAATTGACGGATCACTGGCCACACCCACAATGTTCCAACAAAGGTCCGACATGTTTGAAGTACACACAAAAACAATGAAAACTCTGCCTGAATTGTGCCATTTAATGACGTCAACGACACTAGTATGTCTTTAGTTGCCATGATGCTGCTTTGTGATGGCAGCCAGAGTTGGAACATAAAAGGCATGGCCGGCAATACATCAATTTTTTTTTTGCAATGACCCTTTTCAGAACAGCATGCAAATATTAAGTGGCCTAAAAATTTTCTGATTTACAATACATGTATAAAAAAGGTCGAAATGAAGCCTTGTGTTCTTGATCTACCCCCGACCCAGTAGTCCTGAGAAGCTGAAGGTGGTACCATTTTACTTACTTCCTTAGCCATCAACAGAATAGTACCTAATTTAGGAGTAAGCAGATATTGTACCATAATCTGTTGGCATGGTCTTTATAAACAGGACTTGCTAGACAGGTTTACATGACACAGACAAAGAGGAAAATGGATCTACTTGTAATTTATCTGTATTTTATAAGAGGGGGGGGGGGGGTTTATAGAAATGGCATAAAAGAGAAAATTCAATCTCAAACTTATGGCTTTCTGTGTCTGTATTATTAGCATTTTTACCATATTTTATTCAGATTCAAAATGCATATTTATTGAAAATACATACATTTATTTATTGATGTTTGTTATGTCAGGTATTGAACTGAAACCAGAGAATAAAAGAACAATGTCATTAGGTGATCAAATATTTATCAGTCATGATTTAAAGTAAAAAATCATTTTACCAGCTTTTTGAATTCTTCCAATGATGTGTCCAAATCATTCTCAAAATCTTCCAGTTTCCATGACAGCCTAAAAAGTCAATAACAATACACATGAAGTAATGTGTGAAGTGATATGTGACACATCAAGTGAAAACCATACTTATTAGGTTTTGCGACATTGAGAAAATGATGTACGAAAATTGTGTATGTTTTCTCCATGTACGAAATTACCTGTTGTTATCATAATGTATTATATTTATCTTGGAGTGCAGCATTTCTAAAGTCTTTTTTTATTTTACTTAATTAAAAGTCAATCTCGAATTATTATCAAACCCCTTTATCATGCCAAAATCTTACTCAACAAAGACTGATCATGAATTGAAGTTCAAAATCAGTATGTACATAATATAAGTCTTGTGATGATATTCACCTCTACTGTTACTGCCAGATGAAAATTATCAGTTTTAAAATTTTATAAAAATTTATTATCAGTTTTTCTTGCAAAAAAAAAAATTTCAGTCTTTTTTCCGTGTTTTATAATTTCAAAATTTAAACATAAAATGTGAGCTGAAAGTAAACATATATACGCTCTTACTTTTGTGGAGTTGGTAGTTTCTTCTTTTGGATTTTTCAGCAATAATACCACCATCTTGGTTATATTTTTCATTCTGAAGGAAGTATTCCCACATCCTAGCAGGAAGCTGAATAAATATTATGATTAAAATTGAATTCATTTGGATAGAGAAACATTAATAAATGAAGTGCAATGCTCAAAATTTCAAGATTGTAAAATTTAATTTTCATTTAGATAAAAATATCATAGATAAAATTAATGATGTACAGTGCAATGTTCAAATTTACGAGTCTGTTAAATTTATGATAGCCAAATATCACATGGATGAACAAAACTAATCAAATTTTTTTTCAATTACAAGTTTTATAAAATTGATTTAAATCAAAAATCAAAGTAACCATTAAATCTTCTCAAAATCTATCTAAAAGGTTTTAAGACTTTTCATTAGATTGCTTATTAATCCAGACAAAACGTTAAGTAGATAAATCTTATATTTTAAAATTAAATTTTATTTTCTAAATTAATTTTAATCTACCTAAACTATTTTACTATAAACTGAATCTATTTAAATAATCAACTTTTATTTTCATGAAATTAATTTAAAAACACTTTTGATCTACTTATATATATCCCTGTATATATAACTGATTTGGAAAGCAGCTAAAATATACATACAGTACAAGGACTAAGATGTACTATGAGCGTTTTCTAATTAGAAATCACTTCACCTCAAAAACACATTAAATGTGATTAAAACAAGAAAAGCCTTCATATCTGGTAACATATTGGTTGCCATGTGAACAGTGACATATTCCTTTAGAAATTAATAAATTATGTCAAAATGAACAAAATTAATGTTCTATAAACCCAGAAAAAAGATATTTCTTTTCAGAGCTTGTTGGAGAATATCTACAGGCTCTAAAAATCTGATTTACAAAAGTATTTTCAACAATGGGGTCCGCCAGTGTACCAAGTGATACCCCATAACATTTCTGTGGAACATTGACGATGAAATCAATGCATTTCATGTTTTCCCAAAAACAATGATGTAACTCTGGGAAATTTTGACGTTAATGTTTTTCAAAATGTTCCCCACAAACGTTAAGGGATATTGATCATGTGGTACACTGGCGATCTCCATTGACCATGTAAATCTTGTGACAAGCATGGGTTTTCAATTTCTGGGTACAAAAACAATGGGTATCATTTAATGCAGAATGGTTTCACAGAACTACTGATCATATTCAACAATTCACTGTAGTGTTTGCTCTCTGAAACTTTGTTTCACGTGACAACCAACAGTTACTAAGTTGATAGAATCCCCAAGGTTGTAATATAGCAAAATTTCTTATTAAAAAAGTCTAAAATCTAAAAGCAAAAGATTAAAATCAAAGTTGAATTGAGACAAAATATATCCTTTTCTTTGCCGCGGAAACAGATATGCTGCTAGCACTATAATGAATACTTTAGCAATGAACTGGATAGTCCAGCATTGTACTGGATAATCAGCAGGTAGAATTGGCTGCTGGGAAGACATTTAAATAATACAGAAGTAGGTTTGCAATATAGGAAGATTGGAGAACAACAATTGCACATGATTCATGCACGATAGCATCTTGCTGAAGGATTCACTATCTGCTAAACTAGGGTCAAAGGTCAAGCTCTGAAATGAAAAGATCCACCTTAAGTGATTAGTTTTTTTTTATTAATTCAATTATGTTTTTCTTAGTAATTCCTCATTTTTCTAATTTTTGATGAATTTTTATCCTCTGATTCCTATATATAGTAATTTAGGGTAAAATATTACAGAAATGCACTTGATTTACAGTATTTCGAGTAAAGGGGAAGTAGACACGACTGATAATGCAGGGTAGTCATGCATGACATAACATCTTAGGATTCAACCAAAACCAGTAAGTTTCATTTCTGAATACATCATGATTGTGAGAAAGTTTGTCAGTTCGTTTGCCAAAGATCAGTGGTTTTCTGTAAGTAATTTAGTATTCCGGTTTCCACCATGATATTCCAGTTTTCCCGATCATTCCTGAACTGACAGCCCTTAATATAAATTTTGAAAGAATCTTGACTGGGGCATAAAACACCATTCAACCAATACACTTACTCAATCCAGCAAAGTGACTGGTCTTCATAATGGTCACTAATTTCTGGTTTAGTTGGACTCTGTCAGTATTTGAATCACCAATCTTCCATTTACAAAGCATTTTCCCAAATGGGAGGGTTTTGAAGTAACAGTCAGGAGGAACTAATTCAAAGTACCAGTATACATACAGTTATAATTATTATGAATCCCCTACCCTTTTCCTATTTTGTGTTGGTGGCCAGTCAAATTTAATTCTGTCCCAATGTTGATTAAAACTAAACTGATCAAAAGATCATAGAAATTGTCAAGAGATTGTGAACCCTTCAGCAAAAATTACTCACTGTCCCGTCCCCAGATCCATGCTCAAAGTTGATTCCAACTTTAGCATTTTCAAAGATTGGAAAATTGATTTTGTCAAACCACCTGTCAAAGTGAAAATAGTGTGGAAATAAAATAGAAATAAAAACATATACACATAATTTAGTATATAGCTGTATGTAAACAGGTTTGTCAAAGCTTCAGTTTATCACTTGAAATTAACAAAGTGCAGTTTAACAGTTTTAAAACAGTTTTAGAAATGACACATGTTACATGTCATGCCTTATTTTCTAGTGATAAATGTATACACTACCTTCCATAAATTAATATTTAAATTCATTTTTGCCATAAATTTATATTATAATCATCCTGTCCAAATTATTTATAGAATAGAAATATTGAGGTTTTTGCATCATTTGAAAGCCATATATTAACTAAATGATCCAAAAGTATGCAATAAAGTTGTTTTTCTTTAAAAATACTTCCTTTGAATTTTTTTAATTTACAGATAAATATAAAACTGTGTGATTAACATATTACTTAAGCTAGTTTATACAAGTGATAATTCTGTTGACTTTACAAACTGTTTACATTACCATATTATCAAATTAAGTGAAAAAGAAGCATATTACGAAAATTATAGAAAAAATATGCACATTGTAATTATTATTGTATTTTCAAAATGACTATAAATTGATAATATTTAATTTCCTTTTGATTTTTTTTCTATTAAATTATGTCGAAAACATATAATGCTTTTATTTATTTTTTTTTAATAAAGACAATGTGCACTTTGACAAATACAAAAATTGACAAATCAAGCAAATCTGTTAGCAAGACGCTATTTTGTGACATTTAAATTCCCTCATTGGTGAATTCATCACACATGCTACATAACTACACCAATTTAAGATTACCAATGGATACTGACTAAATTGTGTGATTAAGTAGGATTTTCCCATTTCCCAATAAGATATATATTACCAAAAATTTACTTTCAATTTTAAATTTTGCTATTGATTGTCAGAGTTTAGCATGTACCTGTGCTGACCCATCTATTATAAAAATAAAGTCTCCTGCTAAATATTGTTGCTCTTCAATGTTGGAGAAAGAATTTGCCAACCTTCTTGTCCTGGTAATAGTTTTGTAAATGTGAAGATTGCCATGTGTTTTAGTTAGATTTTGTCCTTTCTTGAGCTTGTTTTTTGTTTTTAACTTAATTCAAGGAGCTTATTTCTGTTAATATCAGGAATACACAAATGGTATTTATTTTTTGGTATTGAAAACAAAATTTGGTAAAAGTTCAAACTCCCCTTAACCACACAATTCAGTCTGTTTGTCCTACACACATGCTACTGTGATTAGATAAATAATGTATATATAATGGTCTTGTACTAAATAACTCACTGTAGCATCACCAGTAGAAATCGACATTGCACCCGACTTTACCATTAGCAAATATAGCCAAGTGTATAGACTTGTCAAACCATCTGTCAAAGGGTTATAATACAATACATGAATGAATAATAGTATATAACCTATCTAAATCAAATCATCTGTAATTGTTTATATCAATAAAAACACAAAATTTGAAATATAAAATGATTCACTGATCACGATTTTATGTAGGATTAATTAGATGAACATCTCCAATAAACTAGTAGTGAACAATAGAACTATAAGTAGTGACCATTAATTCATTTCAAAACTTTTACATTTACACTTTAATTAATTTACATTTTAATAAATTTCCAAAGTCAAAAACTGGGTAGTCTTGCAAATATGGCAAAATACAATACATGAACATAACATAGAATCACCAAGATTAATTCAAATAAAAAACAAGCCATAGATATGGATTAAATCAATATAATTCACATCATTCTTCAAAGTAAAAATTAACTTCTATTTCAAATTATCTAATAATTATCTGATAAATACTGTTGTGTTTTATTCTTCAGAAAATTTTTCTCCATTTTTAATATGTACATGTAGGTCTCAATTTCTGTATAAAAATTTGATAATCATAAACTGGTAGCAAATAATTCTTTTAATGAATGGAACACAAATCATAAGACAAATAAATATCACTATTGATGGTTTCTGAAATGTTTAAATCACTCTTCCACAACACATGGTCTCATCTTCATTAAATATTCAAATATTCATACTTCATGGTTCAATATATTTAAAATCAATCAACTTACACTTAAGTAATTGATAAAAAGTCTAAATTTATTTCTAAATGAATGAATTCATCATGAGCTATTTTTGGTGGCAACAATTTTTTAAAAGTGATGAAGTGGAGTAATGAAGTAATGAAGTTTTATGCCGCATCTATATGGTCAGTCCAGGAATGGTGGAGGAAACTAGAGTGCCCAGAGAAAACCATCAACCTTCGGCAAGTGAACTGACAAACTTTTTTGACACTAGGATCTGACATGAGTTGGGTTCAAACCTAGGCAATGAGAGGCACTGTGGTTCTTAAACACTCACTCTAGACCACTTGGCCACCTGGACATTTACGACTGAATGAAATACAGAAAATATGGACAGGCTAATGTTAAATGACACATAATTATGGTACTGTTACACATAATTATGGTACTGTTACAAGTAATACATTTTAGTTTTTAATGCTAGATAATCAATGTTACCTGTTAATTCCATTGCCTGTTTGTGTAAACATTCCATTTTCTTCAATAGTCTAGAAAATGAAATATATGTCATTTAAAGGTTATTTAAAATAAAAAAGAGCAAAATATACTAGGAAAGAATAAACATAATCTTTTTTACACTGATAACTTCATTTTTTTTTCATTTGTCTTATAAATTGTTTGACTAGATTAATGGGAGATTATGGACACTGGTAAATATATATTTCAAATCAAGAATATTTCACTTATATTAAAGCATATTCAGCTAAAAGTAGAAAATGGTTGATTAATAGATGACTCTTTATAAATACATGGGATTGGTTTGGAATAATGGTGTTTTACTCCCAGTCAAAATTCTTTAACTTATATCAAAATGGCCAGTTCTGGGTCTGGAGAAAACCAGACAAGCAAATGACAAACTTTCTCACACTTAGATCTGCCTTATTGAATTTCAAACCTAGGACGGGAGAGGTGCTGTGATCCACAAGCACAAACTTTGAGACTATTTAGCTACCCAGACTCCTATTAATAAATGGGAACTTGATGACTAAGTCACATTTACAATACTCTGAAAATAAATTCCTTCCCTACTGGTTTTTATATATTAGGTCAGAAACCTGCCAGGACTTAGTTGTTTACAGGTCTGTTAACTTAACCTGTATTTTAGCTGAATTTGCATTTAGTGTATTCTGCACTATTTTATATTTATTTAGTTAATACATACAACTGCTATTAGAATTAATTTAAGTCATAATTATAAATAAATTTTGTCATTAAATAACAATCTTAAATATCTAACCAGTTGGCTAAGCTAATGGAGGTTTGGACAACCAGGTCCTGGAAACTAACTAGTAAACTTCTGTTTACAAGGAAAATAGTTCTTACCTTTGGAGATTCATCATCAAAGGAAAACACAGCTATGGCACTCTCAACCATTTCTAAACTTTCTTTGTTTTCTGGAATTTCCACTAATCTGTTTCTAACCTAAAGTAAAAGTAGGTAAACAAAACTTTAAACACTTTATCCACAAAAACACACTAAAAACGTTATAATTTAGTATGATGGAGGAAACCAGAGTGCCCCGAGAAAACCACAGACCTTCAGCAAGTGAACTGACAAACTTTTTTACACATGGCTCTGTGCTTAGTGGGACGTAGGTGGTGAATGTCACTGTGATCTGTAGGCATGTGCTTTAGATCACTTGGGCACCAAGGACCTCTCAGATCAAAAGAATTTACCCATTGCAATTTATCTAGATATCATTCCCTTTGTTGTACAGTTAAAAACAGAAACTAATCTAGCTTTTGAAAAATTAAAGAATGCTCAGTATGTAAAGCAAGTTGAATATGCCCATAAAAGTTTTAATTATGTTTACAATCAAAGGGGAGGCAACTGTATCTGAAGACTAGCTTAATATTTGAAAACACAAATATATGTAAATACTAAATTTAGCTTCATATAAACAACCTTAACCTGAACTAAGCTACTCAGTATTAAATATGTATATGTATCATCAAAAACAAACATACCAGTCAATGTTCAAATCACAATCCAAAAAAAGTTCAATGTTTAAATCATAATTTAAAAAAAAACAAAGTAAAAACTTTGAAACATGCAAATTTCTACCAGGTAAGTGAGGCGAGGTGCTCCAGAACAGTAAGCACCTCCTGTTTAGCTAGCCATTTCTTGCCATGTGTGGGAACTATTGGACATCAAATATATCCAGAGTAATTTGGGATACAGAGACATCATATTATGTTACCTTTGCCCAGTAGTCCCTTTTCTGTCCCGTAAATACAGCAACCCTACTGCAATTGTCAGGATCTAGTTAAAATATAAACAATATACATGTACATTCATGATAAATGACAGAGATTAACAATAGACATTCATGGTAAATGACAGAGATTAACAGAACGAACATATTATATTACTAATTTATTGTATAAACTGTCCAAAAATCCATATAATAAATCTATGGAATAATTTCATATTACATGTACACTAATGTTATATATCACTCAGATCTCCAAGGTTACTAACATCACACTATTGTTGTAACATATAATGTTGTCATTTTTTGTGTGGTGTAACTTATAAAAAATGTCTACATTTCGTTTTTTTTTTTTTTTTTTTTTTTTTACAGCCAGAACACATTTCTAAAATGTTATTATACATGTATATAGACACATATCACCATAATTTGACTTGTGATTTTTTTAATGAAAGAAATTCCACTTTTTTCATTTCACTCCTGATGAGATTTATACTATTTTATGATTTGTTTTGCAAAAATTGGGACATTACAGACACTTAATGTCTCTAAAGCACAATTCATGACTACTGCAAATTAGGTGCTGAAGAGATGTTTCAATCACAGGCATGTTTCTTTTTACACAGTATTATTTTTCTATTAATATAAAAACTTTTAATCTATTAATTTTTTTAACACATCCAAGTGGCAATAAGCATCAGTATCTTGACGGTAGTCAGTATGAGGTTGAAACAGAAGCAGTAATCATGAGACTAAAAGTTTTCTTCATAAAAATATAAAATAACAGTCATTTTCTGTATGATACTTACTATCAGTTTCAGCCATAAGTGGTACTAATATGGAATGTATTTCCGTGACTGTTAACAATCTTTCTTTGCCATCACTATCAGGAGCAAATGCATCTATTTTGTAAAAATTTCCTTTCCTGAAAAACATAAATTTGAAATTTATGAATATTAAGTCTGTGGAGATAAAAATTGATATATTGCCACTATTTGTTCAGTCAAATTTTGGCATTATAGAGGGGTTTCTTGATAAATCGAGGGAGGCTTACAAAGAAAGACATGAAAACGTAAAAATGGAGTGGCAGTAGGGGAGAGGGTAAAGTTATTGAGCGGCATTATAACAAGGTATAACTGTATAGATTATTTTTGCTGAAAACAGAAATTCAGTTCCAGGACATTTTGACAGGAATGAGATGGAAAATAAGAACAATGACTAGTTTTTCGTAAAAATTCACATGTACATGCTTGACATTCAAGAACATCACCAGGGAACCAAGCAAGTTCTATGAAAGCTAACTTTTTGCTAAGACATGAATATGAAAATAAAATAAAAATAGTAAAAACAAAAACAATTTTGCTAGGACATAGATACATTTATTCTGATATTGTATTGGCTAGAACATTTACACTTTAAAAAGTTCGAAAATATAGTAAAGCCTTGATTTCTTGCCAAGATTTGTTCAGTCTAAAGGATTTTTAACGTTAAAAAGAGGTTCAGTGAAAAACTGAGGGAGGCTTAGAGAGAAAAACATAGAATAAATGAAGTTTGGGACTTCATAATTGTGTGGTGATTAGCAAAGTATCAAAATTACCAAGGCACATGAAATTAAAGATTCATTTGACTTTTATACAAGAACAGACAAATCGGTGATATGTTTTCATTACATTTTCACTGTACACTTATGGGGTAATACAGTTAGTTCATAGGTTTACAAAATGAAATACCGTTAAGATAGCAGTAAAAAATTATCTTATGTTTCCATTCCTGGTAGCCACAAAGGCCATTGGTTAAAGATTTCTGAGAAATTCTTTAAATAGTAACAATTCTGTCAAAATTTTAAAAAGACTGTTTTTACAAATTTTTGGAAATTTGGCTAATAATATTTTAAATCTGTGGAAACCTAGCTTACCTGATGACAATGATATGTCTAGATTCTGGATAAGTTTGTAAATGATCCATTGGATCACCTGGTATACGAGTTGTTGAAAACAGTTGTCTAAAATACAAAATAAAAACAAATTTACATACATAGATAATTTAAAACACACTGAAAAATCTTCAGAATCCAAAGAGAGAAAGACAAGCAATGAGAAAAAGTTAAACCTTCAGACTAAAACAGCAAAATACATTAACCATACTGCCAGTTACACACACTATCTCCAGACAAACAGTTTTTAACAGTTTAATTATAAATCTTGATTTCAGGGGAGAAGATCTAAATATTTCACACTAACGTAAACTATTCGGAATCAAGCAATTTTTGTGGAGGGAAATATTGCTTCAGCTGGTACACTGCCATCTATCTCAACATATTTCATATTTATTCAAAAGAGAATAAAATGAAAATGTGCATTTTTATGAAAACTAATCAAATCTTTATAAATTAGTTTAAATCTATTTCATGGAGTATATGACTGAAATCAAGAAAATTCAAAATTTCAAAATGTCAATTAAATATCAACTGTCCACAGTGGATAACTTTGTATCCACTGTCATATTTCCTCTTCAAAACAAAGAGGTCTCAGTAGCAGAGTGATCTAAAATGTGTGCTTAAGAAGTAAGAATCATAGGGCAGATCCCATTGTAGAGAAAGTTTTCACTTTATTTTTCGAAAGTGGTTTTTTCTTCTGAAACTCTTGTTTTCTCTACTATCCCACAAATGGCCATCATGATAGGTAAAATAATCTTGACTGGGCTGTACAACACTATTACACCACTCAACTCCACAAAGAATTCCAACAAGGGGAATAATTACCAATAAATATCTAATACTTACTTATAACCAGTCATACATATAGGTATCATGTCTTGTAAATACTGTGGTCGCAGTGTTTCATTCCAAACTGATTCATAAAAGCTAAATAAATAAACACACAAATAGCATTAAAGTACATATAATACACATTGAAGATCTATTGTATAACCATAAATTCTACAATTATAAAATGAATAATGTATGTATAATCCTGTTAATTCCAACAGAGATTGCTACCGTAATGGGATTTCCCTACCACCTCCTACTATTTATTCTAACACTTATATCTTCATAACACATACACATATTGTATTCATGTGATAAAGTTCACCATTTTTTTGTCTTTAAAATTATGCAAAATTCAATCTGATCATGAAAATCCAAAATCCAAAGTAAAGTGTCACTCTAGTGGTCTAAAAAGCATGCTTATGCATTCATAACGTACATAGCATGATTCAATTTTTATGACACTGTTGCAAAAAGGAAGGTCAATTAACAAGTTATAATGTATCCGTCACAATTTTTTTAGAATAAATTAAATGAGAATCATTTTTGAATCCATAACTTACAGAGCACGATTTAGTGCTTTTGGTTTTTGTGACACCGTGATGTGAAGAATACCAACCTTAAGACATGATGAATCAAGTTTGATGCTCTGGTAACTCGATTTGTCACCAAAATTTAGTGCTTATGATTTTATGTTACCATGGTGTGATGAATACCAACCTTAAGACATAATGTATCAAGTTTGATGCTCTGGCAATTTGATTTGTCACCAAAATTTAGTGCTTATGATTTTATGTTACCATGGTGTGATGAATACCAACCTTAAGACATAATGTATCAAGTTTGATGCTCTGGCAACTCGATTTGTGGTCGGTAAATCTTTTCTGTCGGTGGCATAACAGTTAACATTTACTGAAACAAAAAAAACGAGTATTAATGTAATGATGGATGCATCATTACAAATAAGGCGCCCAAACAAATAAAAATCAAACCCTGTATTCAGAACTCATTATTAGGATGACTTTTGTCGCATTTTTCCATATCAATGGCAACGGCTGCCATTTTGAAAATTTTAAACCTTTAAATAAGTTCTACATACAATAGAAAATCTGCAGAGAAATCCAATTACTTTTTGCCATTGTAAAAGTGACAACAAAAATATGATCACTTAGCATAATTTACAAAATGTATCATTTACTCATTTACATGGGATTACATTATTGTAAACATGTACTTTGTTAACCCTTTTTTCTATCAAATACCAGGTTTCAAAACTTAAAAATATGTTAATTAAATAGTAACACTTATTTCAATCCCAGTATGCATTATAAGAAAATTTAAACTTGTAATATTCATTTCATTTTAAGTTTTAATTTTATATATAGAAGTAGTACATGAATCCAATTGGTTGAAATTCAAACAATAGGCAAAGTTGATTGACATCGCCTATACCCAATATCACAACCTGTTGTTTTGATGAGCTAATGATGTGTTGATTTTAAATTAATCCAAGCATTTATCTATGTAATGTCATATTGAAAACTAAATGCAGCTACTCTATCGAATTGAATAATAAATCATGCCCCAGGGATAACTGACCATTAGTGTTGCTTATAAAAAATTTAGCTTCAGAGCTTTTGGACATGGATCAGGGATTACTAAAGTATCCTTGACAATGAAAATTCATGCTTATTGTTTTAATTCTTAAACAAAATGATAGCAACCATCCCATAAAGAAAACTATAGTTTGAGTTAGTACCTAGACCTACCTATCCCCACCCTCCTATTGGAATGACCATATGGGTTTACTTTAGTATCAATCTATTCAACTTTTCATAAAGAATAAGAAAATATATATGTTAGGGGTGGGGATCTCAACTGATCAAAAGTTAGTACCCAGCCCCGCCTGTCCCCTCCCTCCCCTGGAATAAATTCATTTGTATTTTTGCAGTATCATTCTATTCAACTTTAAAAGCCGAACCGGAAAATATATAGTTTCAGGATGGGGATATCAACCATTTAAACACTCAATTCAACTTTTCATGTAGAACCAGAAAATATATAGTTTATGGGTGGGGATCTTAACCGTTTAAAAGTTAGCACACTGCCCCACCCATCATCACCCTCCCTGATACCCCCGGGAAAATCTTTTGATACAGACTTGTACATCTTGAGACACTGATCATGAATATATATGGTTTTATAGTACAAAATATAGTATAAATAGCAAAATTTAGCATTATTGTGTTTAAGACCCCGCCCTCCTGCCCCTCCCCTAATGACCCCATGGGCATTTTACCTCGGCCTCTGGGGAAGTAGATGGGGATCAACCTTCTTGTGAAGTTTGGTTGAGATTGGACCAACGGTCTTCGAGAAATTGGTTGGACAAGTTCATGGCCGGAAGAAGAAGAAGAAGAGGAAGAATAATAAAAATAATAATAATAATAATAATAAGAAACGGTGCAAAAACAATAAGTCGCCAAACTTCGTTTGGGCGCCTTAATAAAATGAGAATTAGTACATGTATAGTCAGATAAAGTATATAACAAGTTAAACAAAATATAGACCACTACAAAAGAATGTGATTCAGGGACAAAATAATGAAGACTTTATAATGTACAGTAAAATTTACTTTTGTTACCACTTCTATATATCAGTGTTTTAATGTCCCTTAGCTTCATATTTCATCTAAAAACCTCTTTATAAACACCATTTGTCTATATGGTCACTTAGGCCCCATGGGTGTTTTTATATACAGGTTATATTGAATATCATTAATGCTGAATTAATTACCTGCTATTGGAATTCTGTTTTGTAAATATGCCAAATTTTGCCAAATTTCTTTTAGCCAGTTTTCTTCTGAATAAGCTCTGAAAAATAAAATATGAAAACATGAATGCCCATCATCTTCATTTCATATACATGCATATACATGTATATATAAAGACCAACTCTCAATTTTTCCTTAAAACACCACAAAGTTGCAGTCAACATTAAATTTTTGATAAGTAAACCATTCGTACTAGATGCCAATACATCTCAACTGTCTTCAGTATGACTGCTGATTAACTTATTTCATTTATTTGTTTCTTTATCTTACAACTACATTGTATATTTATTATGCCAAAATATTGTTCAATCAGTGAAGAAACAGTGTTTCACGGTCAGTTCTGAGATGCTGGATATGGAGAAAACCACCAAACTTTGGCAAACAAACTGGCTCACACTAGAGAATCTGCTGAATGTGATTCAAACCTAGGTTCTGAAGGCACTATGATTCATTAGCATGCATTTTGGACCACTCAGTCACCAAAGCACAAAAACATAATACTGGCAAGAATTGTTGGAAGAATATCATTGCTAATTATATACATCTAGTCCATCAAACAACCCCAACACTAGACCTTGCCATCTTATGTTAATTTAGACAAAATCTTTTTTGTGGGTGAGCACAAGATTTATAATTCTGTTATATTTTTTTCAAGATAACAATATTGTACATTGAACACAAACATCATAGCCGGTCCCTGTTCAAATCACCATTAGAACATGTAAATAATCTGTTCATAAATTTAAACATGTAAATACATGTAAAAAAATAATAAATAACAATAATTTTGCTATTATTACTGTGTTTTAACCATGTAAATGGTAACTGAATCTTATTACCCCAAACTTAGGATATACCTATATATTTTTTTGTCATTTTACTCAAAGTAAATAACTCTGGAGACAAATTTTCTTTAAACAACAAGAATTTTATTATTGAAGATTTTGCTGCAGTTAAGTAAATTGCACAACTCATTTCTAACTAAGGTTTCTTCTTCAACTCAACACACAAAATTAAAACACTTTTATTTTGGTGTTATCAAGTAAATGCCTGTGCAAAAATAAATTTAAATATCCGAGATTTCTTTAGTGTTATTGTTACTCTTGTGGAATTTAAACAAAAATAAAACAAATGTGAAACTGCCCAAATTTACATTATGATGCTACATGGATATAAAACTTCCATGGATATCTTGTTTTGATAAAATTCACTTGCATTTCATTGACTATCATCTGACAACGTGAAAATAAAAAGTATTGGTACTTGAATACCTTGAAATGGTGAGTTTCGTGAAAATTAATTAACCCCACACCCTCAATTTTTCCAAGTTTTTATGGTCCTGTAACTTTGACCTTGATAACCTCAATGTAGTATGTGACATATCCTTTTTCCATACTGTATATCTGTTGTTAATAATCACTTTGATACCTCTTTTTATACAAGAGAGGAAACAGATTCTGGGACGTATGTACGGACATGGACATATTCATGGCGGGGGCATTAAAAAGTTATCTTCTTTCAAGAATGACCAAAATCTTAGAAAAAATACTCTCAGTTTGAGATAATTAGATATAACATGTGCAATAAAACTTGAACAATGATTAAGGTGAATATAAAAATGTTTTCTTTTCAAATAGTGAAAATAAAATGAATTTTGAAATTTTGAATTTAGTAGTGCATAACATCATGCAAAATAAACTTTTATATTTTTATATACAAACTATATGCGTCCTTCCTATTTGCAAAAATATATATTAGCATAAAAGAGTTTTCCCATAATAGTCCATACTGCAAATCTTAAAACTAACATACACTTGCATTTTTATGTAGGCACACCTTCTGCAATTAATAATCTGATCTTTTTTTCCAAGAAAGTAACAATTATTTTTAACATCAGTTCATTTGACATGAATTTGTCACATCTAATAATATAGTTATAGGAACAGATTTAACTTTACATTTAGTCTGTTAACTTTCCATAATTCTTTAACAATGTTCAAAACTGGGTAAATAAAACATGACCAAGCATCATTCTGGCAAGACAATGATGGAATTTTTGGTAATGGCATGTTTCTATTCCTGGTATCCAAAATCCACAATGAGAAATTCTTTCTAAAAGTTGCTTATTTTAGCAAATTTGTGGAAAAAATACTTTAAAAAGGACTATATTTTACCAAATTATGGAAGTTTGGGTACTTACAATTTTACAGAGATCTATCATCTAGTTCATTGGTAGTGTATGATGTACTTTTTTAGAGGCTACAGTACTCAAATAACTGAACAGCTCCTATTATTGAAATCATTTAAAGAACATGTAAATTACAACATGATCATGTTCGTTATATTTCTTACTTTTGTAAAAGTCTGTTGTGAAGTATAGGTCCTTCTTTTTCTTTAAATGCTATCATGGCAGTTAATAAATTCATGAAGTCTTCATCTGATAATAATGGCCTCATAGATGCTATAAATCTGAAAGAAAGAAGATTATATTGCAATAAGAAGCACAAAACTGTTGTTTTTTTCAATTTTTTTTGTATGTCTGTGTGGAGTGGAGTAATTGTGATTAAGATCCCAGTCAAGATTCAGTTATATCGAGACAGTCAGTTCTAGGACGGTGGAACAAACAGAAGTGCCTGGAGAAAACTACTGACCTTCAGCAAGCACTGACAAATTTTCTCACATTACAATCTGTCCCAAGTGGAAATCGAAACTATCCCAGTGATAGGCACTGTGATCCGTAAGCAAGTGTTTACACCACTCTGCCTCCAAGGTACTAAGCATGTGCTTAAGACCACTATGCCTCAAAGTCCTGTGTGACTACCATGTAAATTATTAAATGTAGGGTAAGGAAATGCCAACTCCTATAATGCTTTGGGGCAGATGTAAGGTTTATTTCAGCAGTTTGAATGTTTTTGCATATTGCCCGACTGGTTTCAGATAATTTTATATCCTTCACCAGAGGCTGGCCTGATAATTATACTTAATCAAATGTACTTCGTCACCTTTTTCTATTTAATGTGTAAATTTTCTATTTGTATATCGGTAAGACTTTTCAACTGTAAACTGTGAAAGGAGTAGATATGATTAGGGTCACATTTGCCCTAAAAAATGAATGTCAAAAATTTGACATGTAATAGTTGCCACCCCTGGCATCCAACAAAACCCTCTGCAACATGCAATAAACATGTGATGTCGACTGAATAAATGGATTCAAAAACCTGTTCCTGCAAAATATACAGTACAGTGAACAAACATTTTCCATTAGTTACTTAATAAAGACTGTCTCATACAAGTATCAGACCCTAATAAAATAAAAATTCTGAATTTTATCTGAATATTTCTGAAAATAACTAAATTTAATCTGAATTTTACGTACACAAAAAATTAGTGTCTGAATTTTTCTGAACATTTTTATTTGTATTCTGAATTTTTATTGAAATTCTGAATTTATTCTGAAAATGAAAAAGGGTTCAATGTATGCCTAAGATTCAGACAAAATTTAGAAAATTTCAGTATTTTTTGGACAAAACACAGAATTTGAATTCTTTAATGAGGATAAGATATCATTTGGTACATGGTTGACCCCTAATTTGACCCATTGTCTGCTTCTCAACCCACCAAGGTTTTTATACATACTTGTCACATGTTTGGTTAAAATCTGGTACTGGCAGTTTTGGTAACATGGGCTGGAAAAAGAATGTAGGGTAATTTCCTGTTCCCTTCAAAGCATTTAACATCAATGCCCACATCTGAAAAAACACAAATATGAAATATACATTAACCAAGTTTAATAACAACTAACTGTTTATCTTTTGTATGAATGACAATTCATCTTACTACTTAGGTTCCAATTCTACTGCAGATCATAAGGATAGATAGATAGATAATTGTTTATTGCGTAAAGTACATACATACATAGGGGCCTTAATGGCTGAGTGGTCTTAAGTGCAAGCTTTCAAATCATAGCTCCTTTCACCACTTAGTTTGAGAAAGATTGTCAATTCACTCTGAGCTTCTCTGGGCTCTCCAGCTTCCTCCACCATCTCTGAACTGACCACCTTTATATAAGTGAAAGAATTTTGATTGAGGTGTGAAGCAATATTACTCCACTCTAGGTCCTACTGCAGATCCAAGTGTGAGAAAGTTAGTGCTCTTGCAAAAGGCTGGTGGTTATTCTCTAGGTACTCTGATTTTCTTCACCATACCAGGACTGTTTGACTCAATATAAGTGATGTGAATCTTGACTGGGGTATAAAATACCATTACTTCACTTCATTCCACTCTTGTATTGATGGGTGAAAACACTGTTATCAAATTTTTGATTACAGATATATTTTTGTAAATGTTTTCTGCAACTTGAAGACCTTGATGATTTTCCAGTAAGTCTCAAGAAGTGGATGAAGAGTTTATAATTTCTAGTTTTTATCTGCATGAAATTTCTGTGGTTAAATCTCTCTCTCAACAAAATTACTTCAAGATAAATTTGCCAACTAATAATATATGTATAAAATTATGTAATGCCTCAATAAAGAACATCATTAGACAAAGAACAACAAAAATAAGTGGAAGTTTTTAACACTGTGACCTAAGCAAAAGCAGACATCACTTATTGTTGCCATGGAAACGCCTCATCTACAATTACACAAAATTACTACATATAAGCAGATGTGACAAGATCAAATAAAATGTCTGATTTTATTTGAAATCCATGTGACTGACAAAAATAGTTAAACATTAAAGTGAATCGATATCACTTTCAACATGAATCAACATCTGTTTCTGTTGTGTAAAAGATTAAGTTATTGAGAAATGATTATTACGGACAAAAAAACTGACAATCGGCAAAAATCCATTGTGGGTTAGATATAAAACAAAGTTATAAGTTTGACAGAATCAATGATAATAAGTATTGTCTCACACTTAAACTGTACAGGACTGTGTCTCAGTCTTTTGTGAATGGGGCCAAGGGGTCAGGGCGCTTGATATTGTGAAAATTAGTTGTCAACTTGCCACAATTGTGAAAATGAAAAATACATCACCATTTTCGTTACAAAAGTCTAAAACAAAGATAAAAACATGTTTAACTGCCAGTATACTTCCATTCCTGGTAGCAAAAACCCCCATTGGCTACTTATTTCTGAGAAATTCTTTTAAAAAGTAACCTATTTCAGCATATTTGTGAAAACAAAATTTAAAATTTTTAATTGTTTTTTAATTTCTGCAAATCACACATGATTTATCTAATCAGAATATGGAAATAGTGAGTATAATTTTACAGTACAGTGTAGTAAAGGTACATCTTGACCATAATACATTAAACAGCATTGGGTGCAGTCATGTATATTTTTAACTTGTCAATAAAATTCTGAAGATAACAACAGCTATAAACATGCTAACATTGAGGAAGTACTTATGTACATATATATATAATAATAAAGAGGAAGTTACTACAGTACAGAATTGTCGAAAGTTTAACACTAAGATAACCAATTAACAGCTCAACTCAGCCTGTCATTAGCTTTATTTTCGACAGTTTTTCGGCAGCTGCTATCTATCTCTTGAAAGCTTTTTGGATATTGTCTGTCCATATCTCAGCCACTCGGCAGCCAAAATTTGACTAATTTCCGTTAGCTTAGTGTTAAACTTTCCACAGGGCTGTACTGTATATGTATTAATATAGGAAGGATTCACTTAACAGTAACTGTTAATGATGAGTTGAGTTTGTTCTGTCTTTTTTTAAATGAGATAAACACAGAATTTCCATTCAGAAAAATTTCAAAATAAGATGTCTTCCTGTAAACATTTTCATTGACAAAATTTCAACATTTCATGTTTCAGTTATGAAGTACATGTATAATACATATAGGTTTCTACTAATTAACAATTATTAGTAGCCATACTTTCAAAATTTGTAAGAATATATTATAGTCCTTTCTTTTTCAATATATTTTTTCACAAATTTGCTAAAATAGTTTACTTTTTGAAAGAATTCAAAAGAAATTAGTGGCCAATGGCAAAATTGGCTACAATGAATGGAAGCATAGTGTATTTATTTCTGTTATTTCATTAAATAAAATGCATTGGTATATTCTGCTATGCGAAATAAAACCAACTCAGAGTCAGAGTCATCTTGTAAAAGCAAATGGGAAATTAGTGGTTCCCCACTGTACCAAGTGATATCCTTTAACATTTGTGTGGAACACTAGTTTCCAATGGATGCGAAATTCCATAAAATGACGTTTTCCGTAAAAATGATGTTATTCTCGGAATTTGCATCTTTAACGTTTTCCAAAACGTCTAACATAATGTTAAGAAGTATTGATCACATGTTACAGCAGTGAACCCCTGATCACATGTTACGGCAGTGAACCCCTGATCACATGTTACGGCAGTGAACCCTGATCACATGTTACGGCAGTGAACCCCTGATCACATGTTACGGCAGTGAACCCCTGATCACATGTTACGGCAGTGAACCCCTGATCACATGTTACAAACGTCTAACATAATGTTAAGAAGTATTGATCACATGTTACAGCAGTGAACTCCTGATCACATGTTACGGCAGTGAACCCCTGATCACATGTTACGGCAGTGAACCCCTGATCACATGTTACAGCAGTGAACCCCTGATCACATGTTACGGCAGTGAACCCCTGATCACATGTTACGGCAGTGAACCCCTGATCACATGTTACGGCAGTGAACCCCTGATCACATGTTACAGCAGTGAACCCCTGATCACATGTTACGGCAGTGAACTCCTGATCACATGTTACGGCAGTGAACCCCTGATCACATGTTACGGCAGTGAACCCCTGATCACATGTTACGGCAGTGAACCCCTGATCACATGTTACAGCAGTGAACCCCTGATCACATGTTACGGCAGTGAACCCCTGATCACATGTTACGGCAGTGAACCCCTGATCACATGTTACGGCAGTGAACCCCTGATCACATGTTACGGCAGTGAACCCCTGATCACATGTTACAGCAGTGAACCCCTGATCACATGTTACGGCAGTGAACCCCTGATCACATGTTACAGCAGTGAACCCCTGATCACATGTTACGGCAGTGAACCCCTGATCACATGTTACGGCAGTGAACCCCTGATCACATGTTACGGCAGTGAACCCCTGATCACATGTTACGGCAGTGAACCCCTGATCACATGTTACAGCAGTGAACCCCTGATCACATGTTACAGCAGTGAACCCCTGATCACATGTTACGGCAGTGAACCCCTGATCACATGTTACAGCAGTGAACCCCTGATCACATGTTACGGCAGTGAACCCCTGATCACATGTTACAGCAGTGAACCCCTGATCACATGTTACAAACGTCTAACATAATGTTAAGAAGTATTGATCACATGTTACAGCAGTGAACCCCTGATCACATGTTACAGCAGTGAACCCCTGATCACATGTTACAGCAGTGAACCCCTGATCACATGTTACGGCAGTGAACCCCTGATCACATGTTACAAACGTCTAACATAATGTTAAGAAGTATTGATCACATGTTACAGCAGTGAACCCCTGATCACATGTTACAAACGTCTAACATAATGTTAAGAAGTATTGATCACATGTTACAGCAGTGAACTCCTGATCACATGTTACAAACGTCTAACATAATGTTAAGAAGTATTGATCACATGTTACAGCAGTGAACTCCTGATCACATGTTACAAACGTCTAACATAATGTTAAGAAGTATTGATCACATGTTACAGCAGTGAACCCCTGATCACATGTTACAAACGTCTAACATAATGTTAAGAAGTATTGATCACATGTTACAGCAGTGAACTTCTGATCACATGTTACAAACGTCTAACATAATGTTAAGAAGTATTGATCACATGTTACGGCAGTGAACCCCTGATCACATGTTACGGCAGTGAACCCCTGATCACATGTTACGGCAGTGAAGCCCTGATCACATGTTACGGCAGTGAAGCCCTGATCACATGTTACGGCAGTGAAGCCCTGATCACATGTTACGGCAGTGAACCCCTGATCACATGTTACGGCAGTGAACCCCTGATCACATGTTACGGCAGTGAACCCCTGATCACATGTTACGGCAGTGAAGCCCTGATCACATGTTACGGCAGTGAAGCCCTGATCACATGTTACGGCAGTGAAGCCCTGATCACATGTTACGGCAGTGAAGCCCTGATCACATGTTACGGCAGTGAAGCCCTGATCACATGTTACGGCAGTGAAGCCCTGATCACATTTTACGGCAGTGAAGCCCTGATCACATGTTACGGCAGTGAACCCCTGATCACATGTTACGGCAGTGAACCCCTGATCACATGTTACGGCAGTGAACCCCTGATCACATGTTACGGCAGTGAACCCCTGATCACATGTTACGGCAGTGAACCCCTGATCACATGTTACGGCAGTGAACCCCTGATCACATGTTACGGCAGTGAACCCCTGATCACATGTTACGGCAGTGAACCCCTGATCACATGTTACGGCAGTGAACCCCTGATCACATGTTACGGCAGTGAACCCCTGATCACATGTTACGGCAGTGAACCCCTGATCACATGTTACGGCAGTGAACCCCTGATCACATGTTACGGCAGTGAACCCCTGATCACATGTTACGGCAGTGAACCCCTGATCACATGTTACGGCAGTGAACCCCTGATCACATGTTACAGCAGTGAACCCCATTGCATGATTTATGATTTCCTATAGACCTTACTAGTAAATTAAGACAATACTAGTCATGTTGCCATTTGCCCGGTAAGATGTTTTGTCATCTATAACCTAGTATGAGACCCAGACTGTTGTGCATTCAGTTTCCGCATGAAACAAATTCAGGGATTTATCAGGGTCTTTTGGGAAAAGGCCCTAAAATAAAATTTGGGAAAAACTATTAACTTTTTGCTCATTTTGGGGGAACTTTCACATCATGTCGGAAGTCGGTTTACTCACGACATCAGAAGCCTTTGATGTAGAAGCAGTATCTTCATCTTCCTTTGCAGATGTTGTTTTAAAATAATCTAGAATCTTTTACTTGATTTTGCTGATTTTGGGGGTTTCACAAAATTTACTTTCGTTTTCGTTTAAAAACAACACAATTTTCTAATTGGGAATTTTTTCAGCCGATTTTGGGAAAAAAATGTTTTTTTCATTGGGAATGGGGCCGAATTTCGGCCCTAAATAAGCCCTTAATGAATCCCTGAAATTGCTTTCCCACAAAACAGTTCATATACAAGGAATGGAAGAAAAGCTGCTTAAATTATTTTATTATCATTTATTTAAGATTTTATGTACTGTATTAAGAAAATCAACACCCCTAAGGTACAAAATGTAGTAATATTTATATAGGAGATCAGAAAACATAAGAAATTTATTTTATCTCACAGAAATGATACAACTGTTTGATGAATTTATGAAAACCATAGCTGGAAGGGCATAAAACAGATTGTCTAGGCAAACAACTTTGACCTGTCTGTTTGACCTTTCATTAGGAATATTCATAAGGAAGGATCCACCCAACAAATGGTAGTGTTAGAAATCACAGTTAATACATACATAACGCACATGATTACAAAGTACAGGAAATAAACACTTGTGTTCCCTATACATAAATGTACTTGTCCATAATAAATATTTAAAATCAAAGGTCAAGTGACCAGGTCAATACATGTTGATTGCCTATATAAACTAGTATGTTATACAAATACAAAATATATATTACAATGCCATATATATGTATCAAAATATCAAATAAATCATCATTAAACTCAAGACTATATTGATTTTTCACACCCGCCAGCAGAACTGTATAGAAATGCACAAAATATCCTGGTGTCCATGAGAAACTGCTGTTAACTGTAGCATCTGTTGAGAATATTCAGGTCATTGACATGTCTTGTGGAGACTGAAGGGCTTCCTTTTGTAAATGGGGCTGGGGCCATGGCGATTGTAAAAATAAGCACCATGGCCAAAATTGTGATATAGAAACAGTGTAAAAAAAACTCAAAAATAATTACTAGCATTGTTTTTAAAGCTGAAAATTCCAAAATTATGAAAATTGGCAAAGTGAAAATAATATAAGATTTTGAACTGTGATTGAAGCAGAATATCAACCCCAAAAACAAACCAGCAAGAGCCCTGGATTGTATGACACAATATTTCCAGTTTTCGGTGTCATGGGTTTAAATGCCAGTAGCTGGATATGTATGCCCCTGTGGTGTACAATGTGGTGCAGTTCCTGAGTTATGGGTTTGAGTCTGTGAGGTCCCTTAGTAACGTGGTGGATAATGCACAAATTTCAGTGTTATGGGTATGGGTGGTGCAGTGTTCCAGTGTTATGGATCTGAGCCTGACTATTTGTGTGGCATGTTACCGAGCAATGTGTTGCAAGATGTACAGATGCAAGGGTTATGGAATGAGACCCACTCTAGCCTAGCCATGCTGTATGTCACTGAACAATGTGGTGCAAGATACAGAGTTCGTGTTATGACTTTAGTGCCAGTCTAACTGTGTGGTATGTTTCTGAGCAATGTGCCGCAGGATGTACAGATTCCAGTGTTATGGGTTTAGGTGCAAGGCTAGCTTTGTTGTACATGTATGCTTTTGAGCAATCAAATCAACTCTGTGTTACTTAAGCTGGCTCATTCAATTGACAGATATTGGAAATGACTCTAAATTGGATTGGTGCGACAATGTCTCAGAAAATAGTGACACTTATCTGGTCCAGCTAGTTCTGTTTAGTTAAATCAACATCACATATAGTCAAGATCATGTGTTCGAACCTTGAGAAACCTAACTAGTTCAACTAGCATTGTTTAAGTTAACAGTCAAACCTGCCTTAAAGGTCACCTCTATATAAGGGCCACCTGCATATGAAGGCCAGTAAAATTGTATCCCAGTTGTTTTTTTATTCATATCAGTGTTCTGCCCAGTCTTCAAAAACTATGGGCCACAGGGCCCATTGAGCCAAGAAAATAAGGGCCATTCTCAAATTTTATGGGCCATACCAACCAAGTTTTTATAAAGTAAATTCAGTTAACCATCTTTTTTGAAAGGATCTGATTTCCTTTTTCTTCCCTTTATCACTGGTATCTGCGACTGTCGCAGTTTTTTCGACGGTATCAGATGCAGTTGACATGACGTGGGTGGGGGATGCATTTTGCATTTGGAGGGAAGAAGTTACCTCGCTACTACACCCTGGTTTATCGGGGCTCACATCCTGTGTACACGATGCGTTTTTTTCATTAGATTGGCTTGTTTTTTTTAACTTTTGAAGCCGGCGATTGAAAGAAATCTAATAAAGACTTCATTTTTCTTTTGCCGTCTGCCATTTTGGAAAGAGCGGTGAAGCAAAGCGTCACAGGATACCGATTGGCAAACACCAATCAAAACAGCGATCGGAACTCTCTAGAAAGGAGATTACGAAATGAGATCACTAAGACGCTTGGTTGGCGGTCTGCCTAAATCATGTCAAGGGAGGATTTCATGCCAAGGTAGACGCCAAGGGAAATGAAATGCGCCAAGGAAGTTTGTGTGCAAGCTAGAAACTTATTTTTTTGTATACTGAATTATTAATGAATAAAGTATATTTTCTGAAAAAATGGAAATAATTTTTCGGTAAAAAGCAGAGTTATTCCAACTTTGACCTTGTCCGTGTAAATTCTGTGACGAAAGAGAGGTAACTCTTGTTTTTCTACATACATGTATATAGTCGAACTGGTTTAACAATGGAATGTCATTGTTCAAATTATAATTATTATTTTTATTATTATAATTATTATTATTATTATTATTAAATAATAAAAATCATAATGTTGCATGTTTCTTTGTTGTCTTCTAATAATGACCATTATTATTAACGTTTGCAATTAAAAGAAGAGAATGTGTTATTGTATTTACATTTTTTATCAGTAGTTTTCAGTGTATGTAATATTGAAAATATATTTCTAATTTTATTAAATTATTATTATATCGTATTTTTAGCCTATTACATTTACAATTTTAACTGATTGGGCCCTAAAAATGAGGATCATTAATTACGTTTAAGGCTATTAAACTCTATCGTCATATTTTCATAAAAAAATTATTGTATAATTAATTGTAAAATAAATTAATTGTAAAATAAATTTATTGTAAAATTAATTATATTTATTTCGCCAAAAAATGAGTATTTCGTAACATATTTAAACAGGAAAATGGGATTCATAAGAGTTGGTATGGTTTCAGGCCGCACGTGTGTATACCGAAGTTAATCCCATAATTGGCTAATTAACTGTAAATAGCTGTCGCGTGAGTACACCTAGTTAATCCGATAATTGATGGTCAAAAGATTCTTTAAACCCAGTGATTGACCGGCATGCACACGGACTGTACTTATAACATCCCAGCAAGCTAATTCACTTATATTTGTGTATTAATACACACATGAATTCTTATAACATCCCAGCAAGATAATTCACTTATATTTGTGTATTAATACACACACGAATTCTTATAACACCCCGTCAAGATAATTCACTTATCTACACATGAATTCTTATAACAACCCGCTCAAGATAATTCACTTAATTTATATAACACCCGGCCCCGGTTTCACAATCATTCCTTAGCTAAGATTTTCCTTAACTAAAATCTGGCAAAATTTCAAATTTTCATAATTTTTAATGTGTTATTTTTAAGATCGCATCAAGATTAAAACATTTGCATTTAGTTTTGACAAAAAGATTCATCAATAGTTCCAAAAGTTTGCTAAATTTAAGTTAAGGAAAATCTTAGCTAAGGAATGATTGTGAAACCGGTCAAGATAATTCAATTATATGAATGCAGTAATGAAATGTATAGCTGTGTATTGACCCATCTCTATCGAAAAGAAAATGACTGTATTACATTTGATAACTCATTAGGAAGATTTGAAACACTTATTTCAAATTAAATCAAATAATATTATGAACACAACTGTTTGATTTCTTCTAAATGTGTTATTAAATAACAGCAGTCTTAAACCACATGAATAGCTCCTTTATTAGGAGGGATTTACCAAGAGCATGCTCCATTATAAGGAGGGATTTACCAATAACAGCACAGAATAACGGCCATATTGTAACCAGTCAACGGTGCAATAAGAAATATTTAAATAATCAATTATTAATCAACAAAATGACTAACCGAATTCAGAATATATTCTTTATTCATAAATAATTCAGTATACAAAAAAAATAAGTTTCTAGCTTGCACACAAACTTCCTTGGCGCATTTCATTTCCCTTGGCGTCTACCTTGGCATGAAATCCTCCTTGGCATGATTTAGGCAGACCCCTTGGTTGGTATGGAACTAGACGCTTTGTAAAACGAATGTAAAGAAAAAGACGGACAAGTTTCGTCGACGCAAATTTATGAATTCAAATGTTCTAAATTTTATTAGATAGGCTAACTTTTTCAGCGCGCCGAACGGCCCATTTGTGGGGATATTTATGCGCCATTTGCATTTATTTAGCGCCAATGGCGCAAGGGCGCGGCCTGGGCAGAACACTGAATATTATTTGAACCTGTATATAAAAGCCACCTGCACATAAAGGCCACTCTTACTGGTTCCCTTAGGTAGCTTTTATAGACAGGTTTGACTGTACATGAAAATCACTAAAAGATAAAATCAGATAATGAATACTACATGTAGTGACACCTATAATCTAGTTCAGCTAGTTTTGTCAAGTTACATCAACATCACATAGAGATAAGTGAAACACTGTTATGTGCTTCAAACAACATCATGGTAAGCAGTGATTTCCCTAAAATGTGTAGCAGGAGGTAGATTGACTAATCCAACAGGCCAGGGTCAAGGGGGGAGGGGGGGTTATTCCTGATTTTCAGGTCTTCTGAAGGCAATTTTATAAATTCCAAGCAGCCAATTTGGAGTTTTAGGCAGTCAAATCTGCATGTTGCCAGTTCTTATGGAAAACACTGGGTAAGGTGAAGTTAGGTGCTCCATACCCAGTGACACCTTTCTAGTGCAACTAGTTCAGATAACTATTACAGATTCATAAACATTGTTTACATCACGTTTACTTAAAACTGCAGGTGTATATTATTTATATAATTATCATGTGTTTGACTGGTATACAGGTGTATAATTTATAATCAAATATCATTATCAGGTGAAATGTAAAAATAAACGAAATATTAAAATTGATGGCATTCTTTATATAGTATAGAGTCATATGTCATATGATTTTGTCAACCTTGTGACCGATAGACATATTACGCACATTATCACTCAAATTACATGGCTGCGTACTTATCATAAGGGGCTTTGCATATCATTGCAGTGACCTCTCATTCTCTCTTGTGGTCATGCAGGGTCCTTAAAACTGGTGTATAAGGTCATATGTCATACGATTTTGTCAACTTTACGACTGATAAGCATAGTACATACATTATCATTTAAATCAAAAATCAAAATACACAGACAGTTTTACAAAGGGAAACACAAACAAATATTTGCATAACATTGCAGTGACCTCTCAGTTTCTTTTCGGTCATGCAGGGTTCTAAAATTGGGGTATAAATAAGGTCATATGTCATATGATTTTGTCAACTTTGTGACCGATGCACATATATATAGTACCCACATTCATAATCAATCAAAATACATTTAGCCACTTACTTATTATAAGGGGAAAAACAACTGGTAAATCATTTGCATATCACTGTAGGGACCTCTCATTCGATCTTGAGCCAGATTCCCAGTATTCAGTACCGGTAATTTGCCTCGTTGAAGTACAAAACATGAAAACAATATTAAGATATTGAAGTATCAAAATTACAGGAATTTAAGATGTACTGACATGGAAATACTTTTAAAACACTATGAATCTACAATTCAAGGCAAGATTACAAATTTTTCAAAATTATATAACCCTAGTCTCAGGTAAAAAGGGGCCAAGGTGGCCGAGTTGACTAAATCATGTGCTTATTATGGATCACAATGCGTCTCACCATCTAAGTTTGTCAGTTCACTTTCCAAAGGTCAGTGGATTTCTTCTGTTTCCTCTACCATCCCAGAAATGACTGTATCAAAAAGGTGTGAAAATCTTGACTGGGGCGTAAAACATTATAAATCCACTACACTTTAAGGTAAAATGTTTACCGACATTTTGAAAATTTAGGATCAACATAGTGAAAACAAAAACTTTTTGGGCATTTTTGAATGTGGACCAATTTTCTAGTGACAGCCCTGCATTATTTTTTATCATTATTCCCCCCCACCCCCCCACCCCACCCTATTCTTGGTTCCATTTGACCCCAAGATACCATATTTTTGTTTCTTGAAAATGAGGCTGTTGTTTTATATGGACTGACTTCTTTTTTATTATTCATATATATATCATTTCATCTGTGAAGACTGCCAAAAGGTTCCCAGTCTCGGATATATAATTCAACATTTTACAATACAATGTACAATTGAATGGCTTAAAAAATTGTCTCCCTTAAATTGTACAAAAAAAAATTAAAACTCATTGACTAAATATTGAGACAGCCAAAGTTCAATCACTAAATTTGTTAGTTCATTTGCCACTTAATCAAATAAACTACAAAAACCTATGATAACCTTAAAAATATGTTATCTGAGAGTAACCAAGTTCAAATAAACAAATATTTACAACTATGTGAACTTAATCATATCCGATCAAAGTCCACTGGACTAAATCTGGAAATCAGTGCAGTAATGTACCTAAAAATGACCCCAGGTGTCTTTGAAACATAAACATGTGCAGAAGTCTATGTAGCTAAGAATAACTAAGTTTTATATGTTCATCTTTACTGGTATAGTGAACCACTATGGTAGCTCAGATGAAAGAGTGCTTACTGTGTAGTGTGTGGGAGGTTGTGGTTCGAATTCTGGCTGTGTCTGGCCAAAACTTGAAAAGAGATACCAGTAGTGAGTCTAGTGACTGTTCTTTCGCCAAGCACTTGGCACTTATAAATGAAAGTCATTGGGTCCTGCAGAAGAGACCTCAAAAATTGATGCCCTGTGACAGGGTAGGCATGACATGCAAAAGAACTCTCCCCGTATATTGACCCAGAGCGCATTGCTAAGGTAAAAATTTCTGTCACTTTACCAGTAAGTGAAATATTCTTGACTGTGATGTAAATCTCTATTCAAATCAATCAATCTAACCGTATATTGTTACTCCAGTTCTCTCAGTGCTTTGATCTGATATTTACCGACAAGTGAATCACTCAACACTCTAATCATTACATGTATAATGTAATCAATTTTCATGAAGGCTTCCATTTCACAACTTATATTTTTATAATTCTTTGAGTCAGATTACCATTTTATAAACTGACTGCAAGTAACATAAATAATACATAAAAAATAATTACATTCTGGTTTACTGTTTAAAACCAAAATTGGATATAGTGAAAAATATATGTGTAGCAGTGTTCATACAATCTAGAAGAGGCCATTGGCTCCTTATTTTGCCAAATGACCCCATCTAGGTGGACAACATTTAACATTACAGGTATACACATACAGGTATGGTACATGGATTTTAAAAAATGATTTTATGGTGTTTATGATGCAAGTTTTTTAACCACCATCCCCCTCCAAGAAACATAGCACTGTCGTGCTGTTGTACAGCGTAGTTGGGAAAATTGTGTTGTGGCAAGACAGAATATAACCGAAAATTCTGGGGAGGGGTGGGGTGGGGTGGATCTATGCATAGTCCGACGGATGTTTTTTTTTTTGGAAAAAGAAACAATGTACCAAACCATGTATTGCTGAATTAAATGGTAGAAAATAATAATTTCATAAATATATGAAAAAGATAATCGGTAATTAAAATTTAAAAAAGTTGTACCCGATCGTTTTGTCATTTCGGATAGAGAGAAAGTAGAGTTTTGCAGATCCTACCGTCGCTATGAGGGGGTACATTCTAGTTGTATGTAACTGGATCATTTAGTTGTTTTACCAGTTCCGAATTTTTACTACCGAATAATCTAAAATTTCAATCCCGTTCAATTAAAGGAATCGCAAAATAAGTTTCTCAATTTGCTTCTACTTGAATGTAAACTTTTACCGCTTTCTAAATGTATGTGCAGGACAGGTCGATAGATTGTTGGTGACCTAGTTTAACGATGTAAACAAATCGTGATCACGGAAATGCTTTTTTCAAGAAAACATACTACCACGTGTTTTTGAGGACAGGTGTCGATATTTTGGAATCAGTAAACATTTGTATTATTACACCATATAAATTTTATTTCCTCTGCTTGTGGATGACGTCTGCAGCAGCGCTTATATGAAACCCTGTTCGGAACTGGTAAAACGACTGTATTTAAAATTTACACACAACACTGTACGAATTATCTCCCTTTTACGAAAGTAAAATCTAATCGATAAACATTTTAAAATATGACACAATTGCCTCAACATCAAAATACGTTATCATAACCTTCAAAATAAATTTAAATTTCCGTAGATTTCACGAAGAATTAATTAATCAACCTGCCGTTGCTGTTCATTTCATAAAAGTTATGATTTTACATCGTAGGACGCAAACTTCTCGAACTACTTTTTATTGTAAACATGAGATCAGTTCGCCAAATTGCAGAAATTATTAGATGCATCCCGTCGCAATATTTTACTAGATTCCGAAAATTTATTCCAAATGTGCATATGTAACCAATGCATTACCCGTCTCAGAATACATATCTCACGATAAAACAGATATACTTCTTTCACGCTCATTTACAAGGCGCACTATTTCCAGGTGTACTCATATCTTATAATTTCATAGCAAAGAAGCTCGATACATGTATCTTGGAAGAAAGCGATACCAATGTACGCGTTCACTTTGTTCACGCTGTACAAAAATGACAGATTGAAGACCGATGTAGACATTTATCACTTGTAAGTAAAATGGAAATCCTTGTTTCAATAATTCAACGATATATAAGTTTATTGGCTGATTAACAAATTGTCAATATTTAAGCATGTCTACATTTGCATATGCAGTGTAAGTAAGGAGTCTACATTCTCTTTATATATTTAAAGATAAAAAACCTTGATAACATTCAATACATTTAACTCGAGGTTTCCATGCACTATTTGGCATGACGTAAAAGTTTCCAATCAAGTTTATAATCAATGTTGTTGTACTCCACATATTTAATCAATAATTTATTCGTATAAAGCTGCATGCTATCTAGATCCTTAATATTCTTGTCAATCTGAAACAGTCTTGTACTGACTTGACAACTAACATATCTGTCACTTGTCTAATAGGTTCACTCTGATTCTGAACACATCTGTCACCTTGAATTCCATACATATCTGTCACTTGTCTGGTAGGTTCACTCTTATTTTGAACATGTCACCTTGAATTCCATACATATCTGTCACTTGTCTGGTAGGTTCACTCTTATTCTGAACATATCTGTCTTCTTGCATTCCATACATATCTGTCACTTGTCTGGTAGGTTCACTCTGATTCTGAACATATCTGTCACCTTGAATTACTTACATATCTGTCATTTGTCTGGTAGGTTTAGAATCATAACATATATCTGTCACTTTTCTGGAAGGTTCAGAATCATAACATATATCTGTCACTTTTCTGGAAAGTTCAGAATCATAACATATATCTGTCACTTTTCTGGAAGGTTCAAAATACTATCATATCTGTCACTTTTCTGGAAGGTTCAAAATACTATCATATCTGTCACTTGTCTGGTTGGTTAAAAGTAGTGACATATCTGTCACTTGTCTGGTTGGTTCAGAACCCTGACACATCTGTCACTTGTCTAGTTGGTTCAGCATCCTGACACATATGTCACTTGTCTGGTTGGTTCAGAATCCTAACATATATCTGTCACTTGTCTGGTTGGTTCAGAATCCTAACATATATCTGTCACTTGTCTGGTTGGTTCAGAATCCTGACACATATGTCACTTGTCTGGTTGGTTCAGAATCATGACACATCTGTCACTTGTCCGGTTGGTTCAGAATCTAAACATATCTGTCACTTATCTGGTTGGTTCAGAATCCTATAATATCTGTCATTTGTGGTAGGTTCAGATTCTTACATATCTGTCACTTGTCTGGTTGGTTCGGAATCCTAACATATCTGTCACTTGTCTGGTTGGTTCAGAATCCTGATATATCTGTCACTTGTCTGGTTGGTTCAGACTCCTAACATATATCTGTCACTTGTCTGGTTGGTTCAGAATCCTGACAAATATGTCACTTGTCTGGTTGGTTCAGAATCATGACACATATGTCACTTGTCCGGTTGGTTCAGAATCTAAACATATCTGTCACTTATCTGGTTGGTTCAGAATCCTATATTATCTGTCACTTGTGGTAGGTTCAGATTCTTACATATCTGTCACTTGTCTGGTTGGTTCTGAATCCTAACATATCTGTCACTTGTCTGGTTGGTTCAGAATCTAAACATATCTGTCACTTGTCTGGTTGGTTCAGAATCTTACCATATCTGCCACTTGGTTGGTTGGCTCAGAATCCTGACATATCTGTCACTTGTCTAGTTGGTTCAGAATCGTACATGTATATCTGTCACTTCAGAAATCTACCATACACTCGACACAATGACACTTGTCTTGCAAATTTTGAACATTTACTTTTTGCTAAAAGTTTTATTTTACACACAGCATAGTCATTACACTATCATGATACTTAGATAAATGATGTCATTTAAGTTATCAAACCCCAGTAGGTTAGTTGTGTATACTGACCTAATGACCTCAGTACGCACAATAAGGCTTCACCAGTACCAAGCTGATATAGCACTATAGGATTTTTTTAATTGTACACACCGACACGGTTGTGTTGTAGACAGAATTTCATGTTGTGGGTTTATGTTCAATTAACAGATTAGGCCATTAATAAGGATTTTATATGAAGGTTACTGCATAGACCATATCCACATACGATGGGTTCGCTTTATAATTTGAACATTTCAATATTTACATCAAAACATGGATAATGGTCTATGACTCATGTGTTCATAATAATTTCCCCCTTCCATGCCCCATTTTTTTTATTCTATATTTACCTTAGTTGTGGTCGATTTTGGGTCTGTCATCCAACCCTGGTAATTCAGAAGCATTTTTAATATCTGTATTCGCATTAAAAGAAGTATTCTGTATGTCCCAAATCCCACTATGAATCCAAGAAGTGCCGAATTCATCTGATAAGGCAGTCCAGAGAGACCCAGCCATTTTTCTCCAAAATCGACAAAATTTTTAACAGGGTCCGAAAACACCGTGAATAATAGCGCCGATATAAATCCAATGGCCGCTGCTTCACTGAAATTCTTTCGATAGGTCATCATACGGCCTGTAGCACCTAAAAATGGCGCGATCACTGGTAAACTAGGCATGATATTTTGTTAATTTTCACCGTCTAAAATCCCAGTGATCAGCCTCAAATATTCACCTTGGTTAGCCTGCTAAACAGTTTTTCGGAATACCTCTGACGTCTCTACCAAACGTAAGGGTAACTTCCGAGTACTGTAAATACGTAGATCCTCTTTTGTGCCACGCCCACTTGGGCCAGAACAAAATGACCTGTTAAACGTGACCCGTTTCACGTGACGTTTTTATTCATATCCAAAATGAATTAAAAAGGGAGATAAATTGACTCAATGATACAAGTTTGGAAAAGAAGTTTCAAATTTATTTATGTGATTTGTTAACTAAGACAAAAATTAGTTCATTCCCTTTTTTAAAAAGCATTTTAAGTATTTTTGATATAAAAAAAAATAAGATAGCCAAAATATTAATAAGCCTATATTGGCTATCTTAACAGTTACAATTTAACTTTACGCCATTTACACTAAACTACTTAAAAGTAATTAAGTAGTTAAGTAGTTCTTCAATACCTAAAAGGTCAATGCTTAAATCAAGAAATTGGAAAACGTTCAAGACAAAAATTAAAATTTGCTGCAAAATATATTCATTAATAATTATAAAAACTTGGCATTGACCTTAGATCACTCTATTATGAACAGCATTGCAAGGAAACATCAAGCCGAATGAAAGCTCGAGATCAATATAAAAAAATGTATTAAAACATAATATCATTAGTCCATGAATAGTATGATCAAACTTTGATGATAAAAGCCTGGTCTTTTTCTTATCTCATCTTACACCATTATATACATGCATGTATGTATCAGATTCAGAATTATGTTTCGGTTATTATGTTTCCCAAACAAAGTGGGGGACATATAGTGTTAAATCCATTTCTTCTGCCACATATTGTCAACAGCTTTTCTTGACAACTATTTAACAGATCTTTATGAAACTTCACAGGAACAATATTTGGGTGGAGTAGATGCGACATTTGTTATTTATATTTTTATCATGCACATGGTTGGGAATTCTCAGTAAGGGTACACTTTGGAAAGGAAATCCCATTTCAGTTATGACTTATTTGTATTGCCTTAATCTGTAATCCATATATGGAGCTGACTACTAGTTTTCCCTATTGTTTATTAGTGTTGCTACTACTACTGCTCCTGCTAACTTTGAGAGATGCAGTCTACTACTGCCATCACTGGTTTTTGACTTAATGGAAGGCCTTACCATGCTTCAATGGAGCTGTTTAAATTATTGAATTGCTCCCTATTTAACCACATTTTTATCACCTATTCCATTGGCTATAGGAAAATATATGCATGATGTTGCCCTCTTCCAATTCCAGGGCTATGATGGCCAAGTGGTTAAGGCATTGGCCTTCTAACCCAAGGCATCCTTACCATTGTGGGTTCAACCTGTGTGGGGTCACACAGTACACTTGTACAGAACTTACACCACATGAATTTGAGTTTTCATTAATGCTCCAGATTAATAAGGAATATAGTCTCATTACAGCTGATGTAATGTAAAACAACATTCCAATCAACCAAATGTCAAAATCCACTTTGACAGATCTTAGTGTATGGAAGTTTGCCAAAGATAGGTGGTCTACTCGGATTTCCTCCAACATTCTAGAAGTGACTGACTTGATATAAGTGAAATAAGTTTGACTGAGGCATGAAATGCACCAATGCTTTATTTTAATAGGTATTGGGGTATTTTTGAATCGTAATGTATGATTTTACACATATTTCCTTGCAGACACATATATTATAGAAGAGATGGTAATGCAAGGTTTGAATTACACTTATCACATTTTTCAAACAAGAGCACCACTTGGAGGAGCAAGACATGCCTGTTTACATTTTTACCATGAAACTTAGTAATTTGTAAAGATAGCATAAAAGCATGATTTAAATATGAAAGGGGCACTACTGAGAATTGTTCATAGAGTTATCTCCCCTTTTTTGCACACACAATGTTATATACTGATAATCATGTATCAAGCTCAGTAACAATTTCTTCATTGGTGTAGGAGAAGTAGGCCAGACAAATTATTACAGACCGACAGACAATGTCTTCCAATAATGTCCTATTTCTAGAAACAGTCATATAATAATGACTGTTCTAGGTTGAATTTTTCAGATTTTGCTATTTTGATGAACAGATAAATTCTTTAACTTTGACTAATTACTTTAAAATATATATACAAGTATTATATAGAAAGTTTGTCCAGTGTACATGTCAAATGAATACATTGTAATAAGATATAAAATAAAGTTACTACAAATCGTCTGTTCTTTTAATTTTTATTGTACAAATATCTCTTAAAATACAAAACTTAGTCTTAGCTGCCCTACTAAATGATAACTAATCATTGTTCAGTGTGCTTGTACACACACACACACACACACACACACACACACACACACACACACACACAGTACTTGCAATTATTATCACATATGCACATAATGAATTCTCTCTCCCTTACATGCACATCTGCACACAGTCACACATGAAATTTCTTTCTAAAATCTCACAATATATGACAATATGAATGAAGATGTCTTACATGGACTGTAATATGTCTTCATATTTACAAATGGATAAATCTAAGAACTCTTATCACTGCTGCCCAGCATTTATGATTTATACAGGATTCAATGAACAATAAATTACTATTACAAAATGATTTAGCACTGTCAGTGTTTGTATTTTTTGCATACTGTCTGTATAGGCATATGTATTCATCAGTATAACTTTCAAGTATTGTGAGCACTTTTGCTGGTATCAACTAAATTAGTCCCATGATGGTATTAGACATGGATCACAATGTGTTTACATTTCCGGTTGTTTTGTGAATAAAACCCATGGACATATATATGAAATGGATATAGAGTATATGACATTGTATTATAAGTACAGCCAGTTAATGGTGTTTTTATGAAGCCCCAGTCAATATTCTTTCATTTATTATGAGGCAGTCAGTTCATGGACAGTGGAGGAAACCAGAGTGCCCAGATAGAGAAAACCACTGACCTTTGTCAAGCTGACAAACTTTCTCACATAAGTCCTTAGTGGGATTCAAACCTAGACAGTCAGAGGCATGCTGGCGCTATGATGTATTATTGCATCATGATTTCAAGGTCTAAAACAATTTCAAGTAATTTTCTATTGCTTTGAACAATATCTACATCAAACACTTAAACAATACACATGAATTCTATTCTTATTTATACTTGGTCCCATTGAATAATCTTCAATAACAGAAATCTTATCTGTAACATTATCATTACAACTGTCGAATGGACAGTTTTTCTCTTATCAAATCTGACACATCTTGGTGATCAGTTTCTTACTGATAGCTCTTATTATAAACACCTAAAACGAATAGGGCACATCTTTCGATTGGACAGTGTGCCTACAGTAAATATAAATGCTCATTCTCACATAAATTCTTACACATGTCATGTGATTGATCTTCTGATTGGACAGTGTTCCTTCAGCAAATAAAACTGCTCATTCTCAAATAAATCTTTACAAATGCCATGAGACTGTTCTTTTGACTGGGCACTGTGCCTTTAGCTGCTGTAAATGCTCATTCTCACATAGATCCTTACACATCATGAGATTGGTCTCTTGATTGGACATTGTGCCTACAGCAAATATTAACTCTCATTCCAACATCAACTCATATATGTCATAAGATATAATAAGAGCAAGGATGCCTTTCATCAGTTTTAAAATTTTTTCTATAATTAACTCCAGTATAAGTTACAGAATCGATGTTTTAGTTGAAAAACTTTTTTTAAGTTTCAATCCTTACACTTATAATCAGATCAATCTTTCAACCATGTGATTGCTTTTGAATATACCCTTTGTATTTTCATCTCTGACACAGATATCAAGATCCATCCTTTGTATCACTGTCACTATCACTATCTGAGCTACTGTCACTATCTGAGTCACTATCACCTTTGTCTTCCTTGTCACTATCATGTTTATCATTCTTGTCACTATCACGTTTTTCATCCTTATCACTTTCACTTTCACTTTCAGATGAGCTGTCATTGCTATCATCTCTATCAATATCAATGCTGTCAGGATTATGGACTGTATTGTTTGTTGTGTTCTCTTCACTCTCCTCCTCTTCTTCTTCTTGTTCTGTCTCTTTCTTTTGTTTCCACATTTTAGCCATTGCCAGTAGTTTAAGATTTGGTTGGGCTGTCTCTTCATCAGGGAATATATAATCCAAGTACTCTTCCCATCCAGCATCCGACTGAAACAGCGAAAGTATAAAAATAAGTTAATAAAAATAAATTAGAAATTACGGTACATTTTGTTTTGTATCAAGCAGATATCGGCCTAACGCTCATATGGGCATCCATGGCTAAGTGGTCTTAGGTGTGTGCTTACAGAATACAGCACCTCAAATCACCTAGGTTCGAATCCTACTCTTAGCAGGTCCTTGTGTTGAAGTTTGTCAGTTCACTTGCTGAAGGTTAGTAGTTTTCTCTTGGAACTCTGGTTCCTCCATCTTGTTGTAGACCACTGCACTCAGCAAAGCATGTTGTTGACATGGTTCAAAATGACATAATAATTGGCAATGTGCAAAATGTACATGCAAAATAAACATGTTCAAATAAATGCACATGTGGACAATTAAACCCTTAGGAATGCATCAATATTTGTTTGAACAGATATAAAATCTTGATATATACCCCATCTTCTGTCTGTATCTTTCTCCTCTTCTTAACCTTCTGTGGCATTAATTTATCTACCATCTTCCTGGACTCATCATCACCCTCCTCTCTCTGTAAAAAGAATAGAGAGACAATTATTACATGCAATTTATACATTTTCAAGCAGAATTTATGGATGTATTCTTATTATATTCAAATCTTGTTGAAAGCTCATTCAATTATTTTTCCAAAATATTGACATTAGTGGAAATTGTTAATGTACCGGTATTTGGATGATCATTATGTGTATCCTATTATGTAAAATAGTTTTTGAGCATCATAATATTCAAATTCTATATCTAAACACAGGGTCTGTTTTGCTCACATAGCACTTTATTTGCATCTCAATTTTGGACAGTCAGGCCAGACACAACTTTAAATACACACCAACCAAATATTGTTCAATGTATATAATTCAATTGAGTCAAGTGTACTAGAAGAGAAGATTTTGAAAAACTTGGCTAAAAAAACACTTATTTGCATTATCTGTAAAAATTGGGTTAAAAAAATCCTTGAAAAAGCGTGTTACATATATTAAAGGGTGATACTTTTACTTTCTCTATATAGCAATTTGAATAGGTAACTTGTACTTTTCATCAAATTTTTGGCCGACAAGAAGTAACTCTGTTATCACTCCCATGTTCATCATCTCTTTTAAATTTTACTGTTCAAAGTGCTGTTTTCATTATTTAATAAAGATCTACCAACTCCAATTCTTTCTTAACTATACAAATTTTGGATGTAAACAAATCAATCCAATTTTTTCTCTGTTACTTTGAGTAAATAAATATCCCAACACTTTCAACTGCTGGCAGTCATACTGAGCTTGGTAGTAACTGAACTCATGGCATTTACAGATTATGGAAACCATGAGGTAAGTTCCGAGTTAAAAATCATTGCATATACGATACAAACTTGCAAAAGTTCCCAACAGTAGTTCATAATAAATTTTATCAAGAGACCTTAAAAACTGGCAGTTGTGGCATGTTAAAGAACCTTTCCTGCACACTGCCATGCGTGCACTACATAAGTTAAAAATTTCTGCAATGTCAACTATAGCTGTTGACGTCTTTGTATAAGTAAAATATTCATGACTGGGACATAAAATCCTATTTAGTTAATTCATCAATCCTTACCTCAAATGTCTGCCATGACTCTAACAACATTTGTCTTTCTTCCTTTTCTTCAACTGATCTGAGAGCTTTGTTAGCTTCCTTATATACTGCTCGAGTATTCTGTACACTGTTATCACTACCCGACGTCCTCTCAAACTGAGCAAAACTAATCCAAACCTGAAAGTACAAATATGTTACTTAATTTTAACAAAAGCTGTTGAAAGAACAGTATATGTCACCAGCAAATCTGAAAATTTTAACTGAAACCTTTAACACTTGGTACACAGGCCAGTTAACAATGCCTGAAAATAAATCATTTTCTCCTTTGGATACACACTGTCATGATGATTTGGTATCACAACATGTTTTTGGTTGATACATAATTTGTCAACTATCCAAAGGTTTGGGCTTCTTTTGAATAATTAAAATGGAGAAAAACTATTTTGAATAATATTGAAGAAAAATAAAGAATTGCCAACTATGAAATGGAGAAATATTATCCCTCAGTGTGATATTTTAAGTTCAAAACTTCAGCTTGTTAACCTCGGGTTAAGATATCTCTATCACTTAAACTTAAAGCAGGTTATGATGTGAACTCTTCTAGCTGCATTAAGTTGAGTTAAAACTCCTATATACTTTTACATGCTGTGTTCTCTGTAGTAACTCTGTATAAAGTTCGGGTATTATCCCATTCTTCTGAACTAGCAACTTTGATATAAGTGAAAAAATCTTGACTGGGCCTAAAACTCCACTATTCCACTGCAATCTCTGATAACTGCATCAAGTCAAGCTCAAACTCTTACATACCTTAACATGCTGTGTTCTCTGTAGTAACTGTCTGTATAAAGCTCTAGTATTATCCAATTCTTCTTGTTCTATCTCAAAGTCAATGTAAGCCTTCCACAGAACCTCTGGCATATCTAACTGTGGCTGATTGATAGCTAGTCCATATATAGATCGGGCACGGTCAATATCACCAAGAATTGTCTCCAGCTCTGCATACTGTTAATGAAAAAATGTAAAATATTCTGGATAATTTCATCAGATTAGATATAAGATTGTAACAACATGTATTCATTATTATATGTCTCACTATGTCAATTTAATGGTAAATTATGATATGGGAAAAATTTGAAAACTTAAACATAACTAAATACACTTAACAAATAACAATCATATGTTAATTTTGCAAGGCAAAAATTACCTTTTCTCAATCCTGCAACATGAAGTGTGACACTTGTACAGACACAAAATTACCTGATCTGACCCAGTTTTACAATTATTCCTTCACCAAGTCTAAGAATTTTTATGACCTATATCTGGCAAATTTGAAAACTGAATAATTTTTCATAAAATTCAGAAATTTAAGATTTTATTCTAAAAATCACTTGAGGCTTATGACATTAGTATTCTAGTTTTGTAGAAAGTGTTTATTTTAAGGTATTAAAATTCAGCTAAGGAATGATTATGAAACTGGGGCCAAAACATATACTACACATTTTTGTTTAACGATCACTGGAGCTATAAAGAAATTGGGTCACAATGTTCTACAGAAAATTGCTTTGAAGCAACACAAAATAAACTGGATCACTCATTTTTCTATAAATATTGTTAAAAGACATTTATTTAGATTTAATATTTTACAAAGTTTGCCAATTGTAATTTTCATAACTATACCATACCTTCATCCACACTGTACAGTTCTCAGGTTCAAACTCCAGAAACTTTTCATACAGTATTCTACACCTCTCAAATTCTCTAAGTTGTAGTTCTAAATCTATGTATCCTCTAAATAATTTTTTCTTTGGACATTTTCCGATAGATACTCCCTGAAAATGTACAATTATTACATAAAGTAAACACAAACATTTTGTTTTTTTTAAACATGTACAAATGTATATAAATTGCAAAGGTAAAGTGTGCAGAAATAAAAGTCAGTAAATTAAAAGTTATTGCATCGTGAATTTGGACCAATACCGTAGCCCAGTTGGTACAGTGCTTGCTTTGTACATGTATGTAGGAGGACTGTGTTCTAAACCTGGCCAGGTTTGACCAAGCAAGGCTTGGAAATAGGTAGAGACTATTCTTTTGCCTACCGCTCAGCATTTACCAGTAGAAATGGAAGTCACTGGGTCCTTTGGAAGAGACCTGAAAAACTCCACAATTAGAAGTACTGGTAGATCAACCCAATTCTATATCTTATTTTTTTACTATCTGCATTTTAGAGGAAAAATTAAAAGTCAATTTTCTAAATATTTTGACTATTTAAAACAACAATTAATTAAAACACTGACACAACAGATATCTTGTGATTTCATTTAAACTAAATTTATTCATCGTTTCTGATTTAACACATGAGCATAAACAATTATTTCAGACTTACCAGAACCTTTCTGGCACCATTTATACTTTTCTGTCTTATTTCAAAGTGTGCAAACATTAACCATATTTTAGCAAAAGTAAACTTTTTATGAGGTATGACATCTAGACAGGCCTTGTAAACTTCTCTCGTCCTATCATAATCTTCTGTCTCTAGCTCCTCGTACAGGGCGTAATTAATCCACAGGTAAATATACCGCCTCCAATGTCTCTTCTCCTGTAAATAAAGGTCAATTTAACAGACTGGTTATACAATACAGGACTCGGATAAAAATTTTCAAACTTATTTGTCAATGTGCGCAGTAATCAGATGTTGTGTACTGGCACTTAGTAGTACTAAGTAAGTACAATATAGTTGTAACTTAGCACTAGAAAAATATGTAATTTTGTTTTATGTCTTAACTTTAAGCAGACAAGTTAAGGTTTTCATTAAATTTTAAATTATTAGTACGGTAGTCAAACTTCATATATTTGTGAAAATATGGGTTTTTTCAGTATTTTTTCACAAAAGTTACTTTATGAAAGAATTTCCAAAAATGAATAGCCAATGGCAATTTTGGCATGTGTAATTTGAAAACTTGTATAATTTAATGTTGAGGTCATCTGTAATCAAAATTAGACTAAAATTACCAATTAAATTCCAGACTAGTCTAAAAATTATTTATTCAATTCTGACATTTTTACAAGCAAGTAAATTACCTGTGATGGTGGGATATTAGCTATTGCTCTTTCATATGTATCTCTGACTTGCTCTATGTTCTGGTCAGCTTCCAGCAATCTCAGATAATCAAACCAGGCATCATAATTCAGAGGATTACTCTTCACTTCCTATAACAAAAATAAATAATTAAAATGTTTTCTCTTATATGCAAAACTAACAAGAACTGTTAGTGAAGATGACTCATACCCCCTCCCCAGGTTTTGTCATTGGGTCATGAGAATCTCATATCATTGTCAGACAACTTCAAGTTAGAATTAATGCAGAATCACAGATGCAGATGCTCTTACCACAAATAACATCAGTGCATAATTTCAGAAAATTTGAAACATGCACAACTGAATAAACCTCCAGAGAAATTAATGGATTGACAGACAGACAGACAAAATAATTCCAGTATACATCCCTGGTCTTACTTCATTGTGTGAGGCTATAAAAAATACATGTACATGACTACATATATTTATACGAGTGTGGTTTGCATATTGGCCACCAGGCCATGTGTAGACATTAAGCTCTGACAATCATATATAAAAGCACTGTTTACTTTTAACAGTAGTTTGTAGCTTACCTCCTCATATTGGAATCTTCTTTTACTAACTATAACATCCTCTATAGCAGCTCTACTACCAAACTTCTTCTCATGTACAGTGTAAAACTTGTAAATCTCCTCACATCTCTCCTTAGGTAGATTATCTAATGCATATTTATAAATCACCCTGGCTCTGTCATGCTAGACAAAAATAAATCATCATTTTTATTTTTATATGTAACAGTTATATATATGTACATGTAATTAATATTGCATCTTTACTCAATTTTATTTATTATGTGCATGTAGTATTACAAAATTGGTTAAATAAACAATGTACAGGTATTAAAAAAAGAATGTTCCAACAAAAGGTTGATGAACCTTAACCAAAAACTAATAACTTCTAAACAGAGCTTACCATTTCAAGTTTGATTGGAAATGCTATGACTGGACAACCTTGGTAGACTTTGATCATGAATCATATATGCCCCATGCAATACTGTTCAATTTTAAAAGTTGCTCACACCAATGCTACAGTAACCTTTCACTACAGTATGTTCACATCAATTCCTGTATGAATTTAGAAGTTAATTTAGGATTTTACAAACCTTGCCAATACTTTTTGCACATCTCTGGAAGATTTCAAGATCACTTTTTATTCTAACTACAGCAAGTTTCATAAGAGACTTATACCCTCATCCCCAACATTGCTGAGTTGTTATTTATACGATTTGACCTTGGCCCTTGACTTCTGCACCACACAATCTTATGTTGGCTTACATTTGTGCAAAGTTTGATGAAAATCCATCTAGACATGAAAGATAAGTAAAAAAAACATTGGGGAGGATGGATGGATAGAAAAATAGTCAGGGTGATTCCTATATACCATCCTAAACTTTGAAGGGGGTGGAGCGAAATAAAAACTTAACCTTCATTGCAGGAGCAATGTGACAAATTGCAAATTTAGAATCAAAACTTAACGATTGTTTCCTAACCTCTTTTTGTCCTTCTTCAAACTTAGCAAATGCTATAAGCAATTTTTCGTCCATATTGTCCTCTCCAAAGAACTCCACTCCCCTCTCATATACTCTTCTACAACTATTAATGTAGCCATTTTTCTCTTCAAACTTTGCATATTTGATCCAGTTTTTCACTTCAGGGTGTACCATGACAAGTGATAAGTGTTAAGGAAGATAATTTACATCTTCAAATTAATCATGACAGATTATAATATCAAGATCAATTGATAGAAAAGATTAAATTTTACGGTTGAGTGTTAAGTGCAGAAATGGAGTTTTACAACCCAGTCAAGATTATATCAATTATACTGAGGTCATCAGTTCATGGATGGCGGAAGAAACTGGAGTGCCCAGAGAAAACCTACCTTCAACAAGCAAACTGACAAACCCTTTCTCACATTAGGATCTGTCCCAAATGGATTTCGAAAGTAAGCTGCGAGTAAAGCAGTGAACCATAAGTGAGCACTGAAGAAATTACAAATTAGAAAGTTTCCATTAAAATGAATACACTTGAATATGTTCAAATCATGTGATAATGGCATTATTGTGCTGCAGGGTCCAATATTTAATGCTTGAGACCAATGATTACAGCCATGGTCATAATGCAGTTATAAATATTATGTCAAGCTAAGCTTGGGTTGTGCTCATAGTTAATAATAACAGAAGCTGTATCAACAACTAAAAACAGTTTATGCAGATTACTTTACGAAAGAATATACCAGTAGATGATACATCCCAACAAAATAGTACTGAGTGTCACTGAATGACAAGTTTAGACAAGTTACACTATATGTATTTAATTTTGTGTATTTATTTTCGAGGTATATGAAATTTAGACATATCGGCATAGTTAAATTTTCACATTTTTTAAATATACACCATAACACAATAAGTGTAATATAATTTTCGCTTTGTAATAATTTTCTCACAAATCAAACAGCTGTGAAATAATCGAAAATAAGTACACTGCGAAAATTAATATGTTTATAGTTTATTAATGGTACTCTCTAAGGTGAACTTTGAGACACAAAGTTTGTTGGCTTTATCCATTAGATGCTAAAACCTCAAATACCACAGCTAAAGGATATATCGTTCATAAATTACTCTAGCTCTATCTAATTCTTTGTATCTTAATTCAAAGTTTATGTAAGAATGCCACGACTGCTCTTCTGGTTCCCATTCCATCCATCTCTCAAATACCTGACGACATCCTGCAAAATAAATACATTATATCATCACTGATATTGATTAAGACATTTTGTCTAATGGGAAAAGAGTCCAGTTAAGTAATGGTATTTTATGTCCCAGTTAAAATTCTTTCACTTATATGGAAGATGTCAGTTCAGGAATGTTGGAGTGCCTGTAGAAAACAACATACTTTAAGCAAACCAAATGGTAAAATTTTTCACACTAGAATTTGTCCTGGATGGAATTCGAACCTAGTGTATAAGATTTATAGACTGGTGCTTTACACAACTTAGCCACTGAGGCCCCATCAAATTGGAAAAGAAAAGTGGACCAAAATAATGTGAACAAGGTAGTGTAAACCGTAATACCCAGTAAATTCTTTTCTTTAAGTTATCTTTAAAACCCTTATTTATTTCTATTAATGAACTAATCAAATTATCTCCAAATACCGCCTCAAATTCATGAATGTCTTTTGAAAAATCTTAGTTAAACTGAATCTGTAATTGTAGTTAACATGTATAGTTAAATTTTAACATGTTTTTGTATTTGCAAATAAATAGTGTTTAGAATGTATTTATATTGTTGTCTTCTTATTTTTCGTCCGATTTCCACCTAAATCGATACCTAGGGGTTTTCGGAGAGTCGAATTGAATTTAAAACTAAAGTTTCAACAAATGTGAAATATATATTTTACATAACAATAACAGAAATATTAATTAAAATAAAATTTCTTCAGTTTGATTGGAGATCTTCATCTATTGAGTCATGACAAAAGTATTCAATATAGCACACAGTGCCCTTTACCTAAAGTGTATAGATGCCTTCCAAAAAACTTTTATTGAGGACTGACAATCATGGTCAAACAAGGGGTATGAAAGAGGATCTTCTGTAAGTTTTGTATTTTGTAGACGAAACCAACATAAACAACAGCCTGCTATCATGTTTTCTGTACATTTTGCATACCATATGAAGCATATATTTAAACCTTTATATAACCTCTATCAGATTAAGTGTACCTGCAATGTTTCCCAGCATTTCCTCCATGTAGGTGTACTTGTACCAAAACTGATTAACCCTGGGTAGTATTGTAATAGCTCTGTCCCAGATATTTCTGGCATGATTTATTTGACGGGCCCTGCAAAAATATCAAATAAATTACAAATTATTCTGGTTTTATTAGTGCTTTATACCTAATAGAGTTTAAGGATTTACCTGTGTTTTTAATCATTCATCAAGGTATGAACTGTTAAAACAGACTGGGGCAAATCACATAAATCACACAAATCACACAAATCACACAAATCACACAAATCACACAAATCACATAAATCACACAAATCACATAATCACACAAATCACACAAATCACACAAATCACATAAATCACACAAATCACATAAATCACACAAATCACACAAATCACACAAATCACATAAATCACACAAATCACATAAATCACACAAATCACACAAATCACACAAATCACATAAATCACACAAATCACATAAATCACACAAATCACACAAATCACATAAATTGCAAAATTCTTATATTTACAATCATGTAAGTTTTCCTTTTGTGAATGATGACTTTTAAAGTCTAAGAAATCATGACTGAACAGAGGACATCAAATTAGAAATATCAATTAGGACTATTTGTAAAGTTTGCCCATTAATATGTTTCATACATCATTGCAGAACTGTTTATATTTTAAGAATTCATCAAAAAATGATTTCAGTGGGAGAAATTCATATCGAGAGTAATATTAAGATTAAAAATATAAACAAATAGACAATCCATTTAATTAACATTTCTTCCACTATTCAGTGGACCTTCACATGTGACCATAACCAGCAATGCCCTATGCCATGGTAATGGGTAGGTGTTGAACAAAATTGTACTTATTTGAGTGTTCATTGTTTTGCTATTGAAAACTTTAACTTTATGCATCTACCAAGAAGTGAATAAGTGAGTATTGGAAAGCCTTATGAGCTAAAACTATATTTCATCTAAGAGAATGCAGATAAATATTCCTGAGTAAACTACTGTCAGAAGGGGGATGAATCTCACCTTTATAAATATATTGTGCATTATGAAACTTAGTTTTATTTGTTCAAAAAACCTCAGCTCAGTAGAGTAGGACATAAGTTCTATGTACAGTAAAACCTCATTATCATGCTGCTAAATATCTTTGCCACCTTGCTTATCAGAAGTTTTTAGGAAGTCTCAAAATCTATTTCTCCTAAGATTTTCTTTAGAAGTTTCCACTGATTTATCACCAAACACCTTTGTATTGCAAAAATTTGATTTGACTGAACAAAGTTGGAGATGAATCAAGATTTTACTTATCTACTGCGTATAGGTGGGCGGAAAATCTATGAATAAATATATTTACCTCATTTCCATTTCTGCATATTTTAGCCACAATGTAACACATCTGTGGTCTACATCAAGCCCTCTTTCAAAAACTGATCTAGCCCTAAAATATAAAAACAAAATGGTGTCTCAATACTTGATATCAAAATAAGATACGTGTAAATGTAAATAGTAAATTGACATAATTATTAAAGATTTGGAGAAATGGAAGATATTAATGTTTTGACAACCAATAGGTCTAAATTCTCATGGGTAATCAATGCCAAAAGGTAATTTTATTGGGTTTTTAAGTCAAAGGTTAAGATTTCAAACCAAAACTGTGACTTGAAACTGCTTAATAAATTTATCTCTTACCTACACTGTCACCGGAGAAATCATTCAGATGAACAAAAACCTGAGATTTCCGACCATGATAAAGCACTAGATTTTATAAAGGAGTAGGTTATAAAGTTTCCGACCATGATAAAGCACTAGATTTTATTAAGGAGTAGGTTATAAAGTTAATTACTAGTATTAAATTCATTGTGTTTTTGAGAATGAATATCAGAAAATTTACATAAAAAATCCAAAAAGTTGAAAAAATATAAACAATATAGGAAACAGGTATTTTAAATGAAAACACAGCTTAAGAAATAAAATTTGCCTAACCTTTGTATTTCTTTTTGAGATTCTTCCCACTGAGCATATTTGATCCAGTTTGTCATCAAAGTTCTGTTTTTCCTTAAGTTATCTTCAAATACCTAACAAAAATAATATAAACTTAAAAATATACATGCATCACAATCTCAAATTGACTAGTGACCAATCATATGTCATACAGGTATGTAGAATAATTTTAATAAAATAGATTGCCTTCTAAACAACCACTAAGGTAGCTCAGTTGACAGTGCTTGATTCATGTTTCAAGTCAGGGTTTAAACCCTAGCCTGGTCTGATCAAGACTTGAAATAGGTAGTGACTAGTCACTTTCGGCAAGTGCTTGACATTGAGAAAGGAAAGTAACAACGTCCTTTAAAACCCAATGCTCTTCGTCTCAGTAAGCATGACACTGAAAAGAATCTTCCCTGCACATTGCGCTAAGCAAACTGCAAGGGTAAAGATTTAAACAAATATAAACTAATTTACCTAAAACAATTAAACAAAGCATTAAATGTAAAAGATTAAAATTAAACATTAACATTCTCTATAACCAATACAAAAATTTTCAGGTATCAATTGGTGAACAAGTGAACACCACAGGGAGAGTGTGTTTTTGATGTGTTGTGAAAAATAATGAAATACCAGTCAAAAAGTCTTGATTTGTGTGTGGCTGAGGCTGATGTAGTATGAATGGTACGGTAGCTGTTTAAATGAATGGTCTGAGGATGAACTTTGTCTTATTGGTGGCTTGATAACATTGATGAAGAATAAATAGAGGGTGAATTAATGATTGCTAGGCAAGAGTGATAAAGCGTATGTCATGAGGATGCAGTGTCTATTTCAGAATATGAAAAACAAGGGGAATTTCCCCCCTTGCTTTGAAAAATGGGGGGGGGGGGGATTTTAAATACCTAGGGGGAATAACAAAAAATTGGTAGAAGCAGTAGTTAAGGACTTTGACATCTTATTTTCTATGCAGTACATGTATATGCATTTCATAACTTCGTCTTCATGTTTGAGCCATCGCCAATCTTTTAACCATTTAGTCTGAAAATTACAGACTTTAGATTTTTTATCCATTTCATCGCACCCAGTCTCATCACCTGCCACCTCGTTAACTTCCTCGTTATCACACTGCTTTTCATGATCAGTAGATGTAGATGGAACGGAATTTTTTCTTTTTTGCAAAGCCTGACGAAATCCTTCTCATTTTTTGCAGCCGACATTTCGTTTGTCAGTTTTATTCCGAAGTCACTCGGAATCATTCATATGTACTGTGTACTAGTTACCTTCCTTTAACTGTTTCTAGATTCACTGGAACTATAAAAGGGAGGGAACTAGTACTCATTTTCTGCACGTAACAAAGTAAACAACCGGCAGATTGACTGGGAATGAGATATAATTCAACACACCATGATCGGTGATAGACAGATTTATTGCAATTTACATTTCACATAAATACTTTTTATGCGAGACTATCGCACATTCGTCCAAAAAGTATGCGTGATCTGCAAAAACTTAGCGGGAATCTTGCAGTCGTGCGTCCTAGAATAGACACTGGGATGAGGCTGGTGTGAATGGAAGTTATTTAAATGAATGATCCAAGGATGAACTGTGAATTATGTAGGATTAGGGCTGCATAATATTGAATGTTTAAGGTGCATTTTTGGTTGGTTGCAAGAACTATCAGATTAAAACACTATGATTATGTTACAAAACAACAGATAAATATAAACTTCTCAATACAAATGATCATGTGTAATTACCTTTCTTTTTCTCATTTTATATGCAGCCAATTCATCTGGGTCTGATATTTTTTGTTTAGGAGGCTGAAAAAATGATGTTAAAAATTATTACTGTCAATAAATATATTTAACAAAATCTTCAACCAAAATATAATTCCTGTAAAACTAAAGAAATGACTATGTTAGATATATCAATGGAGTTATTAATAGTTTACTGATATTGTTCTAAAGTAGACTGGTAATATATCTGCAGATCTCAATAGAAATGACATTATATATCTAATAAAGTCCTGATGTATAAAACTGTATTATAAAATAACAATAACTTGCATATATGTCTTTACTGATTTTAATATATCATTTTCAGTTAAAGTGAATGAGTTATAAAAGTTAACAAAATTTGACAAAAAGTAGTTTATTCCTCAGTGTTAAAATTTTATAAGTTTTACTCTTCAACAAATACCATTAAATTTACTTGAAACAAAAATGTGACATGAGTTGGAAAATATGTCAAAAATTCCAACTAGCCCATTTCTGATAATTTTTGAAAAAGTAACTGATCTTTCCAATAAGTTACCAGTCAAGGACTGTCAGAATGGAAGTCTTTCTATCACTAAATTTGATGAGTAAATACTGATGATCCTTAAACTTATCTTGACCCCTGAAACTGTACATACACTATACAATGATGAAGGCCAAAAATTAAGATATAATAAATGAGTAGAGTAAGACTTACCGGTGGTACAAGTTCAAGTTCTCTTTCCTTTGCCTCCCTAAGTAACTGTTCAGCTGTAATTTGCACAGGTGCTGGCATTTTGTTCTTGACCTGTAATGTAAATAAAAAATACAAAATATACAGTATATTAATCCTATTCATTTTTCAGAATTGTGATAGAAAATTTATGAATTAATTGAATATTTATCTTGTATTACACTAGGAACATTTAGCTTTATTTTATTGGTTTGTTTGTGTAAAGGGGTAACAGCAAGAAGATAAAGAAAAATGATTGGAATTCACTACCAGACGATGTTGTTTGTAATACAATGATAAACAGTTTTAAAAACAAGCTAGATACATTTTGGAAAAGAGTTTATATACACTACCTGTAATTCACCATATGCACATGGAAGTGTAAATTTTATATGACATGTATGTGACATGTTCATGATGACGGTCAAGATAGCAGTTTGCCAAACTATGGAATTAGAACCCATACAATTGGGTCTAGGTGCCAATGAATAATTTGTGGTGGACCAGGCGCAATAGGTGGCCAGGAAGCTTGATGAGTAGAACGTCCTTCTAGTTTTGGAAAGGTTCCAGCCACTGCATTTTTTCCTTGTCCTGTTACATTTGACGGTTCATACAACCATGAAAAGTGGCCGATCAACAGGTTGGGGGGGGGGGGGGGGGGGGGAGAGAGAGAGAGAGAGAGAGAGAGAGATTGTGTGTCTTATTCTTGTTCATATCCAATATGTCTTGACAATATTTACCAAAGCTATTAATGAATAATGAAGGAGAGAGAGAGAGAGAGATTGTGTTTGTGTGTCTTATTCTTGTTCATATCCAATATGTCTTGACAATATTTACCAAAGCTATTAATGAATAATGAAGGAGAGAGAGAGAGAGAGAGAGAGAGAGAGAATGTGTGTGTCCTGGCTCAAAATATAAACACATACCTTTGCCACCTTTGGCATTTTTCGTTTTCCTTCATCATCAACCTCCATTTTCAGCAGCTGATTGGGAAAATCGTTTTGACGCAGCTAAGAAGCACTTCAGCGTGCGATTTTCGTATTGACCGGAAACCGGAAGTTGTAAAATGTATCAAAGAGTTGAGATCCGCAGTCAATTTAAAATTATTTTTCTTTAAGGAAACCAGGATTATTAAGAAATAGAAGCACATATAAGAAATTTTATATGGGAATTGACTGTGTTTTTTTGATTTTCAGAATATAGTGAACAAAATAACAAGTGATGCATTCGAAGATTTGTTGTTGCTAAGAGACGGAGTCAAAGATGGCGGCAAACTAGTAGCTGTCGATCGGGGTGTTGATTATTTCGTCTGTTTTTATGAGGGTAACGTATTCTCTAGCTAATTAACCCGTTGCAAGAAAAAGAATTTAATTGACCTGATGCAATTAAAATACAATCACTCCATGTTACTGTGATTTCTGCAGAGTGCAGTCAATATAAACTTGATGTTGTGACAAATCCCTTCTGTTTCTTACAGAATGCAACACGAACACACGGAAGTCATGGGCGTAATGTTCCTTGTAAATCACATTACATTCAGTTCAGTTAAATGAACATATTCAGGGTTTCCGATTTATATATGACTTCATAAGGGTAAAGTAAGAACTACTGACAAGGAATTTAAACCTAGAACTTATAATCAACGCTAATCCACTTCTCATCGGAAGACAAAATTTTGTGTCAAATTTCCATGGTCTCTCACCAGAATATGAGAAAATTACCTTATACATTATCTTTGTCATAAATGAATTTTCTTTTTAACTTTAGCATTCAAATGTGCATGCATGAGACAAAATGTAGAGTCAGACTGATTGAACCAAGAAAGTCCCACACTATGGGCAAGTGTTCTACCAACTGAGCTACTTGGACCCCTACATTCATGGCCTGTTATTTATTAGTTTCTCCACAGTCCTACATGGAAAATCTCACGCAAAGTCCTTTGGGTGGACTTTATATTGTATGCTATTGCCAGTCTATCATTTCTGAGGGCCAATCTGGCCACCAACAGTTAATAGAAAGAAGATATGCAGGATAGGACATGGGATCAAACCCAAGACCTCTCTCCCAGTAGGCCAGTGCTTTACCAACAGCTCCCCAAAACTGCTACCTATATATATATAAAATTGCAGTTTACCATATTTCCAGGTCAATTTGAGGATGGTTATGTGTACATTATGTGTAATTTAATATACTCAAATTAACTTCATTTCAGGTCACCTAATTTTTTATCTGAGTTAAACAAAAGAAAGAAAAAAATATGGCTACAACCATTTCACCTGAATATGGACCTCCCCAGGTGGTCAATGCTAGGAGGACAGAGTCGCTGGATGCACCACATATCATGAAACTAGTACAGGATTCAACAAACAATTTATTTGGAAGAGTCAATGTTGTTAATCTTATGTATGTAAAAGATTTATTTAATACTAATTTTATACTTATCTTTAAGTTGGATACATTACATTGAATATTTTGAAGTTTCTCAAAAATGTGTAAATAACGCAAGCTTGACGATAAAAATTAAGAAGTAATCTGTTTATTTTTATCAGAAGTACAAATCATTTTTCTGATGTGATTGAGATTGGTTTGTTTCAACAGATCAGAAAAAAAAGTTACGACTCAATTTACTATATACTGTTTTTATATTGGTTTTCTAAACATCTAGAGATACATATATTTTGCTTGAGATTGAGATTAAAAGTTTCGAAAATTTTTAGTCAAAAATTTTTTAACTGTTAAGGATCTTAAAATAATTTAGAAAGATCATTTAAACATGTTTTTGTGGTTTTTCTCTCTAAATTTTCCTGTTTATACAGTAGCCCCTGACAATTTATATAGTCTTAAATTATATATACCGATACATGCACATGCATTGCCATATCACATTTATCACAAACAAATTATTCAGAAATTGCGATGTGAGGTTCCAACATCCAGTGGTGGTACTTTGGGTAGTCTCCCACTTTATTTTAAATATATGTTCCTTTTTTATACAGAGAGAAGGCTGTTCTTGCTATTACTTTATGTAATGACAAGGAAGAAATTCTTGGTCATGCTGCATTCTTTGACTATCCCAATGAAGATGGTGTTGATTCAGCAGAATGGGAAACTTGGATGAAGCAGTCCTATGATAGCGAAAAGGTCTCACCTTTAAATTCATTATTCATGCATTACTTTGTTGCCAAACCAGAATATGCCAATGGATGTGCAAAGGAAATTATCCGTACTGCATTCAATGCTGTTCCAGATCTACATTATTTATTTTTGATAGTTCCAATTGGACAGTTTCCAGGTAAGTTAATATTACTTGTTATACATGTAAAATACTGGTACATTTACTAAGTATAAAAAACACAGTTTTTTCAATTAATTGATTCTTTCACATGGTGGCCAAGTGGTCCAAAGTCAGTGATTTTGCTTGCCTAAAATTATTGCGGTATAAAGATTGTTCCCCCCTTGGGAAAAATGAATAAAATTTCATTATTTGATCACTATAATTCCCAAAAGAACGGGAATATACTAGCAAGTTAAATCCAGTTGTGTTTACCCACAAAATTGTTACAATATAACACCTGTGCAATGTGGATCATAGTTATTGTCATGTCAGCATGTCATAATGAAGTTTGCTATATTTGGAAACTTCAAATATTCCCACTTTTGAAGGCAGAATTAAGGTGGTTATTAAAAGAAATGGTCTGTGAAAGTGCACGCTTTTGTATCACAACACATCTCACCAACTAGCCTTAAATCATTTGGATCCTCTCCAGAACAGATGCTAGTTTGAGAAAGTTTGTCAATTGAATGTCTGGTTTTCTCTGGGCATTCTGGTTTCCTCCGCCTTCCTAGAACTGACCACTTTAACATAGTGAACAAATCTTGACTTTGACATAAAACTCCTTTACTCCATTCCACTCTTTCACATACTACCATGAATGTTAACCTTTTCTAGACATTTTCTTAACACTAACAGGTTCTAAAGAGAGATGTAAATCAGAATTGCTATAGTAATTAGAACAATAATATAGCACTTGTTAAAAGTTTTTATTATTTATTTAGAAAGGATTAAATTTAAGTCATTTGCTGTATTAACTCTCAATCTATATCATCCCTTTTTTATAAACTCTCAAATTGATATAGGGGTCTTAAGTTGATACATTTAGGCAAGTGCTTGTTGTCACTTTGATTATTAAGATCAAAATATTTTCTGATAATACAATGTATATTCTCACATAAAGTTTGAAAGTATGAATGTTAGTATGTAAATTGCATTTTGTTGTCTATGTAGATTTTTTTTATGTTATAAATCTGTATAAATATGTATATGTCAAAAAAACAATAAAGGAGAAAAAAATTCCCTGATACAGTATTAATCATTAACATGAAATAAGGATAAACATATTTAAATGTAAATAAAAATATTAATAACTTTAATGTTTTTATGTGTTTTTATAAGATACTGCCTTAGACTCATTATTTAAACAGATGAAGAAAACAACAGATTCTAACTCTACCGGTGGTGGTACTGTTTTTGCATGTGAACGACATAAACATGTTCCAGTTCTACATGTCAGACAAGCCAGGTATGTATATATTATAGATAAGTTTTCAGTTAAGTTCCATTGTTTTTATTATTTTTTTTTTTTTTTTTTTTTTTTTTTCACTATGTTTATTCAAGGGATGTTACCAAAAGAGCATTTCCATTAGTAATTAGAACTTTAGATATATCTTGGTGTTCGTCCCCTTTTTTGTTTACCTCTCAATAATTACCTAAATAAATCTGTTATTCTATATTTTTTGCATTATATTTGTTAAAGGAATATTACTATGGGGACAAAACCATTACATGTACCATATGTCTTGGTTTCTTTTGCTTTTTTGTTTATCATGTCTTCATAATTTTCTTTTTTTTATATTTTAGAGTTGAGGATCATGATGATTTAACACCAATATTTAACAGACAAAGTGATATGCTGAATATGACATATGGGAATTACTTCTTGGCAGAATTGATTGAGGCTCAAGATGAACACATGCAGTGTCTTGTTGCAGAGGTACACAAATGCATATACTATATTTCAAAGAAGATTAATTATATTTTGATGTAAATAATGTGTGTACCAGTTTTGATTAAACTTTGTAAAATTAATACCAATCAAGAAATGAAATTCCTTATAATATGTTTCTTTAAACCACTGTTGATATTAGATTCATTGAGGATCTTCCATTTTACATGATAGGCCTTGTTTTCTGTACATATTAAAATTTGTATGTATCACATTTCTTCACCTAGATTCCAAAATTGAAAGATTAAAGACAAAAGGTAAAATTTGAGAAGGAGGTTGTAGGTTAAAAGGGAAGTTTACAATAAAAATTCATCTTGGTCATCTGAGAAATGGCTATGAAAATGTATGGAAAAACCGTTGTATGTATGTTAAACATGGTGTTCAGTTGTCATCAGAAAAAAAAGTTTCTGAATGATGGATACCAGTATTTAATTCAATAAAGATTAATTAAACAAAAATATCTTTTTAACAAAATAATAAAATTAACTTTGTAATTGTCTGTATTTGTTTGACAGAGTAAGCATCGTGATCATTACACATTTGTTGATATTGAGTACTTGTATATTTTAGGTTGAGGGTACAGCAATTGGATTTATGAGTATTGGAGATGATATCAATTCAGAATTGCTCAATGAATGTTTCGAACTTGGACCCTTCCATGGACTTAGGAAACCACACCCTGATGATGATTTAGTGGCTCCTAAAACACCATCACCATCCCCGCCACCAGGTTAGTGCAACAAAAGTAAAAAAGTAAATCAGTTAATTTCATTTGACTAGGTGCAATGAAATAGGAATCATAGTTATTTTGACACCAGGACATTTCGACACTTGGTAAGTCATTTCGGCACCAGTCCGAAGTCATTTCGCACCTTGCTAATACACTTACTGTTAACAGCTGATTAATCATCAGTAATGTAAACTATTGGTTATCTATAACGTTGTCATAATTCTGAGGACATCATTATAATAATTACACTACTGACGTTTTTCCTCTACACAACCCAATACACATATCATTTTATTCCAATTTTTACAATGTTTATAAGTAACACCCAAAATTTACATTTAAATAATTATATTGAATTAAGTTAAAAAATTCAAAATTTCAGTATTTTAATGGTATCAAATGACAAAATATTGACAGAAATTCAAAATTTTCTTTTGAAACGAAGTTAAATATTTTCTATGAAAATTTATAGATATATAGAAATCATTAAAATCTGAGTAGACATTGGTTTTGGTATATGATTGTATTATTGTATTTTGTGAATAAAATATTGTTTAAATTAAAATCTGCATACAAACATTTAATTCACAAATTTCTGCATAAATTGGTGTTTTTAATGAAAAAATAAAAGAAATTGTATATTGTTGCAATACTTTTGTAGTGTTATTGTATTTTATTTTAGGTAAATATTCTTGACTAGCTAAGAAAGTAAAATGTTTTGCAAACGGTGACATATTCTTGATTGGCTAATCAATTTAAATATTCAAAAACTTGAAAAAAAAGTAGATTTAACACATGTAAAAACATATTTCAGCAACATCAATCAATCCACGGGTTTCAAAACATTCCACTCTAATCCACCAACCCACCCCATTTCTTAATATTATATAAACCTAAAGAATTTGTAAAAGTAAATAATCACAGTACCGCTGATACACCAGTAATATTATTATTTGATTTTCTAGTAATTTTATTAATTTTTAAGTATTGCTACTAAAACACATTTTCTAGTAATTTTATTTAAATGAAAATTTAAGAAAAAATGGAGGTGCCGAAGTGACCGATCGTGATTGCCGAAGTGACCTATTGTAGGTGCTGAAATGACCTGGTGTCGAAATGACTTGCACCCTGAAATACAATAAGCCTTGATTCATCCCCACTATTTGTTCAGTCAAATATTGGCATTATAAGGGGATTAGGTCATACATCGAGGGAGGCTTATAAACAAACGCATATAACAAATGGATTTTGGGACCTTAAAATAGTGTGGTGATAAGTGAGGTGGCAAAGTTTTTGAAGGGCAATATATCTAGGTTTCACTGTACTTATTAAAGAAATTTTGAAAAGAATATGCCACTAAAGGATGCAAATAAGCATAGATTCCATGTACATGTGTACATATATTTTGTGTAAATTAATTTTAATGCCTTGGAAAACATGGAAAAACAAAATCATAAAATTATACACTGTTAGTGTTTTAGGCTACCTGGACAATAAGTGCTGAACTTACAATGTAAACCCACATTTGTAGCATTCCAATTATTCACAGTATTATGAAAATTCCCTATTGACATTAATTAATAATGTTTTTAAGCTGTGAGGGAATATATAAATGGTTTGACATTGGAGAAAGTTTCTGTTAGTTTCTCTAGTAAAACATTCAGTTATAGTTGATGTATTAAAATTGTCTATAATGAAAACTTTATTGAATTTCAAGTAAGTAGAATTAAAATCATAGATGATTAAAAATATATGCTACATATCTATGTGTGGTAATATTACAGAGGTTCAGAAAGATTCCAAACCCCCATCCAGATCCTCCAGCAAGTCTGGATCAGAGAAAGGAGCTCCAGTTAATGGCGAGGGTCTTGAAGTTAGTAAAACAGAGTCTAGTGATACTAAAACAGAGGAAAAGAAAGGTGAAAGTCAGCAGTCTAGTGGAAGAAGTTCTAGAGGTAAGTTATACATCAGATCTCTGTTTGATATCTAATGATAGGTGTTTATATGTAAAGATTGATTTGAATATTATGTCCCTGTTTCTACCCAGTTATATGTGAAAAGTCAGTTTAATCTAGGCTTGGTCTTACAAAGACTTAAAAATAGAAAATGTTTTTTTCGCAAAACACTTGATATTTAGAAATGAAAGTCATAGGGTCCTTTGCCCTTCAGAAAATACCTTAAAAGCCTATACCCAGTCTCATAGTAGGTGCGAAACACTAAACAACCCCCCCCCCCCTGCACATTGTTTAGAGAGCACTGAAAAGGTAAACATTTCTACCATTTCACCAACAGCTGGTAACATCTTTTTGTAGGTGAAATATTCTTGACTGGGATATAAAACTCCATTCAGTAAATCAATCAGTCAAATTTTATCTTTTAAGAGTTAGTAACATATTTATTCTTTATAGGTTTCTGCCAGAATGATTTTATTGTCTTGTTTTTTGGTCTGTATTTCCTGCCATATGCTGGTAAACATAATTAGACACCATAAGGGAGCCTTAAGCTGGCATTGGTGCATTTTAATTTTTGCAGCGTAATGCTAATGTAAACCAGATTACACTAGGCCACCCTAATGAGATCATGACAGGCAATGTGTATTATCTATATGCATGCTTTGTATTACGGTACACTAAAGGTGGCTTTTAGGTGCTAGCTCACAGAGAGCAATTTGAGAGGTTTGTTGCCCTACTGGTCCATTATTTAGGCATTGAATAATTCAGCAGCCATATAAAATGTTATTTTCATTGTATTTCAGCTGGAAGTCCTAACGGTGAAACTAAAGTACAACCTAAGTTGAGTGTGGGTAATTTAGGTGAGAGTAATGTGTCATTACTGAGTGATGTAAATGCTGAAGAAGCTGTAAAAGAAGCCGAGGAGAAAGCATCACAAGCTTCAAGTAGAAGGAGTTCCCTCAAAGAGGAGGTAAAATTATCTAGATCACTTTTTATCATTATAACTTTTAACAGTGTTCATTTTCCTGGGAGTTTTGGCCCTTTGACCATTAGTATATATAACAAAAAGTATCTTTTGGTGGGGATTTTAAATTAATGGAATAAGTTTGTTTCTCTTCATATAGAAATTTTAATAATATTATGTAAGATGGTAGAATGCATACTTTGACATTTGGAAGACAAGTGCCATAGGTTCTAGGTAAATATATGAATGCTGAGAAAATCAATCCAGATACATGTATCACAACACATCTGTTCAATAAGGAGTTAATTCGTCTGATATATTTTTCACTTCAAATTGACTTTAAAAAGGTATGTGAAGGGCAAGGCTGAATATATCTTCAATTAAAATGTACGGCTCACAGAATAAAGAAAATCAAACTAAAGATGCATTCAACATTTGTATTTGTATTTTAATATGACTTATGACTTAATCAGTATTTTATTTATTTAATCTTAAATTACAGGTGATAGATTCAAGACTCCCCACACCAAAACCAATTACACCTTTAACGAAGCTACCAAAAAGATTTATACCCAAATACAAAGGAGGATCCAATGCCTTCAACATACAACTGTTTTGTATTGATGAAAGATATGAAATGAGGTATGGTAGTATAACAAGTGGATTCAAATAAATATATCTTTAATAGTTGAAATTAGAGATAACATTTCTTCTCTAACAATGGATCTCGGTGACCAAGTGGTCTAAAGCATGCACAGATCACAGCGCCTCTCACCACCTAGGGTTGAGTCCCGCTCTGGACAGATTCTAATGTGATAAAAATTTTTAGTTACATTGTTAAAGGTCATTGATTTGGACACTTTGGTTTCCTCTACCATTCCAGAACCAGATACCCGAATAAAGTGAAAACAAATTTGATTGGAACGTAAAACATCATATTACTCCATTCTCTAACCATATTATTTGTGCATATAATATAAACTTACAAATTTATAAAGATAAGATAACTTTAACAGTTCTTATAGTTTTTGCTATAAAGGGTAAAATTTTTATGTGGGTAAAATTTTCCCTTTGCGCTAAAGAAATTACTGTGAAAATTTTACCCACATGAAAATGTCTACCATAAAGGTTAATATATCATAATTTATAGAATATACACCCACTTATATTGGTTTCGCGAAAATTACACCCACATGAAATGCTAGATTTCAGGAACTGCAAAATTTTCACCGCACAAAAATACTCCCCTTTACAGTAAGCGTCCATTGCCAATAGATTTGAATGGAAACCTTTATATATTCTAATGAAAGTTATGTAAACCATTACTATATTTTAAATTGGGAATATTATAAAATTAATGTAATCTATAAGTCAAATGACCATTCTTTATATATTTGCCGTCCCATAGTTCCATTTTTCTTTCATTCTCCATTTTAATTTTTGAAGTGGCGGGTGTAGCTGGGTAGACAGGAGATGCTTACCCTTTCAGTGTGCTGGCTTCACTTCCTTGGTGGAAGTTGACATGTTTAGCTAGATTTGCCAGTTTCAAAGTTTTCACATTGCTTTGAGATTTTTGATTTGGACATGGATTGGTTTGGATTTGTTTTTGATTACTTACTTGCTTAGTCATTTCAAACATGTGCTTTAATGTTTTTGACTAACATTAATATTCCTATTTTTTCAGATCATCAGATTTTCTAGCTAAAGCATTTGCCTTATTTCCAAATTATGATTTCTGTATCATAACAGTTCCACATTTAGTTCCTGAATTCCCACTTCTGCAAACATTTGTAGTAAGTTCATCTGTTTTATATATATTTCATCCCATTAAATTTGATTTCAAATATTTGTAATTTGTATAATTTTTCATGTGTTAAAAGCAGAAATTGTTAGTTCACTTCTACTTAGTATAAAAGCTTCTGACATGACCTTACATGAACAACTGTGTCATTGTTGATTTTTTTTTTTTTTTTGATGGACTTAATGTGCAAATGAGCTGCATGTAATGTTGTGTCAGGAATTGTTGCTTCCCTTGATATACCATTTATGTGGATGTTGTCATCATTGTCCACATCTCTGTATCTATTAAATCAATCAATCAATCAATCAATCAATCAATATATATATATATTAGGATGACACCATTATTTTTAACAATAACGTTTACATGTATGTACATAATATATCAAAGTTAATAGATTTGTGTTTGATTTTTTGCAGAGAGTGACACCACGTTGTCCAAGTACACTTCCACAGGAGCTTTACGTCTTTCACAGATCTGGTTTGCTCAAGTAAGTACTTTTACACACTTCAGTGATCTGAACATCAGCCGACTGTTCACATGTAGATGTAAATATGTCAATCCATAGGCGTAGGAGCAGGGGGGGCCAGCGGGGGCCGGGCCCCCCCAATGTCAGAGAAGGGGGGGCCAGGCCCCCGCAATATATTGTGTGAAATTTTGTATCGTAGTTTACGTTTATAGTGCAAGTGCTAAAAAAAGAAAAAAACAAGAGCTTTAACAGGAAATGTCCATCTGGTAATCAATCAATTACCGTATATTCTCGCCGAAAACCCGCACTTTTTTGACAAAAATTTAAAATTTGAGAAGGGGGTGCGGGTTATTTGTGCAGTTTTACAAAAAACTTGCTGCAGATATTGACGATCTAGTGTTTTCCATGTACTCCGCAAGTCAAATGGGATAAAATCGTCATCACAATCGATGTTGGCCAATTTATTTCAGGATTGTATATTTTATTATTTAATGTCTGAATGGCTGATGTAAAGTCAACATGTATGTAGATATTATTTTTTAATACATGTATGGATACAAACGATGAAGCTTGAATAAAACATGTACTTTTTGATTCCCGATCGTGAGATTGGTGTAATACACATCTTGTTGTCACCGTCAAAGGAAGTCAAAGTTTGATCATGCGCAAAGGTTGTGATATGTATTGCATGATTTGTTTAAACAAGGGGGTCGGTTATAGCGTTTTTAGACTAATGTTTCAGATTTAACAATACCGGACTGTCTATATTATGTAAAGTTGACGATATATTGCTCAAATATCACCACATTATAATGTTCAGAATGACATGTGGTCTTGCATTCGCGAGTATTGGTCAATAACTAGGACGACCTCTAATTGTTTGAAGTTTTGTGAAAAAAATATTCGTATTCATTATTTTGTTACGTTTGAAATCTAAACATGTCGGAATTGCAAATTGAATTGGAATAAATTTTATTAATATCCCGATAAGCGATTGTCGAATCCTGGCACTTTTTACTCAAAACTGACAGATACGAAACCGCCGTATGACCTCTGACATAGGAATATATAATAAGTGTTTGTAATGGCGGCGCTTTCTTCTTCAACATGTACACACACACATGGGTCCCGGTAATTATGGATGATTATATCAATGAATAAGGAATCGGGAATGGCTTCAATCATTAAACAAACAAGACACACGCGAGGTGTTACCGGGAAGACTTGATTAAAGTTAATTACAGGTGACCAGGTATTTACTTGCCGACGGCTATAATTTCTGTTACACGTGACAACGTTACTCATACTTACCTTAATTAATTATTTATTTATTTATTTCAAAGACTTTATTGGTCAAATTTAATATAAAAATATCACAAATAATAATAACAAAAATACAATAAAGATCAAAATTTACTTTCAACTTGGAAATTACCGTAACTTCCGGTTTGTCGATCTTCTATAATGCCTTGAATTATCAAAATATTTTCTGGGTGCGGGTTATATTCTGCGAATACAAATATTCCTGGAATATTCAGGGTGAAATAGGGGTGCCGGTTATGCCCCAGGGCGGGTTTTAGGCGAGTATATACGGTAAAATTTCCAGGGGTGGACCTATGCGAGGGGTTTAGCACCCCTCTCATACTCTCCCCACCTCGTGCAATATGGCACGAGGTCGTACCTGCGGCACGACATAGACATAGCTTCGGTTTGGCCCCCCCAATATTAAAAACCCTCCTACGCCTATGCAATCTGCTACACCCTTTAAAAACATTTTTTGAAATACTAATTAGTTAAACATTGCTTAGACTGATGTCCAAAGCTATATTTGCCTAAAATGAATGATAAATACAACCCGAAACTAGTCAGGCTTATTTAAACACTGATTACCGGTACATGTATAAAAGGCACAGTCTGCCTCATTTCTTGTAAAGGTTGGTTGAATGTTGCTTAATGTCGCATCAGCAATTTTTTCAGCTATTCGCGACGAGAACTATTTAATTAATCTCTATGGATTAATTTATGAACAATTTTGTGTATGCATGTGAAGTGCGAGTGTGTTGTATGGTCTGCCTTGTACTAGCGCGCACTCAGGGCGACTTGACCGTGCTAGCTCACAGAGTTAGTACGCCGCAGACAAGCGTACCACTCCCCCAGTCCATCATACTGATACCAGGTGAATCAGTAAGGCAAGGAAAATTCACTTTCCCACATGTGGTCCGAGCGGGACTCGAACTCACAGCGGTGAGAGACCCTGGATTTGAAGACTGACGTCTTATCCATTAGGCCACCGCGCCCTCTTTCTTGTAAAGGGTATATCAACTTAGTTTGTAGTTCTTCTTAACAAAATTTTAAAATTATAGTTTGATACTAGTTTCTTACATTGATAAATCGAATTGATTGGTAAATTTTAAAGGTCAGTATATTAAGGTGTATGTTTGAAAATTATCTATGTGCCATAACTTATTTGCTGCTTTTGAGAGGATTTCATAAAACTTCACACAAATGATTTTTTTGCATTTTTAAAACATATTTTTATCATTGTTTATATTATTGGTTTTTTAAGTGATGGTTATCTATTTATTTCAGAGATTTTAAAGTCCGTCCAGCATGTACCAAAGATATTGATGGAGTACAAAAACTTGTTCAAACTGTAGACTTACACGAAAATCTTCTAACTGACTTGAAACAGTTTAACAAAGCAAGGAGAGATGATGTAAGTTCCCTTAATATTTATAACATTAAAATTCTAGAATTTAGCCTATCATTTGGTTCGCTGCTGTACCATGTTATACACCCTATAGTTTGGCTTGATTAATTATTTCTATTGGATATGTTGAATGGACAGTTCACATATTCCTGTAAAAATGATGTTATTCCGGAAATTTGCAATGTAAACATTTTTCAAAACATTCACACAAACATTTAGGGGTATTGATCATGTAGAACAGTGGCAAACCCCATTTAAAGATGTACCGGTTATGCAAAATATTTGATTATCACTGAACTTCTTTTATTTGTTAAAGCTTTAAAGTTTTGTTTTACAAACATCATTAAAAAGTTGCCTCTTGATCCTGAAATGATCAAATCCAAATTACGGTACTTTTATATTGTACTCTATTTTTTATTTCAGAATTTTTGAACATTTTTTATTCAAATCTGTATATCAATATACATCATACTCAGAATATCTCATTTTATGTTATCATTTAAGTTTAAGTGTTAAGTTTAGAAATATCAATTAGGACTATTTGTGGAGTTTGCACGTTATGGTGTTTCTTATGTCATTACAGAGCTATTTACATTTCAACAGTTCTTCATAAAATAACATCAGACAAGAAAACAGGCTCATAAAGAGACTGATGCTTAGATTATAAATATAAATAAGTCAAACTCATCTATAAAAGCCACCCAAGGAACAAGTAAAAGTGGTCTTTATGGACAGGTGGCCTTATATACAGGTTCAAATAACATGAATAAAGAGCATTCAGGATAACATTTTACTGGCCTTTAAAAGCAGGTGGCCCTCTTATAGAGGTGGCCTTTAAAGCAGGTTCGACTGTAAGTAAATATATAATCCTTACATGTAAATATGATTCAGAAAAAGCCAGACGCTTATATTAACCCATCTCCATTATATCACATTACAGGATGGTACAGAAATCCAGGCATTTGTTGCAGAGTGTCAGGGTCAGGTTGTGGGTGTGGCAATTCTGAGAAGGGAAGAGGTAAGATTTGTCTTAGAAAATAGAATATGTATATGTTGACATGCGACACTGTTTAAGAATTTTTAGATTTCTTGGTGGTTCAAGTATATTCAATGTGTTTTAGATTGACCTCAAATGAAGTAATAATGGAATGGTTTTTATACTCATAGTCAAGATTATTTTACTGATATCGATGCCATCAATTCTGGGATGGAAGAGAAAATCAGAGTGTCCATAGAAAATAACCACATTAATCATAATAACCATAATAAGCAGAATATAGATGAAGTAATACAATCAGTTACTAAAATGGTAAACCAATGGAAAACAATAAAGTACAACGTGTAATACCTCTAGATGCATCATCATCATTTGTTCAGTCAGATATTGGCATTGTAAGGGTGATTGGCAACAAATCAAATTAGGTTTAGTAAGAAAAACATAAGAAGAAATGAATTTTAGGACTGAAAATAGTGTTGTGGTAAGTGAGGTGACAAATGGATTTTGGGAGTTCAAAGTGAGATAGCAAAGTAATCAAGGGTCATTATAACAAAGTTTTACTGTACTCAAATTTTAATTGATTTATATGAAAACTTTTTGCTTATTTATTTCTCTTGCTTACAGAACATAGAATACATCAGATCCCACTACAATATTGAAGATTTTATCTACTATAATCATCATAAAAGAGAAGAACATGGACATCTTTACCACTTTGCAATAAGTCCAATATTTAACCATCTCACTAAATATTTCATCAAGGTATATATATTTATTCTGGTTCAGTTTTAAAAAATATACTTATTATTTTATTCAACTGTGATTATATATTCTTTTAAACCTGATATCATATCCATTATTTTATTATTAATATCTAAATACTGTTATTTTGTAAGAATAAGTATATTGGTTTTAAGAGTTTAAAGTTTTAGTTTATCTTTCCTAGAACATAAGAGAGGGTAACAGGTAGTTAAGATGTAGGCTGTTAAACTCAAAGTATCTCACTGCTGTTGAATCCTCTCCAGTCAACTGAAACTGAGAAAGGAGTTTTCCTTTGTCAAATTTTTTAATGGTTGGTTCCATACAGTATAATGGCCTGCTAGTTAGTTTACTAAACTTGACAGGTCACTATAAGTGTACACTAATACAATAGAGCAGATCAGAAACACCAAAGCACCATATGAACTCAAGTACAAATTTTAAGTCATTGAGATAAATAAGAAACTTGATTAGTTGAAATTTACTGTATGACTGATAAACAGAAATCAGCTAATATCAGCATCAATTTTTAGCTTTTAATGGACACATATTAAAAGTTTTTGATAGATTTGATATGTGCTGGCAAACTATTCTGATCTTCTGAGAGCTCATGTTTTTTTTCTTTATAATCATAGTTAATTCATTGTTAAATAACACTCTTACATGGAAAATTGATGGTTATGTATTTTTTGCCCACAGGAACTACTTAGACTTGGACACAAGACATGCCTTTACTATCCACTGTATCCAGCTTACTCATCAAAAGAGGTAAATAATCGATAGTCAAACCTGTCTATAAAGACCACCCAATGGAACCAGTAAATGTGACCTTTATGGCAGGTGACCCTTGCATAGAAGCTCAAATAACATGAATAAAGAGCAGCTAGGATAAAATTTATAGCAGATGACTCTTATATAGAGCTTCTATGTAATAGCAATTCATAACATTAGGAAAAACTTCTTTGCCGACGGCTATAATTTCTGTTACACGTGACAACGTTACTCATACTTACCTTAATTAATTGTTTATTTATTTATTTATTTCAAGGACTTTATTGGTCAAATTTAATATAAAAATATCACAAATAATAATAACAAAATACAATAAAGATCAAAATTTACTTTAACTGGAAAATTACCGTAACTTCCGGTTTGTCGATCTTCTATAATACCTTGAATTATCAAAATATTTTCTGGGTGCAGGTTATATTCTGCGAATATAAATATTCCTGGGATATTCAGGGTGAAATATGGGTGCGGGTTATGCCCCAGGGCGGGTTTTAGGCGAGTATATACGGTAGCCTTTAAGGCAAGTTTCAACTGTATATAGTATGAAGCAATGAGGCTCTCTGGCATACCACATGATACCACATAAAAATTTGTGGAGCAGTTTTTCCATTGGTTATGAAATCACATTGGTTTACATTTTCTCATAAAAATGACATTATTTTTGTAATTTATGGTGTTAATATTTTCCAAAGCATTCTGTACAAATTTTAAGGGTTATTGATCACTTGGTACAATTGCAAAACCCATTATAAATAAGTAAATTAAGAAGTGTCACCAATTTAGGAAATATACATCTGGTAGTACTTGTCTAAAAGATCCATATAAACTGAAAATTGTCTAAATGCATTATTTCATTACGACATACCATTAATATCTTCTGAACTGCAACTTCAAGGTTTACTTAATTGTCTCCCTTACCAAACTTACACCTTCATGTATTAAATAATGTTATAGCGTTAATTGTAAAACTTTAATGTTGTTACCAGGCAAGTGAGTCCAGTGACCCCAACTCTGACAATTTGGCAATTCTTACCTTAATTAAAGTCTTGGACAATAAAAGAATTAGTAACAAAAAGAAATTGTTTAATCACGTAAAACTGTTAAAACTTTAGTCTTCAAAGTGTTTAGTTGAAACAGGCCCCACTGTATCTACTGTTCATATTGCATTCATTTATGGGCAGAATGTTTACCATTTGTTATTTTCCTGATTTGGCATCAAATTGGAGCAAACTTAATCTCTGATCTAAGTGAGAAATCTCGATCACTTGATCATGGAGAGTTTGCATCATCACATTGTTTCCTCCAGAAACTGAAGCAAATATTTCATTGTGCTTGCTTCATATTTAGTAGGCCGGGGTTTGACCAACACTTGATAATAAAATAGATAGTGATTGTTCCTTTGCCTGGCACTTGACATTTAGATATGAAAGCCACAGGGTCCTACTGAAGAGACCTTAGAAACTGATACTAAGTGTCACGGCAGGTGTGGCATGTTAAAGAATCCTCCCTGAACTGCAATGGTAAATATTTCTGTCACTTCATTTAAAGCTGGTGATGTTTTGATTTAAATGAAATATTCTTGACTAGGATGTAGAACCCCATTCAATCAATCAATCTTTATATACATGTATTTCTATCTTATAGTTACTAGAGAACCATTCACTTGTCTGTGGATTAAATGACATGGTACCTGTGAGAGCCAGGAGACAGATAGTTTATCCAGATGGATTAGAAATAAATGCTCCATCAGAAAGAGTGCTGAAAAACGAGGAAGCTTATGCATTGAATCATATCAACAGAAAACTTGTCATGGAACCTAAGGTTAGTTTTTATTGTGATAGTCCATTTCTTATGTGGTTACCTTTTACTTCAGTGAAGCTGTTGTCTGTCTTAAATGTTTGTAAAATAAACTTGTTTTTGTTCTAAGTGGTTTTTGAGAAGGTCGTTACAAGAGGAGAAGTCTTTAGACTTTGTTCCCATTATTTATTCAAGTTCTTATTGCCACATCAATAAAACATTTTAAATTTAGGTTTTTTTAGCCATGATTAACAGATATTGCTGGCATACAGTTTCATATCAGTGTTGATATTTACACAATTATGTTTTGAGTTAAATCTATTATTGCCTTTAACTGAAAAGTGTGACATGCATGAGCCACACTTTTATTGTTAGTATTGTTAATGTTACTTGGCATAATTTTTGTATTTACATATACATGTAATTATGTAATATTCATTATAGAAACTGGTGTATATACAAAGTTGACTTATTTTTGTACTTCTATCAATAATTTTGATTTTATAATTTTAGGTTACAATTAATGCTAGAATAGTGGTAGTCGGTGCATCTAATGTTGGCTTAGCTTTCCTAGAGGCCCTGTCTTACTGGTAATAAAATACAGTTAAAATTAACAGTAAATCTTGTTATGTAAAATTCAGACTAAGCACTGAATCACCATTTAAAAATTCGGGCTACTTACTCTCTGGCACACCATTTCATTTTTAATCTGAATTTTAATTCATAGGATGCAATCCACATGTTACTCATTAAAAGAAGAATAGCTAATTTATATTTATATCCTTAACATTTTGAGGCTTTACATTATTTATTTTTCTAATCTAAAAAGTCTTAACAATTCAATAACATTAGGAAATTAAAAAAACATTTAAATACCAAAAATTGAAAATATATAAAACAAATATTTGATATTTAGGATATTTCAGAACATTCAAATACTGTTTTCATTTTGTCTAGAGAATGGAGTGGAGTATGGAATTAACCCCACCAACCCCCAATCAAGAATAGTTTGCTTATATCAAGACAGCCAGTTCAGGGATGAAGGAGGAAACAGATTGCCTGGAGAAGACCACCAATCTCCACAAGCAAACTGACCAACTTTCTCACACTAGGATCTGCCCGAGTTGAATTCAAACATAGGCAGTAGGAGGCTTTGTGATCTGTAAACATGTGCTTAGACCACTTGGCCATGGTTGTGTCTGAGGTCCGTAATATGTATACATGTACATGTATTTATGAAAATGTAGTTGTTTTCTTTTTATATTTCATGTTAAAGACATGTCTATACTTTTATTTTACAGTCCACACTTGAGATTTAACAACTTAACATTGATATCACCTCATGGATTACCAGGAGAAATGTCGCCAGATGAACAGCGGGAACAAATGTTGACAAATAATTTCTGTTACAACCAAGATGACTTTGCTAAATCTTCTCTCAGATCATTTGTTAATGTTGTTTATGGTAAAATGACATCAATAGACAGAAAAAAGAAAATGGTGGTTGTAAATTCAAATACAGTTGTGCCGTATGATCATTTAATACTTAGTACTGGACAACAGTACCAGGTTCCTGCTCCCGTGGGAGAAGATGCACAGACCTCTCCTGATGCACGTTACACTGGTGTGGTTCCAAAAAATCTGTTACTTATAAATGACGAGTATGATGCTGCTGTGTCTTTATATTGGATAGAAAATTACTTTGTAAAATCAACAAGTAAGTGGCTGTCATTATAATATTTTACAGTCAACATCGAAAATAATGAAGTCGCAAATAACAAATTTTCAGAAATAACGAACTCATTTTCAAGGTCCCGATTTTTTCTCTTTAAATCTTCGTTGATATAACACTGATTTAACGAAGTTGGAAATAACGTAAAAGTCTGAAATAACAAACCCAAAATGAAGCCCGCAGAGTCCTTTCCACCTGCTATTACGAATAATAACTTACTGGCCTCATTCCAGTTGATTAAATAAGGACGTATTCGTTTTAACTGCACGAGTACTGGCCTCGTTCCAGTTGTTTGAATAAGGGCGTACTTGTTTTAACTGCACGAGTAGGTAATTAGTTGTTAATCTTGAAAATATCAGACTTTTTCTCAATGCACAAGAAAACGCTTCGGATGAACTTTTCTCCTCAGTTGATATAATCCAAAATTATGTTGAACATGTCTCCATTTCTCTAAGAAGCAAAAATCAATAACAGACTTTTTCTTTAAACGATAAATCCCCCAAAGCATTCCCGATTTACGATGTTGTATACATACATACATGTATATATTTCTGATATAATATAATTAAAGTAAACATTATTTTTGTAAAATTTGTTGATTATATTTCGTTTGTCACTTTGCTAATAACGAATTTCTGATATTACGAATTTATTTAATGGGTCCCGAGAAATTCCGAATCGACGTTGACTGTAATTACAGTAAAACCTTATTATAATGCCTCAAGATAACTTTGCTACTTATTATTACTACACTATTTTCAAGTCCGAAAATCCATTTCTTCTAATTTTTTTCTTTATAAATCCCCTTTGATTTATTGTCATGTAACTTTATAATGCCAAAATTTCCCTTTCAAAATAGAGCAATCACAAAATATAAAATCACTGTTAGAAAATGTTCAGAAATGAACAAGATGAGTATACACCATATTGTTCAAATTTTAAATTAATTTCCTTTTCTTTTTTTGGGAGGGGGGGGGATGCATCCATATCAAATTTGGAATTATTTTCCTGTTTTTTCCTGGAAATAAATTCATATTTCAGCAGTAAATTAAGGACAGTAAAAGAATTGGGTTGTTTCATTTAAAATTAAACATTAACAAAATATTGTGCTTCAATTTTAAGAAAAACAATTAACTTTTAAAAATTAAAACTGATCCTATGAAAGCAAAAAGGAGTTGGAAATTGAAATTGAGTAAACTGAATCATGTTAACCACAGGGGCAATCTAAGTTGTTGTTTGTCACAATGCAAGGACTTTTTACTCTACTATTAATTTGGTGGTGCGGGCAAGAACTTTTCTGAACTTTTTTCCAAACACCTGCAAAACTTGACTTGTGCACCCTTGTGCCTATTGATTTTTTTACATGTACATATAGTTCAAAATATAAAATTATAAATTTATTTACAGAGAAAGCGATAGTTTATGGAAGCACACTAGATGCCTACTGTTGTGTACAGACCTTGTTAAATATGGGCGTGGCTGGAGATAGAATATATATGGTACAGCCACCATCTTCCTATCAGGTTAGTTGTTAATGGTGTTAGCCACTATACCACATGTTACCTCCTTACATTTGTGTGTGAAACAATTATTTTCATTGTATATGGTGTCATATCAATTCATGTATAAATTCTGTAAAATCAACATAATTCCACATGTAAACATATTCCAAAACATCCCACACAAATATTAAGGGATGTTAATCAGGTTGTATAATGGCAAACTACATTGCAGCCTTCTATAGCAGAAAAAAATTTCACCACATGGAAAATTATGTTCAAGGCACCATGTGAATATCATGGAAAACATAACAAAAACATGTATGTGTGTGCGGTAATCATATGAAAAATACCAGATGATGGTTTCAATTTGTAGCTTTGAACATATGTTCCAAATACAAGGTTTCCAAATGTTTTCAATAAAAATATGTTCAATTACATATGTATTTATGTTTCTTTATATATACATTTTTCAAATGTATTTTCTACAAAAACAAGAATTCTTTTATTTTCTTAAATTTTCAGATAAGTTGTTTCAATAACTCAGTTGTTGAAGATTCTGTGAAGAAAGCATTACAGGAAGCAGGTGTAGTGTTGCATTGTGGGTATACTCTTTCACAGTGGAATGATGGATATGATGTTACAGAGATCCAATCAGCAAGCTTCATAGCAGATGAAGAGCAACATAAACTTGAATGTGGTGTGAGTAATTTATATAAACTTTTCACTATAGTCACTTTTAGTAAGCCTAAGGGTTGTATTGGTGTGTATTCATATCTTGCACTAGTGCTAGTGTCAACCAGATCAACCCCAATATGACTATGACTGGCTGTGTCTAGTATCTCTATATCTGATTTGTGCTATCAGACACTCAGTGACAGATCTCATACAATTGTTTTATATTTTTGTCCACGGTCTATCCACAAAATTACCATGGCAACCTACAGCTTTCGCATTTTGCATTATAAGTGAATAAAAAGTGTATACATTGGAAGAATGGGTCTAAATGTTGGTAAAAATAGTGAATTCGTAAATCATTGTTGAAGAAATATGAAACTACATGAACATTTTGGCTATCCATTTTGCTCTCTCCTATTCCAAACTTTTTTTCAATCACAGATCTTGCATAGAATTAGAGTAAAGGTCCTTTGCTCAAAACATTTCTTCTAATCGGGTTCAGTATGTGGACGAGTTGGGTATGTGAGCTTGATCACTAAGGTTGTTTCATTTTGTGTATTTAATGTATCATTATATTGATTACTTTAGTTTTTGTCAAGAACCTGTGTTTCAGCTTCAAAATTCTATATAATTTGTTTGTCTTGTCTTTTCTGATCTCAGCTTGTCTCGTCTTGTTCCCTGCTTGTTTTTTATATGTTGGTTTGCTTTTTTGGCGGTTCATAAATGGTTTATTTTCAATTTAAAAACTTATTACCTTACTACATGTATTTTGAAGTCAATCGTGAATAGTAAATTGGTAACTTTCAAAAGTATGTTTTTTTTTTAAAATGAGTTTTTTGAACATCCATTATAAATAGCTTTTAACTGTTTTGATATATTTGTAATTTTCAGGCATTTTTTGCTTATTACAAGAAAGGTGTGGATACAAATGCATTTAAAGGTAAGCATGATTTTAGTTGCCAATTGTCAATAAACACCTGTCTCAACATCTTTGTCTTTACAATGTAACATACCCTTCTAGCTATGATATAAAGACACATTTCAATGTTATGATATAAAACAAATTTGATGTAATAGAATGTTAAAAAGCATTACAGTACTTTTTTCCCACTGTTAAGTACTCTAACCTCAATCTTTGGTGTGAAGGGTTCTAGGCTCAATCTTTGTTGTGAAATGTTCCAACCTCTTTTTTGAGTCTGAAATTCCCCAGCCCAAATTATCAAAGCCAAGGAGTCTAGCATTAGTCTTTGGTGTAAAAGGTTCCAGTCCCAGGTGTGAGTGTCAAATTTTCCAGCACCAATCTGTGGAGTTAGGGCTCTATCCTCAATAATGGGTACCGGGTATGAAGGAATCCAGCCACAATCTTAATTATCTGGTACTCAAATTCCAAACTAGGATGAGTGATTTAATCCCAATCTTTAGTTTCAAAGTCCCCGTCTCAACCTTAGGAGTAAATATTTCCAACCTTAATTAGTCTGATACTTTCCAATCTTAGCTTGTGTTGTTAATGGATCCAGCTTCAGTCTTTGGTGTCAAGGTCGGTCTCAAGTCTCAATCTGGGGTACCAAGGGCATCAACAGTTTTTTTTTTAAATCTGGGGCAGTGATAGCTTTGATTATAAATTGATAGTTAACTGTTAGATTTAAAAGATAATAGATGAAAGACAATGATGATTTGGATAACTAGCTTAAAGGAGTAATCCTATGTTCAATGGATATTTTGTGGCTTTAATGATGTAATAAAAACCATAACCAGAATTTTATTTATCTAAGGGAAAAATATAATGTTCACTGTGACTATAAAATGTGAATAAGAAAGTAAAACAAATTCCTTTACAGAAAATGACTTCAATGGAAAATATCTCATTAAAGAAATCATGCATAAAGTCATATTATCCTCTAAGTAGAGTTTTATGGGAATAATTCTGAAATTTAAAAGAGAAATTCATTATGAAATAGCTATGAGTTAAACAGAAAATAAACATTAAACATGCATTATACCATCTTACTTTGTATAGTTCAAAATTGATGAATTTCAGCTGAATTTTAGAATTTAGTTATTAATTATACTGTTTATATTCAGAAAGCCACATGTGCATTTATTGTAGGACTTGCAGTTTATTGTTATAATACTGGGTTAATTGGTTTGTTTATAGGGTTTTTAATTATTATTTCTTAACGGAAAGTCATTAAATTCCAATAAAATTTGCCATTAATTCTTCTTCTTTATGTCATAAAGTTCTGCTAATCTGTCCTCATAATCCTTACTGGTATTATAAAATGTCTTAATGAGGCTAAAGAACCCTGAAAACTTCTTATTGATAGAGTCAACATTTTTACAAACTTAACCTTGACCTTTGATCTAAATAAAATAATGTTTCTGTTTTTGAACATAACTTTTGCTGTAACCCCAAATTAAGAACAAACTTTGCTGAACACATGCACCTTTGGGTTGTAGGTTGCCATATGACCCATGACCTTGACCTTTAACATCGAAATAAAAAAATATGTATGTGCTTAGTGGAACATCAGTGTGTTAATATATAAGTGTTTTAGTACATCACATGTTAATTTCTTGAAAAATTATTTATTGGATAATCATGAATACTACCGATATTTTTTACATTAAAATAATTTGTTGTATCACAATGCAAAGCAGTGGGACTATACTTCTCTAAATATCATTGATAGGAAACAGTTCTCTTGGGAGAGCCATTATAGATTAATAGTTAATCCACTTGATCTTCATTATAGATTTAATTTTCTATTTCAAAATTACTTTGACTTACATTAAAAAAAAATAAATCAATTATTTTCTTCTTTTTCATTCACAGTCAAACTGTCTATAAAGGCCATCCAAGGGAACCAGTAAAAGTGACCTTTTTGGGCAGGTGGCCTTTATATACAGATTCAAATAATATGAATAAAGAACAATTGGGATACAATTCTACTGGCCTTTATAAGCAGGTGGCCCTTATATAGAGATGGTCTTTAAGGCAGGTTGGACTGTATTTCCTTCAAAGAAAATCCAAACATTTATAATTATTACCACACGTTATCCAATTTGTTGCAATATTTATTATTATTTTCATCTTCCAGTATGGGACAACTGAAAATTTCCTAATTCTGATATTATCTTAATTCAAAGCTTTATTTCAGGCATTAAATTTTCTGTAATTTACAGGAATTCGGAAATTAAGTTAACCTGGCAAGTGGTTCAATGGATAATTTTGTGTCTTTAAAGTTAATTTTTAAAAGATAATTTGAATCATAATTAATAGAGATGAAATGGCATTTCAACTAATGTAATGTGTTAAGTATCTTACGGTACATGAAGCAAATTAAAATTCTCATTTTTTCACAATTTGTCAAATATTAATTGTTTAGAAAATAATTTCTTAATTGTTTAGAAAATAATTTCTTAATTATTTAGAAAATAATTTGAATCCTTTTAAGAATTTCCACATAACATAACATAGATTTATGTTTGAAATAGATAATTAAGAGGAATAGATAATTTGATTATTTCTTTACAATTTTTTTTCCATTCCATTTGTAATTTTTAAAATGTTTTTGACAAGATTAATTCTTAATTGCTTACAATATATATTTACATTGATGAAAATCTTTAAAGTTTAAATGAATCTCTGACAAAATATTTGAATCTGTATGAAGAACTTACTCAAGTCCCCTACGACCAATGTTAATTATCACAACTGTAAATGTGAGTTATAGACTTTTCCACTGTAGCATAAAAACATTTCCATTAATTGTAGGAACTCTAATATAATCTTTATGTTAAAACATGTTTGGTCCTCTGGGAATTTTAAATATTGCTAAAACATTGGTGTTTTTTATAAACATTGATTATTGGTTATATACCAGAATAAAAATAATTCTTACTGCTTCTATTGATCAACAATCAGTTTATTTTTTATCTGTTTTTATTAAAAAAAATCAACCATGCAGAAAATGATCAGCTTTATGTGATGTTGCAGTTTAGCAACAAAATGTAAAATATTTAACACATGTAAAAGATCAGCTTAATGTCGGGTAGCAACAAAATGTTAAATATTTACCATAAATAGATTTTAATTGTTTTTTGTTTGTAATAGGTTAATGCTGAGATCATCTTCTAGCATAAAGAATAAAACTACACTGATACCATCCATTTACAAATTACAATCGTTATAAAATATACTCCGTTGAGAATTCAGTTAAAAAGAGTCTTTTGTTTAATAAAATATTTGTTTCCTCATGAAGTAGGAATTACGCTACACTTCTGAGTCAAAGTCAATAATATTTATTAACATTTCCTGTTATTTCCATACTATACATATATTTTTGTTTGTTTGGTAACTATGAGGTTGAAATCAACGTTGAGTTATGTATCCGGTCCAGGAAGTGAAATCAACATGGGGTTCAGCTACTGATGCTTGATTTTTCTGACAGCTTAGAAATATCCACCTAAAAATAGATATCCTCAGCTTATGTTTAATCTGTTTTCTTTTCTTATCTGAAAACTTGTTAGAATATCACCATTTATAGTTAGTAGAAAAGTAATATTTTTATAATATCATATCCCTGGCCCCAGTTTTACAATCTTTTTTTAACTAAGGTTTTCCTTTAATTAAATTAAGCAAAGAATATTTGTTATTTAAAAATGTTTATAAACAAAATTTGAAAATAAACTGCTTCAAAATATTTTTAAAAATATTTGTTATCATTAAAAAATGTTTATAATGCTTAGTGCTGACAATATGTTATTGGTACAAAAAATAAACATTTCTGACAAAAGTAAATACATTTGTTATAAGGTTGAAGTGATCCTCGGAATGGCCTCTTAAATTTCTGAATATCTTAACTTACAAAATCATTAACATATTTAAGTTAAGTAAAATCTAAGTTAAGGAATGATTGTGAAACAGGGCCCTGATAAAAGTACCATTGGTGTCCACTGTATTATATATAATTATAAAAGCAGTATTAAAAGGTTTTTATGTTGCTGAATTAGATAAACAGATGAGCTAGACATATATTCATCTAAAAATAGTTACCCATCCTTATGGATGATGTTTCCATGGGCTAATTAAATTAGAGTTATTTATTCTAAAAGGTAATTTAATTATTGGAATTTAATTGATGGAATTTAAAACATTCTGCCTATTTCTAGAAATTTTATTGATTTTTTAAAAGATTTTATGCTTTTCTATGAACTAAATATAAAAGGATGAACATTTAACACAGTTAAGACATCATTATGCTTTATTAATTACACACTTTGGGACCATTAAGAAACCTCTTCTATGGTCAATAATCACCAGAAGGTTATGTGTAAGAGAATATAAATAATTTAAAAGTCTGTAGTCATTTCAGACCACTGCAGTAGCTCAGTTGGCAGAGTGCTCGCTCCATAAGTGCGAGGTCGTGGGTTCGAACCCCGACTGGGTCTGACCCAAGATTTAAAAGTGGGTAGTGACTGTTCTTTCGCCAAGCACTCGGCATTACAAAATGAAAGTCACAGTCCTTTCTGATGGGAACTTAAAATAAATGATGTCCCATGTCATGGTGGGCTTGGCACGATAAAGAAACCTACTGTATAATGCCGTCAGCGCAACACACAGGCAACATTTCTGCACCTTTGCCTATAGCTGGCAACATCTTGATATAAGTGAAATTTTCTTGACTTGGAAGTTAAACACCATTACTCAACTCTAGTCATTTCAACATTGTTACCTATTATTGGCACCTGTTGTTTTGATGATATTAGTACATGTGTATGTTATGTGTACTTTTGAATCAGAGAAACAGAAGTTCATAAAGTCCACGAGGTCAGTACTTAACACTGACTGAAAGAGTAAATACAATGACAAACCCAACCAAATTATGGTACACAAATACAGAAAGGGACATCCATTTTTTTTCATTGTATTGTTATCAGACTTTAAAATAAAGCATCTCTGCTAAATGCCTTTGAAACAATGTCAGATCAGGAGCTATCAACATCTTTTCATTTTTCCTTGAAATCACAAGGGGCATCATTTTTGTTAGGTCTTATCTGATAAAGACATGTGTCTGTAATTTCTCTGTTGCTCATGCTGAGTTTGTGATGAAAGAACAGAAGTTGTTTATTTTCATTTTTTATTTGGACTTCGCTACAGATCAAACATGCAACATTCCATTTAGGAAGCAAGCATGAACCACCCTAATGGTTGACACAACACTTGAAAAAAATCACTGATCGTAAGCCAAAGCCTCCTGAAATTTTGAAATGGAAAAATGAAATTTTGAGGCTTTTAGATGCAGCTTTTAAAACCCAAGAAATATTGACATAAATCTTTAAAACAAAATTGTTCGCTTAATCAAGCACTTGTTCACAGTGTCATTATCTTTTAGGGTCAAAGTAATTTAACAATCTTAATTTCAGACCATGGACTGACTGCCTTGATAAAAGTGAAATACTCTTTACTGGGGCGTAAATCACCTTTACTCAACTCCACTGAAACAGAATTGTAAGAATTGTCTTGTCTTGTTCATAAAATATTTTGTTTGTTTCAGCTATAAATGATGCCTGTCTAGTGTATGATGGGAAGTTAGTTATTGATGCCTCCTTCCATACTAACGATGTCACAATCAGAGGGGCAGGTACTCTTACCAAGTACCAGAGAAAGTATCATGCTGACCAGTGGACCCATGCTAACTTTAACTCCAAAGAAGTTGGTCATCACGTAAGTACTAATTAATTCTTTATTTGATGTCACAATCAGAGGGGCAGGTACTCTTACCAAGTACCAGAGAAAGTATCATGCTGACCAGTGGACCCATGCTAACTTTATCTCCAAAGAAGTTGGTCATCATGTAAGTACTTAGTCATGTACCTAGACAAACAAAAACAAGTATACCAAATACCTAATGATGATAAACTTACATCAACTTAGTTTCACCTGAATCCTTATGTTAGCAAACCTGATAACTTGAATTCCATCTATTTAAACTTAATTATGCCCCCCCCCCCCCCCCATCAAATTGGGGAATGGGGCATATAGTGTTTCTTAAATTTCTTCCACTATCATTTTATCTGCCATTTTTCTTGAAAACTATTTGACTGATCTTCGTGAAACTTCAGAAGAACAATCTGTGGGAGGAATAAATGTGCCATTGGATATTCACGTTTTGATCATGTTATGGTTGAGGATTTCCCTATTGGGGTTTGTTTGGGGAACACTTTTAAAAAAAGCCATCCTATTTCATTATAACTTGTTCATTTTTGTCTTGCTGAAAAAGACAAAGGCATAGCAAACAGCCAATTATTCATGTTGTTGTCATTGTCAACTTTTTTTATTAAGGTAACACTGTTTATATATTGTATAATCCATGGATTACTTTTTAATAATAACTGTTTAAGGATCATTTATAATTCATTCTAAAATTTTCAAATTTTCAATACTTTTGCAAGATTTCAAGGTGTTATAATTTATAGTATGGTTGTATTAAAAAAATTGAAAAATAAATATTTTTAGAAAATTCATCCTTGTATGGGATTTTTACTCAATAATTCTTTGTATCAGATTATCCTTCAGCCAATAATTTATCACAATATCATATGACATTTTAAGACAACTGTTTAATTATTAAAATATAATAATAAAAGAATCCAATTAAAAATCTATAATTAAATGTGGAAATAATATTTTGGCAACTTTGATTTTATGGGATTAAATATATGTTTTAGTCTCCACATGAACTACATCTTATTTTAGTCTATGCATTTAAATTCATGAACTCTAGTACTTATGCCGGTTTTAAGAAGAGCATCGGCTTGGTCTAAAGCCTATGCTTACGGATCACAGCATCTCGTTGCCAAAGTTGGAATCCTACACGGGCCAAACCCAGTGTGAGAGTCTGTCGGTTTGTTTGCCAAATTTTGGTAGTTTTTTCCAGGCACTCCAGTTTCCTCCACCATCTCTGAAGTGACAGCCTAATGTAATTGAAAGACTCTTGACTAGTGTGTAAATCTCCATTATTCCATTTTACTCTACTTTACACTGCCACTAGTCTTTTGACTTAACCTTTGTACATACTTCACAACTTCTTCTGGTGTATAAAACCCTTGTTTAATCGCGGAACTCCCTCGAGTACAGAATGGAACACTATCTAACATATTAATCTTAAAAAATAAAGATATAAAAATCAAACATTTATGAAACCATAGTTACAATAATCACTATGATATTAATAGCAGTTTACTCTGATTCCTAAATTTGATTTTCAATCAGCATTGGATTTTTATCGGGATTACAAGAGATTTCAAACGACATTTACTCATGTTATTAAATTTTTCATGTTGAATCTTTGACCAGAATTACTGTTTTTTTGTTGTGTTTTTATAATTTTTTTCATCATCCCAGCATGTTGCTTTATCCTCGTTTAATTCATAATAACTCGCACTAAAACTCTTACTTTAATACTGCTCGCTGTTTTGAAGTCTTAACTCTAGCTTCAGGAAATGTTGAAATTAGTGTTGTATTAGATTAATTGGAATTTCCCTGGAGTTATAAAACCGATACCAGTGGGAAATCTAGTCTTTTTATAAAAACCTGTTTGACATAATTTCTGTGTTGAAAGCCGTGGAAGATTAGATTATTTAAAAGCTGACTTTGTAACCACCGAGGCTTAAAGGGTTATATTTAATTTTTTTATTTATTATTTTTGATGCTACTCATCTTGAAAACTCATTCACTTATTGTATTTCCCCAATGTCCCATGATTCACATTGATTGGATTTATTCATCAATATAGTCAATGGTTTGTTTTCATCGCCAAGGTTGCACTTTGTGCACATTATCACAACAAAAATTCTGAAACAAACATTTTCTGCTATACTCAACATTAGAACATTGTAAATATGGACATTTTTATCTTTATTTTGATTTTATACGCAAGCAATGACAGATCACACTGCCTCTTGGTGCCTAGGTTAAAATCCATCTACTACTCAGGACAGATCCCAGCGTGAGAAAATTTGACAGTTCACTATTGTTTCTGAAAATGTTGGGTTTTCTCCTTACACTCTGGTTTCCTCCACCATCCTAGAACTGACCACCTTGACATAAGTGATAGAATTCTTGACTGGCCGGGTGTAAAACACCATTACTCTATACCACTCTTTCTTTAAAATAAGATTATTGATAATATTAAATTGAATGTTATTCACTTACACTTACACTGGCGGATTAGCGAGAATATCATTGAAATAATACATTCAAGTTTAAGAAGTTTATTGAATCATAACATGAAAAACGCTCTGCACATTTCATAATGCGCTATGCCCATTATGAAAAAAAAAAATAAACTTGTTAAAAATACAAGTTTAATTTTTCAACTCTAGGACTGAAACTTAAAACGATATTTTGTGTCAGTCATTTTTTGTTCTGAAATATAAAAATTAAGTCAGATTCAAATTCTTCCGCGTCAGACCTTTTGGCAGTTTATCAAACTGATTGGTGTGAAAGTAGTTCTCAACGTTGCTATGGTTGCGTTTTTTATTTAAGGAATAACTGTGATATTATTTTTTTTATTGGTGTATAAAAGAAAAAACGATTTGCACACTGGATAATGCACGTAGCGCATTATTCAAAAGTGTGCAAATCGTTTTTTCTTTTATACATCAATAAAAAAAATAATATCACAGTTATTCCTTATAATTTAATTTAGACATTCTTTAATTATTCAAGAAATTAAAAGAAAACCCGAAAAAATCTGAAACATTTAAATCAAGTTTAATTATATCTACATCGATAGTCATCATAAGGCGGATGAATATGACCCAATTGTTTTTTTATAATCGTGGTCTCATTCATAGTGATGAGTATTGCAGATGTAAACAATGAAGAAGTTCCGGTTAAATCCGCCAAAACGGGGCAAGTGGGCGGAGCTAATCTAAATTTTTTTATTGAGGTATAAAGAAAAAAAATTGGTCACGTGGTCTCCATTGTTTTGTATTGTGTTCTGTTGTATAAACAAATTTTAATTAAATTATTGAAGTATAACATGAAAAACGAGCATGTGCATTTACCTTGTGTTTGTATTGCAGTGTGATATAACAGAATTTAGAAATTAAATTATATGGAAATAAATGTGATGAAAATTGTGACATCATGTGTGCAAACATTTAACAGTTGGCTAAACTGTCAGCTTTGATAAAAACTGTTGTATCTGTTATACCCGATATCTCTGTATCTAGCGAAAACACTCGGATGTGGTGGTATTTAGATGAACATTTATGGCAGATGTCACATTAAATAAGGGCTATATATTTCAAATTTATCAATTTATATTCACAATAATTCAACATTTAAACTACAAATAACAATTGTACATTGGTGTTGTACTTTCCAGCTTCTGAAAAAGGATAAAAAAAAAAAAAAAAAAAAAACTGGTCAGGCAGTATACAAAAAAATTATTCAAACCACCAAAATAAACATCAAGTCAGCCCCATAGCATTATAGTTGTTGGCCAAAGTTTTGACACATCCTTACCCTACCTACTTCTATACTTTACAAACCCTATATTGCTATGAGTGATCTTGACAGATTCAACAGGGTTCACCTCTGTACCAGGTGATCAATACCTCTTAATATTGTGTGGAAAGTTTTGGAAAATGTTTACATCATGAAATTCTTCAATAAGTCATTTTTATAGGAAAACATGAACTGATATGATTCTATATCCAATGGAAATACTTGGTCCACACAAACGTTAAGAGGTATCACATGATATACAGCGGCAAATGCCATTTGAATCAACCTTAGATTGTCTAATGTGGTGGGATACTATTTTCCTATTATACTTTATCTTAAGGCTTAGCTTTAAGTTGCATTAGAAATGATTGACTTGGATAATTTTAGAAAGATTTTGTTAAGATGGAATCAATTTTCCTTTAAGAAATAAAGTTGAAAACCAGATAATATAGTATCAAACATTGAAGATTAATTGATTTGACTCGTGACATAGACGTGACATGGGCATGATAAAAAGGAGTATCGTTTAATCCCAATAAACAAACATGGATTTATATGATAATCATAAATAAATAAAAGTAAAAAACAGAAGATGATTACTTAACAGTTAAGTAGTGTTAATCTTACGGCCGTAATTAACATCTGTGGAACATCGCGTGTCATGGTATACTTAAACACAACTAGATTTCTGGTATTGATTGAGAAGCTGATCTTGAAATTGTGTCAAACATGTTGAAATCTATCATTTTAGGAAACAACTAGAATTTAATCTCATAATGTCAATACTTCAATCTGCCGGAGTGTTTATAAAACGTTGAACCGTAGACTCCTTCCTTATTGTCGTTCAATGTTGAAGTGTTTTTTAATCATGAATGGCCATTTTACCCATATGAGTAAAATTTCTTATAAATTAAGATTTTATTTATTTTATTGAATTTTAACATCTGTATAACATATTTCTGATTGGAATATTTTGAGATTTTTTTTTTTTTTTTTTTTTTTTTTGTTGAGAATAATGCACAAAGAAATTGGGGCATGTTTGAATACTGTAAATGTATTTTTTTAGTGTGTATGGATTTTAGCGCTAATTACATCTGGGTGAATTTTCATGGACTTGAATTGGCATACTATACCTTGCACATTGTGATCATATTTAATTTAATGGTTGATTTCAATTAACCAGTACTGTAGATTATCTTGAAAAATGCCAAAATTAGTACACCACTAAAATTAATATGTTAACAGTATCTGAGACAATATTTCTTTTTTAATAAATTTTTTTTATTATTGTCATTAAAAATAAAAATAATTATGTGTTAAATTCCATTAACACTCTTAGACAAAAAGGTGGGTAATAAGCCTTTTTTTTAAATGATCATATGGGAAAAGGATGGCAACTCTAACAGGGTTTGTCAAAGTATTGTCATAAAAACTTTAGGGTAGGCATAAAAATTTAGGGTCGGTTGGGTTAGTGAAAATATACTTTGTTTTTAGACTTAATTATTTTCTAAGAGAAAAATAATGACTTAATTACTTCTAAGAGAAAATGATGAAATATATCAGAATTACAACTATTGACAACCAGATTTAGACAATTAACAATATTTAATAAAACAATATTTAATAATTATGCATCACATAATTTTTAAGCAATTTACAAAAAAAACTTGCAGGCACAAATATCATGACAGCAAGATTTACACATGTGACAACAATATCAATGCATTTTATTTTTTTCAAACATTCTCAAAAAACTTTCCATCTGGTTTTGTTTTATTTTAGTCAGTGTGTGTGTGTGTGTGTGTGTGTGTGTGTGTGTGTGTGTGTGTGTGACATTAGGTAATGACAAATACCCCTGGATTTGTGTCATTATTTACACTACCATTCACCTGTCCATTTGATGTAGAACTTTCTGAGTTCCTTTTATCAACATTTGTATTTTTAATGTTTTCCATATTTACATTATTTTTATTTTCACTGTTTGTTGAAACAGGTTTTTTATTCCGAGTACCTAAACTAGTCATTTCATCTGAAATCATTCCTGCTGCGTATTTTCCACAAAACATTTTCTTGAATGCAATTTGAAATTGACTGTTACCAATGGCATATAAAAATGGATTCACTGCAGAATTAACATGGCTTAACAAAATGGCTGTCAATAGAAATTTGCCATACACATCCCAGTTCAAAGAACATCCACTTCTACAAAATAAGGATATTGAGTTCAGTATATGTATTGGTAACCAACAAACTGCAAATATCCCTATGACAACAGCCAGGGATTTGGCTGCCTTGACCTCTTTCTTGAATTTCCGTCTCGCACGTTGTTGCTCAGATTCCTGCACCATTTCCAGCGCTGCTATTTTTGCCATCTGTTGTTTGATGATGTAGAATATGTAAGAGTATATTAGAAACATAATGATGAGTGGTGTTAAAACAAAACCAAAAAAATTAAAATATACCATGTAATTCATATCAATGACGGCTACAAAGTTACAGTTATTGAATCCCTCGGAACCAAGATTCCATCCAAAAACCGGAACTAATCCAATAATAATGGCCAATACCCAGGTAATACTTATAATAATTATTGATGCCTTTATAGTTAAATTTCTTTCATAAAAGAAAGGTTCCTTAATGGCTACAAATCTCTCGACAGCTATAGCTACAAGATTGAATATTGAAATCTGAGTAAACATTACAACAACTGAATTAGCAAAAACACAACCAAGGAAATGTCTTGGTAATCCTAGGTAACTTAACGCAGCCAGCGGTGCAACAATTATTCCTACCAACAGATCTGCTATGGCCAAACTTGCTATAAAGCAATTTGTAACTGTTTGAAGTTTGTGATATTTATAAATTGCCACTAATACTAATGTATTTCCAACAATGGATGCAACTCCGATTAACACTTCAGAAGTAATATAAACTTGTGATGACACATCCATTTTCTTGTCAGCTAGAATTTTAGATTTTTCTTGAATTAATTTCTATTCTGCATGTTCAATCCATTGGTGACTTTGACGTCTGCTTGATTCAAGCTTCTCCCTGATTATGATTTTTAAATGCAATGTATATATATTTACATATGTTTCGATATATGTCCAGGTTGTGATCTTTGCGTCTGCTCTGTTCAAGTTTCTGAATGATTATGATTTTTTGTTACATTTAATTTTGATATTCTGTATATTAATGTCTAATATATTTTATTTCCATGGAAATCTGGCATCATATGTCCTTTCAACTGTCTGCAATTAGTTCCTACACAAACTTAGGTGCCTTTATATGGTAACTCTCAATCTATTTGTCCATGTTATATGTGTTGTTCTTTCAGTTAATATCATTTTGTAAGTTTTCCTTCAAGGATGGCACAATATTAAACCTGAAATACATCAAAAGAAAAGCTGCTTTAAGCATGATTTTAAATTGATTCTTTGTTCAATTTGTCATTTTTAGGTAGAATTTAATATTTTGAAACCTTAGAAATGATGATTTATTAAGGAAATTTCATTCATTTTCACTCTTATTGCAATATTTGCCTATTTAGGCTTGCTGTACTTTAAAGCTCTTTCATAAAGTACCCATGTCCTATGTTAGCCCACCACCTGCCATATAATCATTTTTAAAAATTCTACTATTAATTAACCCACTTACCATTATACATGAAGAGTACATGTACAGTGACACCCTCTAGATATGAGTGGGCATCTGGTAATGTCAGGGTTATGGAGGATGTTTCTATATAGGGTAATTTACCTTATGGTCAACAGAACAACTAAAACTTTAGTTATATTTTTTGACCACCATTAGGCATTACCATAAGATGCTACACTCTTGGTACTCTCCTCTCTTTTTCTCCATTACCTTTTGCTCAAATATACAGTTCTTCTATGTATTTATAAACTGACAACCTAAAATACCCTTATGATCCTAATAGTACCAGTAGTAGACCGTTCATATCATCGCTTTGATGTTTTGCCCAAAGCGCAATATTTCTGACATTATCAAGAGAGTAAAGAAGACATAAGGAAGTCAGATCATTTTGATAATAATGCCTGAAGGCCAATGATTTGACCAACATGACAGGCATGTTTTTCTACTTATCGCGTTAAGATTTTTCTTGAGATTATCTGATATTCCCTGAGGGATTATTAACAATGTTGTAACCAAATAAATTCCACCCCTAAAAGTCTAATCATAAAATTACATCACAGACCAGGTTTCACAATTATGTCAATGAATGGTATTTTTTTTAAAAAATTGAAATTAAAAAATTACACACCTATGTGCTTCCATTATCAAAAATATATGTACACTAAATATGATAACATTGATATGAATTTGTAGATCTTAAATTATAAACTGAAAAAAATTCATTTTCCCCAAATTACCGGTAATGTTTAATAAAACATTTTCAAGATTACAGTGAGGTAGTGCATTTAGTGTTTCTGACAAAAATATGACCACAATTGTGTTTAAGTCTTGTTCTTCCTGATGCCCTAATGGATTTTTTAATGTCAGTAATAATTCCAATATGTTTAATGTTGAAAAATAAAATGGGTTGTGTTTATTTTTGTCATTTATAAACTTGATAGTCAAAAATAAAATTATAAAAATAGAAATATTCTTTTGACATTATCAAAACTCTGGTTTTCTATTTCTGTCAAAGTTAAATGGTGAATCAAAATTTATTTTACAGTTAATGTCAAAACATTAAATGTGTATGCAATCAGGTGTTTGAAGTATCATTTAAAACTAAAGAAATGTCATCATCAAAGTTGTAAAACAAAAACAAACATACCAGTCCATGTCGAAATCACAATCTAAAAGCAAATAACTAAACTGGCAAATTAAGTTAAATGGTGAATTTCCATCAGGGAAGTGAGGCCGAGCGCTCTTGAAGAGTAAGCACCTCCTGTCTATCTAGCTACACTTGCCATGTGTGCAATCAATGTTGAGAATGAAAGGAACATAGAACTATGGGATGTGAAATATATGCAGGATAATTTTGGATACAGAAACATTATTTCTGTCAACAATATTGTGATGATGGCAATAAAACTTTTTGAGGACCTTCAAACATGTATTAATTTTAATTAAAATTGTGTCAGTATAGTTTTTGAACACAAAGCATAATTAAAAATGAAAGTAAATTAAATATAATCTTTATTTCATAATGCAAAATATTTGAAGAGAATATAAATAAATAAATCATACATAAAATGATATTTCTGTCACAATAAATAATGTTGGTTACCTTTATAAATTACTCCTGTTCTTAAACTTTTCTTCCTGAGTGTTCGTTAAAACATTGATGCCCATTTATCTACATTTATCCACATTTCATCCACAAATTTGTTCGCAAACTTTGGATATAAATATAAAATCACATTGGTTTTTTTTTTAATCTGTTCTCTTTAGAATTGAATATATTTAAGTATATGTAAAATATCTTTTTGGTCTTGCTGCAAACTTATTTGATTCAAATGTTTCAACTTTTTACTGCTGTCCACAGACTTGTTCAAAATTTTCAATTTTATATCCACTATTTGGACGTATCTGTTTTACACAAATGTTTCAATTTTTCACCACTCTTAGAATTGTTCTATTTGACACAAATTTTCCGATTTTTCACCACTGTTAGACTTGTTCTATTTGACAAAAATGTTTTAATTTTTTCACTACTGTTAGACTTGTTCTATTTGACACAAATTTTTCGATTTTTCACCACTGTCACCAAACTCATTACATAACCTTGAATTCATCTCCTACAATATATACAGAATACAGTATTTTTATGCTTTTGTTATAGATATTATATTTTTTAATCCCTGTAACTTGTAAATGATATCCTGTAAAAGGTCCTAAGTATGCATGACACAAATGTTGTTTTACCGTATTTAGTTACAGTTTAATATTCCTGCGATTTGTATGAAGATCCTGTTTGATAATCTACTGTTCTCTAATTAAACCCTCCGTCTCCGTCATTGAACGGTAAATGAAAATCAATTTTGATTACTGTAAAATGAAGTGTATTGTTGTAGCTGTAATCAGCATTACTTAATGATTATCACAAATTATTCTAAATACTGCACTCAATTTATAGGGTTATGTCAACTTTTACAGAGAATTTTGATTGGCTGATGAGATATACATTTACATATATACACAGCGTATAATTTTTCATCATTTGTCAGGGATTGCACGCTGTATCATTTTATTGTAACATAATCCATGTATCATCATTCAGCTCATCAGGATATAGTTTCTGTTATAAATAAACATGTTTTTGTTTATAGATTGCTATTTTTATCATATTATTGACTTTTAAACTCATCTGCTTTATTTGTATTAATAATCATTTATTTCTAATATGAATAAATAAATAAATAATGTTTTTTTTATATACATGTAAAATATATTACAATTAACTTCTAGATAGTTCTAATAGAAGGCGATTGTAATTTTTTCCGTTGTCCATACTAATTTGGCAAAGGTCATATTGACCACCTCTTTGCGAAGACCACATGTCCCTTAAGACCAGTATGTTGGGATGGCTTTGCTTCATAATAAAACCAAAAATGCCCTCTTTATAAAGACCAGCTGACTATAAAGTCTGTATTTCTTCTGTCTCACAGGTGGTCTTTAAATATAATATTACCTGAATGCAAAATTACTGATCTTATGGTGTTTTAGACAAAAGTTTTTGAAAAATTGCCCCCTATGAAAAATCCTAGATTGAACATTGTTTGTCATATTGTATTTACTCTGTAAGTCTAAAATGTTGATCTTTTAAGTGACAATTAAGGGATTGTTTTTCTTCTTCATCATTATCATTCCATTTTTCTCAAAATTATGACAGTTTAAAAGTGATGAGTGAGTAGTTGTTAAGAAAAACAATTTCATTTTTCTTCCAAAACCGTTCCATTTTTTTCCTGGAAATCAGTAATATTGATTAGAGTCAATTGATCACGTGTGACACAGATTGATTGAACAATACCAGAAATATGATAACATTCCAGAAGAATAAACATGTGTTTAAGTGTGTGATTTACTTGTCAACGGACATTTAAAAGCCATCAAGTGCTTTGTACATTATGTGTATAAGTGTTAGTTTTATGTTAGCCCGGAAAACATTATTGGTTGAATCAGTCAACAAACGAAACAAAAGCGAGCTGATGAGACCTGCTGAGCTAGCTCTATAGCCGATTGATGGAATTATTATATATTTATGAATACATTTATATTTAACACACCAGGATAAATTTAACATTTATTTGAAGGTTTTCATTCACCGGAAAGTAAATAAAATTAACAATCTGTTTTATTATTTTATATCTGCATATTGTCCCGAGTGCACTGCAAAGGTAAAAATTTCTGCCACTTTACTTGCTGGTGAGGGCTCGATATTGGTGAAATATTCTTGACTGGGACGTAAAACCCCTTTCAATCAATTGATCATTGATACAGAATGTAAGCTGAATGGGCAAACTTTTTCAAAAACATTAGCTTTGTACTCTCTATAACTCTAGTACCCTCTTCAAAACAAAAGAATTCCAGTTAAAGGGGATAATAACTGATATTTTAGACAACTATGTGTACTTATAAACAGTTTGCTGAAAAACATGTTATTTGTAATAGCAATTGCAGTCAAGAATGTGAAACAACAATGCTATTTCAGCACCCTTGATCTTGTGCAGAATTACTTGCAGTTCTTGTTACTGTAATTCAAATTTACCAGTTTTATTTTGAGGTTTGAGAAAAGAAAATTTGCAGACACCTTTTATATTTAATTTTTACCATGACTTATGTGCTTCATTAACTTCATGTTAGAACAATGTTATCAGAGTTACAGATCTCGACATGTAACAATAATATTGATGATAAAATCAATATGTTGATGTAATAATCATGATTATTTTCTCGCCGATTTAATAGCAATATCCAGACGATATAACCGATCTGTCATCTACCCACTGGTTATCTATAACTTACATATGGCTCACACATCAAGAGTCTCTAACATACATGACATTTATATAAGAATCTTCATTCAATCTACCCTGGTATTTTATGTATGAAATTTGTAAATGAAAGAGATTTGTAAAGAGTTAGCAAGTGAATGAATGAATGAATGAAGAATAAGTGAGTGAATTAATGAATGAGTAAAACAGTAGTTTTTGATGGAGTCAAGTTTTTTTATTGATATCAAGACATCACCAGCTAAATTTATACCTTTGCAACATTCTTACGATGATGAGCAGCAAAAAAAATTATTTTGTCATGTCTATCCTAGTGCAGGGTAAACGGCATTATTCCATTCCACTCCATATTTTTGGAAACAAACACTATATCATCTGAATTACTGTAATGCTTAAACATGTCTAGAAACCAGTTTGGTCAGCTGAACATTTTGACTTTGAATTTAAAGGCTACTGACCAATTTACCACCAAAGCCTCACTAAATCTGTTTTTTGATTTATAGTCATGTATTAGCATTGTAGAATAGCATATACCATTACCGGTACACTATTATTTCTACATATGCAATTGTCATAAAAATCTACTTAATATGTATAATATCGATCACTGGTAAATTGAATTCATTGTCAGAATATTAAAAACTGTTTATATATGTAATCAAACACCATTCAGTCAGTTTTATTAATGACTTATAATGTAACATTTTGGTACAATATGTAACTCAACAATACATGGCTTTAATACTGGTTATCAAGTTTCCATCCAAGTGGATTGGAATAATGATCTCTTGCTCCCCAGTCAAGATTCTGTCACCTTCTGTAGAAGAAGAAACATTCACAAGGAAGAAATATTTGGGATTTTCATGGTGACACTTGTACCACGAATATATTTTCTCAGCAAAAACTATTATTTCCCTTGGTTCTCTTTTCCTATGGTCAGCAGAACAGTTTCTTACTGTCACATAGTTTAGAAGGTCAAAACCGGGAAAGTTTCCTACCGCAAATATTTTTACTTATACAGTATATCCAGGCAGTCAATTCAGGAATGGTGGAGGTTATTAGAATGCCCAGAGAAAACGACCAATCTTCAGTGTCGACTGACAAACTTTCTCATATTAGGGTCTGTCCCCAGTGGGATTTCAACATTGGCAATGAGAAGTACTTTAGACCAATGGTTACCAAGGCCTCTTTTCTATCAAAGTGATGCTCATCTGACACTAGGCTCAATCTTTTGTAAGCATATGCAGTAAAACCTGTATATAAAGACTGTCCATGGGACCTTAGCAATATGGACTTTATAGACAGGTGGTATTAGGTTAAGAAATGATTGTGAAACCTGGGCATGTTGCTTAATGGTACTTAAATTTAAGGAAAGTGATTCTCAAAAGACATGTAAGCCAGTTACCGGTAATTGGCCTATCATCAAATTTAAATAAAACCATTAAATTTGGAACTTAAAATGTTAGTTCAATGTCTGTTTACAATTTCCTATCTTATTCAAAATGATTTAGCATGTTTATTAATGCTAATGAACACATATTGAACTACAAAACATAAAAAGGAAAACAAACATTAATTTAGAGTGGGAATTATTGAATTTATAAATTTGACTGATTGATTGACCATTAAACCGTTTTAGTGTTGTGAATAACACAAATTTAAATTATACAAAAGTATTTTAGTGATCTGAAGTTATATAGTTTATAATGTACCATCAATTGATTGATCATTATGATATATAAAATTTACATTAGGGAATGATTCCGATCTTTATCATACAAAATGTACATTAGTACTGAATCTGAGATCTGTTATTGCCATGCTTGGTGTTTGTCTAATGTGGAACCTTTGTAATTAGAATTCCCTACAGAGACACATTATCATCGTCATAGATAACATGGATAAGATTGAATAAATATTTTATTTATTTTCTTTTATTAAGATTTAGTTTTGTGTACTTTGAACTGATTTTTTTCTGAGAAATTATCAGATTTAGGATTAAGTTTTAGTATTTGTATATTTATTATTATCGTCATGGATGAGGTTGAATAAACCAGGGTTTTTTTGGTTTTTTTTAATTAAGACTTAAGTCCTGTGTACTTTGAACTGATTTTTTTCTGAGAGATTATCAGATTATGGATTAAGTGGATATATTTATATACCAATACACTGGTGTTTATCACATGAAAATTTTATCTGCTCTGTAAAACAGTTAATGTGTTTATTTGTTCACCGATACACATTTTTGTCTGTATCAACCAGAACTATTTTTTAATCAACATTTAGTAATTAGTTTTGTGGTTTGGATTTTTTTATTCTGTGATTTTGATGATGATATGATAGTGTATTTAATTTTTTTTTCTGCTTAAGTAGATCTTGATAGAATGTCGACATGGTAATCAGATTAACATGATTCCACTAGATGTTGAAGTGCTACAAATTTATATAATGGCTGCCATCCTGTTCATTGTTAACTTATATTTCAAATATAAAAAAGAGATGGTGTAAATACTTACAGAGTTGCTACCAATGGTTATAAAAAAAATAAACAAATTGTTATTTTTTTGTAATTATCAATAGAAGAAAACGATTTGTAGCTGAAGAATGTACCTAGCAACAGCCAATGTAACCAAGAACACTAAAAAAACAATCAAGCATGACAAGAGTTGAGTTGAGTAATGGTGTTATACACCCTAGTAAAGAACTGTATCATGCGTAAAACAGTTTTTTCTTTATCCATGTGTTCCTCTTGTAATCGTTTTACCATTTTGATTGACTTATTAATTTTTCAATGACTTATTGGACCCAAGTGCTACCAACATCTTTGAGAGAGATAAAATAAATTGTGTCTCATCTTGTAAAAAATATTGTAAACAAATGATGATGCAACTTAAACATTATTCAACTCACCTACATTACAGGGTATATTACATTTACAGATCCAGCACCAACAGCTAAAATACCCAATATAATTTCCCTTGGGTCCACCAGGATATTAGAGTGTCCTACAAGCTAAGTTTTGCTGGATTTCTGAAATACTTTCATAAATAAGCAGGTTTAATCATGTTCCATTCATTTATACAAGATTTCTGGTTATGTTTCCACTGCTTATATAGAAAAATATCCACAAAAAAGTCCTTCAACAATGTCTAACAGCATTGTTTGCCAAGATTCAGAGTCATGGAAATGTATGGTCATACAGTCCAAGTTTTGCTGTTTTTCAGAATAGATTTATAAAGAGGCAGGTTTAATTATGTTTGCTTCATTTACACAATTCACTGCATAACATTTGTGTAGAGTTCAATGTTTCCACTGCTTATAGAAAATATTCCAAAACAAAATTCTTCAGTAATGTCATTTTTATTCTAAAATGTCAAATACAATAGAACTCTGAAAATCTGAAACTTTTTTCTTCAATACTATGGACAATGCAGTATCGGTATTTTCCCCAAGGATCTTTCATTTCCATTCCTTTAAAGTAAAAAAAAAAACGACTCAAATACCCTGAGAATCTTGTAAAAAAGGAACTCCCATATACTTTGAGTTATCAGTTTCACTGTAATGTCATAAATATCTGGTGGATGTTAGAGTTCTAAATTGAAATGTCATAGAATTTGATGTAACTCTTGTGATCTTCTGATGCTGAATGCTAAAACCTGTCACACTTTGAACTACACATTTTACTGTAATGTCATCCATATCCAATGAATGCTGATGTCTTAATTCTATATTGAAAAATGTCAAAGAATTTCATTTGTTACACATCTGAACTTTATATGGTCTTCTGTTGCTGATTACACTTTCAGTTTTAAGTTTCGCTGTGATGTTATTCATATCCTATGGATGTTTATGTTTTAGTTCTATATTGAAATGTGTTATAGAAACTTATTTGTTACACATGTGAACTTTGTATGGTCTTCTGTTGCTGATTACACTTTCAGTTTTAAGTTTCGCTGTGATGTTATTCATATCCTATGGATGGTTATGTTTTAGTTCTATATTGAAATGTGTTATAGGAACTTATTTGTTACACATGTGAACTTTGTATGGTCTTCTGTTGCTGATTACACTTTCAGTTTTAAGTTTCGCTGTGATGTTATTCATATCCTATGGATGTTTATGTTTTAGTTCTATATTGAAATGTGTTATAGAAACTAATTTGTTACACATGTGAACTTTAAATGGTCTGAACTTTCTGAATTTACAGAACATTATCAAGACTGTGACTGACAAGTTTTTACAGAACATTATCAAGACTGTGACTGACAAGTTTTTACATAACATTATCAGGACTGTGACTGACAAGTTTTTACAGAACATTATCAAGACTGTGACTGACAAGTTTTTACAGAACATTATCAAGACTGTGACTGACAAGTTTTTACAGAACATTATAAGGACTGTGACTGACAAGTTTTTACAGAACATTATCAAGACTGTGACTGACAAGTTTTTACAGAACATTATCAAGACTGTGACTGACAAGTTTTTACAGAACATTATCAGGACTGTGACTGACAAGTTTTTACAGAACATTATCAAGACTGTGACTGACAAGTTTTTACAGAACATTATCAAGACTGTGACTGACAAGTTTTTACAGAACATTATAAGGACTGTGACTGACAAGTTTTTACAGAACATTATCAGGACTGTGACTGACAAGTTTTTACAGAACATTATCAGGACTGTGACTGACAAGTTTTTACAGAACATTATCAGGACTGTGACTGACAAGTTTTTACAGAACATTATCAAGACTGTGACTGACAAGTTTTTACAGAACATTATCAAGACTGTGACTGACAAGTTTTTACAGAACATTATAAGGACTGTGACTGACAAGTTTTTACAGACATTATCAGGACTGTGACTGACAAGTTTTTACAGAACATTATCAGGACTGTGACTGACAAGTTTTTACAGAACATTATCAGGACTGTGACTGACAAGTTTTTACAGAACATTATCAGGACTGTGACTGACAAGTTTTTACAGAACATTATCAAGACTGTGACTGACAAGTTTTTACAGAACATTATCAAGACTGTGACTGACAAGTTTTTACAGAACATTATAAGGACTGTGACTGACAAGTTTTTACAGAACATTATCAGGACTGTGACTGACAAGTTTTTACAGAACATTATCAGGACTGTGACTGACAAGTTTTTACAGAACATTATCAGGACTGTGACTGACAAGTTTTTACAGAACATTATCAAGACTGTGACTGACAAGTTTTTACAGAACATTATCAGGACTGTGACTGACAAGTTTTTACAGAACATTATCAAGACTGTGACTGACAAGTTTTTACAGAACATTATCAGGACTGTGACTGACAAGTTTTTACAGAACATTATCAGGACTGTGACTGACAAGTTTTTACAGAACATTATCAAGACTGTGACTGACAAGTTTTTACAGAACATTATCAAGACTGTGACTGACAAGTTTTTACAGAACATTATCAAGACTGTGACTGACAAGTTTTTACAGAACATTATCAAGACTGTGACTGACAAGTTTTTACAGAACATTATCAAGACTGTGACTGACAAGTTTTTACAGAACATTATCAGGACTGTGACTGACAAGTTTTTACAGAACATTATAAGGACTGTGACTGACAAGTTTTTACAGAACATTATCAAGACTGTGACTGACAAGTTTTTACAGAACATTATCAGGACTGTGACTGACAAGTTTTTACAGAACATTATCAAGACTGTGACTGACAAGTTTTTACAGAACATTATCAGGACTGTGACTGACAAGTTTTTACAGAACATTATCAAGACTGACTTACAAGTTTTTACAGAACATTATCCGGACTGTGACTGACAAGTTTTTACAGAACATTATCAGGACTGTGACTGACAAGTTTTATAATCTGCATGTATTACATTGATCATTATTAGAAATTACACCATCTGCTCACAAATTAGCATTTTTTGTGATATAAATTGAAAAATCGAATTAAATCAATCCTAAATAATACATGGTGATATTAAAAATTCTGTAGTTGTTACATGTGTTAGTTCTTGCTCCAGTTTCACAATCATAAATCCTTAACTGAGATTTTACTAACTTAAATCTGGGAAAATTCAAGTCTTTATAATTTTGTTAATTTTTAAGATATTGGGGAATTTAAAGTATGATTTTGAAGATCACCTCTAGCTTTAAACATTTATATTTAGTTTTTTCAAAAATATTTATTAGTAGTTCTAAAAAATTATAACCAATATTGCTAAGTTTAAGTTAAGGAAAATTTTAGGTACGAAATTATTGTGAAACTGGACCTGTAGTCTGTATAACTAGAAATAAACTTACTGGAGTGGACTAATGGAGTTTTACATCCCAGTCAAGATTTTTACACTTATATCTAGACAGTTCATGGATGGTGTTGTCCAGAGAAAGCCAGTGACCTTTGGCAAGTGAAGTGACAAACTTTCTCACACTATGATCTGTCCTGAGTGACATTCGAACCTAGTCACTGTAATCTATAAATGTTTGCTTTAAATCACTTTTGGTCATTGATGCTGCATGCCAGGGAATAAATATTACAACTTTACCTCTTAAAAACCTTCTTTTCTTGACTAAAATGTTGCAGTTTCTCACTGGCAATGGCCCCTCTTAGAAATTTTATGACTTTACAGTTGTGTATGAGCTTATGATTGTTGACTGCAAAAGAAAGGTGAATTATTTCACACAACTATTTGTATTATAGGTCAAACAGACTTTTTGTCCACCGCCGCAACGCGGAGCGGGGACATAGAAATGCCGGGCGTCTGTCCGTGTGTCTGTGTGTCCGTGTTTCCGTCCGGCACACTTTTTTGTAAGCGCTCTCATGCCTACAAATTTTGACGGATTTTCATTAAATTTATACCAAATGTTTATATTACTAATACCTTGGTCAAGTTCGAAAATCAGCATTGGTCGATACTTTTTGTTAGAGTTATGGGACTTTGACCACAATAATGACTTCGTTTTATCCAAAACTTGACATTGTAAGCGCTCTCATGCCTACAAATTTTGACGGATTTTCATTAAATTTATACCAAATGTTTATACCACTAATACCTTGGTCAAGTTTGAAAATCAGCATTGGTCGATACTTTTTGTTGGAGTTATGGGTGACCGGCGGGGGACCCAGGAATTCTATTCTTGTTTAACTGGCTCACACAATGGGCCTATATGTCTAACCCTGGGTGTTGGCTAGAGGACACTTGTCAGTCTCAAATGTTTGAGTTTGTAGTTATATCTTTTAATGGACTAGAAATACAGACTTCAGTTTCACACTCATATCTTGCATGAAATTTTCTAAAATTTGGCAAATTTCAAATCTTAGTAATAAATGTTTTAATATTAAAGATATTCTGACATTTTATGTGTTGATTTGAAGATCACTTCAGGCTAAAATGTATGTTTTTAGTTTTGTTGGAAATATTGAATTTTGAATTCCATAAAAAATAGCCAAATTTAGCTGAATTTAGGTAAAGGAAATTCTTAGTAAATGAATGATTTTGAAACTAGGACTAGTTTAGTCTAGTCTTCTTTTGATAGCTTTTGTTGATTTTAATGTTCATGGTGATATTTTTCTTTCATTCCAGTTAGCCACAGAGATGCTTCGTTTGTTTGATCCGACAATGGAACCACAGACAGCACCACCAGAAGAAGTTCTTAATCTGATACCTATTTATAGACATCCTAAAATACAAGGTGGTGTACTACCAGGTATGTTATATTAGTTTTGCCTCTGAGTGGTTCACACACTTAAGTTGTTGTCAAACTTACAGCAGTAATTTCTTCATATCACTGCTGGTTTGAACCTTATTGACTGCATGTGTCACATTCTTAATTTGCATCCATATGGACCATTGACATTGTAAGCAGAGCTGAGTGCAGTAATGTATTTTTTCAGCCAGTCAAGATTTTTTCACAGGTCGTCAGTTCATTAATGTTTGAAGAAACTTGGCTACTAAGAGAAAACCACTGCCCTTTGTCAAGTGCACTCACACTGTTGAATTTGTTGCACATTCTTTAAAATCTTATCAGCAATTTTTTATTATATGATGTGTAATTTATAGAATATGTGGAGTAGAGTAATGGTCTTACGTCCCTGCCAAAATTCTGTCACTTATATGGAGGTAGTCAGTTCATGGATGGTAGAAAAAATTACAGTAGACTGTTTGAAGAAAACCAGTGACCTTGGGCAAGCATTGAAGCAAACTGACAAGCTTTATCACACTAGGGTCTGTTCCAAGTGAGATTGGAGCCAGGTTAGTGGAAGATGCTGTGATCTGTAAGTACGGTATGTGCTTTAGACAAATCAGCAAATGAGGCCCCTATATATAGAAAAAGGCTTCATTGTTCATAAATTTGTAAGTAATCAATACTTACTGAGGATATTGTTTGTTTTGTGTTTTCAGGTGGTTATAACTATTTACATGTTGGTAAACCAGGACTTGATGTTGCTTTAGAAACACTTATGGCACAAGCAGAATATGTAAGTACTTCATTAAAGTTAATTAAGTGTATATGATTTATGATATCCATAATATGCAAGTGCCCTCTTGAAATGCAGGCAAACTGAGATGCCATGTAGTTAAACTGAGATATCTTATATGAATGTTAGTGTTCATGTCCATTTTATCTCACATTTTACTCAAAGTGTAAAGTGTACAGGAGAGACAGTATAAGCATAGGTGATTTTGGTTAAAGATTTTTAATTGATATAATTTAAAAGTTGTTGATGAACTAGACTGGCATCCCATTCAAGGGACTATTGTACTCTTAGTAGCTTGATAAGCACCAGCCTGATGGGTCTAATATCTCAGGACATACTACTTGTACAGATGAGTTTCAATTTTTCTTCAGCAGTTATTCTTTTAAGTTCACAGCTATTTTTGTGTGTAATAGTAAGTTCCTTTTTTCTGAAAAAATAATTCCCCAAAAATTGACATGTACAGTAAAAACCTTGATTAATTGTTAAAACTCTTTCAGTCAGATTTTGGCATTAAAAAGGGGAGGCTTATGAAGAAAATCATCAAAGAAACAGATTTCGGGACTTCATATACCGTGTTAATAAGTTAGGCGGCAAATATATCGAGGGGCATTATACTTAGGTTTAACTCTGTATAACATGTATCACTTTTTTTTTTTTTACTATTTTTCAGGGTAAAGTATTTACAACAGGTACTCCAGATGGAGGTGTTGAGTACTTCAGAGTTCATATCAATCAGTACAACACTATAGAGACTATAACTTGTCTGTCCAAACAGGTAGTTCATTTTGAAAATTTAAAAAAAAATTAAGTTTAACAATTACCCACATGTTAAATCTAGGATTTTTTTTCAGATGCCGAGATGGGTCAATTTTCAAAAACTGATCAAAAACTTTACAACATCACTAACACCTTAACATTGGCATCACTTGGTATGATAACGGATCAGTGGCCCCAAGGCCTCTTTAGAATGAACACCATTTACCCTCTATTCTTCAGAAATTTTGTATTAGTATTTATGTCCCCCAACTCAAAGTGGAGGTTAACATTTAACGTTTACTTCATTTCTTCTGCCAACATTTTGTCCACTAATTTTATCAAAATCTATTTAACACATCTTTATGAAACTTTACAGGAACATTCTTTGGGTGGAGTAGATGTGCAATTTATTTGTATTTTGATCATGCACATGGTTGCCAAAACATAATTTGCCAGTTTGTGTTCATTTGTGGGACACTTTTGTAATGGCATCCCAATCAATTGTAACTTCATGTTCATATTATATTGATAAACATTTTCTATTGATTCCGAAATGAAGAACATAGAAATAAAATTAACAAAGAATAAAAATGTCATTATTTCTTCAACTGTAGATTATTTACATAAACTGCATTTCTCTTTAAAAAATCAATTTGATTGTAAATGCACCCTTTGTAAAAATACATGTATACATGATAATGCATACAGATTCTTCAATATATTTTCTCTTTCAGCAAATACCCACAAGTAACTTCATCTGTTTGTACGGCATTCACGAACGGTGTCTAAACAACATGGTGTCACGTTATGATGAAAATCTTATCAAAGATTTCTACAAGTAAGCTTCCAATAAATCCTTATCTTCATATTGCTGAGCATGATTCAATTCAGAATTGATTTTCATTATGGAACCACCCTGAACAAAGGGGTGGGATTTGGGTATAGTGTTTACTTCATTTTATCAATCAACATTTTTTCTGCCATTTTTTGTTAACTATTTAACAGATCTTTATGAAACTTCACAGGGAAATTTTTGGGTTATTCCTATTTTGATCATGAACATGGTTGGTGATTTTCAATTTGGGGTTTATTTAGGGATACTTTTGAAACGGTACTCCATTTAGTTATAACTTGGTTTCATTGTCATTCAATGAATGATAAATAATGGTGTCTTTATGCAAACAGTGAAAGTGAATAAATTACAAAAGAGAATTAATAACTGTCTTCCTTGATTTTTTCTTTAACCTTTACTAATTCTATATATATATTAATTGTGGGTTTTAATCCAACTCAGGACATGTCATATGGTTAGAAGTGAGTAGATAGCTTGCTGAAGGTTAATGGTTTTCTCCAGGCACTCCAGTTTTCTTTATCATCTATGAACTGACCATTTCCATACAAGACTGAAGTGTAAACCTTCATTTCTCTAATCTCCATTCTTTACTGGTTTAGGTATATAATATGATTTTGATATAGCTTGATATATATTCTCACTATGTTGTAATGGAGCTATTCATTGGTCATTGTCAGTCATGCTATTAAAAGGTCAAGGTCATTTTCAATCTTGATATAAAGAGGTCAAGGTTGTTTCAAATCATATAAAGGCTCAGGTAATCAAACGGAAAAAATTAATTCTGTTCCAATAATGAAATTAAATTAATTCTAAGAGTATACTTTCCCTATAAATCAATTCTTTTTTGTCATTCAAGATTACTTCCGCATCAATTTTCATCAATATTAAGATGAATCATGGATTTTTTAAACTTCAAATTTAATTAGATAATTGCATTAAAATTGCTTGAAATTGATTTTTATGCTTTTTGTTGTTTTATTTTCAGATATTTCATGGAAACTTGGTGTCTGGCCGTTTATCACGACAGATTTTCTGACTTCCGTGATGAAATCAGAGAGTTATTGATCACAAGTCCAGTAAGTATCCGATTAGTCATTATGTAATCAGACAGAGAAGAATTAACCTGTATTTTAACTGATGATTAAGATCTATTATACTTTAGACTACTTTATAGAGAGATGTTCATCAATATTTCTTAATTTAGCTTTTGAATTGGGCATTAATTAGTTAAATGAAATATTGATGTACAGGTGCTTGATCTTTCTACTTGTAAGTAGTTAGATTTCATTTAAAACATAATTTTTCATTTAAATTACCCGTAATTTAAAATGAAAATTATTGATCAAATTTGATTTTTGTTTTTCATTTAAAATTGTCCTTAATTTTAATTAATAAGAATCAATAAAATTTGATTTTTTTCAATTGGATGTTTAAAATGTATTGTGAAAAGATTAATTTTCAGTACATGCAATTATTCAATTTTAAAATTAATTTTTCACTTAAACTGCTGATAATTTAGAATAAAAGATTCGATAAATCAGGCTGAATTTTTATAAATTTTGATGTTTAAATTGAATTCTGAAAAGGTTTTTTAAGTACATGCAGGTGTTTTATAAAGTATTTATCAAGGCAGGAAAAAATAGAACAAGTCTGTACTTTATAAAGAGACTTTCAGATCTTGTTTAATTTCAAATAAAATACTTTCATTGCTGCATACATGAACTTGTAGCTTTGAAAAGGTGTGATGATGCAGCAACAAACACTTAGTGATTTACTCAATCTTTAAAGCGGGCCGGGCCGTTGGTGGCTGAGTGGTCTAAAACACCTGTTTAGATTTTAAGGGGTGCGAGAAAAATTATCAGTTCATTTGCTGAAGTTCCATTTTCTATGGGAACTCGGAGTTCCTCCACCATCCCAGAACTGACCACCTCATGAAAGTGAAAGAATCTGGACTGGAGCTTAAAACATCATAACTCAACTCAATTCCTATTGCTTTCAGTCTGAAGTTTGGGTTTTGGTATTAATTCAAGGCTCTTACTTAATTTATTATTGAACTGTCTCATGTTAAAGATAATTTTGAATTTTACATTTTACTTTACAGAGCGATGATGCAGAGTCTGTAGAAGATCGTGTTAGACAAGTTGTTGATGAAGATATAGCAGTAAGTACCTTATACAGGCAAACCTGTATATAAAAACCATCTAAGGGAATCAGTTAAAGTGGTCTTTATAGCAGGTGGCTCTTATATAGAGAAGAAAATACTATTAATAAGACAAGACAAGTGGGTAACATTTCACTTGCTTTAAAAGCAGGTGGCTCTTATAAGGACTTTAAGACAAGTTTGACTGTATATGGATATAAAAATAAAATGTTTCTGAAAAATATCTGATAGACCAAAACCGTACAACTAATTGTTTAATCAAAAATTGTCTCCAGCTCTGGTTTTATTGGCGATGTTCATCTAGTCTACCACTTGAGTTTGGTCACTGTGGTTACTGAAAACAAAAATAATGTTTACTTTTACCATAGAAACTTTGTTTAAGAGATAAAAGAAAACAATTTATCAATTTATAATATGTTCATTAATTTATATATTTTAAGACATTTTTAGAAAAGTAAAATATCTCTGTTCAACCAGCTGTGTAATTTTATTGTTCATGTGTCTTCCATGAACAACAGGGGCTTTGATGGCTGAGTTGTCTAAAGCCCAATCTTGAGGATGACAGCACCTCTCATCACCTAAGTTCAAATCCCACTCAGGACAGATCCTAGTGTGAGAAAGAACCTTTGCTTGCTGAAGTTTGGTGTTTTTGTCTTGGTATTCTGGTTTCTGCCACCATTCAAAAACTAAGTGCCTTAGTATAAGTGGAAGAATTGTTGACTGGGGAGTTAAACAATATTACTACACTCCATGAACATCAGTATCCAATGACGTTTCCTTCTAAATAGGAATGGGAATGAGTTTTGTTTTTTCTGGATTCAACTCTGTCCTCTAAAAATGTTACTAAATAAAAGCCGGCAAACTTTTTCTCTGTACTATGTAATTGATAAAGTGTGCCAGGACCAAGTTTTGATCCAATTTTTGATAGTTTTCATGGAACATTTACTGGTAATCATAACAAGAACTGACCACTGCTGAAGCTCAGTTGGTAGAGTGCTCCCTCCGTTAGTGGGAGGTCGTGGGTTCAAACCCCGACCAGGTCTGACCCAAGACTTGAAAGTGGGTAGTGACTGTTCTTTCCCCAGCACTCAACATTACGAAATGAAAGTCATGGTTCTTTCGGATGAGAACTTAAAATAAAAAAGGTCCCATATCACATCCGCTTGGCACGATAAAGAACCATGCTGTATAATGCCATTAGCACAACACACTGGCAAAATTCCTGCACCTTTGCCTATAGCTGGCGACGTCTTGATATAAGTGAAATATTCTTGACTAAGACGTTAAACACCATTACTCAACTCAATTCATAATGGGAACTAAGTTGTTCTAGTGAAATATATATAAATTTTACCATTGTATTAATTATATTCTTTTGGTATATTTTCAGATGCAGGAATCACAAAGAAAAGAATTATGGGATAGCTATGGAAAAGCTGGAGCAAAACGAGCCGTAGAAACACGATTTTTGAGTTTCTTGAGTTACAATTACTACCATTTACCCATGTATGCTAAACCAGGAATGGTTTGAGCACCAAGCCTATCTTCAACTAATGTAAAAACTACAAAAGTCAAGAAGTGAATTTTTTTTTATGAAATATCAAAGGGAAATGTGAAAAATATGTAAAGAGACTTACCTTCAACTAATGTTAAACTACAAGAAGTGAAAAATGTTTATGAAATAAAATAAAATACAAAAAATATAAACATGACACAAGTGTGTGAAAAATTAGTGTTGATGTCTACTTATAAGTAACTTTATTCTTATTGACAAGTTCGTATTTTACAATACTATACTTAAATATCTGAAGGAGAAACAGAGAACAAATCACCCAAGGTTTGCCGTCTCTGAAATATTTGTAATTTTTTTAATTTTCACAATTATCATTTTGTCATATTTACTTTTTTGTATATATATTTTCTCACTATTGAAATTGTACATAATTTATTGAAATCTGTCAAATGTTCATGTGAATGTGATGACAGTTTTTTGTGACCATATTGTCCATATTGTTTGTATACATAATTAAGATTTACATCAGAAATATTTATTGAAAATTTTGCTGGATTTTCCAATTTTTTGTAATGTAACAGCAGAACTGTGATAAAAATAAAGTGTACATATATCTATAGATATTTAACTTAAAAAGTATTAAAATCTGTCATTAAATATTTTTGTACTATTTAATTAGTCTTCTGGGCCCCAATTGTTCAAAGCTTTGTTAGCATCACCAGTTGGTTAGACAAAATTTTGACTCCGTGATTAAGGCAATATTTCTGAGATTTCTATTCAGAAGTTAAATTTAGTTAATGCACATAATGTTCATATCAAATAGTAGCATATAAAGTCTAAACTTTTTTTACATTACATATTTTTTTTAATTTAATATCGTTTTGAAATTTCACTTACCATGTACTTAAGCTAACCGAGCTTAGAAAAACCTGGTCCTTGTCATAAAAATATTTAATTTGGCATTATGTGCATATTTTGAAAGGTTGATTGATTGATTGATTAAATGCAGTTTTACATCCAGTCAAGAATATGTCACTTATATCGAGACATCATAAGCAGTAGGTGAAGTGGCAAAAATTTATTTTTACCTTTGCAGTGTGCTCAGGGCAATATGCAGGGAGGGTTCTTTAACCTGCTGTGAAACATTACATTGCATTGGTTTTAAAGGTCTCTTCCTAAGAACCCTTCATATATGAATAGGAAAAAGAAATTAAGCAGCTGAATATTACATACTTAGCAATAAGCACAAAGTAACCAAAATACAGGCCACAACAATTTTAACAAAATGACACACACACACACAAGAGGAACAATGGGTCTGTATTACTCACCTAAGCTTACATGAACACCAACCAAACAGGGTGCACAGGGGCCTTAACACTTACCAGATTTGTCCCATCTCATGCAGAATTTCAATAATTACAGCATCAAACTTTTCTCCAGTTTGGACCCCGACTACCTATTAATTTGTAAGTGGCCTCACCGAAAGAGTGGTCTAAATATTACAGATAAAAATGCCTTTCACCATCTAGGTTCAAATTCCACTCAGGCAGATCTCAATGTGAGACAGTTTGTTAATTCATTTGCAGAAGATTGGTGGTTTCCACAAGGCACACCAGTTTCTCCACCATGTCAGAACTGAAATACCTTGATATAAGTGAAATAATCACCTCGACATAAAACTACATTACTCCACGCCACTCTTAATGTACATTAGTAATGTATATACATGTACATGTACTAGTATCTGAAAAAATATTTAGGTATAGGTTGACACAGATAAAGTGACACTTAAAGAAGAAGGGTAAGTCTTAAGAACCTATACAGGGTAATGATAGCAAAATAATGGTAAATTTCAAGTTGAGTAATGTTGTTTAACCTCCCAGTCAAGAATATTTCACTTATATCGAGACGTTTCCAGCTATAGGCAAAGGTGCAGAAATTTTGCCTATGCTTCGTGTTGATGGCATTATACAGCAGGGTTCTTTAACATACCAAGCCCACCATGACACGGGACCATGTTTATTTTAAGTTCCCATCTGAAAGAACCATGACTTTCATTCCGTAATGCCATGTGCTTTGCGAAAGAACAGTCACTACCCACTTTCAAGTCTTGGGTCAGACCCGGGCAGGAATCGAACCCACAACCTCTCGCTTACCGAGCGAGCACTCTACCAACTGAGCTATCGCAGTGGTGGTAAAGCATGATATGGCATGATTATTTCATAAGGTAACATGCTACTATTTTCTCTTTACATTCTAAATAGCCAGTATGCCACTTTTATTTTCCTTGACAAAAATTTAATTTCAAATCAATACAGTACAAAGAAATCATTTTAACACTTTAATTTACTCTTTAATACTTCATTTATATACAAATATTGCACAAAGTGTATTTAAGATATATACTGGTTTACTATTAATAGGCAGTACAAAGTGTCATTATGTCACTTCATTAATGTCCTAACTACAAGTACATTGTACAATAAATATTGCATAAAATAACTTTGACAAGAAAAAGTCAGAATTCTGTACAATATTAGTACAACTATAACTGGCTACAGTTTCACAATCATTCCTTACTTAAGATGTTCCTTAACTTAAATCTGGCAGCTTTTGACAGTGTTTTATGTTACTACAATATCAAGTTTTAACAAAATTAAAACATAGATGCAATAAGTTTAGAATGAAAAATCAAACTGATGCCTTAGATCCATGAACATCTTAAAAACTAACAAAATTTTTTACCTTTCAAATTTGCCAGATTTACGCTAAGGAAAATCTTTGTTAAGAAATGATTGTAAAACTAGGACCAGATTTATTCACCTACAGAAAACTTTATGTGACAAGTGAATAAATATATTTTAGGCTCTTTTAAATACATATGTATATATATTTTGAAAAAAGAAACAGCAAAAAGTACTGATATTAATTTTAAGTACCATACTTATATATTGTAGTATGAAGAAAGCTAAATCATGAATGGATATGCCACCAACATCTTAATCAGTTCTCACGGAGTGTCAAATAATAAATCTGACAGGCTCCAATTTAAATTCATCCTTTGAACTACATGTACTTTGTGCTTAAAATGTTGAAATCTCGCTAATAAAATGGCCAACAGTATCTTATTACATATTTTACCAGTTTTAATTTTACAGCACTAGAGACCATTTCTGAATACAAATCTGAACAAATTTGTTTGATTAATTAAATGGGGTTTTACATCCCAGTCAAGAATATTTAACTTATATTGAGATGTCACCAGTTATATGAAACATCAGCATACCTTTGCAGTGTGCACAAGGCAATGTACAGGGAGGTTTCTTTATAGCACAATGTCTACCGTGACATTGGGCATCTTCCAGAGAATTTACATGAGCAGAGAGACTAAAACAAAAGTTTAAACATGTATCTGCATATTTAGTCCTTCAAAACATTTTCACTTAAACACTGGACAATGATGTCCACATCAAAATTATGGTATTTCAATTTTAATACTTAGGTTTTTACATTCAGGCAAGCTAAATTTTTCCCCCAAACCACCATATTTCATTTAAGATTCTTTTACAAAGAATTATGTCTAAGATTAACAAAAATAACTACCGGTAATAACAAACTTCTGGAATGTTATAGAAAATGACACACTCAAACGGTGTAATAAAAGCAACAGCATTATTGGTGTACCGACATCTTTTGATGCAAAAAGTTAAAAAATAGAAAAACAAGATGTCTAAAAATATTTTGGATATTCAAATTTTGGGTATCTTAATTTGTGAATATATACTTTTATAATGAAATATAAAATTGTTATACTATACAAAAAACTTAAAATTTAAAAGGGACAAACTCAGAAAAATTTGCACAGATTTAGAGTTACCTTCTCCTGGTTACACACAATAAATGTCATCATATTCTGGTAATCATGAATACTACCGTAAGTTTAGTAAATACAGTGTGGGAGGAAAAAGACAGACAAACTATTATGGCCGGACCGGACAGCACCGCCTCACCATAATATATCCAATTTCTAGAAATGGTGTATAAAAAGTAAAATAGGTAATGATAAAACTTGCATAATATAATGTCCACCTATGACTTTCGGTTTTCTGTCATTAACGGTACAGTGTAAACATATACAGTCCAACCTGCCTTAAAGGCTACCTCTATATAAGGACCACCTGCTTATAAAGGCCAGTAGAATTGTATCCCAATTGTTCTTTATTCATATTATTTGAATCTGTATATATAAGTCACTTGCTATAAAGGCCACTTTTACTGGTTCCCTTGGGTGGCTTTTAGAGACAGGTTTGACTGTATAACTAACATGTGTAATGTATAGCACGTACACATGTTATGATGAACACTTATATTTTCTTGACAAATCTACTTTTCATGACTAGTAGTTTTCTGTTACCATCAATATATTACATCTACACCTGTATGTATTTTCCTATAATTCAATTCACAATTCACATCAGCAACATTTAAACAACATAAGTTTAGCAACATTTAAACAACATAAGTTAAGTGTTAAACAATGAACAAAAATTCAATACTAACACCGAAAAACTGAGAAATTCCTTCAAAAGGTAACATATTTCTACAAATTTGTGAAAAAATACTTTTAAAAGGACCATATTTTCACAAATTTTGGAAATTTGGTTACTAATAATTTTTATCAATTTTTTGAAACTTTGTTAAAAGCTTATATGAAAAAAAGTCAAGTAGATAAAGAGTTCCTGTAATAAAAAAATTATTCAATTTATTATTTATTTTCCAAAAACAACTCTTGCCAAACTTTTAACACTGGATGCAAACATCTCGCTCATGCCATGGTATAAAATAATATATAAAGCTACCAAAAACACAACAAAACTCAAAACACAAAAAAATACATTGTGCATCAACAAAGAATCCCCCTATACACTGTGAATGAGTTATACAATGCCATCCCTAAATAACTATACAAATTTATATTTGCTAAAGGTTTAGGATATAATCATCATGTCAAAATTAATTCATAGAATTGAAGTATTGACTTTTTGTGGTATTTGAAAGTGATATCTTAATTTAATGGCCTGAATGTATGCAACTGACATATCGCCGGCCATGCCTTTTATGTTCCGACACCGGTCGCCATCACGGTACCAAAGCAGCGTCATGGCAATTAATGACGTACTAGTGTCAGTGATGTGATTAAATGGCACAGTTCAGACTGAGTTTTTCATTCTTTTTGCGAGTAATTCAGGCATTCTGGGCCTTTGTCAGAACATTGTGGGCATGGCTGGTGATCTGTCAATTATTGCAATAAAGGGTTTTGTTTTTTTTGAAAAACAAAGTTTCTTTGATTTTTTTTAATGTTGGGGGGAAAATATTAAAAAAAATGAGAAAAATATATTTTTAAAGATAAATATCCTATGTTGGCCAAAAAACACTGAGCTTTAACAGAATGGTGTTTTCAACAATTTAATTTTGTGATATTTTTGATTTTCAGTCTGTAATGATATGACCAGTTTTAAACATGTATAATAATTTACAGATGGCAGTGTATGTTGTCCATCCACACAAGTAGAAAAAATATTCAATACAAGAAAATTAAATCTTAAGAGACTTATTTATATATATATATCCAGGTTTCTGTCTCTTTATAAACTTAAAAATAAAACAATAAAATTCTTCACCACAAATTTGATAACAAATATCTTTTTATCATTATGTACATGTATCAGAATAACCAATTAAATAAATAAAGTGAATCTTTCACCTGCAAATTTTCAAAGCTTCATTGCATTGTATCATCTCATGATTTGTCTTTTTTTCAGATATTGTAAATGTATTCATTTTAGTATGTATGGATTTTAGCCCAAATTATAATTTGGGGAAATTCATATGGACTTGAGTTAAGATAAAATCTCATGAATTACCTTGGGCACTATGATCATATTTCGTTTAGTGGATTTAAATTAGCACTACTGTCTCCAAAACCCATCATTTTAGTACTCAGCTAAAATTCATATGTTTACAGTACATGTACATTAAAACCTCGTTATACTGCCCCTCCATAACTTTGCCACCTCACTTATTGCCACACTATTTTGGAAATAGTCCATTTTGTTTATGTTTTTCTTTATCAGGCTCCCCCAATTTATCGCCAAACCCCTTATAGTGCCAAAATTTGACTGAACAAATGGTGGCAATGAGTCGAGGTTTTACTGTATTGCAAATTTTGTACTGACACAAGGCACTTAAAGAATTATAAACTTATAACTTATCCAAAAGATTATACATTTATAATAAAGAAGGTTTTGAACAAGTTATAAAAACAAACAAATACCAGTAAGCCATAAGCTTAATGACTTATCAAAAAAAGTTCACTTTTAAGCTTAATGACTTATGGAAAAAAGCTCACTTTTCCAAAATAACGTCTTTTAGACAAAGATGCTCAGAAACACCAATCCATTTGTGATTCTGAGACATTCTATGCATTTGTGAATATCAAAATTTACCAGTAATTTTTTTAAAAAAAGCAAAAAAAATAAATTGAAGAAGTAAAAACTAGAAACCCAAAAGACAAAAAACTTAAATTCAAATTTCACATAAAATGCAAATTCAATAATTAAAAAAAATAATTCTTCAACAGTAAATGCATGGATCTATGGTAACTTATTTACACAACTGAGGTCATATAAATGTAATATTCCATAACTGAACTATTCAAATTATGTATCATAAATGACATGGTTTGCTACACATTATGCAAATACCAGTTGAACAAATTCTGAAAAAAACCCACAGAAAGTAGTTCCAATATTCGCTCAACTCTAAACCCAGGAGATAGTCTAATTAAAGAGAGTTGGATCATGTGAATGTAAATTTAAAGGGATGAAAAGAGATTCAATATATCACAACTAAGATTCAATCTATACATTGTACATGTATGACTAGTCATTTCATAATCTCACAAAACATCATTGTGACCAATGACAATAGGCCTTACTGAATAAATACCTGAACAATGACAACAGTCCTTAATAAATAAAGAAATGACCAATGACAATAGGCCTTACTGAATAAAGACTTGCTGAGTGTTCTTTTGTTAAAACATGTGAACTGGTAATGCATATAAATGACCAAATAAATTATAAAACTATCTCAGTATATTCTATATGAATATAGATCAAAATCTCTTCACTATAAATAGTAATAACCAGTGATGAAAAAATAAATGGAGGAAAGCTATGAAATGCTACTGTTTACTAATTGTGATACTCCTACATAGAACACTTTATAATATAAGAAAATGGAATTTGATTTACTTGAATATAAAGACAGAATTTTTACTACTAAAGAATGTGTGCAAATAATGCCTTGCTGTGCCCACTTGATAGTGATGTACAACATGAATTAATTTTTAAAGTAAAATATAACGTATTTATCGCCAATGAAGTTTCAAGAAAAGTAACACCAATGACTTATCTCCACTTGTTTAACTCGTTGAGACAAAAATGACTAGACATTATACATTCTAATGAGACAGTTTCCAAGATGGTAACAAACGCCAGTTAAATACCATTTAAACCCTGGACAAACAAAAAATTACAGCACTAATAAGTCATGGTAACAAAAATACCAAAATAAGATTAAATGAAGATAGGGACACTAGTGACTCAAACAATGAAATGCAGCATTCTTTGAATGTAAAAATAACTGAATATCAGAACTGAGATTATAAAAAGCAACAATAAAGTTTTTTTCTCAAAATTCTGCATGCTGGAAAAAGAAATAAAAAACAACATACACATGATACATGTACATGTCTGAAAACTGCATTATTTATTTTCATTCATTTATAATGATGATACACCACTGTTATTCTCCTAACATTCATAGCTTCAATGAAATTAATTGATAATGACGATACACCACTGTTATTCTCCTAACATTCATAGCTTCAATGAAATTCATTTATAATGATGATACACCACTGTTATTCTCCTAACATTCATAGCTTCAATGAAATTAATTGATAATGACGATACACCACTGTTATTCTCCTAACATTCATAGCTTCAATGAAATTCATTGATAATGATGATACACCACTGTTATTCTCCTAACATTCATAGCTTCAATGAAATTCATTGATAATGATGATACACCACTGTTATTCTCCTAACATTCATAGCTTCAATGAAATTCATTGATAATGATGATACATCACTGTTATTCTCCTAACATTCATAGCTTCAATGAAATTCATTGATAATGATGATACACCACTGTTATTCTCCTAACATTCATAGCTTCAATGAAATTCATTGATAATGACGATACACCACTGTTAATCTCCTAACATTCATAGCTTCAATGAAATTCATTGATAATGACGATACACCACTGTTATTCTCCTAACATTCATAGCTTCAATGAATAATGACGATACACCACTGTTATTCTCCTAACATTCATAGCTTCAATGAAATTCATTGATAATGATGATACACCACTGTTATTCTCCTAACATTCATAGCTTCAATGAAATTCATTGATAATGATGATACACCACTGTTATTCTCCTAACATTCATAGCTTCAATGAAATTCATTGATAATGATGATACACCACTGTTATTCTCCTAACATTCATAGCTTCAATGAAATTCATTTAAAATGATGATACATTGTTATTGTCCTACACGAAATCATGTAAAACATGTACATGAACATACAACTTCATATTAAAAATGAACTGGCCCTAGGTTCACAATCATTCCGGATCTGAGATTTTCCTTGACTTAAATTCAGCAAACTTTGCCAATCTCTTTTGGAAATTGGAACTAAAAATGGACACTATTTGACAAAACTTAACAGATCTTACAAGCTTCAACATGATGCATTTAATTCATTCCTGAATACGTTAAAAATGAACAAATTATGAAGATTTCAAATTTGCCAGATTTATGTTAAGAAAAATCTTATTTGAAACTGGGGCCTGGACGGACAGAATAACTGGAATAAGTGTAATGTAGTCACCTAATCATTGAGCATGGAATGAATATTCTTTCTCCTAGCTTATAAAATCTTTGATCTCCTCAACCTGATTATAGATGATGTAAATTGCAGCAAAATAAATTCATTTTATACTCATAAGGTTTTTGTATTTTACTTTTTTTATCTCAAGTCTCAAATAAAAAGATTACTCCACTCGATCAGCAATCACACACACACACACACACACTCACACACACACACACACACACACACACACACACACACTATTGACCATTGTACAGATATTTCACACTAAACTTACAAGAAAATAAGTACTTGTAAAATAATGAAGCCACAGTAGAAATAGAAAAATTAACTAGAATTATCAAAGAGGGAATAACACCCCTTCTCACCGACAGTACAACTTTTTAAAAGTAAGGAAGTGAAAGTAATGAAAACAAAAACCATTCAATCTACTCAACCCCATAAACAACTAAAACTTAAGAATTTTCACAAATATACACAATATTCAACAAAATAAGGTTTGACCCCCTCCTTTTAACCAACCAACCAACCAACCTTAACACCTAACTTGAAAGCAGATTAAAAAATCAACACAATATCTACAGTTCACAATGTGGCTTAATTCTGTCTAACCTAAAGTCTGTGATATAATGACCTATTGATGAATGAATATATGCAATGTATCTCAGTAAAACAATCTTTAAACATCCGAGAGAAACAAATGATAAAAAGTGCACTTAATAACATGTGATTATGCTTTTAACAACATTTAAATTAATAATTTACAAAAAGAAAACATTTTAACTGACATATATATATATAAGTAAAATAACCCTTTCACTCCTGCAAACAATACACCTTATTATAACTAACTCTATAACCATCTCAGTGGAACCTGTGTATACCAACCACCTTTTGGACAGAAATTCTTATTCAGATTTGACAGGTATTTAATTTACACATGTTATCTAACAAACAATATTAATGTTATGTCTTAATGAAGTACCGGGGTAGTTCAGTTAAGATAGGTTTTTATTTACTCAATCAGATATCATAGGTTTTTGCAGTTTAATTCAGACAGGTTTGGGATTTACTCAAGGTTCAGTTTTCACAGGTTCTGCAGTTCAATTCAGACAGGTTTGGGATTAACTCAAGGCTCAGTTTTCACGGTTCTGCAGTTCAATTCAGACAGGTTTGGGATTTACTCAAGGCTCAGTTTTCACAGGTTCTGCAGTTCAATTTAGACAGGTTTTGCATTTACTCAAGGTTCAGTTTTCACAGGTTCTGCAGTTCAATTCAGACAGGTTTGGGATTTACTCAACGTTCAGTTTTCACGGTTCTGCAGTTCAATTCAGACAGGTTTGGGATTTACTCAAGGCTCAGTTTTCACAGGTTCTGCAGTTCAATTCAGACAGGTTTGGGATTAACTCAAGGCTCAGTTTTCACAGGTTCTGCAGTTCAATTCAGACAGGTTTGGAATTTACTCTACGTTCAGTTTTCACGGTTCTGCAGTTCAATTCAGACAGGTTTGGGATTTACTCAATGTTCAGTTTTCACAGGTTCTGCAGTTCAAATTAAGACAGGTTTGGGATTTACTCAAGGCTCAGTTTTCACAGGTTCTGCAGTTCAATTCAGACAGGTTTGGGATTTACTCAACATTCAGTTTTCACAGGTTCTGCAGTTCAATTCAGACAGGTTTGGGATTTACTCAACATTCAGTTTTCACAGGTTCTGCAGTTCAATTCAGACAGGTTTGGGATTTACTCAACATTCAGTTTTCACAGGTTCTGCAGTTCAATTCAGACAGGTTTGGGATTTACTCAACGTTCAGTTTTCACAGGTTCTGCAGTTCAATTCAGACAGGTTTGGGATTAACTCAAGGCTCAGTTTTCACGGTTCTGCAGTTCAATTCAGACAGGTTTGGGATTTACTCAAGGCTCAGTTTTCACAGGTTTTGCAGTTCAAATTAAGACAGGTTTGGGATTTACTCAAGGCTCAGTTTTCACAGGTTCTGCAGTTCAATTCAGACAGGTTTGGGATTTACTCAACATTCAGTTTTCACAGGTTCTGCAGTTCAATTCAGACAGGTTTGGGATTTACTCAACATTCAGTTTTCACAGGTTCTGCAGTTCAATTCAGACAGGTTTGGGATTTACTCAACGTTCAGTTTTCACAGGTTCTGCAGTTCAATTCAGACAGGTTTGGGATTAACTCAAGGCTCAGTTTTCACGGTTCTGCAGTTCAATTCAGACAGGTTTGGGATTTACTCAAGGCTCAGTTTTCACAGGTTTTGCAGTTCAAATTAAGACAGGTTTGGGATTTACTCAACGTTCAGTTTTCACAGGTTCTGCAGTTCAATTCAGACAAGTTTTGCATTTACTAAAGCTTGTTCCACAGATTCTGCAGTTCAAATAAGACAGGCTCTGGATTAACTCAAAGTTTAATTTCCACATGTTCCACTGTATTACCATACAACTTCAGTTTGACTAGACAAGTGATAATTTTATAACAAGGCATTACAGTATTATAATGACTAATCATCCACTTGGCAATTATCTATTACAGACATATCCACAAAGAGAAACATTCCCCTACAGTGATATTTAGTGAGGTATGAAGGAGAAATGGTCCCTAAGGGAGGGTCTGTAAAAGACTACCTGCAAGTAATTCTTCACATTCAATGATGACTATAACATAATACCTTGTTATATACAGCCAAATTTTGTTCATGTGAAATTCACTTTAATTTCAAGTGAACAAAATTTGGCTTTGTAATGCTCCTCAATAACTTTTTCCACCTTACGCGTCACCACACCTCCATATTCCAAATTATATTTCTTTTATATATATATTTTTATAAATCCTTCCTTGATTTATCACAAATATCTTTTATAATGCCAGAATATGATTGAACAAATGTTGGCAATGTATCAAAATTATAGTGAAGTTTTACATTAATTTTTCAATACATTTGAATGTGATGTGCATAAGTCGTCCACAATCTGATGGCAAAGTATAAAGCCAGTCTATTTTATTACTGGATTTATTGCAATGAATAATGTGTGAGCCTGCATGATTATACACATACGGTGATAAGCTACTCACACCTATATGCATGTTTTAAATCTGTCTGTGTTTATTAACACTCTGCCATCAGATTGTGGAAGACATATACCAGTAAAACAAATATATCCTGTACTACATATGTGTTTTGGAGGATTGTAACACTATAGACCATCTGTACTATTTTGCAGCATTTGTAAACTTGAAATAGTTTAAAGAATATACGGTCAGTATGAAATCACCAGAGGCAGAATCATGAGACATTTAATATATAATAACATATGATGCAGCATCACTGTAAATGATTTACTGTTTAATGCTTATATTTTGCTGTATTTTTATTTTTGCTATAATCGCGATCCAGTGTATTCCTGCGAAAAATAAAACATCCATGAAAATACAGCGTTTGGAAGCTTTCAGTAAACGTTCCAGGTTCTCAACCACTTCTTTCTTTTTAATCAGATAAGACCGCAAAAATTTGACATCACGAGAACACTGGGCATCATTAAACCTCGAAAAATTGAAACAGCGAAAATAAAGCAATATACAGTACATCAAATTACCAAATCAGAAAAAGGTAGATTAGTTTGCCAAAATCACTAGTGGCAAATCATGAGACCTAACTCACATGTATATACTGGTAGTAGTGCATGTGGCAGTATATACAGTAAATGATGCATAACCAAATGCCAAAAAGTAGACTACCTAACTACATGTAATTACTTTGCCAAAACACTGTAAACTGTCAATAGTTTGCAAGATGAAAGGGTTATTTTCAACAAAAACATATAAATTATAAGTCATATATTTCATTTCCATATAAAAATGGAGATGTAAGAGGGTATAACATTGCTATCCATAATACAGTTCCTAGAACAAAACTGGCTATAAGTTTATGTTGCTGTTGTTTAGGATAGCCCCATATCTCACCAAATGCTGGAAATCCCATGTGATTACAAAATGCATGAGCAATTACAGGTGCCATTAAATGACCTAAAAATAACAGAAATACACAACCTCATTATAGTCAAATCTCAAATAATAATTAATCATGCATGACTATTGATATACAATGTACTAGAGATGTTATTGTGGACAAAAAAGGTATCACGATATCAACAAAAATTTAAGATAATATCAATATATTTCCAGATGAATATGCTCAAAAGATGTTCTGGGTTTTCATTGGACTACAATAAATTCAAACATAATAAACAAATAAGATATAAAATTGCAAATTTTATCAAAATTATTGAAGATTCAAGGCACAACTATCTTTAATCTGCTTGAATGTGATCTATACACAAGTGATGAAATGATTTCAAAGAATTTTTTTGTAAGTAATAGGGTTCCGATGAAAAAGTGACGAGCAACAACAATATGACCACCTCTGATTGAGCAATAGATCTAATTGTACCTACAAACATGCAAGTTGGATGTCTGGAGGAATTTTCGACATCCTGTATATTAAATTATACATGGATACAAAAATGTTATATGTAATTATAATACTGCATAGGTCATTACGTGTATTTGATATCGCAATAGTGAATAATTGTCACTGACATTTTATGTGGTCTAAAAATACATTTTGTAACATTTAACTGAAAGTGCTTTATTTACACATATTACCAATGTATCGCAATATACCAGTTTATTATATAGCAATATATGCTTTGAATAGAAATTAAACGTTAAATCCAGAAGTGTTAGCGTGCAATATATATCAATATTTGCACGCTAACTTTGTTCCAGTCCGAGATTTCCCGAATCAATTTTTTCATATTGCACACTTTGTCACATGACGCTGTCGTTTATGACGTCATACAATTGTTGTCGTCGTCATCGCTGTTTTGTTTGTCATATTGCACTAGTTCTTATATCCATTTACAAGAACTAGCGTAATATTTATTTATTGTACAACAAAATGGTATTTTACATGAAATACTCGACAAAAGTAAACGAAATTTATTTTGCTATATACATGTAATAAAAGGGTTATTGAACTGATATTATGAAATATTGTCCCTCGTTGACTCGACATTTGCACTTGCAAGCTGGGCAAATGTCGAGTCATCTCGGGACAATATTTCACAATATCAGTTCAATAACCCTATAATATCATATCATTAATAAAGTATCACAATGTACCAGGTTTATCAAATCTGGCATGTCTGTATTGTCCCAGCCATACCAGCAATTGCAAGAAAATTTGCTTCTTTTGACATATAATTATAAATTTCTTCTTTGGAGTTTTTAATAATAACATACCAATAAGTTTTACAGCCTGGTGCTAAAAAAAGAATCACAACAAATGAAAGTCATAGAGATCTTACCTGTTCTTAAAAACAGAAAAGCTGAATATGCACCAAAAACTGTTGTGTAAAACATCTGAAATACTGAAAACAAGAAAAATTTAAATAAATGTAGTTGCTCTCTAAAGAAATAATAAATGGAATGGCACCACCGGCACTTGATCAAATAGAAAAATAGAAATATGTGATACCTGTAAATCATCATTCCAGGATAAGAGAATGACTAGTCTAATGTCAAAATCGGTTAATGGATAAATCTTGATAGATTCATTCATTATATAAGGTTTTATGTTCCAGTCAAGAATATTTAACTTATATCAAGAAGTCACCAGCTATAGATAGAGTGGTAGAAAGTTTTACCTTTGCAGTGCACTCATGGCAATGTGTCAGAGGGTTAATTTACATGTCACTGTCGTGACACCAGGCATCAGTTTTTTTGTTCTCTTCTGAAGGACCCTGTGGTTTTCTTTTCTAAATACCAAGTGCTTGGAGAATGAACAGTCTTCTACCTATTTTCAAGTCTTGGTCAGACCTATCCAGGGTTCAAACCCATGATCTACCACATCAAAGTGAGCACTCTATCAACTGAGCTACAGTAGTGGTATGGTAAAATCTTGATATTTTACAAGATGGGCTTTTTTACGATTCTGTTCTACATTTGAACTAAGTAACAATATAAAACTTACATGATTGTTTAAATGCAGCTTTGACTTCCTGGTGACCCTGTGTTACCATTTCTATCATATGATGTATATGAGCTACAAAATCAATACAAGATTGTCATGTGAAATGATTCTTTTAAGTGTGTATGGATATTTATTTCTCTAAACAACTTATAACTGAAATGGGATATCATTTCAAAAGTGTATCCCAAACAAACTCAAAGTGGGAAACCTCCAACCATGTGCATGATCAAAATTTGAATAGCATTGAAACATCTACTCAACTATTTTCAAATTGTTCCTGTGAAGATAAATAAAGATCTTTATAATAGTTTTAGAGAATGTGGCAAAATAGTGTTGGAAAAAAAATGAAGTAAACAATATATGTCTCCCTTCCACTTAGTTTGGGGTGCATAATTATAATGCAATAGTAAACTATCAAGACGTCTCCACCATATTACCCCTTTTACAAAACTTCGTGGCAAATTCTTTTGAATACCAGGAGGTATCAGCAACTCACACATTACAAATTTGATTGAAATCAGTCCAGTCATTTCATCAGAGATATAATTAAGGTAAAAAACACAAATGGGTGCATAGCATATGAGATTTTATAATTTTGTGGGTAATTATTAATTTGTTTTGTATCTACAGGTAGATTGCTTGTATTCTTATACACTGCTTCTTTATACTAATACTATATAAATCACCAGTTTATGGAGTACTTTATTTTCTTGATTTGCCAGTGAATCACAAAGACAAGGTGAATGAAATTAAAGCTCATTTCAGACTTCTATTTACCAAATCCATGTATGCTATCAAAGGGTACATACCTACTCCAAAGAAGAGAGGACATACAAATACTGCCCAACCAGTTCCAAAAGCCGGTACTAATATTGGTAACATACATGCTCTAAATACAAACTCCTCTGAAAAAGGTGCCTAAAGATAAATTATGAATAAAAATCAATGATTCCCACAATATGACATAAGGAAAACAACAAAAAGCGGCGGCTGTCCAGTCCACCAAATACCGTAGGCAATTATGCCATGTTGTCATTTAATGAAATTTCTATTCACACTAATTTTTTGTACCTAGATAAAAAGTCACAAATAAACAATGGTAACATGATGTGACTTACCGACACTACAGACACACATGACATAATATATTAAGATTTAAACTTAACATAATATATGAATTAAATTTATCACTGCAGGTAAAATCTATTTGGATTTTTCAAAAGGGCATTTCATAACAAAAAAAGAGGTTGTAAACACATTTTTGGTGTTCAAAGAAATTATTATTATTTTTATTTTGTTGTTTTTTGGGGGTTTTTTGACAGAAATGAATTTATTTTTTTATCTTATTTTATTTATTTTTTTTTATAATGATAAATAATTTTAAACACTTACAACTATATGATTTCTGATCCATATTAAACTTTTTAAACTGTTTGACCAGTAACGCCCATCTACAATAAATCATAGAAATACATAAGTTATATATATTATATTAGCACAGACATATTTTAGCTATTTTCCTCAATATAAGTGATTTGCGCATCTTTATTTTGGCGCACAAACTATTTGTTTATACTAAGCATCCCTTATAGGTAATTTTAGCAGTTATTTTTAGCGGGAAGACTTGACTGTCAAAAGTGCTAAAATAAAACTGCTGCTTAAATGTCACAGGTTACAGTACATGTAAATGCAGTGAAAGTCACAGTTATTTTAATGTCTTATTGTTTTTATTTATCTGCCAGTTAACCGTTTTTTGTTGACAGTACATGTAAATGCAGTGAAAGTCACAGTTATTCTAATGTCTTATTGTTTTTATTTATCTGCCAGTTAACCGTTTTTTGTTGACAGTACATGTAAATGCAGTGAAAGTCACAGTTATTTTAATGTCTTATTGTTTTTATTTATCTGCCAGTTAACCGTTTTTTGTTGACAGTACATGTAAATGCAGTGAAAGTCACAGTTATTTTAATGTCTTATTGTTTTTATTTATCTGCCAGTTAACCGTTGTTTGTTGACAGTACATGTAAATGCAGTGAAAGTCACAGTTATTTTAATGTCTTATTGTTTTTATTTATCTGCCAGTTAACCGTTGTTTGTTGACAGTACATATAAATGCAGTGAAAGTCACAGTTATTTTAATGTCTTATTGTTTTTATTTATCTGCCAGTTATCCGTTTTTTGTTGACAGTACATGTAAATGCAGTGAAAGTCACAGTTATTTTAATGTCTTATTGTTTTTATTTATCTGCCAGTTATCCGTTTTTTGTTGACAGTACATGTAAATGCAGTGAAAGTCACAGTTATTTTAATGTCTTATTGTTTTTATTTATCTGCCAGTTAACCGTTTTTTGTTGACAGTACATATAAATGCAGTGAAAGTCACAGTTATTTTAATGTCTTATTGTTTTTATTTATCTGCCAGTTAACCGTTGTTTGTTGACAGTACATGTAAATGCAGTCAGTGAAAGTCACAGTTATTTTAATGTCTTATTGTTTTTATTTATCTGCCAGTTAACCGTTTTTTGTTGACAGTACATGTAAATGCAGTGAAAGTCACAGTTATTCTAATGTCTTATTGTTTTTATTTATCTGCCAGTTAACCGTTTTTTGTTGACAGTACATGTAAATGCAGTGAAAGTCACAGTTATTTTAATGTCTTATTGTTTTTATTTATCTGCCAGTTAACCGTTTTTTGTTGACAGTACATGTAAATGCAGTGAAAGTCACAGTTATTTTAATGTCTTATTGTTTTTATTTATCTGCCAGTTAACCGTTTTTTTGTTGACAGTACATGTAAATGCAGTGAAAGTCACAGTTATTTTAATGTCTTATTGTTTTTATTTATCTGCCAGTCAACCGTTTTTTGTTGACAGTACATGTAAATGCAGTGAAAGTCACAGTTATTTTAATGTTTTATTGTTTTTATTTATCTGCCAGTTAACCGTTTTTTGTTGACAGTACATGTAAATGCCGTGAAAGTCACAGTTACTGTAAATGTACTTTATTTAGCGGTAGTCTTATTTTAGCGATTTTGGCGCTAGACAAATTCCGCTAATTTATGATTACCGCGAATAAATGTGTTTATAAATATAGGCTTACCTGTACATGTAGAAATTGATTTGGGCACTTCCCGTGAGCTGGGTGCGCTAATTTAAGATTGCGCGAATTAGTGACAACACAGCATTTGCGCTTAAATTTGATTGCGCGAAAATAAGTACATTTACAGTATTTTAATGTCTTATTGTTTTTATTTATCTGCCAGTTAACCGTTTTTTGTTGACAGTACATGTAAATGCAGTGAAAGTCACAGTTATTTTAATGTCTTATCGTTTTTATTTATCTGCCAGTTATCCGTTTTTTGTTGACAGTACATGTAAATGCAGTGAAAGTCACAGTTATTTTAATGTCTTATTGTTTTTATTTATCTGCCAGTTAACCGTTTTTTGTTGACATGTAATTGAAACACCATTTTAAGATATTCCATTTTGGACAATTTCTGGTTTTCCTTTCAAAAGAGTACCAGTAAACACCATATTTACAAAGCAGTTATCGTTTTGATCTGGAGACATAGTGATGTAGTAGACCCACATCACTCATACACGTTTTATAGACATATGGTCTTTATACAGAATTCTTTTTGGTTGAAGTCGTCTTAATAGCCAGGTGGTCTTTACATAGAAGTGGTCACTTTAACAGGTTTTACTGTATTACACTGTTTTTCAAAGTAAATAACAATAAAATAATACTAAAACCCTTACCTAAGTAAAGACTAAATACACCATCCATATAATGCAATGTCAACGGACCCATAAATAAAACCTGAAATGAAGAGAGACAACTCAATTATTACACAAGAACGGCCCATAAATAAAACCTAGAATGAAGAGAGACAACGCAATTATTACACAAGAATGGCCCATAAATAAAACCTGAAATGAAGAGAGACAACGCAAATTTATACAAGAATGGCCCATAAATAAAATCTGAAATGAAGGGAGACAACTCAATAAATACACAAGAACGCCCCATAAATAAAACCTGAAATGAAGGGAGACAACGCAATTATTACACAAGAATGCCCCAAAAATAAAACCTGAAATAAAGGGAGACAACGCAATTATTACACAAGAACGCCCCATAAATAAAACCTGAAATGAAGGGAGACAACGCAATTATTACACAAGAACGCCCCATAAATAAAACCTAAAATGAAGGGAGACAACTCAATTATTACACAAGAAGATGAACAATGCATTACTTAAATCTGTCAATTAAAGCAAAACCTAATTTGTTACTGTTATTATATTAGTTGAAAATAAATACTGAGACAGAAAGTGTGGAATATGTAGGTGTATATATAAGGTACACTGAAATAATTACTGTATGACCAAAAAATATTTAAGCTATGTTTCCATTCCTGGTAGCCAAAATCGCCATTGGCTACTAATTTCTGAGGAATTCTTTCAAAAAGTAACCTATTTTAGCAAATTTGTGAAAAAAATACTGTAAAAAGGACTATATTTTCACAAATTTTGGAAATTTGGCTACTAATTATTGTCAATTTATGGAAACCTAGTTTAAGTCACCCTAAAGTTTGGTGAGATATAGAAAGAATTTGGACATTTATTATAAATGTTGAAGTTGCATGTATGTAACAATAATGTGTTTGTAAAGGATAATAAATAAAGCAAAATTTACTATGTAATTTAGTAAGTAACAGAAAGTACAGTCACAGGTTGAAATAACAGCCAATCCCACAGTCCGAAATTGGTAACTTTCAGGAAGGGCTGGTTATTTTTCAATAATCAGCTATATAGCACAATGAAAAATGTTGAAACTATGAAGACAAGGACTGGTTGAATAGTTTGACTCATTTTGATCACTAGTAGATAGTGTTTTACCCTCCAGTCAAGATTCAATCACATATAAAGTCGGTCACTTCATGAATGGTGGAAGAAACTGCAGTACCTGGAGAAAACTGGACTGTTTGCAAGCAAACTGACAAACGTTTTTTAGTCCAGGACCTGCCCCAAGCGGCATTTAAACTTAGTTGGCGAGAGGCACTGTGATCTGTGAGCTTACTAAGTATGAATATTAGCTGCTGTGAATTTACTCTTTTTGGCATAAACTATCAGTCTCAAGATGACATACATATATTTCTACTTTCTATTTCATGTTGGATTTATTTTCGTAATTGTTTAATGACAGTGGAAATGGCAATCATAAACAGAAGGCAAATAGTTCCAATAAATATGTAGAGTTTAACAAAATTAACATTAAGTAGTATATGTAAACATACCATAGTTAGAGCTAATGACAAAATTAAACTTGGTAAAAATCCACGGAATCTAATTCCCATCCAATCTAACAAGGAGTATGCCTAAAAAATACAATACAAATTTTAATAAATTAATAGAAAATTCTTATACTAATTAAACAAATTCTGCCATTCCTTATATTAATCATAATGACTGTGGAACCACTGCGGCAGCTCAGTTGGTAGAGTGCTCGCTTAGTACGTGGAAGGTCGTGGGTTTGATCCCTGGCCGGGTCTGAGATTACAATACAATATCATTCCATCACAAAGTTACTGGTAGTACTTATTTATTTGGCAGCTGGATAGAGGGAGCAGTGTGAAATCAAATGTCTTGTTAAAGAATATTACATGCACACCAGCTGATGCATGAACCCACAATACTTGAACAATAATTCTGCAATCTTACTTTGACCACTTGGCCACATTTATTATTGAAATATCTCAAAGTTATATGTTACTGTTAACCAACGTTTATTTGCCTGCAATTAACTTTTGTGTCTTCCTTGAGGACAATATAAATGCTAAAGTTAATTGTCATGAAGTTGTTTCCAAAACTGGTATTATTTATACCAAATATTCAGCTATAGTCCATATCGCAAAAGTTAATAGTTGCAAAATGATTTTGGTAAGAGAATCCCTAAAGCTGCGAACAAAGGTAGGTTTACAGTACATTTTCTTACCCCTGGATCATTTGTAGGTATCCCAAAACACCATAACAACAGTGGAATTATAAGACACACAACGGCCATACTTGTAAATCGACGTTTAATTGTATCCACATGATCTCTACAACATAAAATACAAACATGTCACCTTTTGTAAATGATGCTAGGGCCTTTGTGATTGTGAAAATTGGCCATCAAATACCCAAAATTGTGAAAATGAAAAAATAGCATTATTTTTCCAAAACTCCAAAATAGACAAATGAAAACAATGTTTTCATAATTTGTCTATTTGTCCATGTTACAATTTTTCTTAGTTTGCTGGAAATTAAAACTGGCGTAAATGGCAGATTTTAAATTATATTAAAAATACTAAATGTCAGCCTACAAGAGAGACAATGTAGCGGTTTGGGTAGCTCAGTGGTAGAGCACTCGCCTATAGTGCGAGAGGTCATGGGTTTGATCCCCGGTCCAACCCTGCATTTTTTCTCTTTCCTGTTACATTTGGGGGGCTCGGCCAACCCTGGGAAGTGGCCGACCAACAGGTTGGTCCCAGGGTGGAACCTGGTGGTTTCGATTCAAGAGAGTTGAATCGAAAAAAAGGAAGGGAGGAATGTAGCGGTCTGGGTAGCTCAGTGGTAGAGCACTCACCTATAGTGCGAGAGGTCCCAGGTTCAATCCCCGGTCCGACCCTGCATTTTTTCTCTTTCCTGTCACAGAATCATGAAATAGCAATAAAATGTTTCAGGTAAGACTAAAACTGTCTCTGAAGGAAAATAATACTCTGCCACAATTGTTGGTGGGGAAAATTGACTGTGCATGTGATGGGTTCTTATGATGCTCAACATCTGTGTATAGTTTCAGAAAAATTGGATTATATTACATTATTACAGTAACATAATGAAATAAATCTGCAGACAAAATCACATTGTCAAATGCAAGGAAACTGTTGATAACTTGATCATGAATCATAACAGGTGCTTCGTTTCACGACTTGATTCACTATGACTAAATATCAACATACTCATTCTGAACTGTCTTACTGAAGACCAAATTACCTGTTTTTATTTACACTGTCCGCCCATATGTAAAGACTTCCAACGAAAAACAACGCAAATAAAAGGCATAATAAGGTTGCTTGCCAAGCAGGCAGGATGAAAATAACCGGCGCCATTCTCTCACATTCTTGTCTCTATACACTAAAGATAGACGATAAGGGAGATAATTCCATTTTCGACACTGGCTTAGCTCACCTGATGTATTGCACCAATAATAGAACAGAAAATAAGCAGGACTAGATTTGAAATAAAATCCGTTTAAAATATAATTATCTATAACACCAACAAGAGGCTTAATGGGCCTGATGCATTCACCTGATAATTAATGGGTAGCTGAAGTGTTTCAGAAAACACTTTTAAAAACTCTTATGTCAAAATCTTTCTATCAGAGACATATAAAACCCGAGAATGGCAACTTCACGAAATCCCGTAACAAATCGCGGCCACTTTTGATATGCAAATTAGCATCGAGATCACAAGGAGATCCGCCAGGGCATGTGTATAGTACATGCCGACATGTAAACTTTGAAGTAACCTCACGTATGTAAATAGGTACTTAGATATCATTATTTTGATAAACAAAAAAAAAAAAAAAAAAACGCAAAGCATTAAATTAAAAGTATGATAATTTCACATTGATATTTTTCATTTCTTCTGCATCTTGATTTTCAAACTTTTACGTTAATGGCAAATATCCTTCTACAAATTGGCATGATTTACGGATAACAATTTTCGCAGAGATTTATATAGTAAATAGATCATAGTAAATTGCTGATTTTTTTCTTAACCTACATATACAACTAATTTTATAGAAACTGTTACACTATTTTAACAACCTTTACTTTTTCACAACCATTAAATAAAGAAACGTTATTTTATTTCTAATTATGTGTCTGGAATTAAATCTCTTCAGTACTTATATTGCAAAAATATACGAATTTTAAATACCATTAAGTGGTTTTTATATATACATATGAAAGTGACAATTCAAATAAATAAATAAATAAAGTGTGAGAATTTTTTTTCTGCGACGATTGTCATTGACTGGATAAAAATATAATTCTTTTATTACAAACAAAAAAAAAGTCACGAGTATATTGTCAATTGAAACGATTTATTTATTAATTTTAATTGCAGTTTTGCTTGTTTATTGGACATTCCTCATTGAGAAAATCCCCTCGTCACTAATCCCTTTGCAGATTCGAAGTGTATCCATCCTCAGTATCGGTAGTGATTACGTGAGCTATCGATGTTCTTTAATTACCCGTAAACCGGATATCACTAATTAACTCCCTTATTCCCTAATACCTTATCGTGTACACAAGTGTTTTCTTCAAAGAGAGAGAGAGAGAGAGAGAGAGAGAGAGAGAGAGAGACGAAGCGCACGAAAATTGGAAATTATCAAATTCTTTATCATAGTTGGAAGTATACCCTCGACCCGTCAAAAGATGAAAATTGCCATTTTCTCTCTCATTTTCAAATTCATTAAAGACTAATTAATTTATTTCAAATTTGTATGCAACTTTTTTCTTACAATGGGTATAAGTATTATAAACATGTTGCAATTAGAATTTTAGTAAAAAAATTAAAATTATCAAATCCTTTATCAATTGCCAAGTATACCCCCAACCCGTCAAAAGATGAAAATTTCAATTTTTCTCTCATTTTTAAATTCAATAAGAACTACTTAATTTATTTCAAATGTGTATGCAACTTGTTTAATACAATGGGTTTAAGTATTATAAACATGTTGCAATTAGAATTTTAGTAAAAAATTGAAAATTATCAAATCCTTTATCAAAGTGCCAAATATACCCCCAACCCGTCAAAAGATGAAAATTTCAATTTTTCTCTCATTTTTAAATTCAATAAAAAAATTAATTTATTTCAAATGTGTATGCAACTTGTTTTATACAATGGGTATAAGTATTATAAACATGTTGCAATTAGAATTTTAGTAAAAAATTGAAAATTATCAAATCCTTTATCAAAGTGCCAAATATACCCCCAACCCGTCCAAAGATAAAAATTTCAATTTTTCTCTCATTTTTAAATTCAATAAAAACTAGTTAATTCATTTCGAAATGTGTATGCAACTTGTTTTATACAATGGGTATAAGTATTGTAAACATGTTGCAATTAGAATTTTAGTAAAAAATTTAAAATTATTAAATCCTTTATCAAAGTGCCAAGTATACCCCCAACCCGTCAAAAGATGAAAATTTCAATTTTTCTCTCATTTTTAAATTCAATAAAAACTAATTAATTTATTTCAAATGTGTATGCAACTTGTTTTATACAATGGGTATAAGTATTATAAACATGTTGCAATTAGAATTTTAGTAAAAAATTTAAAATTATTAAATCCTTTATCAAAGTGCCAAGTATACCCCCAACCCGTCAAAAGATGAAAATTTCAATTTTTCTCTCATTTTTAAATTCAATAAAAACTAATTAATTTATTTCAAATGTATGCAACTTGTTTTATACAATGGGTATAAGTATTATAAACATGTTGCAATTAGAATTTTAGTAAAACATTGAAAATTATCAAATCCTTTATCAAAGTGCCAAGTGTACCCCCGAACCGCGATAGTTCGCTGCGGGCTAATAGCGGTATATAGGAGTTGCCAATCTCGGGTTTTTTATGTCTCTGTTTCCATATAGTCAAGATTTAAAGCTATTTCCAAATATTTGATCATTTCCGTATTTTTAATATGTGACCTTACCTTGACCTTTGAACTCATTACCTTCGCCTATTGGGTAAACTGTCCATGGTTCATTTTGACATTTGTGATTTTATAAATGATTTTGAAAACTATAAACTTTTTATAAAGGCATAATTTATATTTTAGAATGCCAAACGTATTGATGTAAGAAATATTTTGATATATGGATGAAAGTCATGAATTCAAAGGTCAAGGCCACAGAAATAACACTGAAATGATTTATTATCTAGGAAACAATAAACTTTTTGTAAAGGCATATATATATATATATATATATATATATATATATATATATATATATATATATATATATATATATATATATATATATATATTAGAATATTGAAAGCATTGATGTAACAAATATTTTGATGTATAGATGAGGTCATGGATTCAAAGGTCAAGGTAACCGCTGGTAACAAATGCAAAATAATGCTGAAATGGTTAATTATTTGAAAAATCTCTGTAACATTTTGTACAGGCATGTTTATTAGAATATTGTATGTATTGGTACAATGGTTTTTTAGATATAGATGAAGGCCAGGGATTCAAAGGTCAAAGTAACAGATGCGAAATAATACTGAAATGCAAAAGCTTTATTTTTTATTATTTGTAAAGATGTTGACACTGATTTTTTCAGTTTTTATGTTTTTAATAATAATTCAGCTAGCCATTATTTTTCAGGTATCGGGCCCAATTGGCTTCTTGTTCGTTCGAATTTGAAGTAACTGTAAGGACCTAAGGAAGACAAATATCAAATCAGATTTTGTTCTACAATTATTGGTTTCGGAGAAGAATGTAGTAAGATTCGGTAGTTTTGCATCCTTAGGTCACCCTGACCTAGTTTTGATAGCCATGGGAACGCCAAGAACAAATCTGAATTGCAACTACTCATATATACTTCAGACCAAGTTACATTGAAATGTTAAGTAGTCGAAAATGTGTGTTAATGACGCACACGGACGCACACACACAAACCTGTGTCATGCCACAAGCTCGCGTGACCTTTGGTCAGGTGAGTTAAAATGTCATTGTTTTTGGTATGAAATAAAAAAATAATAATAATAAAGTAATAATTTTAGAGTAGTTATATATATATATATGAAAAAAATCATGGTTAAAACATTACTATTTTTGAAGTGAGTATACATACAACTCAACCGGTTTTAAATGTCAACTATGGCACCCACGAAGGCTATATTTGAAGTTATATGCGACAATCATAATGACTTCAAATTTTCTATCGCCAACTTCCCTTTGATATGCAACAATATGGCTTCTACTGCTTGTGGTGTATTTGTTTCACAAGTAATACACTATGATAGAGTTTGTTTCCACTATTGGGACCTATTACATCGAAGCAAAGCTGGTAACAAATGAATTATTGATACATAGATATTGCAAACCTAATCTTATCAAGACCCTCAAAAAGTTGTAAAGCTGTCATCACAATATTGTTAATAAGCACGACATCTCTGTACCTGGATATATTCAACATCCCATAGTTGGATGCCCCTTTAATTCTCAGTATTCATTATACACGTGGCAGGTGAAGCTAGCTAAACAGGAGGCGCGTAACTTTCCGGAGGACCCGGTCTCACTTCCCTGGTGGAAGTTCGGGTGTTTAACAAACTTCGCCGTTTTTCAAAGGTTTTAGTTTGTTTTTGGACTGTTATTTGAACATGGCTTGGTATGTTTTTTTTAATTAGAGTGCTTACCAAAATGTTTATGTACATAGAAAAGTGACAAATAAGGTTTTATCTACACTGCGTTTAGCTAAGTGGTTTTAATCCAAATCATTTGTAGCTGGTATTGGACCTATATGACACACTTTATCTACAAGATGACCCGAATAAATATATTGTTTTATGCTCGAATGTTTTTGCTTTGATGTTACGTTAGGTTTTCCATTTGTGACAAAATTTTCTCTTTAGTTAGTGTGACCTATACTTTAGAGTCTGCAAAAAGTTGTCTTTATAATTTGGACATACTGGTTGATTCTACTAATTGAAAACAAACATACTAATCCATGTCCGGATCACAATCCACAAGCAAAGTAAAAACTTTGGAACTGACAAGCTAGGTTGGACACGTGAACTTCCACCAGGGAAGTAAGGTCGGGTGCAACGGAAGGGTAAGCACTTCCTGTTTAGACACTAGCTTAAGGCTAGCTACACCAGCCACGTGTGCAATCAAAATTGTGTGAAAAAACATAGAATTATGAGACGTCAAATATATTCAGTGCAATCCTGGACACAGAGGCATCAAACTTATCAACAATATTATGATGGCAACCATTAAACCTTTAAAGAGCATTGATAAGCCTAAATAATCCGTTTAAAATTTAACAGTAAAATCCCAATGACCATTGCGATTGTCTGGAAACTGACTAGGGTTAACATTTATTCGAATAGGCAAAATGATCTGCCTCTTAAATTTAAATATTTTTAAAAAAAATATTCAAAGTATTGTCTTGAGTGGATTTAGTAAAATAGTTTTTGGCTAATCTGTTGTTCTCATTTTAACATCTTATTTATAAACATTTGGATTTTCACAATTTTGGTCCGAGCACTATTAGTACTTGTGAGGAATTGTAGTGCTTTAAATTAAAACAAGATTTAATAATAAAGAACAAGTCATAACGAAATTTACAACCAAGGATTTTCGTTCACAGATAGATGTAAAAATCTAGAAGTCAGCATTTAATGGACTTATATAAACTGGATCAGTTTCATAATAATTTCTATCTAAGCTTTTCTTGAACTTTAATCTCATAAAATTGAAATATGTATATTTTTTGTTATTTTCAAGATAATCTTGAATTGTAGCTGTCTGTTTATTGCATGCAACAATATACCTGCTTCTCCTGCTAATGGTGTATTTGTTTTACAATTAATACGCTATGGTAGAGCTTGTTCCCACTACAGGAACTTTATACAATGGAGCAAGCTGCTTACAAAAAATCGTTGACCCAAAGATATTTCAAGCATGGGGTTGTTAAGGCCATCAAAAAGTTTTATGGTCGTTGTCAAAACATTGTTAAGCGTGATGTCTCCGCGACTAAATTTACCATGGATATATTTAAACAGGAGGTGCTTACCCTTCTGAAGCACCCGGTCTTACCTCTCTGGGAAAGTTCACGTGTTTAACCGAAATTGCCAGCTTCAGAATATTTATTTTGCTCTGGAATTGTCATTTAGGCATGGATTGGTACGTTTTTTTTTCTTTCTTATGGAACCCACAGAAGGGTTTTTCCAAAATAATGGCTTTTTCAATAACTTAAACTATAGTAGATTTTTTTTACAAATAACGACTTCTTTGCCAAAGCAGCTATGGCAGGTTACTTTTTACAAATAACTACCTTGTGAACAGGGAAGATATAACAGAATTCTTTATTCAAATAATTGCTTTTTTACATGGGAAGATAACAGATTTTTTTTTCAAATAACCACTTCTTCAACAGGGAAGATATGACAAATTCTTTTAACAAACAACTGTTTCTTCATTTGGAAAAATATGGCAGATTAATTTCTTTTAGAAACTGCATTATTTGCCAGGGAAAAATGTCTAGATTGTTTTGTCTAATAACGTCTTTACTATTGAAAGCATGACTGATTTCTTTTTTCGCGATAACATCTTCTTTACAAGGCAAGATATATCAGTTTTCTTTTCTTTTTTCAATCAACCACCATTACTTCTTACCAGGGAAAATGTATCGGGGTTTTTTCAAACAACCACCAGGACTTCTTTACCACAGAATAAACTTCAATTTTTTTTTCACATAATTTCTTTTTAACCAGGGAAGATATGTCAGTTTTCTTTTTTCAAACAACCACCAGTACTTCTTACCAGGGAAGATATACCTTTTTTTTTCAAACAACCACTACGACTTCTTTACAAGAGAATGTACTATAATTTTCTTTTTTCACATAACTTCTTCTTTACCAAAGAAGATATGTTAGTTTTCTCTTTCGTTTTCAAACCACCATTACTTCTTTACAAGGGAAGTTTTTTTCTCTTTTTCAACCAACCAGCAATGCTTCTAAACTAGGGAAAATATCACAGTGTGGGACCGCCTAAAACAGTTTACAGAAAATTGCGATTGTCGAAGCGAGAGATTTTGGTTGGTATAACACCATGGTGTATTACAAACTATGTTTTTGTTGTTATTAATTATGAGCCACTGAACGGGTAGTTATATAAACAGTTTCATCTAAAAAAATGTATGTCACCGGTATTAACCTAAATTAAAGTCGGAGTTTATTCAAATGTTGGTGCCGAAAACGTATCACAGCGTCTCATAAAACTGCTTTATAAATATAAATACCTTACCTTTGCCAGACTATTTTATACGAATATACCTTCTTTAAACATTTTATGTCAACATTAAAGCGTGTGTCCTTTCCGAACTTCATCGACATAAAAGATAATAAACTTTGTTTTGGCATTGTCCATTTTTCCGGCTGTACCGGTATTTGCAAATTCATTGTTACGTTACTTGCGATGCAAGACTTTCATGACTGTACCGTTACTTGCTGACCCATTAGTCATACCATTGTCCATTAAAAGATTATTTTCTTTGTACACCATCAGATTGGTCATCTCAGTCCGACTATATGAACATGGAAAATAACTACAATTGCATTAGATGTTAATATTACACTGGAACATTTGCCAAAATAATAGGTCAAAACGTGTTATTTCATGCTCAAGCAGTTTTGAATGTTCAAAAAAAAAATTTGACGGCAAATTCAATCTTGTTTTTGACAATTATAAAAAGTTTAAGATTATACCAGATGAAATTTGCCAAAGAAACTTTTATGTTCACAGTAACAGTAATAGAGAATCAAAAACAAATATACCAATCCTTGTCCAAACCATAATTCCAAAGCAACGCAAAACCTTTAAAACTGACAAAGTAGGTTAACACGTGGAATTCCACCAGGGAAATGAGACTGGGTGCTGCGGAAAGGTAACTGCGGCGCCGTCTGTTTAGCTAGCTATACCCGCCACGTGTGTAATCAAAATTATAAATAAAGGAAACATGGAACTATGGAACGTCAAATATATCCAGGTTAATTTTGAAAACAGAAACATCATGCTTATCAACAATATTTTGATGACGAGCATAACATTTTTGAGAGGCTTGATAAACAAAGGCTAGTAATATATGCTTAAGTCAACAACTTATTTGTAAGTAACTTGCTTCGTTGTATAAAATTCCCGCAGTGGAAACAAGCTCTACCATTTAATATTAATTGTGAAACAAATACAACATATGGAGGAAAAGCAGGTGTATTGCTGCATAGAAAAGGATTTGACAATAGAAAAATTAAAGTCATTACGTTTGCCTTACAGCTTCAAATGTATTCTTTCGTTGGCGTGATAATTGGGGTACAAGTGTAAATAAAACAAAATTTGAAAAATCAGTCGTACCTTGTATTTTAATTTCACTGCGATAGACGACATCCGCACAATCTCCAAATTTATTATTATTAATGGATTTAATGTCATCTATTTATCGGTGTATGAAATTGAATGATTTGATGACAGTTTTCTCTTAAACCGATGATTTTAAAAGGTTCTGTATAAATTCTGCTTCATACGAATAACGAAACAAGTTTGTTGAAAAATTGTAATACACATGCATCAAACACAACAAATATTTTGTCTATAAAAAACTCTATATTGCTGGTATCTTCATTACATGACTTTTAAACGTTCATTTCAATTTTTAATAAGGGATAGTGGTCTAAAGTGTAAACAACAAAGGGTTTTCTACACATATTTCGATATGTAAAACTGACTTATATAGTCCTATCTAAAACAAAAGGTCCAAGGGCCTTAACGTTTATCTAAGATATGTCATATCTCATGAAGAAATTTAATGGTCAATTTCATTAATTGCTAACGATGATATTTGCAAATTAAGTATAACTTGTCGTTAATGTTGCCGTACATCTAAAATACCCAAGGTATGCTTAAATATATGTACAGCTAGGAAAAAAGTAGAAAGGTAAACAACAAGACCATTTTAGCATTCTTATACGTTTGTGACCTTGACCTCTGAATCCATGACCTTCATCAGTGTATAAAATATTCTAATACTAGTATGCATGTGCATTCAAAACGTTTATGGTTTTTGAGATAATTAACAATTCATACTGTTCGTTTACAGCTGTGACCTTGACCTTTACACCCTCAACCTTTATCTACATGTATATATTAACATGATTGTTATGTCAATGCCTACAATGTTAACGTTCTAATACTCATTCTTTTGCATCTGTGACCTTGACCTTTAATTTTCACTATATTCCCCCTTATGAAGCCCCACGTGGACATAACTGCTTCATTTACAGTGTAAATCTAAAAGCCCAAGTATGCTAGTCATGTCATGTGCTACTTTTGAATGCGTTATTTTATAAAAATTCAATTAAAATGCAAATGTTAACGTGCGACAAACAACGGACGGTGAACCATCGCAATAGCTCACCTGAGCTTTCAACCTGAGATATTAAATAAAGTTTTTATTTCTATGGGGATTTTGGAATATTCAACAGTATATTTGTGCCTATAGAGTCCTGACCTTGCATGCATACAAACTCGAAGTTAATTTCATATCCAACCAAAAGTTTTCTCAATGTACTTTTATAAACTTTATTTAACTAAATTCAAAAATTAAAATTAGTTTTCGCTCAAATATTTGCGTATTTAAAGAAAGGCAAATCCCAGAAAAGCTCCAAAGTTTGATGTCACATGTGAATCAGTAGAAGAAGTTTTGTGCAAGCGGGACCGCTACATAAATCGGTGATTATATGGGATTGTGGTCAAAATAACCTATATTCCGTGATAATTCTTCAGAAATATAAGATCATGGGTCAAAACATTATGAAATACTGACTTGAAAATGTTGGGTTAGGGGAACTAAACACAAAGAGAAATTGTATCCAGTCAACATTGATTTAGAAAAAATCGCTACTAACTTAACAGTGGGTACAGTAATTTTAGCAAGCAACAGTACAGTAAGGAATCGTTGACAACGGTCAGAAATTCTATTGTTGCGAGTTTAAAATAGGTTAGTTCATTATTAATACAATTGGAAGTAGAAACAAAATCATTGATGGTAAAGCCTGTAACTTGAATGGTGTTAGAATAACGCAATAAGTGCCGCCCGCTAACAAACAATTTAGTTAATCAAATGAGTGCACTTCGTTGTTCAGACTCGTGATTTACCATGCTATATCCATCTTTATTACCAAATTAACAATTCATAAAACTTCCTGAATGTCATGCGTGTATCTGTTGAAATGTTTAAAAACTTTCTGCATTAGATTTACCACATATGAATAATGGAAAGTTGGTTTATCCATGGCGTTTTACTTGCCCATCTCGCCTGACATTTTAGATTGTCCGCTTCGACAATCGCAACTTCCTGTATACCGTTTGGGGGGCCCACACTGCTCTTTTTTAATTTTTCAAACAACTGGCAGTACTTCTTTACCAGGGAATATATGACAGCTGGGTGCATTACATCTGCGCAAATCCATATGACATTTGCGCAAAAATGTTTACCCACAATCCTAGAACTGACTGCTTTGATTTATATGAAAGACTCTTGACTGGAATGTGACTTTTACTCTATTGATCTAATTAATTAATTGTTTAACATCTCTGTCAAGAATATTTCACTTATATCAAGATGTCACCAGCTATAGGTAAAATGGATGAAATGTTTACCTTTGTAGTGTTCACAGAGCAATGTGCAAGGAGAGTTCTTTATTTTAACACGCCATGCCTGCTGTGACATGGGGATCTCTTCCCAAGGACTGTGTCTTTCATTTTTCAATGCACGGTGCTTAATGAAAGTCACAACCTATTTTAAAATCTTGATCAGACTGCTGGGGTTTGAACCAATGACCTACCATAAATGAAGCTGGCATTCTACCAACTGAGCTACCATAACAGTGTGTGACGTGGTTAAGAAATCTGTTTCAGCAACCTATTTTAAAATATGCTAAGTAAAAAACTAAAATCTTATAACATATTTCTCATTATTCTTTAATCATTTTTCATACACAAAACAAATGTACCTAAAACAAGATGGTGTCACCAATACAGTCATATGTTTCAACAAACACCAGCAATGAATGGTTCACCATTTGAAAAATGAGCACTTGCCCAATGTAAGTTGAACGTGACTTGTCTGAACCAAAATTTCATTGTTCGTAATATCTTGGGTGTAATACAGTGGAGTTCACCTATAATAAGAACATATTACAAATTTAAGCCTTTAACAAAAATTAAAATTAAATTAATATCATTTCACCTACCATTTTACAATATAAGATTAACAGTACTGATTTTTACAAAAAAACATGAAAATATTTAACTTAAAATCTAAAGGCTAAGAATTCCCAACATAATGAAGTAATTTCTAACATCCCAACAAACATAATGAAGTAATTTCTAACATCCCAGCAAACAAATTCATTATAGCTGAAGTCCACTGTAAATATATCACTGGGTAGTCACCTTCTACTATAAGTTGATGATCGTAACCAATATAAACTGAATAAATTTGATGGTACATGTAAATATAAATAGCAAATTTAACAAGAACATGCATTACATCTATAGCCTGTTCATGATATTTTGGCAGATTCAACAGTCTTTCAATAAGATGAAAATGAAATCAACTGAAATGTGACATTCTATGTTGTTATCATACACAGTACCATATTAGAAAGATGGATTCTCCATATACACTCTCTTAAAACATTGCAAACATATGATATGTATCAATGAATACATATAATGACCATTAATTGTATATGTTCAGACTTTCCTGTTTCATATTCAAAAAGTATTTAAATGGAATATTAAAATCAAAGATCTGTTTCAGCACAGGCAATAATTGTCTTGTCTTGGCTTTCAAAAAAGTAATAACGGCTAAGCTGGTATATGTAACTATAGGATAAAACCCCTTTTCTGTACTTAATCCAGCTGATAATATAATGTCATGCCTCAGAAAGTGTATACGTATACAGCAAATTTCCTTACAAAGAAATTGATTTAAGAATCACCATACAATATTAAAACTTAATAAATTAATAATTTCTCAAAATATCCAATTTCATGATTTCTCCCTAGTGAAACGGCACTAATCAAGATTTAGGATTAGTAAATCCTGGGTCCCAGTCAAGTTGTGTAGTATTTCTATTGACTGTATAACAAACTATTTTATCTCCCTTTTGTAAAGTGCCATTAAAACCATCCAATACCAACCCACATTCTTGATCAACATCTACACTATCAACTGGGGCCTTCTTTACATTTAATGACACGGCATTACCTACAAAAAACAATATTGCTTGGTTAGTTCTTTATCATTTTATGTCACAAAAACATTTTGTTTTTTTTTACCAAGGACACTTTTCGTTTATCCAGTCATTGTAGTTTTATGGCTATCATCACAATATTGTTGATAATATGTCTCTGGTTGTCCTTGATATATTAAAGATCATATATTTCCATGTTCCTTTCATTCCCAGTTTTAATTTAACAGATGGCAGGTGTAGCTAGGTAAAATGTTGGTGCTTAGACTCCCAAAGCACCCTGCCTCACTTCCCAGGCAGAACTAATGGCAGAAACCTTACACAGGACCAACATGTTTCAAGATCAAACAGCAAGTATGCTTTGTGCAAATGTTACTGAAATCTTGATATTTGTTAACCCTGGGGTTAAAAATTTCTTAGGTCCGCGTTCTGGAACTTATAGATTTTACATTGGGACCTTTGATGTTTAAACTGCAAGTCCAAGGGACCTGCATTTTTTTTACAGAATAATACTGCCTTTTCTTTATGATAACATAAGTACATATGAATCTTTCAATGTTAATATTATACTTTCAAAACTTTATGGGACCTGCCAAATATATAGGCAAAAGGTCCAGGACCTTCTATTACAAACAGTAATTTTGAACCCCTGATTAACCTTCAAGCGAAGATAACATGATATTTCCTTTTTTTTTTTGCATAAACTCTTGTCTGACAAAGATGCTTTTCAAAGACACTGCATATTGTAATATCATTTCTTTAAATAGCATACCTACACTAAAATTCAATGTAAATCTAACTTTTTTTCAAAACAGAAAATTGATAAAGATTACATAACAGAACAAGTGGTACATTGAAACTGATATGATAACTTGGTAAATAACTGCTAGCTATTGCACTTCAAGACAGCAAAATACTGAAACCCCAATTTCAAAATCTTGACCTTTGAAACTAAAACCTTTTTCTATACATCAAAATGATCAATTTATCAAAACCTAACACATTCTAATATATATGCCTATACAAAAAGTTAATAGTTTTCAAGATAATTGATCATTTCAGTATTCTTACCAACTTGTGACCTTGACCTTTAAACTCATGACCTAAATCTATACCGGTATATTAAAATGGATGTTATATCAATACCAACAAAATTCAAATATACATGCCTATACAAAAAGTTTATAGCTTTCCAGATAATAATAAAATTAGAAAGATAAAAAATTAGGTCATGACCTTCAGAATTGACTTTGAGGTTTTAGACAGTAATTACAAGAATATGTCAAAACTGAAAACCTCATGTCATTATCTGATCAATTAGTCATGTTATAACAATTTGAAGCTATATATGATTTTTTTTCAAAATTAAACGCAAAAACACATACCGGTAACCTATTTTTTGTCCAAATATCATGATTTACAGAATGTATAGTTCTAAGAACATGTAGAAGCCAAATATCACATCATATTTTGCCTCCAATGAACGTTTCTGGAGAAGAAGATTTTTTTTAGGTTTTTTCTATATTTGATAATGGCAGCCATCTTGGATATCCGATCTTAACAAACAAACAAACTACAGTTGAACTCTAACAAGGACCTTCCACAGCAAATATGGTTTAAATTGGCTCAGTAGTTTCAGCATTTTTGCTGTTAACAGATGCATGCACGTAACAGCTTATTTGACTTTATCACGTTGAGCTAAAACATGTGAAAATTTAGCTACATGGATATGTCCAAATTTCCTAAATCGCGAAAATAAATACACACGAAATTAAATACGTTTACAGTATACCTAAACATTCAAACTATGAAAATCAAAATGTTATGCAGAGTAAAAAGTTCAAATATGGACAAAGGGAGTGCAAAAGCTTAATTAAGCTGGGAATTTGACAGGTTAGATAATACTTACCATCAAATTTAACTTCTCCCCTCTAAATACTCTAAATTTTCCTTCAGCAAATAGCTTTCCATCAGTACATTTACAGCCAATCACCCTAACCATTTTCTTTTTCACTTCTATGTCAAATAGAGATAAAAATGCTGCCTCACCTAAGATATAACAAGCAAATTTAGTGAATTAGGATCCCCTGCCAACAGGTTCTTTTTTGTAATTTGCACTTATGTTCAAAGGGCCATTACTCCGAGGTAAATAAGCAAACCAACTTGGGTTAACAATATGTTCATCTCCCATCTATGTTAATACTTTGCACCAAGTTTGGTGAAATAGTGCTTCATAATTTTGGAGACTTTGGAGAATAAGCGCACACAAGAATTTGAGACAGAAGGAAGGATTGAAACTCAATTTATTATCCCCCTCTTTTTTAAAAGGTGAGGGATAATAATCATGATAGTAAATAAGTATTTGTTGACAACTACCAATATAGTCTATCCACCACAATTTCAAGTGTTATAAACATGGAAGAGTGTTATATGACCTAAACAGGGGATCATAAAGGTGGTTTTGACCAATGAACGTATAAAGGTGTGAATATATGCATATAATAACATAGTATTATGTGTATTACTTATGGCCTGTGTTTATAAACACTCTGCCAAAATATGGGAAATGGACTATACCAAAATTAACTGTATCTGTGTTGTTTTGAATAATAAATATGAGATGGGAGTTATTCATTAAGAATTGTAAGTAGACATGCAAACCCATTTTGACATCATCAGTAGTATCCATAACATTTTTCAGTAAGGTAAGCTTACACAAGTTTAAGTAAGATTTTACAAAAGTTGGACTTTACCACATTTTTGTTAGGGTTATACTCTTTGTTATATATATAGTCAAACCTGTCAATAAAGGCCACCCAAAGGAACCAGTAAAAGTGGTCTTTACGAGCAGGTGGCCTTAAATACAGGTTCAAATAATATGGTGTATTTGGGCCAGTAGCATGAAGAGGATAGATGAGGTGAGGTGACAATTTAGAGGATATTTTTTAAAGATTTAGTTATGAATAAAACATTATGTGCATAATCCACCAAAATGCAGCAAAGGACAAACTGTATGAAGAAATCTACTCCTGGAAACTTGAAATTGAAATTATTAAAATCTGTCCGAAAACATAAGATAAAGGTCTTAATAGTAAAGATGGCCATTTCCGATGCCAGACTGGGTAAGTATAAACAAACTTTTTGATCTGCTCTACTTTAGGACCTTCCACATCAAATATGCTCAATTCAGTCCAGTGGTACTTTACAAAGAAGACTTTGAAAGAAACAGCTTAAAACAGCATTTTATTTACATCTTCCACTTTTAATGAGCCAAAAAAAATGTTTGGAAAACTTGATCACATGAAACTTAATGGTTATCAGAGGTTAAAAATTTCCCAGGTACAATTAACTGAATGGAGTGTAGTAATAATGGAGGTTTACATCCAAGTCAAGATTCACTTATGTCAAGGTGGCAAGTACTGGGGTGGTGGACAAAACTGAAGTGCCTGGAGGAAACTACAAACATTTTGGCAAACTAACAAACTTTCTCTCACTAGGATCTAACCTAGGTGGTGAGAGGTGTGATCTATAAGTGCAAGACCACTCTGTCACAGAGGCCTCTTAAAAATAATATTTATTACAGTCCAACCTGCCTAAAAGGCCACCTCTATATAAGGGCCACCTGTTAAAGGTCAGTAGAATTGTATCCCAATTGCTCTTTATTTATATAATTTGAACCTGTGTATAAAGGCCACTTTTAATGGTTCCCTTGGGTGGCCTTTATAGACAGGTTTGACTGTAGTTTCATTTGATATAGATTACCTTTTTGTTCTTCTTCTTCTGTTACTGATGGTAACTGACTATTTATTTCACTTTTTAAACAATCAAAGAACTTATAAATTACATTATGCATTTTTATTTTAACCTTATTCTCCTCAGCATATTCTAGTATATCTCCTGATGGTTTAATGTTAAATCCATATATTATTGCTTTAAATAGAAAAATAGAACAAAATAGATTAGAAATTAGAAATGACAAACTGATAAAACTAGAGCAGTCTCTTGAGAGACAAATACCCCTTAGACACGGAAATATGGAATAGACACAATACTGGGACAAATTACCAGTTGGCCAAACAGCCCGACAGACAGGGCGATTCCAATAAACTATTTCTTTGTGGGAAGTATAACTAACTACAAAAGGTTCACTAGTGTTTGTTATGACCACCCGGATTAAGCATGCTTAAACGTTAAACAAAAGGCTGTTTCTTTTACATTCAATTTAGGTTACAGTCATGTAATTTCGCAAATCTATTAACCCTTCGTAAGTCCCAAGGACTTTGAACAATCCAAGTTCTACTGTCCTGTCCACTCTTGTCCAGGTGAGCTAAAAATGCATATTTTCATTATGATTGTGAATCATGATACAGGTCCGTTAAGTTACCTGTTCATTCCTTTCCTGGTGAGCAAAAATATGTTTTGGTTATAATCATGAATTCCATGATTGGTCCATTAAGTTACCTGTTCTTTCCTACCCAGGTGGGCTAAAATACACATTTTTTTATAACCATGAATTCAATGATTGATCCATTAAGTTACCTGTTCATTTCTGTCCATGTGAGCTAAAATACACATTTTTGTTATAACCATGAATTCCATGATTGATCCATTAAGTTACCTGTTAATTCCTGTCCAAGTGAGCTCAAATACACATTTTTATTATAACCATGAATTCAATGATTGATCCATTAAGTTACCTGTTCATTCCTGTCCAAGTGAGCTTAAATACACATTTTTGTTATAACCATAAATTCCATGATTGGTCCATTAAGTTACCTGTTCATTCCTGTCCAAGCGAGCTTAAATACACATTTTTATTATAACCATGAATTTCATGATTGATCCATTAAGTTACCTGTTCATTCCTGTCCAGGTGAGCCTAAATACACATTTTTATTATAACCATGAATTCCATGATTGATCCATTAAGTTACCTGTTCATTCCTGTCCAAGTGAGCTTAAATACACATTTTGTTATAACCATAAATTCCATGATTGGTCCATTAAGTTACCTGTTCATTCCTGTCCAAGTGAGCTTAAATACACATTTTTATTATAACCATGAATTTCATGATTGATCCATTAAGTTACCTGTTCATTCCTGTCCAGGTGAGCCTAAATACACATTTTTATTATAACCATGAATTCCATGATTGATCCATTAAGTTACCTGTTCATTCCTGCCCAGGTGAACTTAAATACACATTTTTGTTATAACCATGAATTCCATGATTGATCCATTAAGTTACCTGTTCATTCCTGTCCAGCTGAGTTGAGTGGATATGGTGTTTAATGTCCCTGTCAAGAATATTTCACTTATATCGAGATGTCGCCAGATATAGGTGAAGGTGCAAAAATTTTGCCTGTGCGTTGCGCTGCTGTCATTATGCAGCAGGGTTCTTTAGAGCGCCAAGTGTACAATGACACAGGACCTCATTTATTTTAAGTTCCCATCTGAAAGAACCGTGACTTTCATTTCGTAATGCCTAGGGTAAGTAGGAAGAAAAAAAAAATACTTACCATTAGACAAAATGGCTAAGAAAATAAATACTTACAATTAGACAAAATGGCTAAGTCTATTTCAGCTTTGTTTATATTACCAACTTTTGATTCTAGAATGGTTAATTCACACATGGTTGAAGAATAAGCTGCTAAAACATCTTTGATTGCCTCTAATGAACCCTCTACATCACCTGTAAAATACAGTAAAAACTACCTTAGTGGTCAGACTTATCAAATGGTCATCTTACCACTACCAGTAGTTAAGTGTGTGGGAGGTAATGGGTTCAAACCCTGACCAGTGTATGAAAATAAGTAGTGGCTGTTCTTTTTCCAAGCAATTGCCATTTAGAAAAGAAAGAAACTATGTCTTTCAAAAGAGTCCTTAAAAACCAATGCCCTGTATCACAGCAGGATGGGCATGTTAAAGAACCCTCCTTGCACCTTGCCCTGGGTACACTGCAAAGGTAAACATTTCTGCCATCTTGATGGCTTTGATAAATCTGGTCCTGAAGGTGATTATGTCTTTGCGAAGTTAAATTACAGTTATAATTAGAGCTGGCATTGATAGAAATTTCAATATCGATATATCAATTGAAAAATGTATTAATAAATTAATATATCAAAATATCGAAATGCTGACTTAAATAGTCAAACCTGTCTATAAAGGCCACCCAAGGGAACCAATAAATGTGGCCTTTAAGAATAGGTGGTCTTTATATACAGGTTCAAATAATATGAGTAACAAACCATAGGGATACAATTCGCCCTTTATAACCAGATGGCCCTTAAATAGTGGCTTTTAAGGCAAGTTGGACTGTAGTTTATTTTTTGTTGGATCTTTTATAAACACATTATTTTTCACCAATATTCATGTCTGGTGTCATCTTAATTGTTTCTAATATTATATGCACTCTGTTTTGTATGTCAGTTTGTTTTGAAATACATTAAAATGATGGCTTTTAAAAATAATATATTATAATACAATTACAACCAGTTCAGTCTATGCATCTTATGTGTCATTGACTACTCCTACCTTAGACATGAACCAGCAACTTTTTTTGTTGATATCAATACTCGAAAAATGTATCGATATGTCAAATCAATAGCTTTTATAGATGATATATCAATATATCGATCTATCAATGACAGCCCTAGTTACAATTTGATTCAGTGTCTAAAACAGACCTTCATGTGATCTGAAATTGTCAGTTGTAACTTTTGGTTAATGAAATTTGGTGTAGAAAAATTCATACAAAAATAAACGTTGAATCTTACGTGGCCATCTAAAATCCAAAATAGCCCATGTTACTATACTGTAGATCACATTGATTTCATATGAGATTTATTTTCACATAAAAAATATGGATAAATTCAATCCTGGTCATGTACACAATGACAGCCCTAGTTACAATTTGATTCAGTGTCTAAAACAGACCTTCATGTGATCTGAAATTGTCAGTTGTAACTTTTGTTGAATGAAATTTGGTGTAGAAAAATTCATACAAAAATAAACGTTGAATCTTATGTGGCCATCTAAAATCCAAAATAGCCCATGTTACTATACTGTAGATCACATTGATTTCATATGAGATTTATTTTCACATAAAAAATATGAATAAATTCAATCCTGGTCATGTACACATTTTTTATCAATGTTTAGCCATTCACTCAATTTGCATGTGACCAACTGAAATTATCCAACATTTGTGTAATTCAAGCTGAGATAATCTGAATGTTTGCTGTGTAAACCTTTGTGTAATTAAAGTTGAGATAATCTGAATGTTTGCTGTGTAAACCTTTGTGTAATTAAAGTTGCGATAACCTTAATGTATGCTGTGTAGACTTTTGTGTAATTCCAGCTGGGATAATCTGAATGCATGCTGTGTAAATATTTTTTGTAATTCAACTGGAGATAACTTGAATGTATGCTGTGTAAACGTTTGTGTAGTTTAAGCCGACATAACCTGAATGTATGCTGTGTAAACATTTGTGTAATTCAAGCTGAGATAACCTTGTATGTATGCTGTGTAAACTTTTGCATATTTTAAGCTGTGATAACCTGAATGTATGCTGTGTAAACATTTGTGTAATTCAAGCTGAGATAACTTGAATATATGCTGTGTAAACTTTTGTGTAATTCAAGTTGAGATAACCTGAATGCATGCTGTGTAAACTTTTGTGCAATTCAAGCTAAGATAACCTGAATGTATGCTGTGTAAACTTTTGTGTAATTCAAGCTGAGATAACTTGAATATATGCTGTGTAAACTTTTGTGTAATTCAAGCTGAGATAACCTGAATGTATGCTGTGTAAACTTTTGTGTAATTCAAGCTGACATAACCTGAATGTATGCTGTGTAAACTTTTGTGTAATTCAAGCTGAGATAACCTGAATGTATGCTGTGTAAACTTTTGTGTAATTCAAGTTGAGATAACCAGAATGTATGCCTTTTAAACTTTTGCGTGAACCCGAGCGCGTGCTGTGTAAAGTTTTGTGTAATTATAGTTCAGATAATCTGAATGTATGCCTTGTAAACTTTTGTGTAATTAATGTTGAGATAACCTGAATGCATCTTTTTTTTTGGTCTGGGAATCGATGCTTTTAGCTAAGATTTCTGAAAAGAGTTTTTAACTCATTTGGTTATTCAAGTAAAAAAAAATTTTAATACCAAAATTAAAGAAAAATGTGTTATGATTTATTTTCCCCAGTACACCATAGCAAAAATGTCATGATGATAGCATTGTCTTTTATGATGTTTTGAACAACTTAAGACATAAGCCATGTCAAATTTTCAACATATGTAATAGACCTGAAACTTATCTATGACTATGAAATAATCAGATATTTGGATAAAGAATGGAACAATCTAGAGGATTAGTGACGAATTTATTCGGAACATCCTCTGGATGTGAAATGATAAAGGCAAAAACTTTCTCATTTCTAGCAGCATATATCAGCATCTTGGGAACGAATATGAAGCCGATTAACGAATTTGCTAAAACTTTCTGAGATTATGGAGTCTAATGCGATCAAGTTATCTAACTTGGTGAAATGTTTGGGAAAAATCGGTATCATATTTAATTTTGGGGTCAAACATGCAAAAACTGAATTTTTTCAAAAAACAATTACGTTTAACGCACTCCTGTTCAATAACCGTTCATTGTACGAAAAAGTCATCCATTGACCAAAACAAGTTTAAGATCTGACGGTATTTTTATATTTTTTCTATCTTGCACATAAAATCCAAAATAACTGTTTAAAGTCGGTCCTATCATCCAAAATAAATTTAACGTACCGTTTTGAATTCGTACCCATAATAAAGAAACCAATTCTTTACCAAATTATTGGTAGGTTTGGCACTTATCCGTTAGGTCTGTGTTAAACTTTTGAGTGGCAAGTGCTAAGGATGAGCTCTACTAATAGAAATCCTCTAGATTGTTCCATTCTTTCCCGCGAAACCCCTAAAGGTGTCGCCACACAAGTTTAACTTACAAATAAGCATTATTGACAAATGAGGACCTTTATGAGATGTGATAGCTTGAACACCCAAAGCTTGTGAATGCTGGGTTGGAGGCGGTCTGACATATATCTCCCAATTTTTTCCATCTCTACCAACGGCAAATTTCTTCTTTCTTTCACTTAAGTAATGTTCTCTTAGTTTTCTCTTAGCTTCTTCCCACACTGGATTGATAACTTCGGTTTTATTTTTCCTGATTTCTTGTCCTTCAAGCTGATATAATTTCTAGCATCTCTCTACACAGAAAAATTCAAACAATTACATGCATTAAACAAGAAGTTTGAGATGTACACTGCCATTCATAAAATACACATAACTATACAAATTTAGTTTCTTTAAAAAATTAGTTCTTGAATTTTGTTGTAATTCTGAAGAAAAACATTAAAAAAAAATTTCAAGATAAAAACACTATTTTTGCTGAAAAACACTTAGCTTTAGAAAAGTGATGTTTTAGCAATCTAATTATTTGAAGATTTTCAGTCTGTTATGATGTGACCAGTTAAAACATGTGTAAAAATTGTTGAGTAAGTGCAATGGGTTATCACTTACCAATAAATTTAACATGTATTTAACTTATCACACAGGTGAAGTTGCCTAGCAAGGTACTTATATTAAATTTTGAGAGGTAAGAGAAAACAAATAATCTATATTTTTGCTTATTTTCTAGGCCTAAGCAATAGAGACAGAGCTCAGATAAAATTTTCAAAGTCACTCAATCTAGTTGGAGAAAACAAGATGCCCAATGGGTCCGATACACTCACTTGATAAATAATGGCTAGCTACTACATTTCAAGAAAACATAAATACTGAAAACCCAATGTCAAAAACTTTCCAAAGAGAAACTATTTGAGGCTTTTTCAGATAATTAATCATCCCAGTATTCTTTTGCATCTGTGACATTGACCTTTGAACCCATGACCTTCATCTAAACATCAAAATGATCATAATATAAAGACTTACAATACTCTATTATATATACAAACAAAAAAATTAAAGGTTTTTGAAATAATAACCTATTTCAGTATTCTTTTGTATCTAAGACCTTTAACTTTGAACCATTGACCTTCATCTATATATCAAAATAATTGTTCTATCAATATATGCAATATTCTAATACACGTATCTATACAAAAAGTTGCATAGTTTTCGAGCTAAGCTGAGTAATGGTGTTTTACGTCCCAGTCAAGAATATTTCACTTATATTGAGACATCATCAGCTATAGACAAAGGTGCAGAAATTTGGCCTGTGTGTTGCGTTGATGGCATTATACAGCAGATTTCTTTATCGTGCCAAGCCTACCAAGACATAGGACCTCGTTTATTTAAAGTTTCCATCTGAAATAACTGTGACTTCCATTTTGTAATGCCAGTATAGTTTTTGAAATAACTAACCATTTTACGTCTGTCAATGGGACCTTTGATCTCAAGACCTTCATCAACTGTATAGTTGTTTAACTCTGAGGGGATAAAATTTCACAGTTCAGACACTGAAACTTATTCATGGGTATAAAATTTGGTGGTGCAGTGGCAAGTATTAACAATTTTCTGTACAGATTATTTCAGTCTACGTTTAATGGATGCTACATGAAAATATTTACTTGGTATTTAATTTCGCGCTATTAAGTCAAACCATGGATATAGCGAAATTAAATCCCCAGTGAATAAAAAGGAACTATACAGTAATAATTGTTGTATCAATACATACAATATTCCAATCATCTATACATCAAAATAATTGTTGTATCAATACATACAATATTCCAATCATCTATACATCAAAATAATTGTTGTATCAATACATACAATATTCCAATGTGCATGCCTAAATTAAAAGTTTATAATTTTTAAGATAATTAATCATAAGTTTTCCTTGGCATCTGTGACCTTGACCTTTGAACCCAAAATCTTTATCTATAAATTAAATGATCATTGAATACCAACAATATACTAATAAACATGCCTGTACAAAAAATTTATAGTATTCAAGTTAATTAACCATTTTAGGATTCTTTTCCATCTGTGACCTTGACCTTTGAACCCATGACCTTTTTCTATATACATCAAAATGATTGTTGTATCAATACATACAATATTCCAATGTGCATGCCTAAATTAAAAGTTTATAATTTTTAAGATAATTAATCATAACAGTTTTCCTTTGCATCTGTGACCTTGACCTTTGAACCCAAAACCTTTATCTATAAATTAAAATGATCACTGAATATCAACAATATACTAATAAACATGCCTGTACAGAAAATTTATAGTATTCAAGTTAATTAACCATTTCAGGATTCTTTCCATCTGTGACCTTGACCTTTGAACCCATGACCTTTTTCTATATACATCAAAATGATTGTTGTATCAATACTAACAATTTATTTTATACTGAAAATTATTTACTATATAATAAAACCGTTATTGAACTGATATTGTGAAATATTGTTCAATAGTTCAATAACCCTATAATATTATACATAATTCATCACTTATTCATGTTACCACTGCGGTAGCTCAGTTGGTAAAATGCTTGCTCCATAAGTGGGAGGTTGTGGGTTTGAACCCCGGCTGGGTCTGACCCAAGACTTGAAAGTGGGTAGTGACTGTTCTTTCGCCAAGCACTCGGCATTACGAAATGAAAGTCACGGTTCTTTCGGATGGGAACTTAAAATAAATGAGGTCCCGTGTCACTATGGGCTTGCGCAACGCACAGGCAAAATTTCTGCACCTTCGCCTATAGCTGGCCATGTCTTGATATAAGTGAGATATTCTTGACTGGGACGTTAAACACCATTACTCACTCACTCACTTATTCATGTATGTGACATTACATGTACGAGTACATGCATTAAGCATTGTTTTCTATCAAATAGTAACACCTATTTTAAATCCCTGTTTTAATGCATTATTTAAAATTAATTAGTAATATTTTTTTTTCATTCCAACAACTTATTCTGAATATATTGGTTGGTCAATTACCAATATTCAATTTAGTTAATAGCCAATGAACTGTGAGGGATGGAAGACACCACTTCAATTGATAGATAAAAGCCTAATATGTTAAAAGAATTGTAGCATTGAAACAGGATATAATTGTTACCAAATTTTTTAATGGAGCTAGGTGTTTGTGGTTGATTTATAATCCTATAAGCTTGCATTGAGGCTAGAGGAAAGGATATGCAATAAGTTTAAAAGATAGTGGTTTTTGACATTATGAAATTGGCCAGGAATGACCTTAGGGTTCTTTTTTATGTCAATCTATTCAACTTTTACACACAGTCAGAAAATGTATAGTCTAAAATTGGGGGTTTCAACAGTTAAAAAGTTAGTACTCAGACCTGCTTGTCCCAACCCTCCCTCAGGATTAACCCCATAGGTTCTTCCTTAGTATGATTTTACAAATTTTTCACAAAAAACCAGGAATATATAGTTAAGGGGTGAGGAATTTCAAACGTTAAAAAGTTAGTATCCAGCCCCTTGACCTTGATGACCCCAATTAAGTACATGATACATCGTCATTTTAATTCTGTATATCTCTTGTGAATATAACTTTGATACCTCTTTTTATACAAAAGTTATAGAGCTGACACCGATGAAAAGGTGCAATGTCAAAGTTTTTATGGCCATGTGACCTTGATCTGATGACCCAAATTTGGTACGTGACACATATCTTTCCATACTCTAAATCTCTTGTGAATATAACTTTGATACCTCTTTTTATACAAAAGTTATAGAGCTGACACAGATGACTAGAGGTCCCCAGGAACCTGTATAGCTCACCTAGGTAGAGTTGTTGCAGAATGAAAATCAACAGATTGTCTAATGTTTATATAAATGCTTGAAATCTATTACACAATATTTATTTCTATCACAAAATTTCAATATTATTTCCTTTCAAAACTAAACCATATTTCAAAATTTTGAGACAATACATACCAAGTAGCATCGACTTTTCATGTATAATACCTGAGAATTTTCCCTATCTAAAAACTGGTCAATGGACCATGAAATTAAGGTCAAGGACAAAAGCCATAAGGCAGTCTGACTGATGTACTATGGTGGCCACCTTGGATTACGTGCGAACATGTTTGACACAATATTTCAGGTAGACCACACAAGGACTATTGTCACAAAGTTTGGTTGCAATTGGCAAGTGGTTTCACAGGAGTTGATTTTTAAATGCAGATGTTATTTTAAAATACCAAATTAGTTGAGTTGACACTCCCATATACTCAATACTTGAACCTAGAAATGTTTTTTCCTATGATTTTATTTTGCTGTTTTGTATTCTATAGGGTCCCTAGAGTAAAATTAGGTTAGTTGCCCTACAGGCAACATTGAGCAAATTGCATAATTTGCATTTATCCAAGTTGGCTGCCTGACGCCATATTGAAAATCTATCTTTCGTAAGAACTGTTCTACAATAGCTTGTAATATACCGTTTTGTATGTTTTCAGGGATGAGAAACTCATTTCCAATGTCGTTTTTAACAATTTAAAATTTTGACCCGACAAGGGTAGGAGTAACATGTTTTTTATTATTAGATGTAACTCAGCATATCACATTCAATGCTGCTTACCTTAACCGTACATCTTGATACATTTTGATTTCAAGGTCATAAATAAGGTTCGAACAATTTCTTTTAATAAGAAATAAAATCATGATCTAAGTGATTTCATCTTTACTAAATCTAAAGGCGAGTTCCACTTTTCTTTTAAAGCGTGTATCCAACGAAGAAGTTTTCAAAGCCACATTATTGCTATCATAGTTAATCCAGTCACACACATATGATTGGCATCGCGAGAAAAGGGACCTTAAGGTCAAAATTTTACATTTTTATGTTTTTGTCTTTTATTATAGTTCAACATTTCCTCTTCGTAATAAAAGCAGTTTTGGGTTTCTAGGTTAACTATTCTCGTTGCTATGGGTTCGTTTTATGACGTCACAATCTTTGACTTGTAACCGAATGATTATGACCAAACCAATGGGTTTATGGCCATTATTAACAGCGATGGTTATGTAACATTAATGCCTATCTATACCAACAAATATTTTCGACAACTACTCCGAATTTACAAAAAGACTAGTGAAATAGAAAAAACTAGTTTCCATGGAAACATCTGCATAATTGACTTGGAACTTGTGTATATGCCATGAAACAATTAATAATTCAATGCAGAATTATAGTTTTGTCATATGTTAACAAAAAAATCGGGTATTCAGCAACAACAATAATAATTACATATTGTACCAGTTTTACCACTAATCTCAAATTGTTCTCATAACAATTACAATGATCATTAAAATACTTATTACTCGGTCAACGATAGGCAACAAGAGTCCTCAAACTGACATCCCACATTCAGCCTGATGATATTCATGCATAAGTCATTTTCGCGTGTCATTTCTCGCAAATACGAAGCGCATGCTCGAAGGTCCAATACTAGTATTTTAATTTGATGAAACTTTTTTCCCTACTTTTTACAAAACTCAAAATCAGTTCATTAATTTATATCTTAGGAATGGACAAATAACGTGAATGATTTCTCGAATGAGTTGCCTAGCAACGAGGTTTATCTTTATGTCCTTCCATGTGATGTGTCTTATATAGCATTTTCATTTACATTGGGTTTTTACTACTACAGCACGTGGAATTTGGTTTAGCAACTTTTACTGATTGCGTTGCCTCACCCAATGATTTGTTCATCTTTGAAACGATTTCCGATAAAGTCAAATGCATAGGCATTAAAATAAAATGAAAGTGGTCTGTCGTATATTTTAAAAAAGCTTCCTACACAGTTTCTTCACCTAGAGCATTGGAAACGTTGCAGAAGACTGGTTTCTGTGAATAGATAAAGATATGGACACATTTCGAAAAACATCACGTTTCCCACAGAGCCGCAAATGTTGTCAAAGTGTCCTCTGTAATAAAATAAACATAAAATGTCTATTTAATTATATTTTGTTTTGTACAACATCGATTAAAACACACATTATGAGGTTAAATTAATTTTCGTATATAATGATTCTAATAAAAATTGTTAGTCTTTTTATAAAATAATCATGTTTTACTTTCGCACTTTTACTCCTAAGTTATTGATTATCATAACATCGACGTTAATTACCGCTATTCCCAACGAGAGCAGCCTAGATATGACTTAGAATCAACCTAAGAATAATTTCGTGTATATGCGAGTGTGTTTTGGTCTGTCTTTAATTATAATGTGCAAGCTTACAAAGTCAGTACGCCGAAGCTTACCTCTCATCCTTACACCAGGCGATACTCTGCCCTCTTAACACTGAGCTTTAGGCGAGGAAACATAATCGCAAATTTGAAAGCCTTATGTATGACCCGCCCTATCGCTCTTGATGCAGATGCTTTGCTGAGACTGTCGTTTGACGTAGTCTGTTATTTTGAAAGAATTTTTTTAATTTTTTAAATCTTGCTGTCTCTCAGTGGTTTGAAAATATCAGTTTATGACTACTGTAACATCGCTAACTGCATTGTCAAAGCGTATTTTCGCATTTTGTGATGCTAAATATTCGTATATATATATTTTATTTTATTTATTTCACATTTTTAGATTTGTTTGAAATAGATCGTGCTGCGTGGAAACTTTACCGTATGTGTATAAGGTTCTAACTGGAAAACATAATATACATCGGTACGTGATGTATATGGGCTCAACACTCAAATTTAAAAAGTCTGGTTTAAGAATGGGGTTTTACGTTCCAGCCAATTATATTTCATTTATATCTAGACGTCACCAGCTATAGGTGAATAGGCATTTTTAACTTTGTAGTGTGCATGAGGCAACGTGCAGGGAGGGTTTTTTAATGTGCCATGCCCGCCGTGACACGAGGCATTGGTTTTAAGGTCTCTTCCGAAGGAACCCGTGACTTACTTTCTAAATACGGAGTGCTTGGTGATAAAACAGTAAAGTCTACATTTTTTTCAAGTCTTGGTCAAACCCGACCGAGGTTCGAGCTACACCATTGCTAAAAAAGTATATAAAAACTATAAGTTTCGGTCCAAAATACAAAAATTTGTATGAGATTCGTCTTTGGCATGGATACGTTATATTTTAAAATAGCAAAGTAAATAATTTTCTGTTCCAATTAGTGCTACTTAGCAAAAATTTCACATTAAGATTTCTCAAAATCTGGCAAATTTAAAATCTGAGTATTTTGTAAGTTTTCAAAACATTAATGAATTTGAGGCATTATTATTATTATTATTATTTGAGCATCATAAAACAAAGTCAAAAGTTATCAGGCTTAAGTCAAGGGAAATCTATATGAGGAGATGACTGTGGAATTGGTGCCAGTATCAAATTCAGGCTTATTTAAATGTATGCCATTTCCAAATTTTCCTTTAACAGGAAGGACCGTTAATCCAACCCGGGACATCTATCATCATAGGCAAGTAGTCTGCCAACTGAACTAACCAGACCACTGCATTAAAATCTTATTTTTCTATCTAAAATATCTCACACTCAAATTCCCTCAGATGGAACTTTTTATGTCTCGCAATTACCAGTCTGCTACTTTATGATAATTATTGTATTTTAAAGTAGAAAATTGCGAGGTTGGACTAGAAATCAAATCAGGAGCTCAAGGTCTATAAAGGCGAGAGTTCTACCAACTTGGCTACCAAAGCCGTTATACATGGTTATTTAAAATGCGGTTGTGATATTAGGCAGGGACTGCCTTATTAAAAACTCAAATTGCGTTTGTGGTATTCAAGAGTCACTTTTCAATTTAAACATGTGTAACCCTAATTTTTGTGGTGAACGATATAAATGTCAATCTAATTTATGACCCCACAGCACGGACGTGAAAGAAGACATCCATATAAACATGCTAAATTAAGCTTAGTACGTCGGGAACAACCGGTTACTGTCATCCGATGATCGCTAGCAAGGAGTTTTTAGTATAACCTTTAAGGTTACTCATCTTATGTTTATTTTATGCTTTGATTGATTTTTTAAAACTTTATTTCAAGAAAACTTAACCTGTGACATATAAGGAAAATGGCAGGCTACATTTTTCATATTCAGTTCCTGTATCAGCACAGGGACTAGATCTAGTGCTAGATATAACTGTTTCATTAATCAAGTTTTCCGATTTCTTTCATAGAAGATCTAATGTCATCTTTTTGAAAATAAAAATCTAGAAAGATTTTAGTGATTGGGTCTTATTCGATTTTTTTCATGACAATTCCACTTAAATTGTATTCTAGAAGCGTTACGTATTGTGAGTTATCTAGTTCTAAATCATATCCCGACTCCGAAATTAGGCCTATTGTTAATAATGTTTTAACTTATTTATAACAGTAAAATACAAGAATAATTAAAACGGATTAATTTCTATAAATGTACAATTTGAAGTTAATATAAAATTACAAAACCTTCAACGAAAGAATTACTAAATTACTGAACAAAATTTGCATAGTAAAATGATAACGTACAACTTTATGACCGTCAATCTCTCTCTCTCTCGAAAGTCAGCCTTCGGAAAGCCTATGACCGAGATTTTACTTTAAATGCGGATTTTTTAAATATAATTGTGGATTATAAAACGCTAACAGTTTATTTAAAATTTCTTCAAATTCCATCTATCAGTAGTTCGCAGGTTTACACATCTTGCAGTTTTAAATACAAAATAAAGAACACCTGCTGTCTTCATAAAAATCACAGCCGACTTCCGTGTTTTTCAGCGCGAAAAACGTAAAACTTTGACGTCGATTATCTCGATTGTGACGTCAAAAAGATAAGGTCCCTTTTGTCGCTACACCAATCATATATATATTACTACGAATGAAAACCAAACAATACTCGGACTTTTTATCAAACTAAATAATAAGTTAGGCAGCAGTGAATTGATCAATTTTTACATGAACATTGATACATTATGTCATATAATGAAGTATTATGGTTCAAAATCTATCACTGATAATGCGCAACCTTCCACAAATTGGTTGGCTGGAGTTGAACAGTAGAACACATTTTTTTAGTTTTATGATAGTTTTAATGTTTTGATCTACTATTTCTACTTCAAATGGCCACTATGAGAGACATGCTATTACTACAGACTTCCATGTTCATCCATGTGGTATAAGTGAAAAGGTAGGGCACAGTCTAGATTTTGCTTACTTCTGGTGTCTCAACTTACCCAAGTTACCATTAATCAACATCTAACATCTAGATCTGACAATGCTGTTTCACTTTTAAATTATACTTGACCGCAGAAAATAATACCCCTGCACTGTCTACCATCAAAACTATTTGTATCCTGATTAACACACCCAAAAAATAACTTTATTGGATGCTGGACATGTACAATGTGCTGGCAAAACTTTCTCAGTGTCTGTTATAAACACATGTGTGTCCTGTCGAAGATCTTATATGTCGACACATATCGAGATATCCTGAGCTGCCAGGCATGCATGTTCTTAGTGGTTGTGATACAACATCCTAATTACAAACTCTTTTTCTTCTCATTTAGCTGGTTAACAAAGATCACAAATAACTTGGTGAGATCTGAACCATTTTTTGTTTTTCTGTATGGCCAGTCAGCAGGAAAAACAAAGAAAGAATGGTTCAGCGGGTTCTTCATAAGGAACATCAAAGCCTAATAGTTCTGACTCTGTTTCAAACACAATTTACTGCTGTCTCACCTTTAGTTAATGTTGTGAAAGGGTACCGCGGTCAAGATCCTCCTAAAGAGTATGAAATGATAACAGATTTCAGATTGAAATTAAAAGATCGATTCTTATTACAAGTTATAGTGAAAGGATACTTGGTGCCACAAGAACTTTTTTGTCATGTTATGTCAATGTAAGTGCAACACACAAGGACATGCTTGCCTTAAAAAATTAATCCATAATTTTTAACTGTTCTGTAGAAAGAGAGTGATTAATTTTTTACACAAAATGAGATTACCAATGGCTATCCTAGGGTGAATAATAATTTGACACATATGATCAGTCATTTTAGATATGATGGTATTAAATGTAAACTAATGCCAGAATTGAATTGCCCATGCCTAAATACCCCTGCAAAGATATATTACAATCTATTATAATTTTTTTTGTACAAAATCGATATTTCAAGATGACGTCTGTCAGTCATCTTGGATTTATAGCTTATTGTGAGAGTTAAGTGTTCCGTTTGTAAAAATTAACACCAGAAATGGGTTTCTCATACCTGAAAACATCTAAAAAGATATATTACAAGCTATTGGAAGATATTTATGTCGCAGTATGTACTTAAATTTCATGTTTGGCAGCCATTTTGGATTTATGTATATTGTGCAAGTTGCCCAAATTTGCCCAAAGGGCAACTAAGTTAGTTTTGTTCAAGGACCCATGAGGAAAACAAAACAGTAAAAAAAACTTCATAGGAATGAACATTTCTAGGTTCGTAAAATGCCTACTTGACTAAATATAAAGACCCAATAACTATTGTGGTCGAGTTTAGTTCCAATTGACTCAGTAGTTTCAGAGAAAAATATGTTTGAACGTATTTTCCCATAGGGTATGTTCTCCACTGATGGCCATCTTGGATTTTGTGTGGCCCTCAAAAACACCAATGTTGTAGGGGGCCACCCAAAGACTATTGTGGCCAAGTTTAGTTTTGATTGGCTTAGGGGTTTTAGAGAAAAAGATCTTTGAAATTGTTCCCATAGGGTCCAATGTTAACCTATATTTCCCATTGGCAGCTATATTAGATTAGGTTCAGACTTAAAAAAAACACCACCCAAAGACTATTGTGGCCAAGTTTGGTTCCAATTGGCTTAGGGTTTTACAGAAAAAGATCTTTGATATTGTTCCCATAGGGTCCAATGTTAACCTATGTTCCCTGCTGGCCGCCATCTTTGATCAGGTGCAGACTTAAAAAAACACTGGTTTCAGAAGGTACCATTTAAGGACTTCTATGACCAAGTTTGGTTCCGATTGGCTCAGTAGTTTCAGAGAAAAGTATCTTTGAATGTATTTTCCCATTAGGTCCAATCTTAAAGTATGTTCTCCGCTGGCGACCATCTTGGATTTGGTGCGGCCCTCAAAAATCCCAATGTTGAAGGGAGCCAATCAAAGACTATTGTGGCCAAGTTTGGTTCCGATTGGCTAAAGGGTTTTAGGGAAAAAGATCTTTGATATTGTTCCCATAGGGTCCAATGTTAACCTATGTTCCCCGCTGGCCGCCATCTTGGATTAGGTGCAGACTTAAAAAAACACCGGTTTCAGGAGGTACCATCTAAGGACTTCTATAACCAAGTTTGGTTCCAATTGGCTCAGTAGTTTCAGAGAAAAATATCTTTGAACATATTTTCCCATAAGGTCCAATGTTTAAATATGTTCTCCGCTGGCAGCCAGCTTGGATTTGGTGCGGCCCTCTAAAACCCCAATGTTGAAGGGGGCCAATCAAAGACTATTGTAGCCAAGTTTGGTTCCCATTGGCTAAAGGGTTTTAGAGAAAAAGATCTTTGATATTGTTCCCATAGGGTCAAATGTTAACCTATGTTCCCCACTGGCCGCGATCTTGGATAAGGTGCAGACTTAAAAAACACCGGTTTGAGAAGGTACTATCTAAGGACTACTGTGACCATGTTTGGTTCCAATGGGCTCAGTAGTTTCAGAGAAAAATATCTTTGAACGTATTTTCCCATAAGGTCCAATCTTAAAATATGTTCTCCGCTGGCAGCCTTCTTGGAATAGGTGTGGCCCTCAAAAACCCCAATGTTGAAGGGGGCCATCCAAAAACTATTGTGGCCAAGTTTGGTTCCCATTGGCTGAAGGGTTTTAGAGAAAAAGATCTTTGATATTGTTCCCATAGGGTCTAATGTTAACCTATGTTCCCCGCTGGCCGCCATCTGGATTAGTGGAGACTTAAAAAAAACACTGGTTTCAGAAGGTACCATCTAAGGACTACTGTGACCAAGTTTGGTTCCAATTGGCTCAGTAGTTTCAGAGAAAATATCTTTAAACATATTTTCTCATAGGGTCCAATGTTAATCTATGGTCCCCGCTGGCGGCCATCTTGGATTAGGTGCAGACATGTCGGACACAATTTTTAAAGTAGACCACCCAAGGACTATTGTGACAAAGTTTGGTTGCAAATGGCCCAGCAGTTTCTGAGGAGTTGATCTTCAACGACAGATGAACGACAACGATGGACGCACAGTGATGGCAAAAGCTAAAAAGGTGCAATGTCAAAGTTTTTATGGCCATGTTACCTTGACCTTGATGACCCACATTTGGTACGTAACACATCGTCTTTCCATACTGTTCTCTTGTGAATATCACCTTGATACCTTTTTTCACACAAAAGTTATAGAGTGGACATGGATGAAAAGGTGCAGTTTTCAAAGGTTTTTTATGGCCTTGTGACCTTGACGTTGATGACCTCAATTTAGTATGTGACACATTGTCTTTCCATACTGTATATCTCTTTTTTATACAAAAGTTAAAGAGCAGCCACAGATTCTGGGACGTACGTACGGACATGGGAAACACTATATGCCCAGGCCATATTCATGGCCACATTATTTAAAAATAAAACATATTGTGTTATTTTTATTTGATTAATTGTGCTTTTTTACATTTTTGGGGATTTCCTTTTTCAATTTCAGTTAACTTTCCTTTTTGGAATTGTAGGTTTAGAAACTCTTACGCCTGAACCTGATTTATTGTCAGACTCAGTGATAGCCTGCTGGGTATTTTCGACATTTTTATCAATTGCTTCATCCTTTTCTGGCTTTATAAAGTTGTACAGCAGAGATTGTTTCATTTACCTGGACATGCTTATCTATCAAACTTTAAGTTTCACAAAAGAATCGCTTGGATTTTACCTTACACCAAGTAAAGTTCCAAATGTGAATCAACAGCTTTTGGCATGTCATGATGATGTGTATGAATATTTGTGACAGAAAGGCACAATGTGTACAATTCAATAATCTAGCTGATCAAAGCATTTTGCACATTTACGAGTGACAATACAAGCACCATTCATCCAAGTATACATTCTACACGTCAGGACAAGTGGAAGAGCGAAGAATCGGAGCCCTGAGAGGTCACTCTCTCTATTTCAGTGTTTTACTGATTCGCCTACATTAAAAGAATTCGATAAATTTAACTTGGCACAGTGACAAGGAGAGTACCACTCATCCAAGTACACATTCTACATGTCAGGACAAGTGGATGAGCTGATAATTGAAGTCCTTAGAGGTCACTCTCCATTTCAGTGTTTTACAGATTCACCCACATTGAAAGAACCTGATAAATTTAACTTGGCACAGTGACAAGTGACAAGGATAGCACTACTCCTCAAAGTACACATTCTACATGTCAGGACAAGTGAATGAGCTGACAATCGAAGCCCTGAGAGGTCAGTTTTTAGATTCTCCCACATTGAAAGAACCTGATAAATTTAACATGGCACAATGACAAGTTACAAGGAGAGCACTATTCATCCAAGTACACATTCTACATGTCAGGACTGGTGGATGAGCTGATAATCAAAGCCCTGAGAGGTTACTCTCCATATCAGTGTTTTACAGATTCACCCATGTTAAAAGAACTGTATTCGGATTTGTAGTATAGCACTCTCAACTAATGAAAACGAAATGTAGGTTATGACTTGCATAAAGTCCTGTGTATGCATATCACAGAGCATTTCATAAAGCAATGGGTCTAAGTAGTCTGGTGGTTTAAGCAAATTCTTTAAGATCACAGTACTGGTATCTCTCACTGTTAAGCTTCATAACTCACCTGGGCAGATCCTAGTGTTAGAAAGTTTGTCAGTTTGCTTGCTAAAGGTCTATAGTTTTTCTAGGCACTCAGGTTTCCCCTAACATCCATGACTCGGATGTTTTGATAATTGTTAAAGAATCCTGACGGGGATGTAACACACTATTACTCCACTCTGCTTCACTCTGTAGATGATGTAAATAATAATGTAAAGTAAAGGCCACCCAAGGGAACCAGTAAAAGTGGACTTTATAGGCAGGTGGCCCTTATATACAGGTTTAATTAATATGACTAATGAAAAATTAGGATAGAATTTTCCTGGCCGTTAAAAGCAAGTGGCCCTTAAATAGAGGTAGCCTTTAAGGCAAGTTGGACTGTATTACCAATGATACTGCTTTACAATCAGTATCAATGTACATGGGTAAATAAAAAAAAACATTTTAATAAATGACTTTATCATATGATTAATTTTAAAAAATTATTGTTTCAATCACTTCTTATGTAGAAAGTATTATGGAAAGTCTATAGTAAAAATTGTCAAAATTGTTAAAGATTTTATTCTGTAGATTTCTAGAATCCTTGATAATTTAGGTCATAAACTTTTCACTAACCCAGAGGTTAAAAAATTTCACAGGTCTAAAATCTAAGACCTATTAATTTTACATTAGACTCTTGGTAATTAAACATTAGAATCCAATGCACCTGCCATTTTAGCTGGATAACACTACTTTTTCCCTAAATTGACATAATAATTACTAAGAACCTTATAATGTTGATATTGGACTTTCAAAACTGTATGTGTGACCTACCAAAAATAAAGCAAAACTATATTATGGCTACATTACCTCATTCGACACTTGATGAAATTGCTCTCCAGGAGACGGTACTGATCTCCAGCCTACAACACGTACAGGTATAGAAAGCCCAGCCTCATCTAGCTCTTGGCCATGTTCATTTAACATTTTGCGTACCTGTCAACAAAGTAATGATGATACAATGGAAAAGTCTAAATTAAACAACTTTGGAAATGTCTAAATTAAACAACTTTGGAAATGACTAAATTAAACAATTTTGGAAATGTCTAAATTAAACAACTTTAGAAATGATTAAATTAAACAATTTTGGAAATGTCTAAATTAAACAACTTTGGAAATGACTAGATTAAACAATTTTGGAAATGACTAAATTAAACAACTTTGGAAATGTCTAAATAAACAACTTTGACATTAAATATAACTCTATTATTTGTTTTTTTTTAATTTATTTTCCCCATATTTATTTTTTTCATTTTTGATTTCCATCGCAGAATGACATTGTTGGCATTTGTGCGAACCAGTTTTTGAGACTGAATATTTATTTTTCTATTTATTTATTTATTCCCACCCCCAAATGATATTGTTGGCCTTTGTGGGACCCTGATTTTGAGACTGAATATATTTATTTATTCCTTTATTGATTAATTTATTTATTTATTCATTTTTCTATTTATTTATTTATTTATTTATTTATTCCCACTGCCATATGATATTGTTGGCATTGATGGGGACCAGTTTTTGGGACTGAATATTTATTTATCTATTTATTTATTTATTCCCACCCCCAAATGATATTGTTGGCCTTTGTGGGACCCTGATTTTGAGACTGAATATATTTATTATTTAATTTATTTATTTATTCATTTTTTTATTTATTTATTTATTCCTACTGCCAAATGATATTGTTGGCATTTGTGGGGACCAGTTTTTGAGACTGAATATTTATTTATCTATTTATTTATTTAATTCCACCCCCAAATGATATTGTTGGCCTTTGTGGGACCCCAATTTTGAGGCTGAATATATTTATTTATTCATACCGCCAAATGATATTGTTGGCCTTTGTGGGACCCCGATTTTGTGACTGAATTTATTTTTATGATAAGACAAGTACTTGTATTTGGTTTACACAGGTCATATATAGTATACCTCATAAATTATTGAGAATTTAATATTTTAGATAACCATTAATAATTTGAATTTTTTCATAACAATTTTATTTCCATTAACAAATGGGTTGTTTTTATTAACGGAATATCAAATAATGTATTGTGTGCTAGAGCCTCAGTTTTATAAATAGGGGCCTCAATCTGACGGCGTTAGTGTCTTAAAAATATCCTAGGAATCAAAGTGGTTTGCCAAGTGTACATTCCGAAAATTATACAACATATAAACATTTTACATGGATCAAATTGGTACTTTTATCACATAAACAGTCTGAGAAATTTTTAATCAGGGATTGGATTATAACTAAATAGATCCAAAATACCCCCATTTTTGGCCTCAATCCCCTTAAATAACTGCTGTACAAGACCCATATACATTTTACTTTTGCTTTTGTCAAGAGGATTATTCTGAGTATGTTTGGTGAAGTTCATACTTAAATTGTGGCTGCATAAGGGGTTAACAAGAGTTTTCTATGATTTGGCCTAATGGCCTATTTATTGACCCCACATGACCCATGTACAAACTTGACCTTGCTTTTGTCAATTAGATCATACTGAGCAAATTTTGTTTGGACTAAAACTGTGGCCTCAAGAGTGTTAGGAAATTTATTCTATGATTTGACATAGTTACCTATTTATTGACCAAACATGGTCAGTACATATACTTCACCTCCAAGATTGGAGGAAAATAAAGGGTTTTGGTGTGTTAACAAGGTTTTCTATAATTTGACCTAGTGACCTATTTATTGACCAAACATGACACATACTCCATATAGACCTTGTTTTTGAAAGAGAATTATTCTGCTTAAACTTGAAGAAGATTAGAATAATATTGGGGCTTCAGGTATCAACAAACTTTTTCTATGATTTGACCTAGTGACCTATTTTTCAGCTCAACATGACCCATACAGGAACTTGACCTAATTTTGTCAAGAGGATCATTTTTAGCAAGTCTGATGGCATTTGGACAAAAATTGATGTCTCACAAGTGTTAACAAGGGTTTTTTCTATAGCTTCACCTAATGGCCTACATATTTACCTAACAAAATAAAACACAAACATACTAATCCATGTCCGAATCACAATCCAAAAGCAAAGTAAAAACTTTGGGACTGACAAGTCAGATTAGACATGTCAACTACCACCAGGTGAGGCTGGGTGCTTCGAAAGGGTAAGTACCTCCTCCTGTTTAGATAGCTACACCTAAACATGTCAAATATATCCAGGGCAATCCTAGACACAGTGACATGAAACTCATAAACAATTCTGTGATGACAGCCATAAAACTTTTTTAGGGCCTTTATTAGCCTAGGTTTGCAATATCCCCGAGTCAACAATTTATTTGCAAGCAGCCTGCTTCGTTGTACAAAGACCCCGTATCTACCATAATGTATTAATTAGGAAACAAATACACTATAAGCAGGAAAAGCAGATATATTGCTGCATAGAAAAGCAAAGTTGACAGTATAGTTTTAAATGTAGCCTTTAGTTGGCATCATAATTCAGGTGTAAGTCTAAATAGGAAGCAGAATTAAACCTTTATACAATCATGGCCTTGCTTTTGACCATTCAGAGCATCTTTGGACTTAAACTGTGGTTTCAAGAGTGTTAACAAGGTTTTTCTTTAATTTGACTTAGTCACCTACCGATTGATCCCAGCCCATATATAAACTTGATCTGAATTTTGTCAAGAGGATCATTCTGAGTGACTAGATATTGCTAGTCAATACTCAATTACTCAAACATGATTTCATCTTCAAGTGATTAAATCTCATACATGACTCACGAAAATAAAATAGCATGAAAATAGACGGATTTACAGTAAATATTGATGACCTGTACCTTAGCATATGCATTGCCAGACACTATAAAATCTCCTACTCGTAACACTCCTTTCTGTATAATTATTGTTGCTATTCTCCTACAAAATACATCAAAAGTAATTTATAATTGAATGGGTTTTTTTCTGTCCAAGCCTGCAAAAAATATATATTGAGGACATTTCAAACTTAATGACTCTAATGTGGAAAAAGTAAAACTTATGCCATTTTATTGTACCAAAGCATTAACTGTGACACATCAAGTAAAAAGCATGCTTATTTGTTATTGTCGCTTTCTGAGAAATCTGCATCAGAAAATTGCTGATGTTGTACTTCATTCATGAAAGCACCTGATGGTTAAATATATAACTCAAGAGTTCACATGCGGAAAAATATACCACAAGGTAAATGTTGATTAATTCAATTCTAACATGACTTAAGTAAGAGATGGATTGAAATAAACATTGCGAACTCTTTCTTCAGAAATACATTTTAATATCCATTTGCAAATAGGTCCATTGAAACTAGAGCTGCAACGATATACCGGTATACCGGTATTACCGGTATGGATTAGAAAAAAACGATTATCGCAATACGATGTTCACATACCGGTTTTTGACGATACGGGAAAATTGAATCACGAGTCGAACAGAGTTAAACAAGATCGCGAGGGCGTTTGTATTTAACATGAATTACGAGTCAAACAAAGTTAAACACGGTCGCCGGGACGCTTGTAATTAACCTGAATTACGAGTCGAACAAAGTTACACGGCTTCACTTCCCTGGTGGAAGTTCACGTGTCTAACCTAACTTGTCAGTTCAAAAGTTTTTACTTTGCTTCTGGATTGTGATTCGGACATAGATTAGTATGTTTGTTTTTGATTACACAAGATCGCCAGGGTGTTTGTGATTAACGTAGACGTACGTAGTTAATTTGAAAAGTTTCCGATACTTGTTGCTACGAATGCCTAAATGATGACTGGGTTAGGAAAACGTCTTGGAAGACGATGACGGTTCTGTAATTGAGCAAAACAAGAGCCTAAAGTGATATATGGCAGCATTTTTTATTGTTAACAAGAGGCCCATGGGCCTGATACGCTTACCTGATAACTAATGGCAAGCTGATAGATTTTAAGACAACATAAATACTAAACCCCAATGACTTTTTTCTTTACATCATGATAACCGTTGTATCAATACTTACAACTTTCTAGTATACATGCCTATACAAAAAGTTAATAGTTTTCAAGATAATTAACCATTTCAGTATTGTTTCACATCTGTGACCTTGACCTTTGAACCCATGACCATTTTCTATACATCAAAATGATTGTTGTATCGATACCTACAACATTCTAATATACATGCCTATACAAAAAGTTTATAGTTTTCAAGATAATTAACCATTTCGGTATTGTTTCGCATCTGTGACCTTGACTTTTGAACCCATGACCTTTTTCTATACATCAAAATGATCGTTGTATCAATACCTACAACATTCTAATATACATGCCTATACAAAAAGTTTATAGTTTTCGAGATAATTAACCATTTCGGTATTGTTTCACATCTGTAACCTTGACCTTTGAACCCATGACCTTTTTCTATACATCAAAATGATCGTTGTATCAATACCTACAACATTCTATTATACATGCCTATACAAAAAGTTTATAGTTTTCGAGATAATTAACCATTTTGGTATTGTTTCACATCTGTAACCTTGACCTTTGAACCCATGACCTTTTTCTATACATCAAAATGATCGTTGTATCAATACCTACAACATTCTATTATACATGCCTATACAAAAAGTTTATAGTTTTCGAGATAATTAACCATTTCGGTATTGTTTCGAATCTATGACCTTGACCTTTGAACCCATGACCTTTTTCTATACATCAAAATGATCGTTGTATCAATACCTACAACATTCTAATATACATGCCTATACAAAAAGTTTATAGTTTTCGAGATAATTAACCATTTCGGTATTGTTTCACATCTGTGACCTTGACCTTTGAACCCATGACCTTTTTCTATACATCAAAATGATCGTTGTATCAATACCTACAACATTCTAATATACATGCCTATACAAAATGTTTATAGTTTTCGAGATAATTAACTATTTCAGTATTGTTTCACATGTGTGACCTTGACTTTTAAACCCATGACCTTTTTCTATACACCAAAATGATCGTTGTACCAATACCTACAACATTCTAATATACATGCCTACACAAAATGTTTATAGTTTTCGAGATAATTAACCATTTCGGTATTGTTTCGCATCTGTGACCTTGACCTTTGAACCCATGACCTTTTCCTATACATCAAAATGATCGTTGTATCAATACCTACAACATTCTAATATACATGCCTATACAAAAAGTTTATAGTTTTCGAGATAATAATTATAATCAGAGGTAAAAAAAATTAGGTCACGACCTTCACAATTGACCTTGACCTCATTTTGAAGATACTAACAAGAAGATGTCAAAACTGAAAACCCCATGTTATTATCTGGTCAAATAGTCAAGTTATAACAATTTGAAGCTATTTTACGATTTTTTCAAAATTAAACGCAAAAACGCGTAACCTATTTTTTATCCGAATTTCACAAAATGAACAAACTATAGGCTTAAGACCCTAGAGAAGCCAAATATCACATCAGATTTTTTCTCCAATCAGTACTTTCAGAGAAGAAGATTTTTTAAGATTTTTGGACCCCTAGGTCACCTTGACCTAGTTATGGTAGCCATGGCAACGCCACGAACAAATCTGAATTGCACCGGCCCATATATACTTCTGACAAAGTTTCATTAAAAACTGTCTGGTAGTTTTAGAGGAGAAGTCGAAAATAGGTGTTAACGACGCACGCACGCACGCACACACGCACGCACGCACACACGCACATACACACGCTGCGCTATGCCATAAGCTCACATGACCTTCGGTCAGGTGAGCTAAAAATGTGTCTAATGGCGAACTAGTACATGGTGCAGCTGTTTGTCAGCGATTTGACATTTGACTTTCTAGTCGGGGTATTTTATTTTGCACATTTTTGTGTCATACCCACAGTTTCTGGTTGTTTGAACTTTTTTTGACAGTATATGTGTCATTCCAGATGATTAAACAATGTTTAAATGCAGTGCTCATTATTTCTTTCATTCAGTTCGAAAAACATAAAAAGATTTTCAATATTTATCGAATTCACAATACGTATCAGGTACGTATTGCAATACAGAAGTGAAATATTGCAATATATCGCAATACGGTTTAACCCGTATCGTTGCAGCTCTAATTGAAACAATTCAGCCATTGAGATTACCTCCATTGAAATAAATGATTTTATGAATGAAAATTCAGTCACAACCACTGTTTGCAACAAATAGCATGATGTCATAAGATAAACAAGGAAATAAGTCATTAAAATGGAGCAGCCATGGGTATAAGGCTGAAACGTTTACACATGTACACGATACAGTTTCGATTTTGACCTGTAAATGTTTACAAATATAGTATACCGTTAAATGTAACCTTTGGCCGCCATATTGTACTACGTAACAATGCTCATCTTTATCTACTTTTCATTGAACGAAGTGTCAAATAAAACATAGTAAAAATATACATTGTTCCGTCTTTATCTACTTTTCAGTCAGTGTCAAATAAAACATAATAAAAATATACCTATTGTCATATTACTGATTGATCCAGTGGAAAATGGCAGAAAAAAAACAGAAGATCCGACATTTGGAAATATTTTGAAGTGATCGATGATCGTGTGACGGGAAAACAGAAAGTTCAATGTGTCTTGTGTAAAACGACGCTGAGTTACGCCGGAGGTTTTTCAAGCACAATGTCTAATCATCTCAAACATAAACATCGGTCTGTTGACACTGTATCGAGTAATGTGCTAAAATCCAGACAAACCACTTTAAATGCGTATAAATCTCCAGTGATGTCGCATGATAAATGGGTTAAATGTACTCAGAAATTAGCTGCAATGTGTGCGCATGACCTTCGCCCCATTGCCATAGTTGACAGGGAAGGTTTCAAAAGTTTCTGTAATGAGTTAAATCCAGCATATGAAGTCCCGAGCAGGCCGACTGTGGCAAAGTATTTAAGTTTTGTATGATGAAAATAAAGAGGTTTTAAAGGGTACTCTAATTAAACAATCTGCTGTTTCGCTGACAACTGACATGTGGACAAGCCAGGCCACCGAGGGCTATTTGACATTAACATTACATTATATTGATGATAATTGTTTTTTTTGAAATTGTGTCCTAGCCACACGGGAAATGGAAGATCAACATACAGGTGTCAATATTGCCCATGAAATTTCATCTGTTTGCGATGAATTTTTGATACCTCGTAATAAAATAGCTGGCATTGTGAGTGATAACGCTTCTAACATGGTTGTATGTGTTACCGAATTAAATGTTCCACATTTTAGATGCTTTGGACATACTCTCCAGTTAAGTGTTTCAGGTGCATTAGAGAAAGTTCTCTCAATAAAGAAAGCTATTGGTGCAGCAAAACATTTGGTCACACATTTTCGTAGGTCCGTTATTGTGTCTAATGAATTAAAAGTTTGTCAAAAGCAAATGGGTTTACCAGAAAATTCTCTAATTATAAACGTAGCAACTCAACATTTGATATGTTTGATAGGCTTCTACAGCAGCGACTAGCTGTCTATGCTGTCTTGCATGACCAAAAAGATACAAGTGCCTCCGACGCACGGACACTTGATATAACGGATGAACAGTGGCATATTATGGAAAGCTTAGTGCCTGTTCTTAAACCGCTTTATCTGGCCACAACAATTATGTGTTCAGAAGATTATCCCACATTAAGTGGTGTGATACCTCTACTTTTTGCCTTAATTGATAAGCATCTAGTTATTTCAGATTTAGACTCTGGTGTGGTTTCAGCCTTTAAAAAACATGTTGCTTCTGATCTTAAGAACAGATATGATTTGGCCGATATTGATGAACTGTGTAAAACACAAATGATGCAAAGCACTTTTATGGACCCTCGATACAAATCCCTCCCCTTTCTAGCTGATGACAAAAAAGAAATTGTTCATCAATCGGTATTAGAAAGTCTAAGGATAAATCAGTCCTCGCAGACTGTGTCAACCGAATCTGCTCAGTCACCTAGTCAAGACGTTAAAAATTGTAGTAGCACTCTAACCGCCTCTTATGACTGTAATCGTGGCAAAATGACACAGGATGATGTATCATTTCTTTTAGGCAGTTTTATCATTCCGATGACGTATGCGTCGTCACTCCCACTTCTGCTGAGGAAGAACTTTCCTTGTATTTAAGTGAAAGGCAACTTTCAACAAATGCCAATCCCATCGAATGATGGAAAGTTAATAAACATACATTTACTCGGATGTCAGTATTGGCTCAAAAATTGTTGTGTATTACGGCCACGTCGGTTCCGTCTGAACAGGTATTTTCCACTGCAGGGGGCACTGTTAATAAATTAAGATCCTCATTAGAACCGGACACTGTAGAATAGTTAATTTTCATCAATAAGCTGTTGAAGTCACAATCTAAATTATCTCGGTCGACCGCTACTGAAAATCCTCCAAATACTAGTATTCACATGAAACAAGAGCCGATGGATACAGGTTCTAGTACTACTCAAACTAACGATCCACCTGAGGCTGAAACTACTGATGTAACAAACTCTCAACCATCGCTTCCCAGTCACTTTTTCTTACGTATCAGTCAAACTGTTAGTGTTTCCATGGATCAAATTGTTAATGTGACAAGTTTAACTTTCTTCAATTGTTTCCTTGTAAATTTTGAAAATAAAACTTTATGCAAAGTTTGAATCATTGTTTGTTAGTAATTCTTGTTACTTTGAGAAAACCCACCGGAAGTTGGTTTGTCAGTAATTTAGTTATGCATGAGCTACACAGGTAAACAGATTCACTGACTGAAATGAAAGTCCATCAGTTTTTATTCTTATTACAACCCCCATTCTTTGTTATCATCAATTTGTTACATCATTGCATTTTATGGAATTTTATTTCAAAATAATGTAATTGATTGATTATAATACAGAGTAAAGGTCAACATGTTCATTATTTACCGTTAACTGTAATAACTATATACCTGGCATTGTGATTGTACATATTTTACATACATTCTAACATTCATCCGTGTAAACGGTTTCGTTTCATTTACTGCCAAACATGTACATGTTTACATATTTTGTAAACGTTTCAGTCTTACATGGGTATATCATTTGTTATATCATGGCTGGCTCTCTTCATGTTTCATATATTTATAATTGCAATATCTTTCCTTCAATAAAGTATTTCACGTCGACTATACATTGCATAAAGACATTGCTCCACACGCTCTTTTATGATGTCAGATGTCAAATGCTCTCATTGACTGACATGAGACGACCCATTTTATAAAAAGGTGAATTAACATTGTATTTCAAAATTGTTTTCAAATAAACATGGAAAATTTGAGAAGGCAAAAGATTTATTTTTATAAATATTGTAAATATAAGAAATAAGGTAATTCCCTGTGTTTTCCTTTATTTAAGAAATAAGGTAAATTTCCAATGTCTTTATGAACTTGCAAAGTATAATAGGCTGTCTCAAATAAGTTCATAAAGACATTGGAAATTTACCTTATTTCTTAAATAAAGGAAAACACGGGTCATGTTAGAATATATTTGATTGTCAACCGACACATAGAACAATGGATATCACATGACATTAAGTCACCGCACTTATGCACCTTAGTTCTTATAATTTTACTGTAACTATCCTGATGATACTGAAGAAACTAGCAGATCTAATAAAACCTCTGTTGATTGTTGACTTCTTTCCTATTATTTATAATGTATTATTTATTTAGAAAGACTCTACTGAATCCAACAGGATCCAACAACGGACTCTAACAACAAATTAGCACATCCAGGGTGTTGGTTGACTTTATTATTGGTTAATGTTTAAAACTGGTCACATCATTACAGATTGAAAACCTTCAGGAAATTACTGGTAAATTGCTAAAAACATCACTCTTCTAAAGCTAAGCAATTTTCAGAAAAAATCATGTTGTTATCCTGAAAAATATATTTCTCACAATTTTTTACCCTCTTCAAAATTACAAAAAATAATCCAAGATCATTGTTTTACAAGAAAAGCAAATCTGTTGCATACATTTCAATCATTAAATTCACTTTCAAATACTGCAAAAACCTCAACAGTTAAATTCTATGAATGATACTTGACATAGTGATTTTATATAAATTTATGGCGAATCTAAATTTGTATACAGCCCAACCTGTTTATGAAGGCCAGTAGAATTGTATCCCAATCGTTCTTTATTCATATTATTTAAACCTGTAAAGGTCACCAGCCCATAAAGACCATTTTACTGGCTTCCTTGGGTGGCCTTAATAGACAGGTTTGACTGTAGCTATTTATGGATGGCAGTGTATGCACTATTCAGTACATTTACAAAGAGACACAATATTTTAACTAACCCTAAAGAATCATGGAATTCACTTTCCACTACCGACCCCTGAACATCACCAGTTGGATCTCCATTTAGTTCCATTAGTTCTGCCTGTGCTACCACAGCCTCTTGTAACGCATGTATATTGGTACCCTATAATATAAATTGATAAACTAGAGTATGTATAATATTTTCTCCAGATTGTGCTTCTTGGAATTTAATTTTTGACGTGATTTTATTTATAAACGACACAACTTGATTCAGAAGGTGTGTTATTTTTGACACAATTCTTTTTACACATTGAAATCTTTTTCTTTAAATTTGAAAAAAAAGAAAAAGGTGCAAAACCAATTAGTAGAATTTCAAGACTAGATAGGTTTTGCTCATCTTGTTAATGGATCTTGCAGTATTTTATTCACGACATCTTTATGTCAACAGATCCATTACATAATTATCTAACAATCCACATCTCATGATAAAACAGATACATTCCAATTACATTCATTTCCATGGTGCAATATTTCTTATAAACTTATTTCATGGTGAGGTTGTTCTTGTTGAATGCTGCTTATGTCGCATCGTAATGAGAACTACAGTTCAGGGTTCGTACAGACATGCAGACTCCAAATTTAAGGACTTTTTAGGGTCTTTTCAGGGTCTTATTTGCAAATTTAAGGCCTAATCAGAGGGACAATTTTAGCAAAAAAATATTGGTGCAAAGGCAATTAAATCAATAAAACAATTACCTACGTGTCCATAGTAACGACACTTGAAGTGGAGGTTGAAATAAGGTGTTCGGACGGGCCAGGTACCCGTAAATTGCTCATTTCAATGCAACTTAATAATAAATTTATATTTATCAGTCTATTCGCAACCACTTAATATCAAAATACAGACACCCAACTGGCCAAATTCAAGGGCTTTTTAGGGCCTTCTGGATAATTTCAAGGGCTTTTTAGGGTCAGACTTGTTTTTAGGGTCTTTTTAAGGCAAACCTCAAAATTTGAGGACTTTTCCAGGCCTGTACAGACCCTGACTACTTTATTAATCTCTATGGATTAATCTATGAACAAGTTCATGTATGCTTGTGAAGTGTTAGTGTGTTTTATGGTCTGCCTTGTACCAGCATGCACTCAGGATTCACTTTTAAGGTGCTAGATAACCAAGTCAGTATGTCGCAGACAAGCGTACCACTCCCCTAGTCACATTATCCTGACACCGGGTGGACCAGTAAAGGCCAAAGGCAAGGAAAATTTACTTCCCACATGTGGTCTGAGCGGGACTCCAACTCACAGCGATGAGAGACCCTGGATTTTTAAACTGGCATCTTATCAATTAAGCCACTGGTAATTACCATAAAAATAAACTGTAATCTTTTGGATTAATACTGTTGACAGATGTTGGTCACTGATAGGTGAATAGAAAAGAATAGTTTTGAAAAATTGGAAAATTTTCAGAATCATTCATTGAAAGCTTAATCAGTAAACGAAAACCAATTGATTATCAATAAATTCATACTTGAGATTTTAGTATAATTTGTTTTTGAAACAGAGTAAAATAGCATTTTTAGCCTATATTTTCTGGCATAATGTGGTAATCTAGTTGCTGACTTGATGCTTTAGTAAACCATATTTAGCTACATTTACGAACTTCAATATTTCATGGTTGAAGGTGCTGTATGGTTAGCTATTGGTGCCACCATTTTGTGTGATTGCTTTCTAAAGTTTCTTTGTGTTATTAAGTAGTTTCTTCTTGTACAAGAGCACTTTTTAGGCATCATACCTCTTCCCATTGCTGATTATTGAAACAGCTAATGGTAAATAAATGATCAAAATTGTTATGCTTCTGATGACAATTTTTTTATTGTCAAAAAATTGGAACCAAAAATTGTTTCATCACCACAGTAACTATAAAGGACTGACTTACCTTTAAAGCAGATATTTTTATTAACTGCACATTTCCTCCAGCCTCTTCTACTATGACATCATGTTCCATTAACGTAAGCTTAAGTTTTTCCTATTAATAATAATAAAAAGAAATAGATGAAAAATAAATCAAATTGGAACTCGGTCAACTAACCTGGTCTACATAGCTATTCTTCTACTCTTAAATGTGTTTATGGTTACGTACATGTCATTTTACACTGCTTTGTTTTCATAATTTTGAAATTATTAGTAGCCAAATTTCCAAAATTTGTGAAAATATAGTCCTTTTTAAAATATTTTTTTCACAAATTTGCTAAAAATAAGTTATTTTAGGAGAAATTTGTAGCAAATGGCAAAATACAACAAATAAATATATATCCTACTGTCCGTTTACTCGGCTGGAGAGAAAGGAATAACGCTAATATCTCAAAAATTTGAATGGCACGATTAAAAATCATATAATCATTTACTTACATGAGCCGAGTCGTTGCTAATAATCCTTATTTCGATCTAATCCGTGCATTATAACTCCTTTAATGCACCAAAACGTGTTTTGGATGGGTGTTTACAATGGTAAAAATTTTGACAAAATGGCGGAGTCTTTCGTGTGACGTAATGATGACGGAAGAATTTATTATTTACGTAGGTTCGCGAGGGGTACAATGAAGGGTAGTTCAAAGGTCGGGTTGAGTTTAAAAGTTTGAATTTACGTCAATTTTTTCAAAAGTTTGAAAATGCAGAAAGGTAGTTCACTTTATTACTTTATTAAATCAATTTTGGTCATCCCAGTTACGCAAAAATCAATCAGTTCTTGAGCTGCACTAACCTACGTAAATAGTCGACTCTTTCGTCATGACTACGTAACATAAAGAACCCCGCCATTTCATAAAAAAGATTACCATTGTAAACACCCACCCAGGTTATATTTTGTCGCATAAAATGATATATTAAGCAAGGATGGAACCGAAACAGAAATTTTCAGTTACGACTCGGCTCATGTAAGTAAAAGAATCATTGATTTGTTCCCGTCGTATTGAAATTTATAGAGTATTTTGCGAACTTGCTTTCTCCGAAATAGGCTAAATAAACAGTAGAAGTGACATACTTTATATCCTATGTAAAAAAAATATTCAATCACTCGAATACCTCGCTCGCTTGAGCAATATTTCTCAAAGTTGTAAACTTAAGTGAAAATTTGACTTTTTTTGTTTGAATGCAATTTTTGTCAAAATGTACATGCGGTCAGTCATTGTAAACGAAACACAAGCTGAAGCCATGTAATAGATACCATAGAAAGTAACAGAGGAAAACAATACAATAAGTCTGGAGTGCTACTTGTGTCTGAACAAAATAGACACAACTGAAATATTGTCTTGTGTTAAGCCTTAGTGCCGAAAAATTAAATTATAAGGAATAACTTGTATTTTTAACAAGTTTTTGAGTCAAAATATGTGTGTTGGGATATCCTCAACCATGTGCATGATCAAAATATCAATAGTTAACAGCATATCTACTCCACAGAATGATTTTGCCTGTGAGGTTTCATAAAGATCTGTTAAGTAGCTTTTGGGAAAAGTGGAAGACAAAATGAAGCACTAATGGAATGGCGGAGAAAACTAGAGCATTCAGGAAAAGATGAAAGAAATTTCAGCAAGATAACTGACAATTTTCTTGTCGGTTCCAAAGTTTTTACTTTGCTTCTGGATTGTGATTCGGACATGGATTAGTATGTTTATTTTTGATACTTACATAATTACCATTTACTTTGTCTATCTTGTTTAAAGCTACAATTATTGGCACTGAAAAATATACCAAAAACAAATTTTCCAATATACATGTAGCTTGTAGTTACAAACATCTTCACAGAACAAGAGGCACATGGGCCTTAATGCTCACCTGAGGCTGAGTACATATTTCATGCAGAGGTTCAATAGTCAATGACATTAATAAAAGAGAATGTCAAAATTTTCAGCAGTAAGGGCCAATTATATGCAAGGATTTTTGCAAATTTTTTATAATAATTATTATATAAGAATGCTACATATAACAGATTTAGAGTCTAGCTACAATATATTATTTATAAACAGCTAAAAAATTTATATATCAAAATGTTCATTAGGCCAATACTTACAATATTCCAATATACATGCCTACAAAAAAAGTTTATAGTTTTTGAGATGAATAACCATTTAAGTATTTGTTCATGTCTATGACCTTGACCTTTGAACCTATGACCTTCATTCATATATCAAAACGATAGTTAGGCCAATACCTACAATTTTACAATATACATGCCTATACAAAAAGTTTATGGTTTTAGAGATAATTAAGCATTCAAGTATTTGTTTGCATCCATGAACTTAACCTTTTAACCTATGACCTTCATTCATATATCAAAATGATCGTTAGGCCAATACCTACAATATTTTAATATACATGCCTATACAAAAAGTTTATAGTTTTTGAGATAATTAACCATTTAAGTATTCGTTTGCATCTATGATCTTGACCTTTGAACCTATGACCTTCATTCATATATCAAAACGATAGTTAGGCCAATACCTACAATTTTACAATATACATGCTATACAAAAAGTTTATGGTTTTAGAGATAATTAAGCATTTAAGTATTGGATTGCATCTATGACCTTAACCTTTTAACCTATGACCTTCATTCATATATGAAAATGATCATTAGGCCAATACCTACAATATTCTAATACATGCCTATACAAAAAGTTTATAGTTTTTGAGATGATTAACTATTTCAGTACTTGTTTACATGTGACCTTGACCTTTGAACACATGACCTTTATTCATATATCAAAATGACCATTGTGCCATTGCCTACAATATTTTAACATACATGCCTATACAAAAAATTCATAGTTTTGCAGATAATTAACTATTTTGATATATACTTTGAAATCTGTGACCTTGACCTTTGAACCCATGACCTTGATCTATGTATCCAAATGATTGTCATGTCAATACCTATAAATAACTGAAAATCCTACTCCATTATCACCAAAAATGTTTAAAAAATAGCATTTTTTATCAAAGGTCAAAAACTGGGACATGACCTTTACCTTTGACTTTGACATCAATTGGAAGAAAATTGTGCAAGACAAGATCAACAGTGAAAACTCCATACAATTATCTTCAGCCAATATGAAGTTATAACAATAAATGTCTCATTTTAAAAATTACGTAATTTTACGCAAAAGAAGCGTAACCTATTTTTCGTCTAATTTTCATGAAAAACACAATTTTAATGTTCCTAGGTATCCTGAATCCAAATATCTAATCAAAATTCGCCTGCACATATTGGTTTCAGAGAAGAAGATTTTTTGTCTTTTGGCTATTTATAGTAACGGCAGCCATATTGTTGGGCGTGGTCAAACCTTCGAACACAATTTTGAAAGCCTGTTACCCAGGCATAATAATCACCAAGTTTCATCAAATTTGGCTCAGTAGTTTTGGAGGAGAAGATAAAAATGTAAAGTTTACGCACGGCGCACGGCACACAACGGACGACAGATGATGGACGACAGACGGTGATAATTAGCAATAGCTCATCTGAGCCTTTCGGCTTAGGTGAGCTAAAATTAATTTTTGTTCAGAACTATATTTAATAAAGAAAATTATAAAAACTACTTTACTTGCATCAAACCATGTCAACAGCTGCGTTGTGACTCTTGAAGGTAAAATGGATCATGTCAACAGCCGTGTTGTTAACTCTTGAAGGTAAAATGGATCATGTCAACAGCCGTGTTGTGAACTCTTGAAGGTAAAATGGATCATGTCAACAGTTGTGTTGTGAACTCTTGAAGATAAAATTGATCATGTCAACAGCCGTGTTGTAAACTCTTGAATGTAAAATGGACCATGTCAACAGCTCAGCCTGGTTGTGAACTCTTGAAGGTAAAATGGATTATGTCAACAGCCCTGTTGACAATTCTTGAAGTTAAAATGGATCATGTCAACAGTCATGTTATGAACTCTTGAAGGTAAAATGGATCATGTCAACATCCGTGCTGTGAACTCTTGAAGGTAAAATAGATCATGTCAACAGCTGTGTTGTGAATTCTTGAAGTTCAAATGGATCATGTCAACAGCAGTGTTCACAATTCTTGAAGGTAAAATGGATCATGTCAACAGCCATGTTGTGAACTCTTGAAAGTAAAATGGACCATGTCAACAGCCATGTTGTGAACTCTTGAAGTTTAAATGGGTCATGTCAACAGTCGTGTTGTGAACTCTTGAAGGTAAAACGGATCATGTCAACAGCTAAGCCGTGTTGTGAACTCTTGAAGGTAAAATGGATCATGTCAACAGCCATGTTGTAAACTCTTGAAGGTAAAATGGATCATGTCAACAACTCAGTCGTGTTGTGAACTCTTTAAGGTAAAATGGATCATGTCAACAGTTGTGTTGTGAACTCTTGAAGTTAAAATGGATCATGTCAACAGCCGTGTTGTCAACTCTTGAAGGTAAAATGGATCATGTCAACAGGTCAGCCGGGTTGTGAACTCTTGAAGGTAAAATGGACCATGTCAACAGCCCTGTTGACAATTCTTGAAGTTAAAATGGATCATGTCAACAGTCATGTTATGAACTCTTGAAGGTAAAATGGATCATGTCAACAGCAGTGCTGTGAACTCTTGAAGGTAAAATAGATCATGTCAACAGCTGTGTTGTGAATTCTTGAAGTTCAAATAGATCATGTCAACAGCTGTGTTCACAATTCTTGAAGGTAAAATGGATCATGTCAACAGCCATGTTGTGAACTCTTGAAAGTAAAATGGACCATGTCAACAGCCATGTTGTGAACTCTTGAAGTTTAAATGGGTCATGTCAACAGTCGTGTTGTGAACTCTTGAAGGTAAAACGGATCATGTCAACAGCTCAGCTGTGTTATGAACTCTTGAAGGTAAAATGGATCATGTCAACAGCCATGTTGTAAATTCTTGAAGGTAAAATGGATCATGTCAACAACTCAGCCGTGTTGTGAACTCTTGAAGGTAAAATGGATCATGTCAACAGTTGTGTTGTAAACTCTTGAATGTAAAATGGATCATGTCAACAGCTCAGCCCGGTTGTGAACTCTTGAAGGTAAAATGGATCATGTCAACAGCCCTGTTGACAATTCTTGAAGTTAAAATGGATCATGTCAACAGTCGTGTTATGAACTCTTGAAGGTAAAATGGATCATGTCAACAGCCGTGCTGTGAACTCCTGAAGGTAGAATAGATCATGTCAACAGCTGTGTTGTGAATTCTTAAAGTTCAAATGGATCATGTCAACAGCAATGTTCACAATTCTTGAAGGTAAAATTGATGATGTTAAGAGTAATATTAAGGGTTCTTGAAGGTTAACTCAATATCATCAATAGCAAAGTTAAGGATATACATACCATTTGCCTTTCTAGCATGTTCTATGGATTCTATTGTTTGTGGTGAAACACCATCATCTGCTGCCACCACTAAAATGATAATGTCTGTTAATTTTGCTCCCCGTGCACGCATAGCTGAAAATGCTGCATGTCCAGGTGTGTCTAAAAATGTTATGTTTTCACCTGATGGTAAAGTAACTGGAAGAAAAAATAAAACGTGCAGAATAAGTTTCAACTCATAACTTCACTGTTTCTTTGTATAGAGGCCATAGAGGATCTTGCAATATTAGATTTATTAAACAAGTTGAATGAAGTTTTATGTAATGAGCCTTATTTGAGTTTCATACACATTCTATTCAACAAGTTTAATAATAATAAATTCAATGTTACATACACATAAATGTAAGATATTTATAAACAGCTAAAACATCTATATATTAAAATGTGCATTAGGCCAATACCTACAATATTCTAAGATACATGCCTATACAAAAAATTTATAGTTTTTGAGATAATTAACCATTTCAGTATTCATTTGTATCTATGACCTTGACCTCTGAACCCATGACCTTCTTTCATATATCAAAATGATCGTTGTGCAAATGTGTCCAATATTCTAATATACATGCCTATACAAAAAGTTTATAGTTTTTTGAGGTAAGTAACCATATAAGTATTCCTTCGTGTCTATGTTGACCTTTGAACTTATGACCCTCATTCATATATCAAAATGATTGTTAGGCCAATACCCACAACATTCCATCTATATCTACAGTTGGCATCAGTACATTGTACTTGTATATAATTTCAGAATAAGTAACATGTCTACACTTCTTGTGTTAAACAAAAGATGATAATCCTGAGAATAAAATAATTTAAAAAGTGTTTGTTGTTGTCGTTTTTTAGCCACGAGTTGAATAGAATACAATATATAAAAACTTGATAACTTCCGTTTTGAGAGTATTACTAAGAAGTTTAACATGTGCTTGATAATGTGTACATGAAACGGCATCTACATCAAGTTATTAAAACGATTTTTTTTAAATAATTTTATTAAGTTGTAATAATTTTAAGTTGTAAATAGGAAACTTAGGAAAAATTGCATGAAAATAAATTCCGTCTATTGGTGAAGTAACTTAACTGAACTTTTTGTAAGTTCCTTCTTTTTTCTGATCACCATCAAAGATCGTGATTACAACATTAGAACTTTTTCTAATAATAAAAGCAGTCTTTAGAAAGACTTCAGTTACAATAGCTTCAGATTAACAACTTAAGATATTTTCTGATTTAAAGACTGTCAGTCTTAGAGATTAACAACTTTAGATATTTTCTGATTATCCCCAATGTTTAATTTTCCTCCATGTGTTTTTATTAGAATTACGACATCAGAGGAAAACTTTAAAAATGTGTAAATAAACAAGTAATGCTTTTTTATTGATCAATTTTTAATATGTTACACAATAAAAACTTTAAACAGTTCTAAATGGCAAATCGGAATGACCCATTGTAAATAAGTAACACCTGTGAGTTCTGTTAGGTTTTGTGTTATCGGCGATACACATTTTAGTAAATTTCCGATAAGGAGACAAACCAATAAAATATTCAAAATGGCGGCTGCTTTACTGGAGTACCGTGATATGTTCAGAAAGAAGGAAAAAATACAAAACACAAACAAGTAAACACAATTTATACAACATATCTTATTCATTAAATGCAAATGTTCTTCTACGTCTGTATAATATACATATTTGACACTTTCCCTCGATAACGGTGATATCAAGGGTTTGTCACAAAACCTGGAAATGAAATCAAGTGCACATTCTATTTGAAGAAAAATTATGATTTTTTTCTTAAAAATCCTAGGGTTTTGGGATCGGGTCGGGAAATTTTCTATGCGATTAACCAGAGTTGGGCATTTTGGCTATGCAATTATGCGGGTAATTTTCAATAGAATTAATAAGAAATGGTTTTGGATTTTAAAATCCTATGTGATTAACCGATTTATGCGGTTATCCGATATGCAATTAAGTGCGTTCGACTGTATTCTAATATACATGCCTATACAAAAAATTTATAGTTTTTGAGATAATTAACCATTTAAGTATTCGTTTGCATCTATGACCTTGACCTTTGAACCTATGACCTTCATTCATATATCAAAATGATCATTGTGCAATTGCCTACAATATTCTAATATACATGCCTATCAAAAAGTTTATAGTTTTTGAGATAATTAACCATTTAAATACCAGTTTGAAGCTATGACCTTGACCTTGAACCTATGACCTTCATTCATATATCAAAATGATCGTTAGGCCAATACCTACAATATTCTAATATACATGCCTATACAAAAAGTCTATAGTTTTTTAGATAATAAGCCATTTAAGTATTCGTTTGCATATATGACCTTCACCTTTGAACCTATGATCTTCAATCATATATCAAAATGATTGTTAGGCCAATACCTACAATATTCCAATATACATGCCTATACAAAGAGTTCATAGTTTTTGAGATAAATAGCAATTTTAATATTTGTTTGCAGCTATGACCTTGACCTTTGAACCTATGACCTTCATTCATATATCAAAATAATGGTTGTGCAAATACCTACAATATTTCAATATACATGCCTTTACATAAAGTTTATAGTTTTTGAGATAATTAACCATTTAAGTATCCGTTCTATTCTATGACCTTGACCTTTGAACCTATGACTTTCATTCATATATCAAAATGATCGTTAGGCCAATACCTACAATATTCCAATATACATGCCTATACAAAAAGTCTACAGTTTTTGAGATAATTAACCATTTAAGTATTCATTCGCATCTATGACCTTGACCTTTGAACCTATGACCTTCATTCATATATAAAATGACCATTGTGCAAATGCCTACAATATTCTAATATACATGCCTATACAAGAAGTTTATAGTTTTTGAGATAAATAACCATTTAAATAACCGTTCGCAGCTATGACCTTGACCTTTGAACCTATGACCTTCATTCATATATCAAAATGATCGTTAGGCCAATACCTACAATATTCCAATATACATGCCTATACAAAAAGTTTATAATTTCAAGATATATTGACAAAAACATTATTTTAGTGATTTTCCCCTTAAGTACCTTGTCATTTCCTCATTTTGGCCTCAACAGTTACGATCTGTGCAAATCTGTAACTAGGTGTCCTAAGTATGTTTCACATGAAAAATCTAAGCTATATCTCTTGTAAGTTCAGAAGAGATGATTTTTAAAGATTTTCACAATTTCCCCCTTTATGGGGCCCCAAGGGGACATAATCCTTTCATTTGTGCAAATCTGAAAGGCCTTCACCTAGGCATCATAATCACTAAGTTTCATTCAATTTGGCTTGGTAGTTTCAGAGGAGATGATTAAAATGTACAAAGTTAAGGCACGAAGCACGACGCACGACAGACGACGGACGGTGAACCATTGCAATAGCTCATCTGAGCTTTCAGCTCAGGTGAGCTAAAAATAACTAAACAACTGTTTTTAAACTCTACATACATAGTACAGTTAAACCTTGATTCATCTCTATCATGGGTTAGGTCAAATATTGGGGTTTGGCATTAAATCGAAAAAGGTTTATCAAGAAAAATATGAGAGATTTTTGGACTTGGCAATACATAAAGTGTGGCGATAAGCAAGGTGTAAAAGTTATCAAGAGGCATTATAACCAGTTTTTACTTACATGTTAATATTTGAACTTTATTGTGTTATCTTTTCCAAGGTTTAAGCAATAACCTAACAATGCACAGGTTACTTTGGGCAATCCTAATGATTTATTTTTTCTAATTTAGTAAACACTTCTGTTACAAGTAAAACCTGACACCTGCCATTATTTTTGACAACCACATACATGTAATATAACTTACGAAGAAAAGCACCTGACACCTGTCATTATTTTTGACAACCACATACATGTAATATAACTTACTAAGAAAAGCACCTGACACCTGTCATTATTTTTGACAACCACATACATGTAATATAACTTACCAAGAAAGCACCTGACACCTGTCATTATTTTTAAAAACCACATACATGTAATATAACTTACCAAGAAAAGCACCTGACACCTGTCATTATTTTTAAAAACCACATACATGTAATATAACTTACCAAGAAAAGCACCAATGTGTTGTGTTATCCCACCAAATTCCTTAGCTACAATGTTAGACTTCCTTAAAGTATCCAGCAGTGTTGTCTTTCCATGATCCACATGACCCATTATGGTGACCACTGGTGGTCTGGGCACTAAAGCTGAATTTTTGGAACTTCAAAAAAACAAAAGAATTTCTAGTCATTCATTCATTCATAACTAGAAATACTAACATGCCTATACAAAAAGTTTATAGTTTTGAGATAACTAACCATTTTTGTATTGTTTTGCATCTGTGATCTTGACCTTTGAACCCATGCGTTTTTCTATGCATCAAAATGATTGTTGTATCAATACCTACAACATTCTAATATACATGCCTATTGAAATAGTTTTCAAGACAATTTACACTTTCAATATTCTTTTCCATTTGTGACTGTGACTTTTGAGCCCATGACCTTAATCTATACCTCAAAATGATCATTACATTAATACCAACAAAATTCTGATAAACATGCCTATACAGAAAGTTTAAAGTTTTCAAGATAACTATTTCAGTATTGTTTTAAATCTGTGACCTTGTCCTTTGAACCTATAACCTTTTTCTATACATCAAAATGATGGTAAAATCATCACCTACAACATTTTTATATACATGCCGATGCAAAAATATCAAATAATTGACCATTTCTGTATTCTTTCTCATCTGTGACCTTGACCTTTTAACCCATGACCTTAATCTATGTATCAAAATGGTTGTTACATCAATACCAACTACTGTGAATGGTTTTTGTGGAATCGGTAAAAAATAACATTTCGTTGGACCTAAATTCGTGGTTTTACTGAAATGTCAAAAACTAGTTTGTCCTTGAACATTGATAACTAGTAGAATGTGATGATTTGTTTGTTAATCGGCAGTTATAGGATGAGTAATTAGTGATTACCAAAGCCATAGACTTTGGACAGATCTAGAGAGGCGGATTAATGACCAAGTCTAGGGTAGGCGTTAATTACCTGATATTAGTATATCGGTAACAATTGACTTCATACACGACGTGACACCTATTCTGAGTAAATCTACCTGTTACATTAGATAATTAAGCGGCAATTAATTCAGATTTATAAGTTCACTCATATCACATCAATCAGAATGTGGTTCATAATCCCTTTAAGCAAAATAGTTTTTTTTTCTTTGATATCGGCAACTTTTTAAAAATTCTAATTATTGACCTCTGATGACCCAATCAGCTGTTTACAAGAGTAACAATGGCAGCTCTTACCGATACTGTATCATGTCAAAACAAGAGCACCACCGAGCGGAGCATTATACGCCCGTGTTATATTGATCGAGTAGTACTATTTACTGAGAAGTATAAGTACAACTAGGATATATGTATGTAAAAATATATTACCAACTCCGTGTTCAGGCCATAACTCGTAACCCAAAAAAGTTGTAATTCAGATTTGCACGAGATATTACCATGATTAAGGTGTAACTGTATAACAAATTTCATTTAAATCCATGTTTGTATTGTCTACTGAATGGAATACAAACCACATGGTCATACATACAAAAATTTCTAAGTTAAAAAAGGGGCATAACTCCTCCAAAAATAATCTGAAAAAGTTGTAATTCGAACTTGCACCAGATATTAACATTGTAAATGTGTATACCAAATGTATAACAAATTTCATTTAAATCCATGTTTGTATTGTCTACTGAATGGAATACAAACCACATGGTCATACATACAAAAATTTCTAAGTTAAAAAAGGGGCATAACTCCTTGAAAAATAATCCAAAAAAGTTGTAATTCGAACTTGCACCAGATATTAACATCGTAAATGTGTATACCAAATTTCATTTGAATCCATAAATAGTTGTAGGCTCTAATGATCGGAAACCACATGGTCATACATACAAAAATTTCTAAGTTAAAAAAGGGGCATAACTCCTCCAAAAATAATCCGAAAAAGTTGTAATTCGATCTTGCACCAGATATTAACATCGTAAATGTGTATACCAAATTTCATTTGAATCCATAAATAGTTGTAGGCTCTAATGATCGGAAACCACATGGTCATACATACAAATATTTCTAAGTTAAAAAAGGGGCATAACTCCTCCAAAAATAATCCGAAAAAGTTGTAATTCGAACTTGCACCAGATATTAACATCGTTAATGTGTATACCAAATTTCATTTGAATCCATAAATAGTTGTTGGCTCTAATGATCGGAAACCACATGGTCATACATACAAAAATTTCTAAGTTAAAAAAGGGGCATAACTCCTCCAAAAATAATCCGAAAAAGTTGTAATTCGAACTTGCACCAGATATTAACATCGTAAATGTGTATACCAAATTTCATTTGAATCCATAAATAGTTGTTGGCTCTAATGATCGGAAACCACATGGTCATACATACAAAAATTTCTAAGTTAAAAAAGGGGCATAACTCCTCCAAAAATAATCCGAAAAAGTTGTAATTCGAACTTGCACCAGATATTAACATCGTAAATGTGTATACCAAATTTCATTTGAATCCATAAATAGTTGTAGGCTCTAATGATCGGAAACCACATGGTCATACATACAAAAATTTCTAAGTTAAAAAAGGGGCATAACTCCTCCAAATATAATCCGAAAAAGTTGTAATTCGAACTTGCACCAGATATTAACATCGTAAATGTGTATACCAAATTTCATTTCAATCCATAAATAGTTGTAGGCTCTAATGATCGGAAACCACATGGTCATACATACAAAAATTTCTAAGTTAAAAAAGGGGCATAACTCCTCCAAAAATAATCCGAAAAAGTTGTAATTCGAACTTGCAACAGATATTAACATCGTAAATGTGTATACCAAATTTCATTTGAATCCATAAATAGTTGTAGGTTCTAATGATCGGAAACCACATGGTCATACATACAAAAATTTCTAAGTTAAAAAAGGGGCATAACTCCTCCAAAAATAATCCGAAAAAGTTGTAATTCGAACTTGCACCAGATATTAACATCGTAAATGTGAGTACCAAATTTCATTTGAATCCATAAATAGTTGTAGGCTCTAATGATCGGAAACCACATGGTCATACAAAAAAAAATTTCTAAGTTAAAAAAGGGGCATAACTCCTCCAAAAATAATCCGAAAAAGTTGTAATTCAAACTTGCACAAGGTATTACCATGGTAAAGCTGTATACCAAATTTCATTTGAATCCATAAATGTTTGTGGTCTCTATTGAACGGAATACAAATTGTTAACAGACGCCCGCCCAGACGCCAGCCCGGACGGACAGCACTATAACATTATATGGCCGTCATATGACGGGCGTATAAAAAGGTGTGGTTTTTACAAGACAAACAGTTGATTGAGTTATATTAAATATAAAGGATGTTAGTTGATAGATTGTTGAAATGTTTATTTAGTTTTTATTGGTGTGAAAATGTGAGTTACGCTAGTTGTAATTTATGAATGCGATTAAATATGGTACATGTCCATTACCGGGTAGTTATCTTGTCTTTTTACTTGTGGATAATATTTCGTGGTGGTCGTAAATTCGTGGTTCAGACTGTCCACTAAAACCACGAAAATTGAGCCCCAACAAAAATTAATGATTTCACAGTATATACTAATATACATGCCTATACAAAAAGTTTATAGTTTTCGAGATAATTTACCATTTCATTATTTTTTTGCATCTGTGAACCCATGACATTTTTCTATACATCAAAATGATTGTTGCAACAATACCTATAACATTCTAATATACATGCCTATACAAAAGTATACAAGATATTTAACCATTTCAGTTTCCTTTCACATCTATGACTTTGACCTTTGAACCCATCACCTTAATCTATATATCAAAATTATTGTTACAGCAATAACCAAAAATATTCTAATATACATGCCTGTATTAAAAGTTTATAGTTTTCCAGATAATAAATAAAATCAGAAAGGTCAAAAATATCACATGAGATTTTTTTTCTCCAATTGTCGGCACTGGAGAAGAAGATTTTTAAGTTTTTTTGCACCCCTAGGTCACCTTGACCTAGTTTTGATAGCCATGGCAACACCACGAACAAATCTGAATTGCACCAACCCATATATACTTCTGACCAAGATTCATTGAAATCTGTCCAGTAGTTTCAGAGAAGAAGTCAAAAATAAGTGTTAATGACGCACACATGCTATGCCATGCCATAAGCTCACATAACCTTTGGTCAAGTGAACTAAAAACTACCAATGGTTACCGGTAGAATACCAAACACAAGCTATATTATATGATTATATTAAACATAGCACTGTCGTGCTGTTGTACAGCGTAGTTGGGAAAATTGTGTTGTGGCAAGACAGAATATAACCGAAAATTCGGGGGTGGGTGGGGTCGATCAATGCATAGTCCGACGGATGTTTTTTTTTTTTTTTTTTTGGAAAAAGAAACAATGTACCAAACCATGTATTGCTGAATTAAATGGTAGAAAATAATAATTTCATAAATATATGAAAAAGACAATCGGTAATTAAAATTTAAAAAAGTTGTACCCGATCGTTTTGTCATTTCGGATAGAGAGAAAGTAGAGTTTTGCAGATCCTACCGTCGCTATGAGGGGGTACATTCTAGCGGTTGTATGTAACTGGATCATTTGCTGTTAATCTGGGTTTTAATTAACTGCTGATTATCACTCACAATATTCCCGTTTCATGTTAATGGTGAAGCCTACAGTTGTTTTACCAGTTCCGAATTTTTACTACCGAATAATCTAAAATTTCAATCCCGTTCAATTAAAGGAATCGCAAAATAACTTTCTAAATTTGCTTCTACTTGAATGTATGGGCATTAATTGTTTAAATAATATAAACTTCAACCGCTTCCTAAATGTATGTGCAGGACAGGTCGACAGATTGTTGGTGACCTAGTTTAACGATGTAAACAAATCGTGATCACGGAAATGCTTTTTTCAAGAAAACATACTTCCACGTGTCTTTGAGGACAGGTGTCGATATTTTGGAATCAGTAAACATTTGTATTATTACACCATATAAATTTAATTTCCTCTGCTTGTGGATGACGTCTGCAGCAGCGCTTATATGAAACCCTGTTCGGAACTGGTAAAACGACTGTACACAACACTGTACGAATTATCTCCCTTTCACGAAAGTAAAATCTAATCGATAAACATTTTAAAATATGACACAATTGCCTCAACATCAAAATACGTTATCATAACCTTCAAAATAAATTTAAATTTCCGTAGATTTCGCGAAGAATTAATTAAACAACCTGCCGTTGCTGTTCATTTCATAAAAAGTTATGATTTTACATCGTAGGACGCAAACTTCTCGAACTACTTTTTATTGTAAACATGAGATCAGTTCGCCAAATTGTAGAAATTATTAGGTGCATCCCGTCGCAATATTTTACTAGACTCCGAAATGTATTCCGAAAATTTATTCCAAATGTGCATATGTAACCAAATGCATTACCTGTCTCAGAATACATATCTCACGATAAAACAGATATACTTCTTTCACGCTCATTTACCAGGCGCACTATTTCCAGGTGTACTCATATCTTATAATTTCATAGCAAAGAAGCTCGATATCTTGGAAGAAAGTGATGGCAATGTACGCGTTCACTTTGTTCACGCTGTACAAAAAGTGCATAAAGATTTAATACATACACAGTTTTCAATGTGTCTTTTTTTTCTGTTTTTCTTCTCCTACGAGCTATTTCAACCTTGTATCCTAATAACAATGCTTCATTTCTCATAAACACTTCATGGTCAATGACTGAAAAATTAGAAACATTAATATGTTTATGTGTATCTGTACAGATATTTGTCAAGGCTATGATGTCATTTAATTTAGCCACAGGCCCCAGTTTCACAATCATTCCTTACAAAGACTTTCCTTAACTTAAATTTAGCAAATTTTGGCAAGCTGTTTTTGGAACTACGAATAAATATTTTTCAAAACAAATTGCAGATGTCATAAGTTTTATATAATCTTTAAAATGACACATTAAATTTCCTATTAACTTAACAATTAGCAAAATTATAAAGGTTTTTAATTTGCCAGATTGAAATTTAAGGAAAATCCTAAGTTAAGAAATGGTTGTGAGACTGGATCCAGAAAAGATAAACCAAAGTACTGGACAGACAAAAAGTGATAGCGCTTTGCATTTTATAATGCATTAAATAGTGCAATACACAGAGGTTCAAAATTATCCAGGTCCGAGGTCCAAGACCTATTAATCTTACACTGGGACTGTTGATATTTAAACTGTAAAACCCTGATGGACCTTCTGTTATTAACAGGATAATACTGTTTTGTTTCTACATTATTACACATGGACCTTCCCAGGTTGAAAGTGTTGTATTTGAAGCCGGCGCCACGTTTCACTGATGTTTGGTTGAAAATTTTGCAGGATGTGCTTAAGCAGGTTCATGAGTATGATTTAATATTAAAATTTAATCTATTTTAAAATTTTAATAAGTGACAATTAATTTTTGTATATTTAATAAATAATACTTGTTGCATGTATTTTGGTTATGTCTAGGCTAACATTTAGAACTCAGTTTGATCATATTCCCATGGACTGTTTCTGGATTGAATGAAAACAACTGAACGCCAATTTTAACAATTTTAAGGTTGTCTATTTCTTCCCAAAATAATTACGAACCATATAACATATACAGGTGCACGTCAGAGTCGTTAATTTCTTGTCCATTCATCATATCATACGTCGCTACATCAGCATTATTAGTACTGTCCACCATGTTAGTTACTACAAAGGTTACTTAAATGAGGTCACACATGGATCAGCCTTGATATGGGTCGTTTTACTTACAGCTACCCAGAGAAGGCCAAATTCAAGGCCTTCAAATTGCTATAACTTCCTTATTTGTGCATCAATTTTCATGTGGTTTTCGATATTGCGATATTAAAATATTATTTAACACAAATATGAAATAAAAAATGTTGTTACAGGTACTCTTTAACCAAAGAGTTAACACTGTGAGGCTACCATATGTTCGGAAAGGTCATATTTGCCGGACATGTCAGACAAAAAAATAATATTTTTTGACCGACGTAAAAAATCACCAGTCAGACATTTTGTGGTTTCTGGACATTTTTAATTTTACAACAGAATTGAACTGAACAAATTGGGTTCTAGTCATACATACAAAGATACATTGTAATTTTTATTGAAAAACAATATCGGACATGTAAATCTAATGTTTGTTGGTCATTTGTGATTATTACTTGGACTGGAGTATTGCCTGTCAATGGTTAACTTACAGTGCAGTACCGTAAATCGGGTTATTTTTGCGTGGTGCAAATTTTGTGAATTTTTCAAACAAGAGGCCCATGGGCCTTAACGCTCACCTGAGGCTGAGTACATATCTCATGCAGAAATTCAATGGTCAATAACATTAATAAAAGAGAATGTCAAAATTTTCAACAGTAAGGGCCAATTATATGCAATGATTTTTGCAAATTAATCATAATAATTATTATATAAGAATGCTACATGTAACATATCTAAAGTCTAGCTACAATATATTATTTATAAACAGCTGAAACATCTATATATCAAAATGTTCATTAGGCCAATACCTACAATATTCCAATATACAAGCCTATACAAAAAGTTTGTAGTTTTTGAGATAATTAACCATTTCAGTATCCGTTTGCCTCTATGACCTTGACCTTTGAACCTATGACCTTCATTCATATATCAAAATGATTATTGTGGAAATACCTACAATATTCTAATATACATGCCTATACAAAAAGTTTATAGTTTTTAAGATATATTGACAAATACATTAATTTTAGCAATTTCCTTCTTAAGCAGGGCTTAAAGTTGCAACTAAATTAGGAGCCATGGCAACCAAATTTTTTCCATTGGCGACCAAATTTTTCTCATAAGTCGCCAATTTGGCGACTGCTTTTCGGGGGTTCAAATTTCTCGACCATGGCAGATTCCGTTTTTGTATTTGTGTTTTACATAACAAAGTGTTTCCGGTACTCCTTGGCTGGCTTATAGAGGGAATCTTTCTATGTGTATATATACGAAATGTCAAAAGTGTGCCGAATAGAACAGTTATCATGGCTGGGAAGTGGCTGTAGCTTTTTCAAGGCAAGTAAGTGTGATGCTCCCAAAAAGCAGGCGATATATCCATTGTCTGATGATTGATTGATAATAAATGTTTTATATTATACAGTGTAAAATGCGCTTTTAGATTATTTTTAGGATAAAATCACATTAATTTTATTGCAAGTGCCAAAACTGCTAAAAGTCTCAATTGGTGCCTAAAAGTTTTAATTGGCGCCTAATATTTTCATATAAGGAGCCAGGCTGGCTCCTAGAATCAAAAAGTCACTTTGAGCCCTGTTAAGTACCTTGCCATTTCCCCATTTTGGCTCCCACAGTTACGATTTGTGAAGAAAATCAAACAACGATCACTCATAAATCGTTTTTAATATTAAAAAAAAACAAAACAAGCAAACCAATAACTTCAGGATTTTCCAACTACATGTACAGCTCAAATGGATACGTGAATTTCCAACCACAGCTGTGTCAAAAGGAATTAATTTTCCACCGCGGTCCACCGTGATCCATAGACATTCACTGCAACTGAATAAATAACGGATTAAAATATTTCTGCCGTGGTGGACGGTAAAATCATCTGCCGGCAGGAAATATCTCCACAGCGATGTTTATTGAAAATAAATTACACTTAACCATTGATGGATTTTCATGTTATCCAGGTATATGTACAGTCTTACTTAGTTTATTCAAACTTCGATTTTTCAAATGCCTACGATTATTCGAAGTTCCCGTCATTCATTATAATTCTTATTAATTTTTTTTTTAAAAATCGAATACCGCAGATTATTCGATTCTGAATTCCAGACCCAAATATTTTTTAATGATACTTAACCAACCACCCCAATAAAAAATTGAAGTTGTTTTTTTCCCACCAATATTAAGTTTTAAATCAAAGTACTGAAAGTACTGAAAGCAGACGGCTCATTGATTGCAAAGAACCTCATTACTGAAAAGAAATTATTGGTAATTGTGTATTCAATCTATTCTATTTAATTCAATATTGAACTGATGGGAAAATTAACATACACACAAAAAATAAATATATATATTGTTTAACATCCTTGGGACAATAAGGAAACAAAACTTTCAAGAGAATCAAAATCCATGGATTTGAATTTCTAGTCAATACAGTGGAGAAGATATGTCAATTAACGCCTTGCTATAAAACATTCATATACTTTAAACAATTCAGTCTACAATACATCTAATTCCTCACACACATTGTCTTATGCCGTCTGTCATTTTAATTAAATTTAAGTAACAAAGAAATCTGATTTTGGTTTCAATGCAAATGATCTAGACTTCAATTTTCTGGTCTGATTTTTATTAACATCATCACAAATTCTCATGCCACATCACCATCACCATGAATCATCATTATCAGCTGCAGCAACAGTAGAACTCATTTCACCACCAAAACCACCACCAGTCATCATAAATCCCCTTGCCACATCATTAACTGGTAACATCATCATCGTCATCATCATCATCATCATGTTGAATCATCATCATCATCATCATCATGAATCATTATCATAAATCATCATCAACATAATCAGATGTTATCACCAGCATCATTATCTTCTTCGTCAGATTATCATCACCATCATCATCAATATTGTGACGTGATCCTCCTTCTCATCATCACTACTCATATCACATCATTATCACAACTCTTCATATCACATCATCATCATCATCAACATTGTGACATCATCATCATCATGAATCATCATCATCAGCAGCAGATGTTATCACCACCATCTTTATCATCGCCATTATCATCATCGTCATCATCATCATCATCATCATCATCATCATCATCATCATCATCATGGGCAGGAACAGAACTCATGTCACCATAATCATCATCATCATCATCATCATCATCATCATCATCATCATGTCACATCATTATGAACATTGTGACATCACCATCATCATCATCATCATCATCAGATGTCATCACCAGCATTATTATCATCTTCATCAGATCATCATCACCATCATCATCATCATAACTTATCATGTCACATCATCAAAATTGTGACGTTATCCTCATCCTCATCATCATCATCATCATCATCATCACTCCTCATATCACATCATCATTACAACTCTTCATATCACATCATCATCATCATCAACATTGTGACATCATCATCATGAATTATCATCATCAGCAGTAGCAGCAGTAGAACATGTGTCACATTATTTACGTGGTTACTTAATCATCATCATCATCATCATTATCATGGGCAGGAACAGAACTCTTATGTCGCCATAATCTTCATCATAATCAGCATCATCATCATAGCTTATGTCACATCGTCATCATCACCATCATCATCATTGGAAGTTGCAGAACTTAATGTCATCACCTCCATCAATATCATCATCTTCATCACAATCATCATTATCATCATCATCGGCATCAACGGAACTAGTGTCACAACCATCATCATCATCATCATCATAGCTCCTATTGTCACATCATCATCTGACATCATCATCATCGTTGTCGTCATCACCATCATTATCATCAGCAGAACTGAATGTCACCACTATTATCATTATCTTCATCAGATCATCATGCCACATATCATCAACAGTGTCATCATCACATAAAAAACACTCACCATGACCAGCTACTTCCCTTTATTTGCATTTGACACATAAACTTGTTTTCCTTTCCAATGTTTAAGTCATTAATTTAATTCATTATATTCACAATTACTTTGAAAAAAAATAAAACAAAAATAAAAAATTAAATCTTTGTTTTAGTGTTAATTTAAATGTAGTTAAAATTATTGTGGAATTCATATAAATTGACCAAGTGAGCTTCAAAAGCCTGAATTGCTTTAAACCATCGCCCTTAAGCTAACAATTTGCATCTCCCAATAACAGAAGTGTCTCTTTCGATCAGAAGTTTCTTGACAAGAATGGTGTACAAAAGGGGGCAATAGTTCTTAATATGATTAATTGATAATTAATTTATTATTATTTGGATAACTGAAATGTCCAACAAAATCCTCTGCTACAATGAAATTACTTTGAATTTAAATACTATTAGGTGGTCGGGTAATTTTATTTTACTGGTTTTAAATGTCCAGGTAGTTTACTTCCGCTGTGAGCCCCATTAAAAGGTGAAAAAAAATCAATATGTCTGAAAAACCAGACACCGTTTATTTATAGTTGACATAGTGCGTAAATCGTGTTGTTATTTATTCAGTGTGAGAATTTTATTAACATCAGATTCTAATTCACGGATTAATTATTATTATCAAGTGACCACCAGGATTTTAAAGGTAAGGATACCACAATCTCGGACTTTCCATTTTTCTGTGCAAGTTTATCATGACACACGTAGATTGAAACTATTTGTGGATTGAAACTGTTTTTACACTTTTTCAATTTTTGTGTTCCCGAGAATGGCATTTAAAAGCGACTGCATGTTGTAGACACGGGCGTTCGCTATATAAAATTTGCATTCAGATTGAACTGTAATCCAGACTAGAATAGTTTTAACTTTTAAGTTGTATTATTAATTGGTGAAGTTTCATTTTTATTCACTTTAACATGGCGTTATGAACGATTAATGCTGATACACGCTAAATTTGCTTCTCGTAAAGTGGTGAAAATTCTGTCCTGAATTTTCACACAATATCCCCGATTGTCCCGGATAAATTTTAAACTGAAATCCCGATTATGATGCTCAACTCGACCGATTTACATCAATTGATGTAAAGGGGGGAAAAACAACAGTTACATTAAAGACATACGGGCTAGTTTAACCATCCTAAGATCTTCTAGATCTACTCAGTATTTTATAAACGGACGACGTGAAATTAATTTTATTTAACCACTAAAAATTCTTTTTATTTATTACATCTATATGCTTCAGTAGCCAAAATATCGTTTGAAAGTGTCATTTTAATTTAACGTGAAATCCAATTTAATCTGAAAGTGAATGTTCCGCCCACTGACCAATCAAATCCATTGCCTAATTATATATGCATGTACAATGGGAATTCCTGGAACTTTGCGTTCTGTGATGTCTTTTATAATAATTGATTGTAAGACCTTAAAATTATAATTTTTTTATTCTAAACAAGAGGCCCATGGGCCTTAACGCTCACCTGTGACCTTGACCTTTGAACCCATGAGCTTCATTCAAATATCAAAATGATAATTAGGCCAATCTTCTAATATACATCCCTATACAAAAAGTTCATAGTTTTTGAGATAAATAATCATTTCAGTACTTGTTTGTATCTGTGATCTTGACATTTGAACCCATGCCCTTCATTCATATATCAAAATGACCATTGTGCAAGTACCAACAATATTCTAATATACATGCCTTTACAAAAAGTTAATAGTTTTCAAGATAATTAACCATTTAGGTATTCATTCGCATCTGTGACCTTGACCTTTGAACCCATGACCTTCATTCATATATCAAAATGATCATTAGGATAATACCTAAATATTCTAATATACATGCCTATACAAAAAGTTTATAGTTTTTGAGATAAATAATCATTTCAGAATTTGTTTACATCTGTGACCTTGACCTTTGAACCCATAGCCTTCATTTATATATCAAAATGGTTGTTAGGCAAATACCTACAATATTCTAATATACATGCATATACAAAAAGTTTATAGTTTTCAAGATAATTAACCATTCAGGTATTCATTTGCATCTGTGACCTTGACCTTTGAACCTATGACCTTCATTCATATATCAAAATGATCGTTAGGATAATACCTAAAATATTCTAATATACATGCCTATACAAAAAGTCTATAGTTTTTGAGATAAATAATCATTTCAGTACTTGTTTACATCTGTGACCTTGACCTTTGAACTCATGACCTTTATTCATATACCAAAATGACCATTGGGCCATTACCTACAATATTCTAATATACATGCCTATACAAAAAGTTCATAGTTTTGCAGATAATTAACTATTTTGGTAAACTTGTACATCTGTGACCTTGACCTTTTAACCCACGACCTTAATCGATATATCAAAATGATCATCATGTCAATACCTACAATTTACCAAAAATCCTACGTCATTATCACCAGAAATGTTAAAAAAATAGCATTTTTTATCAAAGGTCAAAAACTGGGACATGACCTTGACCTTTGACCTTGACATCAATCGGAAGAAAATCTCAAGACAAGATCAACAGTGAAAACTCCATACAATTATCTTCAGCCATTATAAAGTTATAACAATAAATGTCTCATTTTAAAAATTACATAATATTATGCAAAAAACGCGTAACCTATTTTTCGTTCAATTTTCATGAAAAACACAATTTTAATGTATTTAGGTATCCTGAATCCAAAAATCCAATCAAAATTTGCCTGCACCTTTTGGTTTCAGAGAAGAAGATTTTTTTGTCTTTTGGCTATTTTATAGTAATGGCAGCCATATTGTTGGGCGTGGTCAAACCACGAACACAAATTTGAAAGCCTGTTACCTAGGCATAATAACCACCAAGTTTCATCAAATTTGGCTCAGTAGTTTTGGAAAAGAAGATTAAAATGTAAAGTTTACACACGACGCACGACACACGACACACGACACACGATGCACGACGCACGACGCACCATGAACGACGGACGGTGATAGATAGCAATAGCTCATCTGAGCCTTTTCAGCTCAGGTGAGCTAAAAATTCATAGTTTTGCAGATAATTAACTATTTTTGGTATTCTTGGACATCTGTGATCTTGACCTTTGAACTCATGACCCTGATCTATGTATCAAAATGATCATCATGTCAATACCTACAAATAACTGAAAATCCTATGCCATTATCACAAGAAATGTTAAAAAAATAGCATTTTTTATCAAAGGTCAAAAACTGGGACATGACCTTGACCTTATACCTTGACATCAATTGGAAGAAAATTGCAAGACAAGATCAACAGTGAAAACTCCATACAATTATCTTCAGCAGTTATGAAGTTATAACAATAAATGTCTCATTTTAAAAATTATGTAATTTTACGCAAAAAACGCGTAACCTATTTTTCGTCTAATTTTCATGAAAAACATAATTTTAATGTTCCCAGGTATGCTGAATCCAAATATTCAATCAAAATTTGCCTGCACCTTTTGGTTTCAGAGAAGAAGATTTTTTTGTCTTTTTGCTATTTTTAGTAACAGCGGCCATCTTGTTGGGCATGGCCAAACCCCGAACACAATTTTGAAAGGCTGTTACCCAGTCATGATAATCACCAAGTTTCATCAAATATGGCCCAGAAGTTTTGGAGGAGAAGATTAAAATGTAAAGTTTACGCACGACTGACGACGCACGACGGACGGTGATAGATTGCAAATGGTAGATGTATTTAATAGATTCTATATGGAATTTACGTTAATATTTTTTTTATTTCATCGAGTTTAACGAACGTTAGTGTCGAGGTCTTTCTGTGAAGTACAGTACCGTGTGCAAATTTACGCACATTTTTGCCGATAGTGGAAAATGGCGCTGATGTTTTTCTTCCGGTCAAATCTTCCTGATAGCAATAAAGCTGAGGCTGTTAGTGTCTGCTTTAAAAATTACCAGTGTGCACGTTTTTTCCGGCGTGTATGTTTTCACCACCTCATTAACCAAGCCTAAATTTCACACGGAGTGGCATGTACTAGCCCTTCCAAGCTCTCATTTTAAAACTTTTTTCCAAAGCTTGCAGACAAAGAGGATTAGATGGTTGAACGCATAATACCATTTTCAATAAACCATCCCCGCAAATTGTCCATCATAATCTGAAACCTAAGCATGTGCACACTGATACTGCAGTTTTCAACAAAGTGACGTGTATTAAATCTTCAAGCTTTTGTTCAAAGCTTGCCGACAAAGACGAGTAGATGGTTACACGGACAATAAAGATACTTACAATTAACCACCCCCGCAACAGACTTGTCTGTGTATTATATATGATGAGTACACATGCACTATCTTACCTCTATGTACTATATAAAAGACATCTCGGTTTTTGTGGATTTTTTCAGAATGTTACATGTAATTAAACACTCGCTTTTTGGAAATTTCATTGAAAGCGACATTAAAAACTGATGCTCCGTGTCGTAGTAAGCGCGGCGCTCTAAAAAACCACCCCAGTAATTACCGAGTGCATTGCAAAGATAAATATGTCTGCCATTTCACCTATAGCTGGTTTTGTCTCGATAAATGTGATAGATTCTTGACTGAACGTAAAACCCCATTCAATCAACCAATCATCTGCTTGTCGAGGCCTCAGTGGCCGAATTTTCCAAAGTGATCCTCTACCTTTGGCCGCCAAGGTACGAATCAATGGGAAGTTTGTCAGTTTACTTGCCATTGGCTAAGGTTTTCCTTAAATGAAATCTGACAAATTTACTGTACACATCCAGCTATTGGGGGAAAATGTCCAATTTAAGAAGGAATCATTGTGAAAATTGGGTCTTGTCACTGTTTGCCAGCAGTGATACCTTGTTCACGTGTGTGTGTGTGTGTGTGTGTGTGTGTGTGTGTGTGTGTGTGTGTGTGTGTGTGTGTCTGTTGTGGATCTTTAACTGTAAGGGTAATGGAAAACACAAACTATTACAATACACTTATTTAATCCTTAAAACTGATGACCCCATGGACGATCGGGTGGACTAGTTTTTTCAATATTTTACCACCGGCAAAATCGTGCACCGGCAAATCGCGGTGGTCAGATAGTTCCCACCTGAATCCACCGGAAATTTTGCTGTCACGGATTAAAAAACACCACGGAGGGTGGAAATTCAGGTATCCATTTGAGCTCTACTGTACAGTGCAAAACCAATAAGTATTCTCGCACTTTGGTGTATATGCCGCAATGAAGTCTATGTACAGGTGAACGATTAAAGCCACCTGAAAAGTCTTTCTTCAGGGCCAATTTTCATATGAAAAGTCTGAGAACGAGCATAAAAAAAACAACGATATTCAGCTCTATGACCACAGAGGTCAGGTTACGTCTGATGAACTTAAACTAACATTGCTTCATTCACAGTAGTTCGCCCTGTACGCTATCACCGCGTGAAACATGATATATTTCACCCAGTTTTAAGTGCGATTTTAAATTAGTAACTTTATTTTAAGTTTTAACGCTATCCACAGAGAATCCATTTTATTCGCCTCGTGACGGCGGTTCGCCAATAGTGGTGGAAACTACAGAACGGTCAAAGCAGGCTGACAAGGCGATTGGCTGTCATCAATATTTTTTTAAAGATGCACATTTTAATAATAAACAAGCATTCTGAGAGTATTGCAAAACAATACAAAGTCCCCTACCGGTCGCATATTTCACTAATCCCAAAGTTTTAGGTAAAATGTACCTTATTATATGGTACAAAGATTTATAGTTATGAATTATACGTGTTGTTTAAGATGTAAAGCAAAACTTGATCATAGTAAAATCAAAAACCAGCAATGGAGTTCTCAAAAATTCATTATCTGCAAGTATGTAAAAAAAAAGTGCAAAAAACTGAAATTTCATTGAATTTTCAAAGTTCAAAGGGCCATAACTCCCATAAAAACTAGTAGAATGAAACAAAACATAAACTTGATCTGTAACTCATCATGGTTGACCTGCATACCAAAAAACAATTCATTAACTGCAAGGGTGTAGAAAAAAGCGGAAAACTGAAATTTCAGTGAATTTTCAAAGTTCAAAGGGCCATAATTCATGTAAAAATTTGCGGACCAGAATGAAACACTATCTAGATCTGCAACTCATCATGGTAGACTCACATACCAAAAATAAGTTCATTATCTAAAAGATTTTAGAAAATAAGTGTGGAAAACTGAGGCATGACAGACGGGTGGACAGACAGACAGATGGACAGAGCACAAACCTAAAGTCCCCTTGGGCTTTCGCCGGTAGTGGACTGATAAAGATTAAATATATAAAATTAAAAAAAATTAATGTGGACATTTTTTTTATCAAATATTGATGACAGCAGAGTAAAACGAATATTTAACCAATCAAATAACGGCTAATAACACGTGTCCGATACTCGCTGTATGTTTAATGATCAAGAGTTTATGAATGAATACCTCATTCATAGATCGGTTACGGTGTATTTTCAAAATTCAAACGCTAGTAATGTGAGAACTACTATTATGTAGCCATTTCCAAATAGTTTTAAACAATGATGCATATTCATTTTTATATTCCATACAGCATAATGTATACATCAATTATTTGCACACTTGTACCAATGTTCTCATAAATGACACTCACATGCCCGCATTACATTATTATAGTTTGCGCAAGGTTTGTCAATTAGCGGTTGTTCAGCCTGTTCGCATTTTAAAAATGGCTCCCATGACAATACTCCCAGAGATTACTCTCTGTTCGTAAAAATTAAACGTAAAAACGCGTAACCTATTTTTTGTCTGAATTTCACAAAATGAACAAACTATAGGCTTAAAACCCTAGAGAAGCCAAATATCACATCAGATTTTTTCTCCAATCATTGCTATCAGAGAAGAAGATTTTTTTAAGATTTCTGCACCCCAGGTCACCTTGACCTAGTTATTGTAGCCATGGCAACACCTCGAACAAATCTGAATTGCACAGGCCCATAGATACTTCTGACCAAGTTTCATTGAAATCTGTCCAGTAGTTTCAGAGGAGAATAGGTGTTAACAATGCACACACGCACGCATGCACATACACATGCTGCGCTATGACATAAGCTCACTTGACCTTCCGTCAGGTGAGCTAATAAAGCCACAGCTCACCTGAGGCAGAGTACATATCTTACGCAGAGGTTCAATGGTCAATGATATTAATAAAAGAGTATATCAAAATTTTCAGCAGTAAGGGCCAATAATATGCAAGTATTTTTGCAAATTACTTGTAATAATTATTATATAAGTATGCTATATATAACATATCTAAAGTCTAGCTACAATAAATTATTTATAAACAGCTAAAACATCTGTATATTAAAATGTGCATTAGGCCAATACCTACAATATTCCGATATACATGCCTATACAAAGAGTTTATAGTTTTTGAGATATTTAACCATTTAAGTATTCGTTTGCATCTATGACCTTGACCTTTGAACCTATGACCTTCATTCATATATCAAAATGATTGTTGTGCAAATGCCTACAATATTCCAATATACATGCCTATACAAAAAGTTTATAGTTTTCGAGATAATTAACCATTTAAATATTCGTTTGCATCTATGTCCTTGACCTTTGAACCTATGACCTTCATTCATATATCAAAATGATCGTTAGGCCAATACCTACAATATTCCAATATACATGCCTATACAAAAAGTTTATAGTTTTTGAGATAATTAACCATTTAAGTATTTGTTTGCATCTATGACCTTGACCTTTGAACCTATGACCTTTATTCATATATCAAAATGATCATTAGGTCAATACCTACAATATTCCAATATACATGCCTATACAAAAAGTTTATAGTTTTCGAGATAATTAACCATTTAAATATTCGTTTGCATCTATGTCCTTGACCTTTGAACCTATGACCTTCATTCATATATCAAAATGATCGTTAGGCCAATACCTACAATATTCCAATATACATGCCTATACAAAAAGTTTATAGTTTTTGAGATAATTAACCATTTAAGTATTTGTTTGCATCTATGACCTTGACCTTTGAACCTATGACCTTTATTCATATATCAAAATGATCGTTAGGTCAATACCTACAATATTCCAATATACATGCCTATACAAAAAGTTTATAGTTTTTGAGATAATTAATCATTTAAGTATTTGTTTGCATCTATGACCTTGACCTTTGAACCTATGACCTTCATTCATATATCAAAATGACCGTTGTGCAAATGCCTACAATATTCTAATATACATGCCTATACAAAAAGTGTATAGTTTTTGAGATAATTAACCATTTAAATATTCATTCGCAGCTATGACCTTGACCTTTGAACCTATGACCTTCATTCATATATCAAAATGATTGTTAGGCCAATACCTACAATATTCCAATATACATGTCTATACAAAAAGTTTATAGTTTTCAAGATATATTGACAAATACAATAATTTTAGAGATTTTCCTCTTAAGTACCTTACCATTTCCCCATTTTGGCCTCAACAGTTACGATTTGTGCAAATCTGAAACTAGGTGCCCTAAGTATGTTTCACATGAAATATCTAAGCTATAGCTCTTGTAAGTTCAGAGGAGATGATTTTTAAAGATTTTCACAATTTCTCCCTTTATGGGACCCCAAGAGGACATAATCCTTTCATTTGTGCAAATCTGAAAGGGTTTCACCTAAGCATCATAATCACTGAGTTTCATCAAATTTGGCTTGGTAATTTTAGAGGAGATGATTAAAATGTACAAAGTTAACGCACGACGCACGACAGACGACGGACGGGGAACCATTGCAATAGCTCATCTGAGCTTTCAGCTCAGGTGAGCTAAAAATCCCAATTTACGGTTATAAAGATTGTAATAATCAGGCTTTTCATCATTATTCAGTAAATACCTGTAGTCGCCCCGCCCATCTATTCCTTTTGTTACACTGCCTGAGACATTATTACTCTATTTTAAAAGTTGTTTATTAATTAATCATTCCAATTTATTGAAGGAAGCCATAACCAGCTAATAAGTAAAGGTCACGATCGTCAGTCAATCACAAAGAGGTTCCACACGGGAGCTGAATAAAACACATCACTCTGTCTGAAGAAAACTGTTTATTTGTTCATAAGTAATGAATGACTTTGAAGTGCAATCAAAGAGGTTCAATAAGGATGTTCTAAAACTGCATTAAAATTGGTAGGAATGAAGTGTACTTGTTATATTATTACTTGTGACCTCTAGTGTTTAGCTGTTATATTTCAGTTAGCTTCGGAAATCTGAAATTGACGTTTATCAATAAACAAATAATGGCTGATTTGAAATGTCAAAAATGTACAATACTGCACATACATCCCCTAATAGATACATGCATAAAAACTGTCTTACTTGTATGTTCTTGCAAGTTTTCATCGCACATGATTTTTGCATTTTCAATTCTTTTTATCACATACTCTGCAATGTAAAATATACATGTAATAATAAAGTATATTGGCACTATCTATAACAACAGGCCCAATTGGCCTTATATGCTCGCCTTATAAGTTATAATGGCTAGATGAAATGTTTTAAAGAGTACCTGTAACCAATTTTTTTAATGTCATATTTGTGTTAAATACCATTTTAATATCACAATATCGAAAAACCGCATCAAAATTGATGACCAAATAAGACAGTTGCAGCGGTTTGAAGGCCTTGAATGTGGACAAGTTTGATTATAAGTATTTATCATAATTTTCAAGTATACTCTATGAAACCATAACTCAATCAAGTGCTATAATGTTTTTGAAAGCGAAAGTTGTTTAAATTAAACATTCTCAGTTGAAAAAATAATATGTTACAAGTTCTGTTGGCATATAGATTCAACATCAAACAAATTTTTTCAGGGTGACCATAGGAAGTGACGTTATCAATGAATTTCATTGCATTAGAAATATAATGCATGTTACAATGGGAATTCCCGCAAATTGGAGTCCTACGATGTCTTTTATAATAATTGATTGATAAGACCTTAAAATTATAACTTTTTATTAAAAAACAAAATGGCAGGTGTATTTAACAGATTCTATATGGAATCTACGTTAATATTTTTTATTGTAATGGGTTTAACAAACGTTAGTATCGAGGACTTCTAAGATTTCTCTTTCTGTGAAGTACAGTGCCGTGTGCAAACTTACATACATTTTTGCCGACAGATGGTGCTATGTTTTATATTCTGGTCAAATCTTCCTGATCGCAATAAAGCTGATGCTGTTAGCGTCTGCTTTAAAAATACCCGGCCGGCCGTCCACGTTCAAATAATATTAATATTAATGAATATTTTTTAATTGATAAATAAATCAATAAATAAATAATGGTACATCAATACCTATCAAGTTTCTAGAATCCTGAACCAGCTTATGATGTACCATTATTTATTTATTGATTTATTTATTAATTAAAAAATATTCATTTAATAAAAATGATTTATTTATTTATTTATTTATTTATATATATATATATATATTATTTATTTATTTATTTATTTATCTATTTATTCAATTATTAAAAATTAAATGACTTGTGGTAAAATTTTATTTAAAATGTTATTTTTCAAAAAGATTATATTGTCAGTTATCGGTCTTCATACTCTCGTATCTCTAGCTTTTTATACATTTATCTTTTCACAATCAGTTTACTTATGCGAAATTCTAGATTGAAGACAACATCAAACGATTGAGGTAGTATATTTACAGGTGTTGTAATATTTCTCTATCCGAACACCTGTCAATCAATTTTGTTAATTGTAGGAACACATCCAGTTGATTAAAGATACAGGTCTCAATCACTTACACAGGGGTTTCAATAGAAGCCAGCAACCAGCAAAACCTGTCGTCTACTTTGGTATTTCTACACTTTGTCTGGTGCCTACTTTCATTCATCAGTATTACATTTATATAGAGTTACAACTGAATTTGCTGTCTACTCCAGAAAACTTGTCGGCTACTTAAAAATCTGTTGAACGGGCTGCTTACAAACAAACTTTTTATCAAGTTAAAAAAAATTTGCTTCATTATTGGTAGGTGTCATTTGGATGTAAATTCCACTTCATCAAATGAATTCATCATGAAATATAAAAAGAATTTTCAGCTAGTCCATTATATAAGTAATGTAGATAAATAGTATTCTGTGGAGTCTGCTTACTTAAGTGATGTCACTGGACGGGGTCCCCAAAACCAAGCTTTTTCATTTGGATTAACAGGAGGTGTATTATAAACTCGCAGATATCGTCCTTATTTTTTTACTTATTTATTTCAATTCATTCATTCATTCATTCATTTCATTCATTCATTTACTGAACTTTTGTCAATAAGTTAACTTAGTAAAAATATTTAATTGCATGAACAACTGCCTGTGTTGTATTTGAAGCCGGTGCCACATTTCACCGACGTTTGGTTGAAAATTTTGCAGGGTGTGCTGTCTGTAGCAGGTTCTGTATGATTTAATATTAAAATTTAATTTATTTTAAAATTTCAATAAGTGACAATTAATTTTCGTATATTTAATAAATAATACTTGTCGCATGTACTTGGTTATGTCTAGGCTAACATTCAGAACTCAGTTTGATAGCCGTGATTCTCGTGGTCTGTTTCTGGATGGAATAAATACAACTGAACGCCAATTTTATCAATTTTAAGGTTTTCTATTTCTTCCCAAAATAATTACAATTCTAATTCAATCTGTATGTAACAACAGTTTTCATTGGCTGACGTCAAAAATTTGCGACAGTATAACCACCGATATACTGTCGCAAATTCCGACAGTATAATCACAATATACTGCTGCAAATTTTCCGGGTACTTGCACGTGCGCATTCGGTACCGAACGATCTTGATGGATTAATGGAAACTTACACAGGTTATGACAGAGAAATATCAATCGAGGATGAATATTTTCCTGTCATTGAAAATATTACACTGTTAGTGGTGTAGGATTCTTTTACCCACATGCCAAAACTCGATTTGTAAACAAATATTTGCATCAGATCATGCCACCATCCGTGTCTTCGTTAAATGACGTCATCAAATTTTGTTGACGTTCTTGCGTAAAATGATTATGACGTCATCAATATAGCGTCTATAAGTGATCGTGTCTCATCCGGAAGGCACTTTACTTTTTCATAGAATCAGATTTAAAAGTCAGAGAAATCAAATTAATGCGGGAAATGGTTCGTGTGATCTGTCTCAACCAGTTCAAATGGATTTGGAAAATCCCCGAGTTATTTATAGTATCGTTTTCAGAAAATGCTTACCATATCCTTTAAAGTATGTTTTGAATTAGAATAGGAATAACCGTCTTGTAAGTTTTGATTTGCAGACATATATCGGTGGCTATACTATCGCAAATAACGTTTTATTGGCTCCGCTGACGCGTCGCCAATAAAACTAATTTGCGACAGTATAACCACCAATATACGTCTGCAAATCGAAAATTACAAAACAGTTATCCCCTTAATAATATAACATATACAGGTGCATGTCAGAGTCGTTAAATTTTTGTCCATTCATCATTTTATACGTCGCTACATCAGCATTATTAGTACTGTCCGCCATGTTAGTTACTACAATGGTTACTTAAATGAGGTCACACATGGATCAGCCTCGATATGGGTCATTTCACTTACAGCTACCCAGAAAAGGCAAAATTCAAGGCTTTCAAACTGCTATAACTTTCTTATTTGGTCATCAATTTTGATGCGGTTTTCGATATTGTGATATTAAAATGGTATTTAACACAAATATGACATAAAAAAAATTCGTTTCAGGTACTCTTTAATAGGGGTGTCACAATATACTGGTATATTGAGCTTTTAATAAAAATTGATTGTATTGCGATACGATTGTTCCGTATTGGTAACAATGTTTTCACGGCTTTTGAAAATCAGTTGTTTATCCATTTTTTCTTGTCTTTTTTATAACATAAAAGTAGAAAATCGAAAATCGAAATCATTCATTTTTACCTGATTTATACAAAAAAGAGTATCTGTCACACAGACATTTGTAAGATAAAGCATATAATATATACCGGTTCATGTACATAAGCATCTATGTGATGTCGTCAAGTAAACACATGGTGGAGCAACAGTACCAATTAATCGCCAATAAAAAGGCCAAGGATGTTTGGCATAATTTTTGGCTGAGAGAAACTGAAATTTTATTTATAACAAAATATAGAAAGAGACAAAAGATTTTAAAAGGCAATAAATTGTGGTACGTATGGCAATACACTCTTCTAACATTGCAATATACGGTGGTATGCTTTGAGCATATCGTGACACCCCTATTACTAAAGCAGTCTCTTGTGAGAATAATACAAACATCCAAAACAGCCAGACAGACTTGGTATGATGCGTAACACGTCATCTCATGTTGATATATATTTGTGTCAAGTTTGATCAAAATCCAACCATACAAAAGATACAGTAGACACAATAATTATATCGGGACAGGCAGTCAGACAGATGAATGGATGGACAGATGAACAGACAGACAGAAGGATAGGGTGATTCTTACATACCCCTCTAAACTTTACTTGCAAGTGGTAAAACTGTAGTATAAAATACACAATTGTTTTAAGAACATATATTAAGTATTAATAGAGATTAATTAATTACTTACCATTAGTCTTTTTTAAAGTTTCAGCTAATTCACCAATAGTCATTGACCTATATATTCGGACTACTTCTGCATCTTTCATATCAGGTGACTTTCTCTTTAAATGAAAAATAAAAACAAAACTTTTCAGATCAAGGTCATAAACAAATCCAAACCTACCCATTCATATCCCAATCATAATCCTTATGCAAAGTTAAAACTATGAAAACTGGCATATTAAGTTAAATATGTAAACTTCCACCTGGTAAGTGAGGTTAGGTGTTCAGGAAGAGTAGGCACCTATTGTATAGATAGCTACACCTGTCACGTGTGTACCAGTAATCAAAGTGAGGTTAGGTGTTCAGGAAGAGTAGGTACCTATTGTATAGATAGCTACACCTGTCACGTGTGTATCAGTAATCAAAGTGAGGTTAGGTGTTCAGGAAGAGTAGGCACCTATTGTATATATAGCTACACCTGTCACGTGTGTACCAGTAATCAAAGTGAGGTTAGGTATTCAGGAAGAGTAGGTACCTATTGTATAGATAGCTACACCTGTCACATGTGTACCAGTAATCAAAGTGAGGTTAGGTGTTCAGGAAGAGTAGGCACCTATTGTATAGATAGCTACACCTGTCACGTGTGTACCAGTAATCAAAGTGAGGTTAGGTGTTCAGGAAGAGTAGGCACCTATTGTATAGATAGCTACACCTGTCACGTGTGTACCAGTAATCAAAGTGAGGTTAGGTGTTCAGGAAGAGTAGGCACCTATTGTATAGATAGCTACACCTGTCATGTGTGTACCAGTAATCAAAGTGAGGTTAGGTGTTCAGGAAGAGTAGGCATCTATTGTATAGATAGCTACACCTGTCACGTGTGTACCAGTAATCAAAGTGAGGTTAGGTGTTCAGGAAGAGTAGGTACCTATTGTATAGATAGCTACACCTGTCACATGTGTACCAGTAATCAAAGTGAGGTTAGGTGTTCAGAAAGAGTAGGTACCTATTGTATATATAGCTACACCTGTCACAGGTGTACCAGTAATCAAAGTGAGGTTAGGTGTTCAGGAAGAGTAGGTACCTATTGTATAGATAGCTGCACCTGTCACGTGTGTACCAGTAATCAAAGTGAGGTCAGGTGTTCAGGAAGGGTAAGCACCTATTGTATAGATAGCTACACCTGTCACGTGTGTACCAGTAATCAAAGTGGGGTCAGGTGTTCAGGAAGGGTAAGCACCTATTGTATAGATAGCTACACCTGTCACGTGTGTACCAGTAATCAAAGTGAAGTTAGGTGTTCAGGAAGAGTAGGTACCTATTGTATAGATAGCTACACCTGTCACGTGTGTACCAGTAATCAAAGTGAGGTCAGGTGTTCAGGAAGGGTAAGCACCTATTGTATAGATAGCTACACCTGTCACGTGTGTACCAGTAATCAAAGTGAGGTCAGGTGTTCAGGAAGAGTAGGCACCTATTGTATAGATAGCTACACCTGTCACGTGTGTACCAGTAATCAAAGTGAGGTTAGGTGTTCAGGAAGAGTAGGCACCTATTGTATAGATAGCTACACCTGTCACGTGTGTACCAGTAATCAAAGTGAGGTTAGGTGTTCAGGAAGAGTAGGTACCTATTGTATAGATAGCTACACCTGTCACGTGTGTACCAGTAATCAAAGTGAGGTTAGGTGTTCAGGAAGAGTAGGCACCTATTGTATAGATAGCTACACCTGTCACGTGTGTACCAGTAATCAAAGTGAGATTAGGTGTTCAGGAAGAGTAGGCACCTATTGTATAGATAGCTACACCTGTCACGTGTGTACCAGTAATCAAAGTGAGGTTAGGTGTTCAGGAAGAGTAGGCACCTATTGTATAGATAGCTACACCTGTCACGTGTGTTCCAGTAATCAAAGTGAGGTTAGGTGTTCAGGAAGAGTAGGCACCTATTGTATAGATATAGCTACACCTGTCACGTGTGTACCAGTAATCAAAGTGAGGTTAGGTGTTCAGGAAGAGTAGGTACCTATTGTATAGATAGCTTTACCTGTCACGTGTGTACCAGTAATCAAAGTGAGGTTAGGTGTTCAGGAAGAGTAGGCACCTATTGTATAGATAGCTACACCTGTCACGTGTGTACCAGTAATCAAAGTGAGGTTAGGTGTTCAGGAAGAGTAGGCACCTATTGTATAGATAGCTACACCTGTCACGTGTGTACCAGTAATCAAAGTGAGGTTAGGTGTTCAGGAAGAGTAGGTACCTATTGTATAGATAGCTACACCTGTCACGTGTGTACCAGTAATCAAAGTGAGGTTAGGTGTTCAGGAAGAGTAGGTACCTATTGTATAGATAGCTACATCTGTCACGTGTGTACCAGTAATCAAAGTGAGGTTAGGTGTTCAGGAAGAGTAGGCACCTTTTGTATAGATAGCTACACCTGTCACGTGTGTACCAGTAATCAAAGTGGGGTCAGGTGTTCAGGAAGGGTAAGCACCTATTGTATAGATAGCTACACCTGTCACGTGTGTACCAGTAATCAAAGTGAGGTTAGGTGTTCAGGAAGAGTAGGTACCTATTGTATAGATAGCTATACCTGTCACGTGTGTACCAGTAATCAAAGTGAGGTCAGGTGTTCAGGAAGGTAAGCACCTATTGTATAGATAGCTACACCTGTCACGTGTGTACCAGTAATCAAAGTGAGGTTAGGTGTTCAGGAAGAGTAGGCACCTATTGTATAGATAGCTACACCTGTCACGTGTGTACCAGTAATCAAAGTGAGGTTAGGTGTTCAGGAAGAGTAGGCACCTATTGTATAGATAGCTACACCTGTCACGTGTGTACCAGTAATCAAAGTGAGGTTAGGTGTTCAGGAAGAGTAGGTACCTATTGTATAGATAGCTGCACCTGTCACGTGTGTACCAGTAATCAAAGTGAGGTCAGGTGTTCAGGAAGGGTAAGCACCTATTGTATAGATAGCTACACCTGTCACGTGTGTACCAGTAATCAAAGTGGGGTCAGGTGTTCAGGAAGGGTAAGCACCTATTGTATAGATAGCTACACCTGTCACGTGTGTACCAGTAATCAAAGTGAGGTTAGGTGTTCAGGAAGAGTAGGTACCTATTGTATAGATAGCTACACCTGTCACGTGTGTACCAGTAATCAAAGTGAGGTCAGGTGTTCAGGAAGAGTAGGCACCTATTGTATAGATAGCTACACCTGTCACATGTGCACCAGTAATCAAAGTGAGGTTAGGTGTTCAGGAAGAGTAGGCACCTATTGTATAGATATAGCTACACCTGTCACGTGTGTACCAGTAATCAAAGTGAGGTTTGTTCAGGAAGAGTAGGTACCTATTGTATAGATAGCTTTACCTGTCACGTGTGTACCAGTAATCAAAGTGAGGTTAGGTGTTCAGGAAGAGTAGGCACCTATTGTATAGATAGCTACACCTGTCACGTGTGTACCAGTAATCAAAGTGAGGTTAGGTGTTCAGGAAGAGTAGGCACCTATTGTATAGATAGCTACACCTGTCACGTGTGTACCAGTAATCAAAGTGAGGTTAGGTGTTCAGGAAGAGTAGGCACCTATTGTAGATAGCTACACCTCCCACGTGTGTACCAGTAATCAAAGTGAGGTCAGGTGTTCAGGAAGAGTAGGCACCTATTGTATAGATAGCTACACCTGTCACATGTGCACCAGTAATCAAAGTGAGGTTAGGTGTTCAGGAAGAGTAGGCACCTATTGTATAGATAGCTACACCTCCCACGTGTGTACCAGTAATCAAAGTAAAAATGAAAGAATCATGAAACTATGAAAGATAGATCAAATATATCGTAGATAATTTACATACTGAAAGTGAAATTGTCTGCAAATTTGTAATTACATTTGTACTAACTTTTTGTCAAACATTAATACTTTAGAATTTAAACCATTATAAACTTATGCTCTGTGCCATGGCAATGGCAGACATGGAACAATAAACAAGAGGCCCATGGGCCTTAACGCTCACCTGTGACCTTTGAACCCATGAGCTTCATTCAAATATCAAAATGATAATTCGGCCAATATTCTAATATACATCCCTATACAAAAAGTTTATAGTTTTTGAGATAAATAATCATCTCAGTACTTGTTTGTATCTGTGATCTTGACATTTGAACCCATGCTCTTCATTCATCTATCAAAATGACCACTGTGCCCGTACTAACAATATTCTAATATACATGCCTATACAAAAAGTTAATAGTTTTTAAGATAATTAACCATTTAGGTATTCATTCGCATCTGTGACCTTGACCTTTAAACCCATGAGCTTCATTCATATATCAAAATGATCATTAGGATAATACCTAAATAGTCTAATATACATGCCTATACAAAAAGTTCATAGTTTTTGAGATAAATAATCATTTCAGATCTTGTTCACATCTGTGACCTTGACCTTTGAACCCATAACCTTCATTCATATATCAAAATGGTTGTTAGGCTAATACCTACAATATTCTAATATACATGCATATCCAAAAAGTTAACAGTTTTCAAGATAAATAACCATTCAGGTATTCATTCACATCTGTGACCTTGACCTTTGAACCTATGACCTTCATTCATATATCAAAATGATCGTTAGGATAATACCTAAATATTCTAATATACATGCATATCCAAAAAGTTAACAGTTTTCAAGATAAATAACCATTCAGGTATTCATTCACATCTGTGACCTTGACCTTTGAACCTATGACCTTCATTCATATATCAAAATGATCGTTAGGATAATACCTAAACTATTCTAATATACATGCATATCCAAAAAGTTAACAGTTTTCAAGATAAATAACCATTCAGGTATTCATTCACATCTGTGACCTTGACCTTTGAACCTATGACCTTCATTCATATATCAAAATGATCGTTAGGATAATACCTAAAATATTCTAATATACATGCCTATACAAAAAGTTAATAGTTTTCAAGATATATTGACAAATACATAATTTTTAGCAATTTCCCCACTCAGCACCTTACCATTTCCCCATTTTGAGCCCCATGGCTACCATTTGTGCAAATCTGAAACTAGATGACCTAAGGATGTTATATATGAAATAAATAAGGTATATGTCTTGTAGATTCAGAGGAGAAGATTTTTAAAGTTTTTCACTATTTCCCCCCTTATGGGCCCCAAGGGGACATAACTCCTTCATTTGTGCAAATCTGAGAGGGCTTCACCCAGGCATGATGGTTACCAAGTTTCATTAAATTTGGCCCAGTGGTTTTGGAGGAGAAGATTAAAATGTAAAAAGTTTACGCACGACGGACGACGCACGACGCACGACGCACGACGGACGAAGATGGATAGCAATAGCTCATCTGAGCTTTCAGCTCAGGTGAGCTAAAAAAACACTGCTTTTTGCCAAAAAATGAGCTACAATGAAATCTGACATGTCTGCTGTTGAAATTTTGTACCCCATCTCCAAATAAATAATTTTGTCCAACATAACTAAAATGATTACTTATATCTGTACAGAACAGCATTACCAAATTCCCATGACTTTTCCACAAGTTTTTGTTTCTTCTGATAATCTTAATAGTGTTACCAGACTCTTTCACTATCATATTAAGTCAGAACAAAATATTCTGTACAATAACACATGTATCAACAGTTTATGGGATTTTGGTCCAAATCTGAATATATGGTCCAGACAGGGATGACTAACTTTGCCTCAAAAACTATTTATCAAATATTATACACTGTGTATAATTTTATAAGAGAATATTTATATTTGTGATGTTTTTAAATATGAGACTCTGTTTGAAACCAAATTTAATTATAGGACTATAATTACATTTGCTAAAATGACGTTACTTTATTCTTGCTTGTGCCTATAGACATGACATCATAGATCTATTAGCTGTGCATGTTCCAGGGATTGGAAATGCATATCATACACATAAGTGTTTTCAATTATTTCAGGATTTAAAAACTTATTATAACAAAGGTAGTGAGTTATTCAGTTTGCTTTGCACAGCAATGGAAGTTATAACATTATTATTGCCATTTCTAGACAGTTCAATATTTAACTAGTTACTATAGGCAGATATGGGAGGGTGGCGGTATTAAGAAGGATTGGTGGGGATGTTCTGGGAGTTTTAAGTTTTAATCACCTCTCTTCTGAAATTTTAAACATTACAATTATTTGTTCTTGAAAAAGAGGCTTGTATACACAGTCCATGTACAGCATAAACAGATCAATGTCCAAAAGTGACATCAGTAGCAAACAAGAACCATGTCTATGTATATTCTCGATCTTATAGTCAGTTTCAGAAATTTTTTAATATTACACTCCACAAAATGGTCAGAAAGTACAAAACTACGAAAAATTAAAACAGTAAAATTAAGTACATATTCAGTATATGTTAAAGAGCATGGCATTGGCATTCTATATATATAATTTGAAATAAATAGGTCACTAAATAAAGTCACGGTAAATCTAACATTTATCTTTTTTCTATGGTAATATTAACTGACAGCCATATTGGATACCACAGGACGTTGATCTGTAGAAATTTTGTGTCTACTCCAAAAAAAGACTTTCCACACTCAATTTGGTTTAAATAATGGCTTTAAAAAAGTGTGGATCTCTAATTTTCTCTTCCTTTAGTTATAACTACAGGATCATATCAAACGATGCTTTATATATTGGATATTCATACTTGCAATACTTACACTAACGCCAGCATATTTCATCACACATATGGAACTTTGATGAAAAGGACTGCAAGAGTTTATTTGTGGTGTGACGGCAGACAAAAGGATGTTCTTTCTGTAAATCCTATATTTACTATAGGTAAGCAAGTTCCGCACACCTCCTATAACAATTCTTTGTGTAAGCATTTTTCTTTTTGCTGAAATTCCCTGCAATTTGAAAAAAAATTATTTTAACCATAAAAATATACATTTTGTATTTTTCAGCAGGTTTTTAAAAACTAAAGTCATTTTCTGAAATGCAATGAATAACTAGACATGAATTCCATGGAAACCATATTTCTCTACTGGCTAACTTTTGTTTGTTTAGCAAAATATATATTTGGTACAAAAAGTTCTTCTGAATTTTTATTTCACTGAAATTAATAGTTGAAAAAATACTTGTTGAAATCCATATCATATCCAATATTATTACATACTTAATTAGTGGTATTATGTTGTTTCTACATGCCTCCATACGGCTAAAATTATGTGATCAATATCCCAGTCTGAAACAAGTATCACCGGTCTGATATAGATAACAGTCCAGCTACCAATATCAGACCCGCTACATGGATCAATTTTCTAAATTTTTGTCATTCTGAAGAAATGTCTGTAATATATGTATCTGTTCTACATGGTGAAAGTTTAAAGTAGACCCATACCAACATGACTCATTTTTTTAATTAATATTTACATTAATAATATTATTTCAAACAATGATAATAATGACATGTGCTGAAACCGAAATAGTAACTGGTGTATAATTGTGAATTGTCGAAGGGAGGTAATTCAAATCCAACTGCAACACTGGACTTGGCTTGAGTTATCTTTTTATGTCTCTCTCTTTTATATGTAATCTTTCATATTTTTTCAATTATTTTGTTTATCTTTCCATAATCAATTATTATAATTGTATATGAGAAATAAAAATTATTATTTTAATTATCACCATTACTAGTATTATAGCTACATGGTTTTCAGGTTTAGTATGTACTATGTACAGTTAAGACGTTACTGCTGCCTCACCTATGCAGTACCTTTTAGGTAAAATGATAAAGTGCTCGCTTTAGAAATAGATGAGAACTTATATTACTACTTGTTTATTGTATCCCAAATTTAATAAATCACTTTATATCATGTACAACTTTGTATTTTGTGATGATCAACTAAAATTGATGGACAAATGAGAGACAGGTTATAACAGTGGTTCTCGTAACCCGAAATACTGGATTGATCCTCATTTACCTTCATTATAGTAAAGAGTAGATAAGTCTTATGAGAAGTTTAATGTGTGCTTCTCAATAAATACAACCTGAGTAAAATAATGTGATTCTATTTTGATTTATATTATGTATTGATAAATTAAAACCAATACACCACATTTTTTACATATATACCATTTGTCAATATATTTTTTTTGACTGGGAAGTAAAAAATATCCTTCGTTAGAGAATATACTGCAACACTTCACGATTATATAAAAAAAATAATATTTATACTGTGTTGCCACTTAGTCAGAGTAATGGTGTTTAGTTAATGTCCCAGTCATGAATATTAATTTTAATAATTATAAATTATTAATTATTAAAATAATAATTGACACATACATTCTTAGATATGTGCATTTATTTTGACAGCATTAATTAAAGTAGCAAGTTTAACCCTCTTGCTGCCAAATTTTCAACGCAACACTGGCAGTGCCAAATTGAAGTTCACAATGCGAAATGATATGACGTCAACAATAGAATACCGTATAATGGGTAATGTGAGCGGTATTCTAATGTTCGCGGTATTTTGCGGTCACGTTTTAACCGCGAAAAATTAAAACGCAAATATTTCAAAACAAATGTTAATGGTGAAAGGGAAGTAACTCGTATTGACACGTTATATGCACTCACACGGGCTGTCGTCAACATTGGGTGACTTGGTTACGGAACAGTGTTCACAATGTAATAATAGCTAATAAAGTGTGATTACTTTTTACATTTCTTTGTATTCTTGACATTTTTACTCATGACTTCTTTGGAGCTAGATGTGTTTTAATATTTAATAGATTGAGAAGGGATTATCAGTTGAAGATATTCAACCTGTAGATCTAAAAATGTCTAATCTGAAACCAATGGGGGCTGAATGGTTAGTGCAAACACATAAGGAAATAGCAGCTGAACCAGAACTTATTTACAATGGATTTCACTGTTCTGGTATTGCAGAAAAGCTTAATTATGAGTTTTGACCATTTACCGGTATTGTGACAGTTTTAACTTATCATTTTATTTAAATACCGGAATATCAGTTTAAGATATTTTATATATATTTTACCCTGCTATAGTATCGACAGTTTTAACATTACTCTCCATACCAAATTTTAATGATGATTTTATTCATTGCATGTTTTATTTTCAGTCTGCAAAATGTGTCTTTATGTGAAATAAAATATTAAATATTATGAAGTATAGTTTTCATTTCTGGATTTTAGTTTCCGCTTGTAGCTTCCGGAGTCAATAAATAACACGAGTCTAACTTGTTATACCGTATTTAGGGTAAATTTTGTGATTTGAAATTGCACAGACTAAAGAAATAGTTTTGAAATTACAGAAACCGCGAATTATAAAAACGCCAAAATAATTTAGAGGGTTTTTATACTAAAAACCGTGAAAATTCAAAACGCAAAAATTACCCCGTATACGGTATGACGTCAGACGCATTTGTAGTCATATGACGTCATTAGTTAATTGTAGTTTATAATCTCAATAGTCAACATTTTGCATTTTTTAATTCTACAAAGAGATTATAAGTATATCTTCATCTTTTATCTAAAAGTTGTCAATTCCGTTCAAAGGACACATGTGTCCGTGTGGCAGCAAGAGAGTTAAATAGAAAATATCTATCAACCACAAAAATGTCAATCTATGTTCAATTTTAATCACAATCCTAAATATATAAAACTATATTTGTTAAATAAATTCGTAAACACAAATTGATGCAAACAAACAGGATCAGGTAAATTCGCCCCACGGTAAATTTGCCCACACTTTCATCAAATTCACCCCCATGTTAAAATCGCCCCCACCTTTTGCAAATTCGCCCCCACTGTCAAATTCACCCCCAATTTTGAAAAATCATCTTCTTTTATTGAGATTGTAAAAGTAACATAAAATTATTTTTTACGACCTTGGATATGCCTAATTACTGACTGCACACAAATTATTTGAACTCGTAAATATGTATTGTTTTTATTGCAATGTTTTTTTTGTCGCACATTCATATCAAAAGTCCTTTGTAAGACTATGATATAATCATAGCAGAGGTACGGTAAAAAGAAAATACTTAAAGTTTATTAAAGAATAACATTAGAGTATTGATAGATTACATCATTGAGAGATCTTTTTCAACATAACATCCTCGAAATGTCTCTGTTCCTGGTAACAACAAATTCATTGTTAACTTGATCGCTTCTACTATGTCAGTATTTTATAAATAAAAATTATTTTGTCAAAACCAACATTGGAAACGTTTAATAATACAATTAAATATAAAAAAAATCCATTAAATGGATGCACTAGAATGTTTCATTTCTAAAGTAGCATTATTTTTTATTTGATTTTTTTATAAGAAAAAAATGGGGGCGACTTTGCAAGAAGTGCGGGCGATTTTGAAAGGGGACGATTTTGTCATGGGGGCGAATTTGTTGACAGTGGGGGCGAATTTACCGTGGGGCGAATTGACTTGAATTCAAACAAACCTTATCCATTTCCAATAATGTTGCATATTAACCAGTTTGCCAAGTTAAATACCATTACACGTAATCGTGAATATACACATCGGAAACAAATAAAACCATAATTCAAATATAATCAGACAAAAAACAGATAATAACAGTACCGTAACTAGGCCCTTAAATAAACCGAGGCATAAACCGAGGCAAGAATTGAAATAATGACATACAGTACCAGCAGAGTCTAAATGTTTTGTTTTGTTTTTTTTTTTTTCGTTGTCTTTCACATTTAAGGTATTATAATACAGTATAATAGGAAACCTCTAAAGTAGACAAGCTGTTGTAAAATAAGTGGGATGGTTTTGTGCCATGAAAACTAGTTTAACCACACCACTAATATTCTTAATTCAGGTTAGAGGATATTAGACAAAAATAGGTCTAATTTAATCTGGATTCATGTCGAAGAAACAGTTCTTCTCATTAATATTCATATCCCTTTTTGGTCACGTGATCGCAAAGCTTTGTTCCCGGGAAGATATGAAAACCAGAGGTGTAAAACACCTCTATCGCCAAATAAATTAGTTTGACCGTCTAGCCCCTTCTTTGACCCCCGATACAATTGATAACCGGTGTCTTTATGAATTTTGCTATCGAGTTTATTTTATTCTGAAAGTTTAAATGTTGGTTTCAACGTTTTCCCCTAAAGTTTCAAAATTCTTCACTTTTTCGATTTTAAGTTATTTTTGATATTAGAAGGAACCCTTAAATTGAAAGCTGCGGTGAAAAGGTTGGCATGTGATGGATAAAATTTACCAGGCCTCCATGATCAAAGCGATTAATCGATAGGGATCATGTGGTTATGGTTTGAAAAATAGAGCCAAAGTTAGCAGAATTTGCAATTTTGTCAAAACTGAATATCTGTTACATAGCTATATATAAAATGACGTCGCTTCGTAAATTGAAAGTTAAAAGGAACCTTGAAAATTTAAAATATTTTTATAAAAACAAGACTATGGTTTTTGTACCGGTGTAGGGTTAAATAATATAGCAGAAATTTGTTCCGCAACTTGGTGCAAGATCTGTATGGCGCCAAATTTAAATTATATACTATAACGAGCCATTAAGAAAAATGGTTAATCAACATCAAATATGGCGGATATGCAAATTGGATAAGTGAACTCTTTCTTCGGTATGCTTCATTTCATAAGCAAGATCACTTGATAGATTCGCTAAATGCCGAAATCAGACAGTACAGCAATACAGCTAGTAACCAAAATGACAAATTAAATAATAAAGCAAAAGTTTAAAGGTCACCGGTCACCAAATTTATCAATTTTGTATTTTGCATTCCAATGGGTAGAATAGTCAATATTGATGTGTCTGACGGTTTCCCACGTCTTAGATTTACCTGTAATACACTAAACCCTTACCTGAACGAACTGCTAATACTCGGTAGTTTCCGACACCGCTCGTAACTTTCCGGCGACCTAATTGATGACGTACATGGTGTTAAGCTGCTGAGGAAAGACACATTACCTATATATGTATCCATATATTACATGTGGGTTTGTGTGGCGTTTTGACGGTTTTAAAGTTTGATTTCAAGTCAAAATGCTATATTTTGTGACGTTTGGAGATAATAAAATCACAATGACCGATAAACATGTTTTTTCCACAAATTTCAGAACAAATTAAAGCCAGATTTACACAAGTCCTTCATGCAGCTTTCTAATTGTTTTGAATGTATTCAGATTAAATATTACGAGATAAGTCAGGGAAATGTGAGTGGTATAATCATTTAAGACAATTCAATTTATTATGAATCAATTCAGTCAAATAAATAGATTTTAAACAATTTTAATTTTCAAAATTAATTTAATTTCGTAATTCATTCAGTTCACACGTTCAAACAAAGTCTTGTATGCCCTGTTCATATTAACCAATCTCATTTAACTTTAATTTATTCGATTTTCAGAATCCATCAAAAATGACAAATAGCATTTACTGGGTATATCATAAAGATAATCACACGTGTCAATTAATGTTGCATATTGTAAGGTAAATTGTTGATTACAGGTGGTAGATGTCTACTTCTAAACAGGATGTTTCCCAATGGACTGTAGCATATTGATAATCTCTTAATTACTGGTATCTGAGGGGTGTAAATCACGCTTTGAATGATATTAATTTATTGTGAATAAATGAAAGAAAGTTACACTCGAGTTTTGAGTCCTTAGTTAGTTGAGCATAATCTCACTGGTATCACATTTTGACTAAGTTCTTTTCATCCCATTAAAATTAAAGCGTAATAAAGTTATTATATGAAATTTTTTATTATTTTTTTTTATTTCATCATGAAAACAGTGAAAATAAATGAGAATTAGAATTCTGATCAGTATTCCATCGGAAATATCAACAAATATATTTTTTAAATTACCCACTGACGTAAACTTCAATTTCCATTATTATTATTGTTATTGTTATTATTATTATTATTATTATTATTATTATTATTAAACTTACTGCAAATGAGGAATAAGCTATTGAATTGAAATTACTTTCATATTTAAGTAATCCTGGGATGAAATATTTTAATTGAGAGACAATAAGAAGTTATTTTTTAAACCTGTATTTTGATATTTTCGTTGTACAAAAACTGCAGGTCTTGGATCTAGATTCTATCCGAAAACGTGTTCTTTTGATTAATTACATGGGTAAATAATAATATTAAGAATAATAATAATAATAATAATAATAATGATAATAATAATAATAATAAATCATTGATTTTAATCTAACTTGAAAGAAATTAAAAATGGGACACTTTCTAAAACAAATATAAATTAAAATCAATTTGAGGTCATAATATGGCTGTACTAGAGAGAAAAGATTTTTTTTGAAAAATAAAAAACAAAAAATTGGGTTCTTTTTATTATTCCTTAGGATAAATAGATAAAAATAAATAAATAAATAACTTAATTAATTAATTAATTAATTAATTAATCAGAGATATGTAAAGATAATTAAAATGATATTAAATATTAATAAAAATTAATGTGAACAATATTTTAAATAAAAAACGGAAATTTGGGTTCTTTTATTATTTGTTGTGATAAATAGATATAAATAAATAAATAAATAAATAAATAAATAAATAAATAAATAAATAATTATCAAAAGAAATGTAAAATTATGTTTTGTAAAAGTATAAGTAAATAGTATATCATACTTAGAGCAAACACAAATATAGTTTTTTTTTTTATTATATTTCTTATTATTATGTTTATTTTTTATTAATTTTTTTCTGCTGAAGTCAACTGAAATACCCAATGCTAAAAAATAAATAAATATGTAAAAACAATAGAAGTTATTTCCGATAAATCTGGGTAATAAATGCAGTTCACTATACAAGCTTCATTTACTAAATAGCTGGGATAACACCTTCTGCGTCACTTCCGGTTTTGTGCCCTTTTACTACCAAAGGGAGATAACACAGTTTTTCAACAGTTTCAGGACTTTAATTTACGCTGTAGAAAAGGATAGAAATGATTAAAAAATGTTATTTGTGGCTAAATCGACTTTTTATGATGTAATCTTTCGGAAAATAATACTAAAAAAAATTCGGTTTTTGGTGACCGGTGACCTTTAATGTGACAATCACTTAATTAAATCATTAAATTAGTTTCATGTAAACTGTAACTAGTTGAAGGAACTGCTCGTTAAAGAAACTGTCTACTATGATTTAAGTTGGGGTTTTATTTTTTCCCCGACATTATAAGCATAGGTTTACTTGGAGTGATCGAAACCCAATAGCATCCCGGAAAAATAATGAAGGCCGCGCTCTCTCTCTCTCTCTCGTTCTCTCTCTCTCTATTTCAATATAACTTCTCTGCGAAAAAGTACTAGGTTAAATTTTTACCGAGGCAACTGCCTCGGTTGCCTCATAGGTAGTTACGGTACTGAATCAGACAAAATATAATTAACGACACGACTTACTGATGTATGTTTAAGAAATTAGGGACACAATTTTTAGTATCATGTTGAATGAGCAGACGGTCTTAAGTCCACAATGGACTGGTTTAAGAAACATTCAAAAAAACTTTCTTAGAAATTAAATGATTTAACAACAAAAACAATGGTTGTGATATTAAAGTTTTACAGGAAAATGCCAACTGGCGAGTGATGTCAAGTGGTGAAATTTCATTATGTTCATATCTACCGGTTATCACGTGATACACCGGCGAACCGATCCCAGACCCCTGTAATGCATAAGTTAAACTTCACATAACTCACTTCTCTTGGTTAAATATTTGTCCACGATGCCATTCTAATGGCTCTACATGATGTAGTGCAGTTATTCTTCGTTAATTCTAGGTCCTAGTGACAAGGACATGCATGTTGAAACGTACCCATATTATAACAAACCCATAAGAATATTACCTAAAATTGGTAAAAACTCCTCCATGCCAGACAATGAATAAATGGAATACAATCAAACCTGTCTACTATAAAGACCACCGAATGGAAGCTGCAAAAGTTGTCTTTATGGAGTGACGGTCCTTATATTATACATGTTAAAATAACCTGAATAAAAAGAGCGATTAGAATAAAAAAGTCTTTGACTTGAGAGGTGACCCGCTGATGACCTAGGTGGCATTTAAGGCAGGTTTCACTGTAGGTAAACGATTGATAATGGAAACTATTGTTTATTGAATCTTGCAAGATTTCAGAAATTTTGTCAGTAAAACTGTCATGTTGCTAAGTGAAGATCGAGTGGGTTTGAACTTTGGGGTATCATTTAGCCAACTCATTATTTATGAACAAACACTGGATAAAATCATTATAAGAATCCACATGAATAAACTCATAATGAATTATTTTTTCTTCCGTTTTATTGCCAATAGACTAGTTAGCTTCAAGTATGGTTAACATAGACATCGACGCCATGAATGTAAAATCTAACTTCAAGTTGTAATTCGACTAAACATGGCCATTGGAAGATTGTACCGGATTTTGGTTTATATGTGTGAGCATGTTTGTATGCTGCAAATGTGTGAGAAAAGGAATCATGTACACCATTAACAGTGTAAGACAGAGATTTCTCACACCTGTGACATGGAAATCCTGCGTTTTTACCCATGTGGGATTTCCTTGTCTCACCCTAGGGTTGAGACAGGCTACACGCCGAATTTCCCGCGTAGTTATACCTGCTCTGGATTTATCGTTGAGAGGACTTAATAAGTTGGGAAAGTTCCGAAGTCAACCAACAATTTTTCAACGTCACAATCACTTACACACGCTTAATTGATGACGTCATAATCATTTTACGTCAGAACGTCGACAAAAATCGATTACGTCATTTTTAGCAGGCACCGATGAAAACTGAACGCTTTATGCAATTTTTTGTTTACAGATCATGTTTTATGTTGCAAATGTGTGAGAAAAAGAATCCTACACCAGTAACAGGGTAAGACAGAGATATCTCAAACTCGGATGAATATTTTCAATGTCCAGAACTCGCTAAAGTTCGTTCTGGACAGGAAAATATTCATCCTCGTTTGAGATATCTCTGTCTTACCCTGTTACCGGTGTAAGATTCTATTAATCTCAAACTCGAATGAATATTTTCATTGTCCAGAACTCACTAAAGCTCGTTCTGGGCAGGAAAATATTAATCCTCGTTTGAGATATCTCTATCTTACCCTGATACCAGTGTAAGATCATGTAAAACGCGAGATTTCCATATCTCATGTGTGAGAATAAATAGTTCTATATAAGACCACTGGGGTCAAATGCTGGTACAGGTCTCAAGGAGCAATGCTTATGCCACTAGGCTTCGCCATTTAAAACCTTGAGTTAATGCCCAACCGTCTCATATAGGTTCTGCCAGCAAGTCACATGTCACACCTCCCCGTGGTGGCCCTGGTAATGCTTATGTAGCTAAGTGACAGTGGCAAGAGGCGAGCATCCGGCGCCTTAAAAATAACTGGAACCCGTGGCTAAGGGAAGGAAAACCCTGACAGAAAACCACTGGCCCTCCGAGTCCAGGGGGTTAAGCTTAGGGCTAACAACCCTAACTTGTAAAACAAACATTGTTACAGAAACAGTAACGAGGAATATATCTATACCTGTGGACGAGAATCTCTCCAGGACCACCACTGGAACCAGTATGACTGTGGGTAGTCAAAGCCACCAGGAAGCTACCTGCATGATTAGAGAGGCACTCAACACGGCCAAAACCAAGGTCAGAATAGGATTTTGGAACGTGCGAACCATGTACGCAGCAGGAAAATTGGCACAAGCAACAGCAGAAATGAGGAAATACAACTTACATGTGCTGGGAGTCAGTGAGAGCAGATGGGTCAATTCGGGAAGAATGCGAACAACAACAGGTGAAACTCTATTGTATTCTGGCCGAGAAGATGGACAACACCATGAAGGGGTGGCAGTTATACTCAAGAAAGGAGTAGAAAAGTTCTTGATGGAATGGAAACCAGTTAGCAGCAGATTGATGTTGGTGAGACTTAGAGGAAAGCAGGTCAACACTACGGTTTTCCAGTGTTATGCACCTACTAACGATGCAGATGAAGAAGACAAAGATGCTTTTTATGAACAACTGCAAAGAGAACTAGACAACACGCCAGACCATGATATCAAGATCATCATGGGAGATATGAATGCTAAAGTAGGAGCAGATAATGAACTCTACAATAGTGCAATGGGGCACCATGGTTGCGGTATCATGAATGAGAATGGACATAGGCTTGCAGAGTTTTGTACCACCAACAACTATGTGATCGGAGGAACTCTATTCCCCCACAGAGACATTCATAAGTTGACATGGCATTCACCAAACGTGAGAGATCAAAACCAAATTGACCACATCATGATAAATGGTAAATGGAGGAGATCATTGCTTGATGTGAGGGTTAAGAGAGGCGCTGATGTTGGTAGTGATCACCACCTGGTAACAATATCTATCAAACTAAAACTGCGCAACACACAAGGAAAGCGTACAACAAGGAAGAGATTTGATGTGGACAAACTCAGAGATATCAAGACAAGGCATGAGTTCAACATCACACTCAAAAATAAGTTTGGCATTCTACAAAACCTACAATCAGAAAACAAGACAACATCGGTTGATGAAAAATGGAAAGAAATTTGTAACATCTACACTGAAGCTAGCGAAAAGTGCATTGGCTACAAACCAAAACAAAAGAACAAAGAATGGATAACACCTAACACTTGGAAAATGATTGAAACAAGAAAATGCACTAAAAAGAAAATACTTGAAGCCAAATCACTGAGACTTAAGGAGAAACATCAACAAGATTACAGTGAAATACAGAAACAAGTGAAAAAAGCTGTACGTACAGATAGAAGAACATACATAGATGCCTTAGCAACAAAAGCAGAAGAGCCAGCCAACAAAGGGGAACAAGGAAATCTATACAAAATAACAAAAGTAATATGTGGGAAAAACAGACCATCACCAAACCTTCCCATCAAAGACAAACAAGGAAAGCTGATAACATCAGAGAATGAAATGGAGGAACGGTGGACAGAATATTTTAAGGAGATCTTAAACAGACCACCTCCGATCCATGAACCTGAAATCAGTGAACCCGAATCAGAGTTGAATATCAACACCAATCCACCAGACGTTCCAGAAATTACATCAGCCATACAGTGTTTAAAAATGGAAAATCTCCTGGGAGTGACAATTTAAATGCTGAGCTATTCAAGACGGACCCACTCCTTACAGCTACCATCCTCCAACCAACCTTCCAAGAAATCTGGGAAAGTAAGACCATACCAGATCAATGGAATCACGGAGTCATCATTAAGATACCAAAAAAAAAGGAAATTTAAATGACTGTAATAACTGGCGTGGAATAACACTTCTCTCCATTCCAAGTAAAATCATGGCTAAAATTATCATCAGAAGAATAGCCAAAGCAGTAGATGTCAAACTACTGAAGGAACAAGCAGGGTTCAGACCAGGACGAGGATGTATCGACCAAATATTCGCACTGAGAAACATCATTGAACAGTGTACGGAATGGCAGCGACAACTTTATCTGAACTTCATCGATTTTGAAAAGGCCTTCGACAGCATTCATAGAAACAGTCTCTGGAGAATTGTGCGTTCGTACGGCATCCCCCAACATCTTATAGACATCATCAAGAGTTTCTACGTCAACTTCAGATGCAAAGTTGGAAACTCAAGCATCGAGTTTGGTGTCAAAACTGGAGTTCGCCAAGGTTGTGTAATGTCATCAACGCTCTTCATCATAGCCATCGACTGGGTCATGAGGAACACAACATCAGACATCCCAAGAGGCATCAGATGGGGAACGTTCACAACACTTGAAGACTTGGACTTTGCCGATGATATTGTCCTGTTTTCCCACTCCCATCAGCACATCCAAGACAAAACACATAGGCTCCACAAGTATGCTGGAAACATTGGACTGAAGATCAATGCTAAGAAAACTGAAGTCATGACCCTAAATGTGAATAACCCACAAGGAATTAAAATGGACAATCACATCCTCCCATTTACAAACAACTTTAATTATCTAGGGAGTATTGTCACAACAGATTCAGCAGAGACTAGCCAAAGCCAGAGCAGCATTTAAGAACTTGCAAGCTGTGTGGAAATCCAGCCAATACACCAACAGGACAAAGCTCAAACTGTACAAAAGCTGCATCATACCAATTCTTTTGTACGGTTCAGAGTGCTGGAGAATGACAGAGAACGACCTTAACAAACTGTCAACTTTCCACACCAAATCCCTGAGAAGAATCCTAAAAGTATTTTGGCCAATTACCATCTCAAATCAGGACCTTCTCAGCAGATGCGACCAGGAAGATATGGCCACCATCATCACCAGGAGACGATGGATCTGGATTGGCCACATACTCAGAAGGGACCCTGAATCCATCATAAAGACAGCCCTCTTCTGGACACCAGAAGGAAAAAGGAAGAGAGGGAGACCAAAAGTTACCTGGCGGCGAACAGTGGAAACAGAGATGAAAGAGCATCAGAGAAGCTGGGGCACTCTCCAGAAGCTAGCCAGTGACAGACAGGGATGGAGAGCCCTCGTTACTGCCCTATACGCCAAAGGCGTCACGGGCAATAAGTAAGTAGTAATAAGACCACTACCGTCTACGGTAGCTCATTTGGTAGAGTGCTCGCTCGCGTAAGTGGGAGTCGTGAGATCGAACTCTGGCCGTGGTCCGTGGTCAAGACTCGAAAATTCAATAGTTTCTGTTCTTTCGCTAAGCATTCGGTATGATAGAAATAAAAGTAACGGGGACCTTCGGAAGAGCCCATGGAGCCAAAGACCCACTGCCCCCGATATTTTATGTTTTTCCGCGACCTTGATCTTTACGATATGACCTGATGACCTTGCTTCAAGGTCACGACACACCTTTGGTCCAAAGCAGCTATGAGATATGGCCCTGACACGATTTTACACGGACAGAAAAAAGTTTGGGGGTATAATAAATAAAAAACCATATAGAAAGAGAACTTATATATATATATATAATATATATATACATGTATATAGCATGGGCATTCATTTAAGTTTACAATGATACTGACCACTGGTAAAGACACCCAAATCCGATCTGTTTTGTATTGTTTGGTTTTCAGTTTTAGCAGCATGACTCCTTGGGTATTCGTTTTTCCTGGTTTGATACTAGTGTACAAACAGGCATAGACCGCAAAATGTTTGATATAGGTTGATAAACTGGTGTTTAAATAGATTTTTTCTCATTTATTTTAAATCCTGTTAAAACATCCTTCTATTGATCAGCATTGCACTGTTACATTGTAATTGTCCCTGAATAGAGGAAATTAGTAGATGCAAATCTTTGGAAAGAATTCTGGACTTTTACCTCCATTCGCCAACGTCCGACTATTCTGTTGGCCAGGATGAGATAGCGTGGCGTCATTTGTGTGGTTCTATCACATGTCAAGTTTAGTGACGCCCACGAAAGGCTTCTTTTAAAACCGTATGACAAACGTGATGACTTCCAATTTTTCTATTGCCAAGTTTCCTTTTCTATGCAGCAATATACCCGCTTTTCCTGCCTATGCTGTATTTGTTTCCCAATATTAATATGCAATGGTAGAGCTTTTTCCCCGCAAGGGAAACTTTATACAACGAAGCAAGCTGCTTACAAATCAATTGTTGACCCAGGGGCACTGCAAACCTAGGCTTGTCAGGGCCTTCAAAAAGTTTTATTGCCGTCATCACAGTATTGTTGACAGGTTTGACGTCTCTGCGTCCAGGAATGGATTGCCCTGGATAAATTTGACGTCCCATAGTTCCATGTTCCTTTCACTCAATTTTTATTACGCATGTCAGTTGAAGGTGTAGCTAGCTAAAAAGGAGGTGCTTACCCTTCCGGAGCACCCGGTCTCACTTTTCTGGTGGAAGTTCACGTGATTATCCTAACTTGTCAGTTTCAAAGTTTTTACATTGCTTCTGGATTGTGATTCGGACATGGATTGTTATGTTTGTTTGATTGTTATTGGCTCTACTTCCGGTGCTACTTAGACATTTTCTGGAGTATAACTTGGTTACTTGCATAAGGTATAAATGGTATCTGTCATAGAATGTGTGATATGAAAGATATTCAACAGTCACTGTTGATAATCAGAAGCCCATTACAACAGGACCGCCTGTACAACAAGAGGCCCATGGGCCTTATACGCTCACCTGATAACTAATGGCTAGCTGATAGATTTAAAGTAAACGTAAATACTAAACCCCAATGACTTTTTTCTTTACATCAAAATGATCATTGTATCAATACCTACAACATTCTACTATGCATGCCTATACAAAACGTTTATAGTTTTCAAGATAATTAAACATTTCGGTATTGTTTCGCATCTGTGACCTTGACCTTTGAACCCATGACCTTTTTCTATACATCAAAATGATTGTTGTATCAATACCTACAACATTCTAATATACATGCCTATACAAAAAGTTTATAGTTTTCGAGATAATTAACCATTTCAGTATTGATTGGCATCTGTGACCTTGACCTTTGAACCCATGACCTTTTTCTATACATCAAAATGATCGTCGTATCAATACCTACAACATTCTAATATACATGCCTATACAAAAAGTTTATAGTTTTCGAGATAATTAACCATTTGGGTATTGTTTCGCATCTGTGACCTTGACCTTTGAACCCATGACCTTTTTCTATACATCAAAATGATCGTTGTATCAATATTTACAACATACTAATATAAATGCCTATACAAAAAGTTTATAGTTTTCGAGATAATTGTCTATTTCTGTATTGTTTCGCATCTGTGACCTTGACCTTTGAACCCATGACCTTTTTCTATACATCAAAATGATCGTTGTACCAATACCTACAACATTCTAATATACATGCCTATACAAAAAGTTTATAGTTTTCGAGATAATAATTATAATCAGAGGTAAAAAAATTAGGTCACGACCTTCACAATTGACCTTGACCTCATTTTGAAGATACTAACAAGAAGATGTCAAAACTGAAAACCCCATGTCATTATCTGGTCAAGTAGTTAAGTTATAACAATTTGAAGCTATTTTACGATTTTTTTCAAAATTAAACGCAAAAACGCGTAACCCATTTTTCAACCAAATTTCACGAAATGAACAAACTACAGGCTTAAGACCCTAGAGAAACCAAATATCACATCAGATTTTTTCTCCCATCATCGGTTTCAGAGAAGAAGATTTTTCAAGACTTTTGCACCCCTAGGTCACTGTGACCTAGTTTTGGTAGCCATGGCAACGCCATGAACAAATCTAAATTGCACCGACCCAGACATGCTTCTGACCAAGTCTCGTTGAAATCTGCAAAGTACTTTCAGAGGAGAAGTCGAAAATGTGTGTTAACGACGCACGCACACACGCACGCACATACACACGCCGCACCATACCATAAGCTCACATGACCTTTGGTCAGGTGAGCTAACAAGGGTAACTATACCAAGTATAACAACCTGCTGAGAGAACAATACATCCTATCCAAACAAAGCCTACCAGGTTTAAATTCATGACCTTGACCTTTAACCTACATGCCTAAATTTAGTATGCCACACACCATCTTATGTGAGTAAACATGTGTTCCAAGTTTGATCAAAATCTGCAAAGATGTAGCAGTTATGGGGCAGACATGATATTGGGACAGATGGACTGGTAGATTCTGATAAACACCCCATATGGTAATAATAAATCTTGACTGGAAAAAATCCTTTTTATCTTGTAAAATGCACCATACATACCTTTTTTAGCATGAAGTGATTATCTTGATTTGTTTAAAAACAAAACTATAACATTAATTGGTTTTATAACAATTTATTAGCATAATTTAAATACATTTAAACATTGCTAATCTAAAATACAATACATTGCATAAGAAAATTAAGACATAAAAAGGGGTATTTCAATGCAGTTTTAAAAATCAAAATAAACAACATCCTCTCTAGTTAAGACTAGTAGCTTATGTTAACCATAATTAATACACAAAATTTATTATTCTATTGCACAAATAGAAGGGCTTGTGAAGTTTGAATGATTTATATAGTACATAATATTTATGCATTTGTAAATCCTAGCTCAAAACTCTATTGGACTTTTAGACAAATTTTTTATGTGATCTACCCCGAGTGTGATTCAAACACAGGCATTAAGAGGCCATGTGACCTGTAAGCCAGTGCTTGAAACCGCTCGGCCACTGAAGCCTCCAGTAACTTGAAAAATAGTTATCTATGGTATGAAGTAAATTCATATTTGAATTGCAATTTTTCTGTAAGCATTTTATTACAGATTTGTAAAACTTAACAGTAAATTGACTTTTTCATTTGAATGTGTACTTGGGGAAAAAAAAGAGACGAAATGTCAATCTTCCACAAAGGTTAGCTCTATTCTACAGCTCTATTCTAAGTAGACAATAGCATATATGTACACATAAAATGTAGTATATGGTGTAAGCAAAGTCATGTTTATGTAAAAAAAATTAAGTAGAATGTTTGATTGAAGCAATACATAATTACATGCCAAACTTTGATTACCTATTAATTATTTTGTTTTCTTTTTAATTAATTTGTTTTTTCACATGTAAAATCATTTTTACACCATTACATTTTAAAATCAAGAACACATACTTGGTCAATTTCAAACATTATCAAAAATATTTGGCATACATGCAAAATCAGACACAAAAAGGTTCATTACAACTTAATGTGAAATAATATTACTTGCAGATAAACATATTCTGGCAAGACTAATAAAAAGCAAGACTCATACTAATAGGGCAAAGATTCTCTCCAGATGTTGAAGAAAATTTGATCTGTAAAACCCAATGGTTAAACTGATGTACCCTGGATGCACACTTGCACTAAATTACATTTCCCCCATGTGTTAATTTTACCATTTTCATGGGTCAAAAAAGTTACTTTTTAATCATTAAACTTAAGAATATCAGCTTTTAAAATTTACCAGTCTAAAATAAAAAATTCAGTGGTCTAGAATATGTGACCACCTTTTCAAAAACAAGAATTGAGTGTTCCAGAATCTTTGAATTTTCTCAATCTGTGCAAATTAAAAATGTCCAAAAAATTACTTGTTACAAACTTGTTATAAAAGGACCAGATCGACTCATTGATTTAAAATCATAAGCCTTTTTTCATCAATATTGCCTTAGGTGATTAGGGAGGCATCCCCCATGATTTTTTTTTTAATTTCTCAACAAAGTTAACAAGGTACAGATATTCTATTGACATGCCAACTGAAATCAATCAAATGTAAGAAGAAACATAGTTTTATCATTCTCTCTATAATACAAACTTAGAATTTGTCATAAACAATAGGTCTTTTTATTTTAAGATAATTATTAAAATAATCTAGACTGACAGAATTTATCAATAGGTCAAAGGCTAATTTCACATCACATACTGCATATTAGGCAAAAGGGACATAATTTAAAAATTTCAGAGTTATTGTTTTTTTTAAGAATTTAGATTCTACAGTAACTAAGAAATGTGATGGATTGAAACTAGAGCAATGAAAATGAATGTTAAAGAATTACAACAAACAACATAATAATGATATTATTATTATGGTATTAAATATGCATGTTTCATGTTTGAATATGCTGATCTACTTATTTAATAATTTCATTTTTTTTTTTTTTTTTTTTTTGTGATTTAGTTAGTCTCATTTTAACAAGTTAATGTCACAGTTCATATTAATTATAAGAATGCATCACACCAGTCTTTAAGTGCATTAAAGCAATCTCCAGACTGTTTCTTGTTGGCACCACAGGCTTCCTTCATCCAATCACAGAACAATTCTTCATCTTTTCTAAAAACCAGAAACTGACCTAAAACAACATATGCCTGTAAAAAAAGACAAAATATGTTCTAATTAAAAGATAAGTAGACTGGAATTATTCTAAAAATTAAACTTATCATCTTCCATGCGTATTGTCAAATTTAATGACTTTCGTATTTATTTATGAATTTATGTATTATACTTGTTAATTCATTAATTAGGTAATCGTTAATTGGCTTATTTATTTATTTATTTATTTACATGTATTTATTTATTTTATATTGTTTATCTATATTATACAGTTGTTATGTTTTTATGAAATAAAAGTGAAAAAAAAACCAAAAAAGCTTCAAGTTCAACTTTTAACCAGTAAACCTTATTATGTATTGTACATTGATCTTAGACTAGCAATACTATAAGAAGCAGTTGATTATACTTAATATGCCGGGTGTAAAACAGTTTAGTTACATGTAGTTTTAAGAGGATAAAAATCTACCTGCGTTTGAGCAAAATGAATTTATATTGCAACAAAATATATGAAAGATATTTGCAGCAGTCTCTAGTTCTCAATCTTTTGTGAATGGGGTCAGGGCCCTTTTAATTGTGGCAATCAAATTTAGTGAATTAGGATACCCCGCCAGCAGGTTCTTTTTTTGTGATTTGCACTTATATTCAAAGGGCTATAACTCCAAGAAAAATGAGCGAACCAACTTGATTAATGATATGTACATCTCCTACCTATGTTGATACTTTGCACCAAGTTTCATGAAATAATAGCTTCATAGTTTTGTAGAATTAGCGCAGACAAGAATTTCGGACGGACAAAAACTCCAATTTTATATCCCCCTCTTTCTTCGAAAAGTGGAGAATAAAAATTAGCAGTCAAATAACTAAACAATAAATTGGTTTTATTTGTTTCTAGATTGATTTCAGACATGAATTTATTTTTATTATATTTATTTCACCATTATTATTATAGTCATTTTTTAATACATTTTTTTTAAATTGTGAAAATCAACTTGGTGTTTGTGATTAAAAAAAATCATAAGATTTTTAAATTGTTAGTGGCACAATACTGGCCCAAATTATGGCCCAGCTACAGCACTTTAGCCGATATGTATATTGATGCAGTAATGGCAATTTTGTTTTAAAAAAACAACAGAAACACAGTAGAAGCTAATTAAGTGATATATGTGTACAGCGGCATACCGCAACCTGATGATATGTGTACGCAAACTTGGAGCGCCGAATGTGCGACGACGCTAGGGGGGTCCGGGGACATGCTCCCCCGGAAAATTTTGAAATCTATATGCTTCAAAACGGCTTTTCCTGCATTTTGAGACAGATATACAATACCTTCTCCTGTTAAATTTTTTATACAAATTGGAGCTGAATTACAAATTTTAAATATGCGGGTCCTACTGATCCTTGGGAGTGGGAGATTGAGTACCAGATTTAACCACACATGTTCTCTGCGTTTGTATCATAGATTTAAATGGATAAACAATTTTGGTTTGATAATTTGAAAGATTTTCAGATTTTAGCTCCGATTACTAATGATGATGCATAATTTAATGAAATTTAAATTAGTATTTTTTTAAGATTTTGAGATTATTTCAATAATCGTAGCCCACGGTTTCCAAATGTATATTAGTACAAAGTTAACTTTCCTCTTCTTCTGAGCGTTAAATTTGTCAATAACTGTTTCTACGTCGACGTCCATCTCATGATTTATGTGCATTAATGCAAGAGATGAAAGGCGATCTTCTTTCATTGTGCTACTTAAATAAGTCTTGAGATGTTTCAGCGCACTGAAACTTCCCTCGGTAGTGGCTGTTGTAGGGGGCATGATGATAATGGCTCCATACAAACTAGCTGGAAAATCAGGAAAACACACACACACACACACATTCTCTCTCTCTCTCTCTCGTAATTTTATTTTAAAATAATTTTTGTGACTAATTTATGTGTACGCACTTGCGTTTTTGCGTATAGGGCGGTACGCCACTGTGTGTACTTACTTTGTCATATCCCTTTTCAATCAACCTATCACCTAAAACTGGTCCAATACCTGCAAGTTCAGTAACAGGTTTATCACCCATAGGCTCACTCACGAAATTTCTGTGTTTCTGAGATGTTGTTGACATGACTGTTTATGCAAGTTCTAAAAAAGAGAACATATAGTGGTTAGACAAAACTCACACATCACTAAAGCTGGTAAATCACAGTTGTGTCACCATTTATTGTACATCTTCATAAAATATCCATCCAAAGTTCACTAAACCATGTTCAGAATTCTTACTCTTTATTAGTCTTAATACATTACAGAAGAGAGCACTTTGTAATTAAAAACTACATCACATAAATAACCCCATACCCCACCCATTTTGTAAAACAATTTACCCTGTAATCACCCACGCAAATTGCATTTTTGTCAAATAGACCGGGGTGTACCGCAAAGACGGACCCAAACGGGATTTTTTGGCAACAAATTTGTTCATATAAGGTTAATGCAATATTAGTTTTACCCATCCCATTGAAAACCTGTAAAATATTTTTGTTTTTGCTTTCTCTGACTAAGGACAAATAAAATATCGATTGAAACAAAACGAAAGTAGACTATATTTTGAAGAAATGATACAAGTGTTTTGTTTGGTGACTGATGAAATATTATATAAACAAATCTACATTCTTGGGGGTTAAACTTACTATAACTTTGTCTTCGATTATTTAAATTGCAATCTGATGCTCTAACCGTTGTTGCTCAGTCGTATAAATAAAGCTTACGTCTGAATCACTTGGCGGGCGACAAATATAGACGGGTTCTCACCTCTAGATCTAAAACTCGGCGCTGTAAGAAATCAATGTCAGGAAACCCGTTAAGCAGGACCGTTCAATTTTGTAGTTTCCACCTATGTTTAGGTGAACCGCACAAGCGTAAAGGTAAGTGTTACCATATAATACTCAAAATAAAGTCAACGGCGTAGCTAGAGGAAAACGAATGTGCATGCTTAACGTGCAAACTGACGTGTGAGAGGACGAAGTATCCGAATTGCTAGGGATGTCTGGGGACATGCTTTCCCTGATCAACACGTCACGAGACGCATTCTCCTGCTCATTAGGAAGAAAAATTGTCCATTTTATATAACCATGCATTGTTAAACCAAATCATGACAGTCATGTAAAAGTTTGTGTATGTTACTATTTAGAATATATTTTTTTTAAAAATGAAGGGTATGAATTAAGTAATTTAATGGTTGAAACTAAAAATAACCCCATTCCAAACCACGAACCAGCAATATGACACGCATACACTATTCATAAATAATAATTAAAGCGCGTAAAGTTATTCTTTTTTTCTAATTTTAAGAACATATGAGAATGTTTAGTAAGTAAATACTAGCATAGGACAAATTAAAAAAAATGTATTTTAGTATTCTATTAAGGCCCCAACCAAGTCTATATACCAGGCTGTATACATGTTATAACTAAGTCTTCATTGGATGTTAAGAATCAGCTCTTGGTATAAAAGTACACTTACTTCACCGCTGGATCTTATTTCAAAAATGCCGGTCTTAAGCCACGGGAGTTAGATATCCAGTGGTCCGAATATGTATGTCTTGTTTTCAGTGTTCAAGCATTCGTCTATATTATGTCTTGTCATTGCCAAGTACACGCAGGTACATTTTATTCAGTAACAGATTTCTATTTATAATTTCCTTTCTGCACATATTAGTGTGTATATGACTTTTTCAACATTACAATGACCTTTCAAAGACATTTCTAACCCTTAGAAAAGACAATATCACAGGGAAAATACTCTGTTGTTAGGTTTGTTCAATGTTTGATGGACCTTTTTCCGATTTTACCGATGGTGCTATCGCGCTTTTAAATAAAAACGAATGAATTTTCTAGATATTATGTTGCAAAATCAAAGACAAACATACTAATCCATCCATAATAAAACAAATAAAAAGATACATGTTAAATCCAAAATGGTTTTTTTAAAAAGAAGGGGGGAATTAAATTATTTAGGTGAAAGTGAAAAAGAATACAGCAAAGCAGTGTTCGATACAAATCAAATATTTCAAACACTGATGCAAACCAAGATTTTTTAAACCAAAAAATTATATACATGCTTCAGCATGCAAGCATAAGAAGCTGCTACGTCACTGAAAATTACTAAAATAACAATATAAACCCTTAGCGCTCGGGGTGGATTTTAAGCATTTTATAAAAATATAGCGTATCACCAGAGGTATAGGTTTTATATGTCTCTGGTATTAGTCAGGGAGCGATCAAAAAATGTGACATCCCTAAACTATTTTGTTAACAGCAGGAAACATGGTGGATCTTATTGCCCTATATGTACTTAGTCAGGCTAGGTATGTTTTTACCTTGATTTTTTTTCGTTTAATGAAAATATGGCTGCCAATCCAAGATGGCCGCCAAAAAAGATAATTTAAGTATAAAAACCAATATCAAATCAACCACTTAACCATTGAAGTTAAAATTTGGTATTTGATCAATTAAATATTTTTACTAATTTTCCATGAATAAATATTGGCTGTAAAATTCAATATGGCTGCCATTTTCAAGATGACCTACTTATAATCATTGCGCTGCATTTTAAATCATATACAATAAAGGATGTCATTATTTTATGACATAAAACCAATGTATTATATTTAATATATTATATGTCCTTAGTTAAGCTAGGTATGTTTCCATCTTGATTTTTTTCCGTTTAATGAAAATATGGCTGCCAAATCCAAGATGGCCACCAAAAAAAGATAATTTTAAAATTGAAATTTATAAACAAATCAACCGCTTAACCTTTGGAGATGAAACTTGATATTTGATCAATAATATATTTATACTAATTTTTCATGAACAAACTGTGGTTGTAAAATTCAATATGGCCGCCATTCACAAGATGGCCGACTTATAATCATCGCACTGCATTTTAAATCAAATACAACAAAGAATGTCATTATTTTATGACATAAAACCAATGTGTGTGTGTTACACATTATGTGAAAATATTATCAGGTCTGCTCTTTAAACTTATTTTATGTAATTGAAATAATATATACGAAGCCGAAACATTTTTCAAGTTTTTAATAAATATCATTTGAATTAATTTAATAGATATGACTTTTGTTGTCTGCAATAAAAAAGTCATCTCGCTCATTCAAACATTCAAAGAGGTCCAACAGCAACATGATTTACATCCACCAGCACCTTGCAGCAATATATTTTATACGTATATCCCTTATATTTATAATTTAAGTATGATCAGAATATAACATATTTCCCCAGTTCAACAATTCAACAGCTATAAATATAGGATTGAATAACAATCTTTTATTTCCAAAACATTGATTGTAAAACAAAAACCAAGACCATAACAAAAAACATCTGCATCGCTACAAAAGATAAGCGTCTGACCATTATTTGTTTCTTTGGCTTCTCTCGCACAAAGAACAATTCTTATGTCTGCCTCTTTATGATTTGCTCAAAGACCCGATTTACCTCGCCCTGTACTCGAGACTGTAGTATTCGCATCCAAAACACTACCCGAACCACCAGCTGCTTGCCATACAACCTTTTGGTTGATCTCATTTGATATAAAACTAAAAAAAATCAGAGTCATTCTTTATTCTCGTCAATATGTACTGTATATTGAATTATTCCAATTTTCAACTTTCCATCTCTATTCTGCAGTACATGTATTATTCTATAAATCGAATTATTTTTACCAGTTCTTACTGGTTTTAATGCTCTATGATTGTGATTTGTGGATGGATTGTTGTGTTTTTGATTTATTTTTTTCTTGTTAAACTTTATATAGAATGCTCAAAATATCAATCAAACAAAACATCACAAAACATGTACTCTATCAATATTCCTGAAATGACATTTTGTGTTATCTGCAAATCTATAAAGTTGTCAAAGGTTTGTGCATTGGCGTTTTCCGAATGCTGTTAACCAATGTCATATTCTCTATTTTGGTACAAATCTTTATACTATTCTCTGAACATTTCTGGATGATCTTTGTCTACATCAGATGTTTGTTGATTAGCCGTAAACTACCTGATAATGTTACTCAGACTACAGTCACGTCTTTTTGTCCAGTATATCACTATCACCCTTATCTTCTTTCATTGGCACAATGATATTATTTAGATATTATTGTTTTGATTTTTGAAACTCCATAATGCTACCGAAAAATATAAATACCTGTACGGTAATATATGGTACGGCATTGGTTAACAGCATTGGAAAACCACAATATGCACATTGAAGATTGTCTCGCAGCAACCACAAAGTATCGTTTTAGAAAATAATGTTAGAGTAGATTGTTTGCTTTTATATAGGCTTGAACCAGACAAAAAGAATAAATTCAAATCAAACCTATCAATCCATGTCAAAATCACAATTATGAAGCAAAGTAAAAATCTTAAAAACTTTCAAATGAAGTTTAACACAGAAACATCCACCAGGGAAGTCAGAACAAGTGAGTGACCGTCTGAAAGGATAATTGAGCACCCCACACTTATTAGAATGAAAGGAACATAGAACTTTGGGACGCCACATATCTATGGTATTTTCGGATACAGAGTCACCCTATTGTGATGACAGCCATAAAACTTTATGAGGGCCTGATAAACCAAGGCTTGTACTATCCCTGCATCAACAATTCATTTGTTAGCAGTTTGCACCGTTGTATAAACATTTAAAGAATGCAGAAAAGAGATGGAACTCCATGTTGCCTGAGAATTTGAACAATTTTATAAATATGGGAGAGAATAAGGATTAACCGACTAGTTTTATATCAAAAACAAACATACTTATCCATTTCCGAATCACAATCCTGAAGCAAAGTAAAAACTTTGGAACTGACAAGTTAGGTTAGAAACGTGAACTTCCACCAGGGAAGTGAGGACGGGTGCTCCGGAAGGGTAAGCACTTCCTGTTTAGCTAGCTACACCCGTCACGTGTGTGATCAAAATTGTGTGAAAGGAACATGGAACTATGAGACGTCAAATATATCCAAGGCAATCCTGGACACAGAGACATCAAATTTATAAACAATACTGTGATGACGGCCATAAAACTTTTTGAGGGCCTTGATAAGCCTAGGCTTGCAATATCCTTGAGTCAACAATTTATTTGCAAGCAGCCTACTTCGTTGTACAAAGTCCCCGTAGTGGGAACAAGCTCTACCATAGCGTATTAATTGGGAAACAAATACACCATACGCAGGAGAAGCAGGTATATTGCTGCATAAAAAAGGAAAGTTGACAATAGAAAAATTGAAGTCATCACGTTTGTCATAAAGTTTCAAATGTAGCCTTTCTTGTGCGTCATAATTCAGGTATAAGTCTAAATATGAAGCAGAACTTGAGGAATCAGTCGTGTCTTTTATTTCAAGCTCACTAGGATAGATGACATTTACATAGTCTCCAAATTTAGGATTGTTAAGAGACAGAACGTCATCTATGTATGTGTATGTTGAGTTGAATGATTTGGCGACAGTTTTCTCTCCAGATTTAACAAGGTTCTGCATAAATTCTGCTTCGTAAGAATAAAGAAACAAATCAGCAAGCAATGGTGCACAGTTTTGTACCCATTGGTATACCGATTGTTTGCTGAAAAACTATATTACCAAACACAACAAATATGTTATCTATCAAAAACTCCAACATTTTGTTGATGGTATCTTCAGTATATTTTTGTTTGGAATCCGTATGATGCTTGACAAAATAACCATGATTTGAGCAAGGAAGATCCAAGCAATGAGTCAGTGGTAAGTGGAGGGTTGCGGATCCAAATACTACATTTTGGAGTACATGACGAGATACATCAGGTCTTTGTGCAAACCATAAATAGGCAGACTCAAGACTTGTTCCTTATGCCGAGTGGGATGGATAGAATAACGGATAATGACCAGATGTTTGTATTCTCTTGGTTTTGTTTCACAACTAAAAGTAAGGTTTAATTGAGGACTAGAACAAATAAGAAACCGGGAGTCAATAAGAAATATCAGATGAAGAAAAAACAATTAGATCTGTTGGCATTTGATCACCAGACAGTGATTGAGCTTCCAGCATGGGAAGTGTTCAAACAAATTACAGAGCTTGAAAACTCTGAACTGAAAGCTTATGAATATACAATAAAATCGGCAATGTTGTTATCAAGTGTCGATTTCTTTGTTTGCAATCTATTACAAACTTCCCACCCTCAACAAAAACCTTCATGAACTTCACTGTCATATGTTCCGTCATTGCCACGTTACAAGATACGTTCTGGTTATTCACATTTAACACATTAATCACCAGGAAATGGTTTGGAATCTGTGTTTATTTTCTCAGTAAAAACTACCATTGTGAGTAGTTTGGAAATTTACCTACAGTATGAATGTGAAATTGTTGAATCTTTGTGATGTTTGTGACGTTTAATTATTGTGAAAAACACATTCTACTGCACAGTTGTTTGTGAATGTGAATCATGCTGGTGTAAAAGCTTTTGAAAGAGTCAGTTAACTAGCATATATATTAACAAATTCAATATATTGGTTTATTGTATTAAAACAATGCAGTGCGGTGATTATAGTCGACCATCTTAAGAAATGGTGGCTACATTGAATTTTACAATCACAGCCTAGCGTGACTAAGTACATGTAAGGTAATAAAATCCACCATGTTTCCTGCTTTTAACAAAAAAGTTTAGGGTGGTCAATTAAGAGGCTACTTTTTTTAGATCTGCCCCCTGACTATATCACGTTTATATTGAAAATGACAGTTTAAACAAATCTAACCCATGTCCAATCACAATCCAGAAGCAAACGGTGCAAATCTTGGAACTGACAAGTTATGTTAGACACGTGAACTTCCACCAGGGAAGTGAGGCCGGATGCTCCAGAAGGTAAGCACCTCCTGTTTAACTAGCTACATGTATATGTGTGATACGCTTTATTTTTATAACTTGAATGCTTAAAATCCATTCCCCTAGCACCTATGTGTGATAGGCCTACACATTTATTCACTTCAAAAAATGTTTAAAGTAATTTACCATCATTACTTGTAGATTTCTTAAAATACACTACGACCGATTTACTTCTATATATTATTCTTAGACAATTAGCAGATTAGTCTTTAACACTGAGACTTTTAAGGGAGATCACTGATTTTTATCATTTCTAATGCTTTTAAATAAAATAACTTAGTTTTTTACTAACCTGAAGCAATCAATTAACAGATATTTACACTAAGTTAGTGGTTTATTTCTAACATCCATATTATATTGTTCGACATAAAATTATCTCTACATGTTCACTTAAAGAGTACCTGTAACGAAAACTTTTTATTTCCTAATTGTGTTAAATACTATTAAAATATCACAATATCATAAACCGCATCAAAATTGATGAGCAAATAAGAAAGTTATAGCGGTTTGAAGGGGGTGCCAGGGGCGGATCCAGACTAAGAGTAGGTGGGGGGGCACAAAATGTGGAGAAAGTCTTGAAAGACTAGGGGGTCTGGGGGCATGCTCCCCCAGAAAAAAATGCATTTTTTAACATAAATGGTACAATTTCCTGCATTCCTGAAAGATGGACAGGTTTCCACTTTGTCTCAATAAACATCTGTCATTTATAGAAGAATATCTTTCCCTTTTATTTCTTAATTCATCAAAACTGAAAAATGAAATAACTAGCAATAAAAAAAAACTAATTAAAGATAGAAGGGAAATCTTTTGGAGTAAGTGAAATATTAGCCGTATATTCGTATACAAATTTTTCGTCTTGGACCGGTTTTACATTCAATAGTATTACAATTTTATTTATTTATTTATTTATTTATTTATTTATTTATTTATTTATTTATTTTCACCGATAGTCTAATGAATAGCTGTTCATTATAACGTTTGGAAATCCCGACTATTTTAGTCCGTGGCCGCTAGGTGGACCCACCGTGTTTTATCTTTGATTTCGATGATATTTTATAGATATAGACCATATGTGGTATCATTGTAAAGAGAACATGTTCAGCTTTTATAAATACAAAGTTGGTTGATGTAGCTACTTCTATGACGTTACCATGGCGTCATGAAAACGCTATAGAATCGTGTCAATTTATACTTTATAAAAATTATCTCTGTACAAGATACTAAAACACATTGAGACACTGCATGCATGATTTCCATTTACTTAATGAATTGTAGTTATAAATGAACATAATTCTTATCTCCAAGAAAAAAATCCACTGTATTAGAAATATATATATTAAAGATACCCATATTTTTTAAAATGATCGAAACGGGGTAGGTGGACCCACCGTGCAACCCCACCCCACCCCCGCCCACGGATCCTCCGACACCACTTTTTCTGGTACCTTAAGGTGTCTAGTAATGAATTTAAGATGTTCCCTTGACATAAATTGGGATGCTCTTCATCTAAAACTTTAATATTTAAGAGTACTTTAAATTTTCAGAGCATTTCTTTTTTAGTGGTAAGGGAACGTTTTCATCTTTGTTTTCTATGATATTTCGTAGATATAGATCATATTTGGTATCATTGTCTAGCTCTTATAAAATATAAAGTTGATTGGTGTAGCTACTACTCTGACGTTACCATGACATCATAAACTCAACTTTTGTTGAAAAACGCTATAGAATCATGTCAAGTTATACGTAATAAAATTATTTCTGTACAGCATAATAAAACACATTGAGACACTGCATGTTTTTCATTTACTTCATAAATTGTCGTTATAAATGATCATAATTCTCATCAAGAAAAGACACTGTTCGGAAAAATATTCATTTATTGAAAAATGATCGAATTTAAAATTTATTGTTTTCACGATTAAAGTGACTTTGTATAAATGATATCATCATCATCATCATCATAATAAATTTTTCATACATTCATGACAATATAAAGTTACAAAAATGTCCAACATCATTACCCATTATCTTATAGCTAGCAATAAGCTTTAGTAATAATTGTAGTTTAGAAATGACTTTTGTTTTAAGTGATTTAGCAGGTGTTTAAATTTTGGCCATATGCCTCAGGGTTGTTATATGCATCTAGAGCAGTAGAAAAATAACATGCGCTTTCTGTCGTTGGCTAGTTGTAGCGAAAAGGAAACATAAAGAATGAATCTCTTTTGCCTCACTACTAAGACTCATGCTGCCTCCTCTTAGCAACATACAAAAACTGTACACCCTACACCTTGATGTCCCGTTCTGTAGTATGGTGTCTCTCCAGTTCTTACATCTCCATGGTCTATCCTCTTTGATAGTTTAATGAGATAGTCCATCTCCCCTGCATTGTGTTTGAATAATTTCTCTTATCCAGATGTTGCACAGTTATTTAGATAGAATATCATATGAAGTATTTATATCAGTTGATAATGTTTCTGGTGATATTTATTTAGGTCCTACAGCTTTTCCTTTTCCAGTTGATTTATAATTTTCTTATTTTTCTTTTGTTGGTACCCCTTCCTTATTTTATTATCAAAGGTAGGTGGTGTTAGGTCCAATATTTCTTCTGGAGGTGGTCTATTTAGTATCTCGTTGAAGTGATCAGTCCATATTTCCTCTGTTGTGGTCTTTTCCCATCCTAGCTTTCCACCGGTCTTGTCTGTGTTTGCTGTTTTACCTGTTTGTTTATTTGTTGTTGGGTATAGATCTTTTCTCATTAGCTACTATTACTGCTGCGGTTACAAAATATTCCATATCTTTACCTCCTCATACTCCCTTTATACTAATTTTTTGTTAATCTGATTCTGATTTTTGTTATTTTCTCTTGCATTTCCTTGTAATATTTTGTCCTATGTTCCCTCTGACAACCAAATTCTCTGTGTCTTTATACTGGTATGCCCTTTTTATGACATTCCAGCTTTTTTATTATCGTCCATAGCTTTTAAAGCATAAACCCTGTTCTTCAGATCTAATCTTCTTTCTTTTCCAGTTGTTTCAATTTTCTAAATTCATTAAACCCATGTTCTGTTTTTTCCAGGATTTGTTTGACTGCTTTTATTTTTATGTTTGTCATGATAAATTGGTAGTCCAATTTAACATCTGCTCCATGCATTGCCCTAACATACTATAGACTCTTCCTACATTTCTTCTTTGGTTATATGGTCAATTTGGTTTTTTCTGATGATACCAATTTTACTTTATGGTAATCTTTGTGTGGAAATACTCGCTGTACTGATAAAGCATGTTATAAAGATAATGGATGATAATGTTAGAAAATGTGTATGGTTTTGCTGATAAATGTTTGAAAAAATTATAGAACTACATCTCTGGGACTGTAGCTGCTCCGAAAGCTCCAACAAATTCACGCTGGGTTCGTTTGCTAAGAGGAGGCACTATAGGAGTCTTGGTAGTGAGGCAAAAGAGATTTATTCTTGATGTTTCCTTTTCGCTACAACTAGCCAACGGTAGAAATCGATTCCATTGCTCTAGATGCATAAAGCAAACCTTTGGCATATGGCCACCATTCAAAAGTCTGCTAAATCACCTTTTGTAATACTGAAAACAAAAGTCATTTTCAAACTACGATTATTAATCAAGCTTGTTGCTAGCTATAGTATAATGGGTGATGATGTTGCACATTTTTGTAACTTGAATTGTCATGAATGTATGAAAAATTTATGATGATGATGATGATGATGATGATGATGATGATGATGATGATGATATCATTTGAATACCATGAAACATACTAGGTCACTTTAATCGTGAAAACTATAAATCTTAAATGTTCCCTTTACAATGATACTAAATATGATCTATATCTACAAAATAGCATCGAAAACAAAGATAAAAAGGTTCCCCTACCCCTAAAAAAGAAATTTTCTGAAAATTTCAAGTACTGTTAAATATTGAAGTTTTAGATGAAGAGCGCCCCAATTTATTTCTGGGGAACATCCTAAATCCATTACTAGACACCTTAAGGTACCAGAAAAAAGTGGTGTCGGAGGATCCTGGGGGGGGGGGGGGTGCACGGTAGGCCCACCTAGCCCACGGACTATTTTAGTTATTAGTAGTTTTATCGCATTTGAATGTATAACCGTTAAGTCGTGACGGCTATGCATTGTATGTAGATATACGTGGAAATGGTGAATTTGGTTAAATATCCGATTATTAAATTCTGTGAATTTTTTAACTATTAATTTTGCTAGATCACTATTGCTTTCATCAAAAACAAACTATCTTTAGACAAAGAATCTGCAAACGTGAACGACGTTATTATTTTAGTGCGCTCCATGTCTAAAATTACGGCATGGAAAATGCGGGATCTTTTGACGTCATTTTTGTCATTATTACGTCACAGACGTTAAGTCTGGTTTTCGCTTGGCGCACCTCACATATAGAAAAGTATCAATCAGAATAATTTTTCAAAAACAAAATAACTTTACTTAAGTAATTACCAGCGACATTTAATACAACGTCGCAGGTATTACATAGCACTCATAGGGGAATTCAATACCGACGTTCGATAAAAATATATTAAGAATATTTCCAATTTTCACGCTGAATGAAAATTTTCAGGAGTTATGACCTTTTGATTGCCAAGGAAGGACATAATATAGGAAATGGGTAAAACCTTTTTGTTTTTTACTTAATTCCTTTCAAATTTGTTATGAATTTTCAAGAAGAAGAATGTTTAACATATAGAACGGGTGTTTGTGTTTCGTTTTTACCTTCCGCAAAATTATGGTTATGGTTTCCTATAGTCTTATAAAGTGCTCACAAAAAAGGGAGTTAAAGTATCCTGACTGAAACAGGTAAAATGCATCTGGAAGCTCACACAAAATTTTGATTTCAGCCCTCTTGTAAAAAGCACATTAGGACTAATGTCATGATCCAGTTGTAATTATCACCATTCATTATTAAAGTTTTTGGTCTTTGGTCACCATCTTTGGTTAAAAGTTTACTTTATAAGTTTACTGACTACATGTGCAGACAGACTTTTGTGCTGGTCTTCTGACAGCTCTTGTTATAATTGTATGTTTTCTTACTGAAATGATCTTGAATATCACCAATAATTGACATTTCCAATAGTATTTTACCCCCTTTTTATTATTCCTGCTTACATTATAGACATTGACGGGCTATATTGTCCCTCTCAGCGCCGCTCTTGTTTTCTATTGCCACTTTTCCCGTTTTATGCCGCAATATCATGATCTACATCAGGACCATTTTGGATACAGAGAATTCTTATCAACAATAATGTAATCATAAAACAGAAATGTGAATTTATTTAACGTGTATTCCTTTATTATCTTATAATTCTCAGGTATGGAGCTTCTAATGTTGGTCCAATGTTGTACTTATTGGGGTAACAATTCCCCAATTAAAAATATTTTGGGCAAATTGGATGAATACCACTTTGTGTTAAACGTAGAGAATATAATATAAAATACCGGTCCATGTCCAAATCACAATGAAAGAAATCAGGCCAACTGCTCCGGAAGGGTAGCACATTCTGTTTAGCTACCTACACCTGCGACGTGTGCAATCAAATTTGAGAATGAAAGGAACATGGGACAATGAAACATCAAATATATCAAGGATAACTCACGATTCAGAAACATCAGACTTATTAACAATATTGTGATGGCAGCCATATATTTTTAGGGCTTTGATAATAGACTCGAAATATCCACGAGTCAACACTTTATTTGTAATCAGCTTGTTCCATTGTATAAAGTTCCCGTCATGGGAACAAGTTTTACCGTACGTAGCGTATTTTGAAACTGTGATACAAATACACCATAAGCATGCAGGGAAAGCAAATGTGTTCCTGCATAGAAAAGTTGACATAAGAAACTTTTATATCATCACGTTTGTCAAATTTGGATTTCATGATTGTCATAATCATTGAAGTAGAGCCAAAAATATGAAGCAGAACTTGAAGAATCAAGAAAATCCTTTATTTTAAGCTGGCTAGACATCCAGCCATTTAATATGTATAACGAGGTTTTCGGCGTAGCTGTATTTTCGTTGGTTTGTCGAAACAGAAAGGAGTGTGGAGGGTCTTTGGCTGATAAAAAAGAAAGTTCAATTCGTGTATTCGACCTGTCGATCCAAAGTCCAAGATAACTGTCGTTACTTTATTTTACTAGATATAAATAGCAAAAATCAATCAAATGACATTTGTACAGTTTCATTTTCAACCGATTTAATTTAAGCTTGAAACATGGAAATTATAGGCACTGGGCTATTTTAGAAAAGTTTAGTTGATCCGGCTTTCGCGAATTACGCAAATGAGATAGAATTTTAAGTCTTTTTCTCTTTGAAAAGTCTCTCCTGAAACAATTGGGTCCATTCAAACATAAATTTATATGGAAGTTCCGTGGCTGATGCTAATTGAAACTTATATCACGTAACTGTCGATGTCAATGGACCTTCTTTATGAACTCTCTCTAGTCACTGATTTCTTCTTCTTTTCTTTTTTTTTTTTTTTGCCTTTAAAAGCATTCTATATTTATTTTGGAATTTTTTGTATGATGTAAACTATAAATGTCATTGAAAAATATTATGACTCATAATATAGACGTAGAAAGAGATAGAAAGGAAACACATAACAAGCTGTGCACAGACCGGTGAGTATGAAAAATGGCATTGGACAATAGCAGTACCAGTTCAGAAAAAACTATTCCCATGAAATGGTGAACATCAGCGAATTCAATACAAAGGGAAATATATTTTATTGACCAATGGTTGTTAAATAAGTGGGGTAGTTGGGCTCATATTATAGATCTAAAGTCACACCAAAGAATTAAAAGAATTAGGCTATTTCCACATTGCATAAATATTGATCAAACTAAAAATTCAACGGAAAAACCTGTTACATATGTTTAATTCCCAGAGTTCTATTTTCTATGTTTAAAATTGAGATTAAGCCAGTACAGTTTAAAAATGGCCATATAAAGGTTTTTGCTATTTATAGCAACAGCAGGCATCTTAGATACACTATATTTTGCAAACTAAAACTTTTATAGACAAAACTGTAAAACATGTTTATTACCCTGCGTTCTATTTTCTATGTTGAAAATTTCAACAAAAGTGGTAAATAATCAAAAACAAACATACTAATTCATCATACCATATTGAATATGCTATAACACAATATTGCGTAAACTAAACACTAATATATGTTTAATAACCTTAGATCTATTTTCTCTTGGTTCATAAATAAGGAAAATAAACTTTGTAACTGGCCAGTTGTTTTTAAACACGTGAACATCCACCAGGGAAGTGATACCGGGTGCTCCGGACTAGTAAGCACCCCTGTCTACACCCACCTCATGTATATCATAATCTAGAATGAAAGGAACATGAGACTATAGGACGTTAAATATACCCTGTACACAGAGGCCTCACACTTATCAACAATATTGTGATCACGGCTGTAAAACTTTTGGAAGAACCTGATAAGCATAGGCTTGAAATATCCCTGGGTCAACAATATACAGTCTGCTTCGTTGTATAAAGTTCCATCCCTTATTTAATATCTGGGGCAATAAAATACACAAATTACAAAAAAGTTTCTGTATTGGGAATAAGCTCTACCATAGTGTATTAATTGTGAAACAGATACACCATAAGCAGGAGAAGCAGATACATTGTTGCATAGAAAAAGAGGTTGACAATAGAAAAATGGAAGTCATCACTTTTGTCGTAAAGATTCATATGTAACATTCCGTATAATATTAGATGTATAGGAGAAAAAATTAAACAATCAAATGGATGCATGGAAAGGAAAGTCAGTGCGTGTTTTAACATAATTTGGAATAATAACGTGTAGTTGTGGTAGCGCGTAACTGTATCTTTGGCATTTCTTGCATCCAATTTAGTTCTTTGATCCACATCACCATTACAGCTGACATTGACGCTGATAGTGCAAAAAGTTCGTAATGTGAATTTAAAGCTACTTGTACCTGCACCGGCTTGTTACATCGGCCAAAATTATAACTTTTTCCCGTGTTTTCTGTGAAAATATTTTGATAAAATTAAAAGTGATATCAAACCACTAAAACTACATGTACTTCGTTAATCATCATGAAGATATGCCGGTATTTCTCACTAATTATGTGATCGGATTATAAATATGCACATTTTATATTATGCTTGTCTATCTTTAACGTAATAGTAAATCAAATTTTAACTAGTAAATGTCACAATATATTGATCACATGTGTGCATTAAACCACGCTTGAAGTGCATTATAACACATCCCTGACCAAATAAATGGACCACATATCTTCGTCAACCAGGAACAGAACAGCTGATGACTTTGTCCAAAAACCAGATATTGACCAAAAACATTATATGCCTGAAAAATAAAACACTTTTTGAATACTAGTAATAAATGAAAAGTCTTGATCTTCTTCTACATAATAAGAACGCTTAAAAGTGATTGTTTTTCAACTGTTCAAATCACAATACCAAAGCAAAATAATTAGAAATTTAGCAAATTAAGTTAAACTCGTGGGATTCTTCAGGGAAGTGAGAACAGGTGTTCCGAAATGATAAGAACTTCCTTGTTAGCTAGCTTCATCTGCATGTATGCAATCAAAATTAAGGATATGGATTTATTTGACGTCAAAATATATACAGGACAGTTCTGAACAGAGACATCGTACTTATCAACATTATTGTGGTGACGACCTTAAAACGTTTTTACACAATTTATTTGTATGTAGTTTGCTCCGTTATATAAAGTTCCCTTAACGAATTCTACCATAGGGTATGAATTGTGAAAAATACACCACAAGCGGAGAAGCGGGTATATTGCCGCATAAAAGGGTGGCAGTAGAAAAAAATTGTGGTACAGTTCCAATTGTAGACTTTTGTTGAAATAAAAACCCTAACATTGTATCACCAAACGCAATAAATATGTCTATCAAAACATTTTGCTGATGGTACCTTTGGTATGTCTGAGTCTATTTTTTTGACAAAATATACTAGATATTTATGGTAGCTTACAGTTTTTGTAAAAGAATGACAAGTGAATAATTTTTGTCGACGTTCCTTCAAATTTAGAATTAAATATTTGTACATGTATAGATGTGCATCGATCTTTAAACAAGAATTTTTATTAAATATTAAATGAAGTAAACTCAATTAAATGATATATATTATTCTACTAACGTATGGATATCCTTTTTCTCAAAATGTCACCATAAACATGTCCAATACCGGGAATAGCAGTAACATCTTTATACCCCATGGGTTGATTTACAAAGTTGACGTGTTTAAATGTAGGCAGCATCTAGATCCGAAAAAAGAGAACTGTCTTTTTAAATCAAAAGTCAATGTAATGCATTCTCGCACAATTCCAAATATGCAAATATAGAAAAAAGACACTACATGAATACATTTTACATTATATTTTATAACGATATTATCTGAAATGTAATGATAAAACTAAATTACATTATCAGGTAATTACTCTCATACCTTAATTATCCTAAAACAAACAGATGTATTGATATGGCTGGGTGTGTAATTGTTTGTTTTTGATTGATACCAATTCATGTCCAAATCACAATTCTAAAGCATAATAAAAATTTTGAAAACTTGCAATTTAAGTTAAACTCATGAAGTTTCACCAGAGAAGTAAGACCGGAAAAGTAAGCACCTCCATTTTACATAGCTACACCACCACGAGTTTAATCAAAATTGAGAATCAAAGGATATGAAACTACGGACTCCAAATATATCCAGGGAAATTTTTGGATACAGAGACTTCATACTTATAAATAATATTGTGATGACGGTATTAAGCTGTTTGAGGATCTTGATAAGCCTAGGCTTGTAATAGCCTTGTGACAAAAATTGAATGTGTTTGTAAGCAGTCAGTGTCATTACATTAAGTTCAAGTAGTGGGAACAAGGTCTACCATAACGCATTAATTCTGAAATCAAAAACAAACACACTAATCCATGTCCGAATCACAATCCAGAGGCAAAGTAAAAAACCTTGGAACTGACAATCGATAAATTAAAGTCATCACGTGTGTCATCCAGTTTCAAATATAACCTTTTGTGGGCGTCATCATTGAAGTACAAGTCTAAATATGAAGCAGAATTTGAAGAATCAGTCGTATCTTTTATTTCAAACTAACTAAGGCAGATGACATCCACATGTAAATGTAGGATTGTTAAGAGACAACGTCATCTACTAGTACTAGTATATATTTGGATGTGGATTATATAGTACAACCTTTTTCCAGATTTGACAAGGTTCTGTGTAAATTCTGCTTCATAAGAATAAGGAAACATATCAGCAAGCAACTGTGCTCAGTTTGTGCCCATTGGTATACCGACAGTTTGATAAAGAATGGCAAGTGAATAATTTGTTTTATACATTCTTTAAATTTAGAATGAGGGAAAGTGGTGTAAAGTGTAGAGAAATTAAAAACTTTGGGATTGTGATTAAACATGTAAAGGAATGTTTCTGTTTGATTATATCTCCAGAAACTTTGAGATGACCCTTAGAATAAGTCCAAAAGCCAATATAACAAACTGAAAGTAAAATAAAATATTATTTTAACAGATCGAAAGTACATGTATGTAGATCTTCACAAAACATAACAAGTGTTTTGCCCGAGCTAAGGATCCTGATAAATACCTATATTGATGCTTGGATATTATACATTCTAAGTTTTGACTATCTTGCCTGCGTAATGTACTTTTTTTTATTTTAGCAAGTTACAATCAATGATAAAACTGAAAGTACAATCAATTACAAGTAACAAAAGTAGATTTTGACCAATTCTCATATGTGAAAGGGTGATATATTGGCAAATCTACCATTTCTTGGGGAATATACTTACTATAAATCTGTTGGTATGTTTTCGTAAATTAAATAGCTATCTGGTTGACTGGTGGTTGACGTTTCAAATAAAATCCCGTGTGTCTAAATCACGCGAGACCTCTGAACACTTAATAACTTTCTGTCAATGAAGCATCTTTATGTGCGTTTCAAGGACGTTTTCACTTCCGGGTACAATATATAACCTTTTATGATACAAAATACCTTTTCTCGCCTAAAACTATGACAGCAAGTAGTTTTAATACCAGCATAAGATACAGAATTATTATTTGAATACAATTATGACTTTTGTCATTTATGATTATGGTTGGTTGGTTGGTTGGTTGAATGTTGCTTAACGTTGCATCAGCAATTTTTCAGCTATTCGCGACGAGAACTATTTTATTAATCTCTATGGATTAATCTATGAACAATTTCGTGTATGCATGTGAAGTGCGTGCTAGTGTGTTGTATGGTCTGCCTTGTACTAGCGCATACTCGGGCGACTTTAAGGTGCTAGCTCCCCGAGTCAGTACGTCGCAGACAAGCGTATGGGACCATAATACTGATACCAAGTGAATCAGTAAAGGCAAGGAAAATTCACTTTCCTACATGTGGTCTATGCGGGACTGAATTTGTAGACTGACGTCTTATTCATTAGGCCACCGTGCCTTCTCAGTTATAATTATAGTCGTTAGCAATTTTGAGATGATCTATGGAATCCACAACCAACCATTTACATTCCACATTGGATGTTCAATTTAACAGGGTTTTCTACGGAATGACATTTTAACATTCATTTTAACATTTAAGAAAGTTATATAAGCCTATAAACATCACAATGTTTAGCATTGTGGTAGAGGAAAGTTGGTCCGTGTTGGAACAAAATAGGATACAATAGTTTGTAGATTAAAAAGTGAGTAACGGTTACCTTTGAAATTTCTTGCTTTTTATTTAGTTCTTCGATCCACATCAGCATTTGTAGTTGACACGGACGGTGGTAGTGAAAAACATGGTCGTAATGCAAAGTTTAAGCTACTTTTACATGGACGGGCTTAGCTACATCGGGCAAAAGTGCAGTGTTTTTCTGTGATTTCCGTTTGAACATTTTATTAAGATTTTAAATTATGTCCAAAAATTGAATGCCAACTTAAAAAATATTTATCTGGGAACAAAATGAGACCAAGATCACGGTGATCGGACACAAATTAAAAAAAGTAATGTAAAGTTTTGTCGGACCACCTACAAGTCAAAGATCTGATTCGTTGTTCCCCTTTACTTTTTTTATATACTTAGGGGTATTTTTTTAAATTTTATTATGAAACTGGCCCCTGTGGGTTATGTCTCCTTGGGGCCTCAGAAGAGGGGAAATAGTGAATCTATAAAAAAATCTTCTCCTCTGAACATACGAGAGATATAGAATATATATTTCATTTATAACATACTTATGACAATTAGTTTCAGATTTGCACAAATTGAAGCTGTAGGGCTTAAATTGGGGAAATGACTAAGTACTTAAGGGAGAAATGTTTTGTAAAGGCATGTAAATTTTAATGGTGTATGTATTGGTATAATGGTCATTTTGATATATAGAGTAAGGTCCTGGGTTCAAAGGTCAAGGTCACAGATGCCAACAAGTATCGAAATTGTTTATCATCTGGATATGTATATTAGAATAGTGTGCGTATTGGTCGAATCATCATTTTGATATATAGATGGAGGTCATGGTTCCAAAGGTAAAGGGTACACAGATGCAAACCAAATACCAAATTTGTTAATTATCTGGAAAATTGTAATCTTTTTGTATAGACATGTATTTTAGAATATTGTTGGTATTGGTCTAACGATTATTTTAATATATAGATGAAGGTCAAAGGTTCAAAGGTCAAGGTCACATGCAAAAGAATGCTGAAATGGTTAATTATCTGGAAAACTATAAACTTTTTGTATAGGCATGTATACAAGAATGTTACAAGTATTGGCCTAATGATCATTTTGATATATAGATGAAGGTCATAGGTTCAAAGGTGAAGATCACAAATGCAAACATACCGAAATTGTTATTTATCTGGAAAACTTTTTGTATAGACATGTAATTAAGAATGTTATAGGTATTGGCCTAATGATCATTTTGATATATAGATAAAGTCCTGAGTTCAAAGGTGAAGGTCGCAAATGCAAATGGATACTGAAATGGGTAATTGTCTGAAAAAACGGTAAACATGAATATTAGAATATTGTGGGTTTTGTCCTAACGATATTTTTAATAGATAAATGAGTCATGGATTCAAAGGTCAAGGTTACAGATATGTATGAATACTGAAATAGACTAGTTCGTCACCTTTTTACAAGCTGTTCATACATATATTTTAAGGCAATTTTCTGTGGTAGATCTTCTGATTCTATATCTTGAATTTGATGGTGACAAGCCTGCTGGTTATATAGCATTTTCCAAATAAGGTCACTGTGGCCTTGTATGAAGGTCAAAGTAAAATCTACTCACAAACTTAGCATGCCGATTCTTAATATAAAGTTTGATAATTATACGCCTTTTGGGTCGTGACAAAAAGTCATTTTAAGCACTTTTTTGCACAAAGGGTCACTGTGACCTTTGATGCAGTTCAAAGTCAAATCTATTCGCAAACTTTGTAGAACTCAACGTACTGGTTCTATATCTATAGGCCTTTTGGTTCATGAGAAGTCATTTTTAGCATTTTTACATACAAGGTCAGAGGTCTTGAATTATGGTCAAGGTCAAACCTATAGTTTGTAGAACTCAACACATTGATTCTATATCTGAAGTTTTATGTCTATAGGACTTTTTGGTCATAGGAAGAAGTCATTTTAGGGTTTTTACATATAAAGATACTGTGACCTTGAATTAAGGTCAAATCTTTTCACAAACTTCACATGCTGATTACTAATCATAGGTAATTTGGTTCATCAGAAGAAGTCATTTTAGTGATTTTACACCTACAGTCACTTTTTCAGCCACTGCAGCCTTGAACAAAGGTCAAGGTCAACGATTGTCGCAAACTTTAAATAGCATTTCTCATGGATAATCCCATCCAGGTTCCATCAAAATCTGATATGTGGTTCAGTAGAAAAAATTGTACAAGTGATGTGTATTGACGAACGCACGCATGCACATACATACACCGCATTATACCATAAACTCACACTGGCTTTAGCCAGGTGAGCTAAAAATACTGCCGAATACATTTAATAGTCCCTGTAATTGATGTAGTTGACCATTGAACTTCTGTATATGGTATGGCATATCCTAAGGTGAACGTTAAGGCCCTTAGGACTCTGGTTTATTATTGTTTTTATTTAGATTCAAAGTGGCCATATCAAAACCAACCTTGTGGTGTGATGTTAATGTTAACATTAATACATATATTTGCTTAGTTAATCATTACATCAATAAAATTGGCATGTTATAAAACAAGACATTTAACTAATCCTCTACAGTGACACCTGTACTATCTTGGTTAATATTTAACAGGTTGGGAGCCCAGTACATTGGGATACACTAGTATAAACCTATACAGTAGTACACTGTATGCTGGTGGCTGTTTTCTAATCCACATAAAATTACATTATTGTCCATGTTGTTCCGGCACCATTAGAGAAATTAAGATTTGCTATCAAAATGGGAACTAATGATAACCTTATCACCTTTAACATGTTGATGGTAAATGCAAATTGACAAGTGTTAAGATGTAGAAATGAAAGGTTTCAATCATTACAGTTTGATTCTTTTTTGTTCAAAACAGCAATTGAATTCTTAATCTAGCCTTTAAATATGTGATGTATTCTATTTTGATGAATTGAATTCATTGTTAGTCCCTCTAAAATGGCTAGCATACATGCAATCATGACATCATTGTTGCAGAATGTTGGTGTCATTAATTTACTTTATTTTGGTTAAAAATGTTTAAAACTATGATTTCTGTTTAAGTGAAACTAGCAACATAATTTTACTAAAATGTAGAGATTTGTGACTGAAAAATATGTAATGGGTCTAACTTTGGCATGGAATTTCATAATATTTTTAAACATGGTATCTCATCCCCAACAAAGTTGTGTCCTTTTATGGACTAGGTCCAGTAAGCTATGTCAGGAATAGACAATTAAGTAATTTTGACATACTTTTCATGGTCCAGTGGTTTGTATGCTACAAATCAATGGTTATGACATATATGCGAGTGGAATTGATATATAAATACACTTCTAGAAAGGCATGTTATCAATTGAAGAACAGGTCACAGTGACCTATTTTCATTGTATAAATAATACAGTGTACATGTACAGAGAAAGGAACACTTCAGAGGTGAAAATCTGCTAGTCATTTGTTAAGGTTTATAATAGTATCTAAGACTCTTCCATCTAACTGGTTAATCCACTAATATGCAGAAACAACAAAAGATACTCAAAAGTTCAGGGATCACAACTAACCTTTTTATGTTGGTGCTAAAAACTGCACAGGTCTTTAAATCTTAGGTACTGAATCAACTTGAATCTGTGCAATTTTACAATAACTATTATAGAAATGACATATTTTGCATTTATTGCAGGTGATCATGTTCAAATTAATAAACAATACACATATTTACATTGTATTTCAATGCCTGTTTCAAATGATTCTGTTATTCAGAATATGTGGAGATTATGTGAACGATGCCAATACCAACAACTCCAATATTACATTGAAGTTTTTACGAGTATTTTCACACTAGTGAAAGACTAGTTACTAAAGTTATTACCTAGGGTCAACTTCTAGCTCACAATTTTCAAAATTAAGGTTGCATTTAGCACAACTGCATGCTTAATTTCAAACCCTAAAGTTATCAACTTTTCATGTCTGTCATACTTCCAACTGAGTGTCTTTTTTTATAAAGTGGGAACTTTAAATTAAACTCTTTGATGATCAGGTATGCAAACTTGGACACCCCAAATGCATTTTTTTGTGTTGTTTCTTGTTTTAGTTAAAATGGCTATATAACCAAGTGCATCTTTTTCAGCTACAATTCATTTCATTTACATGATAAACCTGATCTAAATGACAAAGCTAATATGAATACATCTACCAGGTATGTCACCTATCCAATGGAGCTTGCCAGTGTATCAAATGATCAATATTGTGCGCAACGTTTTAGAAAACATTTACATCTAAATTTCCAAGAGTAACATCATTTTTACGGGGAAATCTGAACTGAAGAGATTCCATCTCCAATGGATATAATTGTTCTTCTGAAATATCATGTGCTATACCGGTGAACCAGAGCTATCAGAAAAAGGTGCAGATAGGGCAATGATTCCAATATAAACAAAACAGCAGTTTCAAAAATTCACAATATTTATTGACTATGAATTTAATATACAACAAACTGTACACAAATTAACTTTTAAAAAAAATGACCCCAAAATATCTCCCCCCTTTCATCTCACACCCTCACACCCACCCACATGACTCCCCAAACCTCCCATAATGTTTGACTCTTGCACACATAGTCCACATATCACAACAATATACTAATATTAAATAAGTCCTTTCATTTTTTATATATCTTCAAGTTTTAATGATCGTCTTGGTGCTTCTTCTCTCACTGGTTTTGAAGGTCGGTTATTAACGGCCATGGTTGGAGCTGAAAATAATAAAAATATTTTTAAAACCATCATTTTTTCGTGTCAAATTTACATAAGGGTTGAAAAAAGTTCAATCTGTGGAAGAAACAAAATGTTGCAACAACCATAAATACCAATAAAACAATGTTAAGATTGGTTATAACATATTGTTTTACATCACATCAGCAAGTTTGAAGCTGTTAGTGTTGAAATAGATATTTTCATTACCGGTAATCTCAAGGATTCATTCAAAAATAGAAAAGTCAAATCAGTCAAATTTTGTTGGCAAAGGTAATTGTATGATTTTCCGACTCATTCAGAGGTACATGTACAAAATTTTCTAAAATAAATAAAGTTTATTGTAGGGAAGGAAATCAACACCCCTAATGTACAATTGTTGGCTAATAATTATTCTAAGTGGATACCTTGTGGTATTCGGCAGAGTTCCATAAGTCATTTTAAATAAAATAAATAAAGTATGGCGCTCAACACTTAGGATAAATAATGGTAATACTTTATGTGTGTCGACATGTTTCGGTAGCTAGGCTGCCGTCATCAGGCGAAACATGTCGACACACATAAAGTATTACCATTATTTATCCTAAGTGTTGAGCGCCATACTTATTTATTTTATCTAAAATAAATAGTACTGTATATAAATTATGAACAAAACATGTTCAAGAACAGGACCAAGTGATACCAGTAAAAACAATCATAATGACATCATCATACCAATAAAACTTTGTATGCACAATGTTCATTTAAGAATTGGCGTTAGTTTTTAAATCTTTCATCAAGGTATGAACTGTTAAGCTGGATATGTAAATCACATAAATTGTTAAGCAATGGTTAATTTGCCCCAGCCTGCTTCAACACTTCATACCTTGATGAACGATAAAAAACAAATCTCAATCCTTGTATTTACAATGATAAAAGTGTTATTTTTGCAAATGATGATTTTTGAAGAATACCAGATTGAACAAAAAAAGGGGTAGAATTAGAAAAATAAATTGAAACTATTTGTAGGGATTGTGCATTTATTACATTTAATACGCCATGACTGAACTATTTACATTCTAACAGTTCATCAAAAAACGTCAATCGTACAAAAGATTCATATGGAGAGTGATACTTAGATTGTAAATATTAACATAATAGTTTTTTTAAAATTCACAACTAAAAACTACATTACAATTATTTTAACATACTAATACTAGTGATTTTGTAAAATATTTTATAAACTACCTTCTGCCTTTTAAATTGGGAAAATTCGAAGTTCTGAAATACAGCAAACTACATAATGACATGCCTGCAGTACCCAAGTTACTCATTGCAAAGATGTGTTTTAAGAATATCTAACATTTTGTGGGTAAGGACAACTAGATTCAACTTGCTAGTATGTCACTGTTGCTTTGGGAATTTAAATAGTCAAATTGGGAAATTTCAGTCATTTTTCTTATGGGGAAACTACCTTTATTCGGTAGTAATATAAGGCAAACAAAATCACTGTAATCAAAGCAGTTACTTAAACTTGAAGTTATTTCAGTATTGGAAAAAAAATCCTGTTTCAGATTATTATTACATGTATTATTATTTTTTTTTTACAAATTCCAAAGTATTGACCAAATGACTAGTATCATTATTCCATTAATTACTAGCACCAGTAACACTAATTCTTTTGACTTTTAACATCCCAAAATTATCTGATGTGTAATATTTACTAGAATGGTTTATAGTAGAATTACCTGATATTAGTTGGAATATTTGTCATCAGAAGTTTACTGTAATTGACACAGGTTATTTTTTTTATTATTTTTTGGGGTTTAAAATTATGATACAGTCAATTTATCAAAAACAACATACTAATCCATGTCCAAATTACAATGCTAACGCAAAGTAAAAACTTTGAAACTGGCAAATAAAAGTTCAAAGCACAAACTTCCACCAGGGCAGTGTAACTGGGTGCTCCTTAAGAGTAAGAACTTCCTGTCAAGCTAACTAAACCTGCCATGTGTGTCATAAAAAATTGAAAATGAAAGAAACATGGAATTATAGGACGTCAAATACATTCAGGATATCCAGGTAACTAATTATGTGGTATACTTACTAGAGGAGGGTACATCTAAATCAATTTTGATATCAAAGTCGTGAACAGCAAACAGATCTTCTGATGACCGTCTTTTATCAGGACTAACTTTATCAGGTGAGATAATGGAGGGTATCTATAAGAAAGATTTACAGCATAATTATAGAATTTTATATTACTTCAAACCCAAGTTGTGAGTTCAAAATCAACACCAAGGTCGGGAACATACCAATATAGAGATATAAACCTGTTTACTATATACATGTACTTTATTGTTCCAACTAGGCAATGTTGAAAAAAAAATCATTTTTGGATTATTATAAATATAAAAAATCATGTGAGTGAAATTTGTTAAGCTCTTTTGTAATATATTATATAATTATTTGAGTTAAGAAAGATTAGATGTACCATCTACCCTTAAGTAAATAGAAATGTTGTAATGTAAAAGATGTGTCTGAAATATGAAAATCTCCAGTTAAAAAGCATAAATAACTTTACATAGTACTATACTAGGTTTCCAGAAATTTAAAACTATAAGTAGATAAAATTTTTAAATAATTGTGGAAATATAGATCTTTTTTATTTTTCTTCTCACAAATTTGCTTGAATAGGTAACTTTTTGAAAGAATTTCAAAGTAATTAGTGGCCAATGGTGATTTTGGCTACCAAGAATGGAAACAGATTCATAAACTACCTATAATAAACACTCTACAATGCCTTTGTTATGAACTCACCTTATCTATAGAATCTGATTTCTTCTCTAATGAGCCATTCTAAAATAAACAAAAACCAAACATAAACAATGATGCTATTGGCAAATAACACTGATTTCTTCCATATCTGCACATGTGATATAGGATCTGACGTCATGTCAATTAAAAATATCTCGCATGACCATGTAAACTTTAGTAATGTCATTATCAAGAGACAATCAAATGGAGTCATTATGTGGTGAACTTGATATGATCTTGCAGAAAAATGACACCAGAGACATCAACCAGAAAAATGACACCAGAGACATCAACCAAAGTTTTCACTTCTTTTCAAGAGTTAATTCTGGAAGGTTTGAGTGTATAATTTTGCCTTCTAGTTTATAAATGTTGTATTAATAAAATTTATTTACATTTTTTCTGATGATCATACATATTTTAATGTAGAAAGTTGAATAACTAAGTTAACATTTTGCACACATGGTGTCAATGTTTTTGAAGTCAAACATTATGATACTTATGGTATCATTAAAATGGAAGAACAATAATAAAAGCCATTTCTGTGACTAAAATGTTCAACCCAAGGGGTGAGATTTACCAATCCTCATTGGATATTCATAATGGATTTTTATAATCTTATTTAAGAGCTCATCTAAAATTGTATTAATTTGGCCCTTTTGACAAATATATGGAATAATGACATTTTATGCACAAGTCAAGATTTCTTTCATTTATATTGAGGCAGCATTTTTTGGGATGGCAGGGAAACCCAAGTGCCCAGAGAAAACAATGGACCTTCCTAAATGAAGGAAACTTCAGTTCCCAGAGAAAACAGTTGACCTAAATGAGGAAATCTCAGTTCCCAGAGAAAACTGTTGACCTTCTAAATGAGGAAACCTCAGTTCCCAGAGAAAACAGTTAATCTTCTAAATGAGGAAACCTCAGTTCCCAGAGAAAACAAACCTCAGTTCCCAGAGAAAACAAACCTCGGTTTCCAGGGAATACAAACCTCAGTTCCCAGAGAAAACAGTTGACCTTCTAAATGAAATGAGAAAAACCTCAGTTCCCAGAGAAAACAGTTGAACTTCTAAATGGAGGAAACCTCAGTTCCCAGAGAAAACTGTTGACCTAAATGAGGAAACCTCAGTTCACAGAGAAAACAGTTGACCTTCTAAATGGAGGAAACCTCAGTTCCCAGAGAAAACTGTTGACCTAAATGAGGAAACCTCAGTTCCCAGAGAAAACTGTTGACCTTCTAAATGAGGAAACCTCAGTTCCCAGAGAAAGCAGTTAATCTTCTAAATGAGGAAACCTCAGTTCCCAGAGAAAACAAACCTTGGTTCCCAGAGAAAACAAACCTCGGTTCCCAGAGAAAACAAACCTCGGTTCCCAGAGAATACAAATCTCAGTTCCCAGAGAAAACAGTTGACCTTCTAAATGAAATGAGAAAAACCTCAGTTCACAGAGAAAACAGTTGACCTTCCAAATGAGGAAACCTCAGTTCCCAGAGAAAACAGTTGACCTTCTAAATGAGGAAACCTCAGTTCCCAGAGAAAACAGTTGACCCTCTAAATGAGGAAACCTCAGTTCCCAGAGAAAACAGTTGACCTTCTAAATGAGGAAACCTGTTCCCAAAGAAAACAGTTGACCTTCTAAACGAGGAAACCTCAGTTCCCAGAGAAAATAGTTGACCTTTTAAATGAGGAAACCTCAGTTCCCAAAGAAAACAGTTAACCTAAATGAGGAAACCTCAGTTCCCAGAGAAAACAGTTGACCTTCTAAATGAGGAAACCTGTTCCCAGAGAAAACAGTTGACCTTCTAAATGAGGAAACCTCAGTTCCCAGAGAAAACAAACCTGTTCCCAGAGAAAACAAACCTCAGTTCCCAGAGAAAACAGTTGACCTTCTAAATGACAAAAACCTCAGTTCACAGAGAAAACAGTTAACCTTCCAAATGAGGAATCCTCAGTTCCCAGAGAAAACAGTTAACCTTCTAAATGAGGAAACCTGTTCCCAGAGAAAACAGTTGACCTTCTAAATGAGAAAACCTCAGTTCCCAGAGAAAACAGTTAACCTTCTAAATGAGGAAACCTCAGTTCCCAGAGAAAACAGTTGACCTTCCTAAACAAACATATAAACTTTGAATCTGCCAGTGTGAGATTTGAACCTAGGCAGTTGGAGGTACTGTGATCTGTAAGTTAGCACTTTAGACCACTTGGCCCCTCTAGTGGCAATGAACGAAGAAGGGCTTCATGGACCTAGGCAGTTGGAGGTACTGTGATCTATAAGTCAGCACTTTAGACCACTTTAGACCACTTGGCCCCTCTAGTGGCAATGAACGAAGAAGGGCTTCATGAACCTAGGTAGTTGGAGGTACTGTGATCTGTAGGGATGGGTATTATCAAAATTTTTGTATCACGATATATTATGATACGCAGATGCTGTATCACGATACGTATCATAATATATTATGTTAGAACTGAGGAAGGCAAAGAGCCTTTTATAATGTTGAATTCGCCGTTGTCGGCCATGTTGTTAATAACACGTTGTTATGGAGCAAGTTTCGTATTTGGCTGTTTCATATGTGGTTTGATAGCTTTACCTATAGTAAGACCTAATATTTATATAAATTCCAGTCAGTTGAGTTTATAAACAAATCGGACGCCTCTACAGCAGTTTGTGTGTTCATTTAAGCTATAAAAAGACAGGTTACTTGACTTTTAAAAAATACCGGTATTACCGGATCGGATCTGTCATATCCCGATACGTATGTATTATGAAATTGTATTGTGATATACCGGTATACCGATAATACCGCGCACCACTAGTGATCTGTAAGTCAGCACTTTAGACCACTTTAGACCACTTGGCCCCTCTAGTGGCAATGAACGAAAAAGGGCTTCATGAACCTAGGCAGTTGGAGGTACTATGATCTGTAAGTTAACACTTTAGACCACTTTAGACCACTTGGCCCCTCTAGTGGCAATGAACGAAGAAGGGCTTCATGAACCTAGGCAGTTGGAGGTACTGTGATCTGTAAGTTAACACTTTAGACCACTTGGCCCCTTTAGTGACAATGAACAATGAAGGGCTTCATGGACCTAGGCAGTTGGAGGTACTGTGATCTGTAAGTTAACACTTTAGACCACTTGGCCCCTTTAGTGACAATGAACAATGAAGGGCTTCATGGACCTAGGCAGTTGGAGGTACTGTGATCTGTAAGTTAACACTTTAGACCACTTGGCCCTCTATTGACAATGAACAATGAAGGGCTTCATGGACCTAGGCAGTTGGAGGTACTGTGATCTGTAAGTTAACACTTTAGACCACTTGGCCCCTCTAGTGGCAATGAACGAAGAAGGGCTTCATGGACCTAGGCAGTTGGAGGTACTGTGATCTGTAAGTTAACACTTTAGACCACTTGGCCCCTTTAGTGACAATGAACAATGAAGGGCTTCATGGACCTAGGCAGTTGGAGGTACTGTGATCTGTAAGTTAACACTTTAGACCACTTGGCCCCTATATTGACAATGAACAATGGAAGGCTTCATGACATGGTAAATAAATCAATTTTTAAGGTCTCATTAGAAGAATGATGAGACTGCAACATGATGTTTACATTTACAAAAATGAATTATAAATTTATTACATGTACTTTTGTGTCAATTACATAAGTTAACCATGCAGTCCCATTAACAAATTTCATCAATTATTATCCTTTAGTCGAGTAGGCATTTTATGAACCTAGAAATGTTCATTCCTATGAAGTTTTTTTGCTGTTTTGTTTTCCTTATGGGTCCTTGAACAAAACTAACTTAGTTGCCCTTCGGGCAAATTTGGGCAACTTGCACAATATACATAAATCCAAAATGGCCGCCAAACGTCAAATTGAAATACATACTGCGATATAAAATATCTTCCAATAGGTTGTTATATATCCTTTTAGATGTTTTCAGGCATGAGAAACCCATTTCTGGTGTTAATTTTTACATACGGAACACTTAACTCACACAATTAGCTATAAACACAAGATGGCCGACGGACACTATCTTGAAATATTGATTTTGTACAAAAACAAATTTATAATAGATTGTCATACATCTTTGCAGGGGTATTTGGGCAGGGGCAACTCAATTCTGGCATAGGTTTTACATTAAATACCATCATGTCTATAATGACTGACCATATGTGTCAAATAACTATTCAACCTTGTGTAAAAATTTAAACACTCCCTTTCTCCAGAACAGTTACAAAATTATGTACAGGATTATTTTTTTAGGCAAGCATGTCCTTGTGTGTTGCACTTATGATTTTGTGCCTTACATTGACATAACATGACAAAGAAGTTCTTGGGGCGCCGGGTATCCTTTCGCTATAACATGTAATGAGAATTGATCTATGAATTTCAATCCGAAATCGGTTATCATCTCATACTGTCAGGAGGATCTTGACTGTCGGTACCCTTTCACAACATTAACTAAAGGTGCGACAACAGAAAATGGTGTTTGATACAAAGTTAAAACTATTAGTCTTTGGTGTTCTTTATGAAGAGCCTGGGGAAACGTCACAGTTTTCCCTGCTGGCTGGCAATACAGAACAACAAAGAATGGTTCAGATCACATAAAGTTATTTGTGATCTTTGTTAACCAAGAACATCAGCTAAATGAGGAGAATAAGAGTTTGTAATTATGATGCTGTATCACAACCACTAAGAACATGCATACATAACAGCTCAAGATATCTCGAACGAAGTCCATGTCCCTAAGAGCATGCACGCCTGGCAGTTCAAGACATCTCGAACCAATGACACTTACAGCATGCACGCCTGGTAGTTCAAGACATCTCGATCCAAGACCATCACACTGACAGTGTGCATGCCTGGCAGTTCAAGATATCTCGAGCCAAGACCATGACACTGAGAGCATGCATGCCTCGCAGTTCAAGACATCTCAGACCAAGACCGTGGCACTTACAGCATGCATGCCTGGCATTTAGGGACATCTTAAATCAAGACCATAGTTAGCTGCATTGATGTTCAAAAACTTCTATCCTATTACTCTATCTGTACATCACATTGTTCTCATGATTATACACACAATACACAAGGGAAATAAAAACATATGTGTCGTCAATCAGCACACAAATGATATCATGGCCTGTCTGTGCAGCCTGGAGAACAAACGATACCATAGTTATGCCGGATTCATCATGGCCGAACCCACAATCGTATACATATTGCTGTGGTGTTCCCTCTGTCCTGGTTTCTTAGAATATATGAGATGGTATTTGTCGAAAAACAAGATTTTCTTTGAAGTGTCTGGGTACCAATATGACCTTTTTTGGATTGATGCAATGCAATCTGATGGGTTATCGCCATGTGTTTAAGAGATGTGGTAGAAAAACTGAATCATTGTTATTGTGAGTTTTAGTTGAACGAACTCCACAAGAGCTGACTTCATTCCTTTTTCAATGACAACTATTTTCAACCAATGTCAAAAAGGAACAGGACCGATTTTAAATGCAAGCAGAAGCTATACTCAAACTGCCCTTGCTGTCCAAACAAGGATAACCAAAGAAACATGTTTCCAAGATCAATAACTGGCTTTGTTTTTGCATCTTGACAGCGTCGCTTTGAAACGAATTGTCTTTATCATCTTTATAGAGCCAATGATGGCATTATAAAACTCATCAGGTAGACTTGATTGTACTTGTATTCCATCTTCACATCCATTGCAACTGAATCTACCACATTGACACATTTGAAGCAATTTTGGGAACAATTGCCTTATGACCTGTTTTTATTTAGATAGAGTTTGAATAAGCAATACATTTTGGTCATATATATCCAATAAACATCGAGGATTGAACTCTTTGATTTATGGTCCGTATCACACTATGAATATATTCATTCCAATCGATCAGAGAAGCACCAATCTACCCACTAAAAGGATCAGACTAAAGAGTCATGCCTTTTTCAAATTTGATAGCAGTTTGTACTCCAAACTGGTTTACCAAGACAGCATCCTAATAATCACTATGGTGTCGACATGCAAAATTCTCGACAGGACACGCTTGTGTTTATAGCAGACACTGAGAAAGTTTACTAGCATATTGTACATGTCCAGCATCCAATAAAATTATTTATTGGGTTTGTTAATCAGGATACAAATAGTTTTGGTGGTAAACAGTGCAAGGGTATTATTTTCTGCAGTCCAGTATAATTTATATGTGAAACAACAGTTTCAGGTCTAGATGTCGAGATGTGGCTTGATGGTAACTTAGGTAAGTTGAGACAACAGAAGTAAGCCAAATCTTCACTGTGCACTACCTTTTCACTTATACCACATGGATGAACATGGAAGTCTGTATTTATAACGTGTGTCTCATAGCGGCCATTTGGAGTGGAAATAGTTAATCAAAATATCAAAACTATCATAAAACCAAAAAAAAAAAAAAATAGTTCTACTGTTCAACTCCAACCAAACAATTTTGTGGAAGGTTGGCATCAAAGTGAGATTTTGCTGCAGATTCCTGAAAATAATACTTCATTACAAGTTACATGATTATGTATCAATGTTTATGTAAAAATCGAATCAATTCACTGCTGCCAAAGTATATTTTTAATTTTTATTAAAAGGAATTGTTAGAGCCTCATTTATGACTTTAATCAAAACGTATCAAGATGCATGGTTAAGTTATCCAGCATGAATGTGTATGCTGAGTTAATCTATAAAAAACCCTTGTCTGGTCAAAATGGTTAAATATACTTTCAAAATGTCCCAATGTTAAAAAACAACAACAGAAATGAGTTCCTCATCCCTAAAAAACATATAAAACGGTATATTGCAAGCTATGTAGAACAATTCTTACAAAAGATAGATTTTCATATGGCGCAGGCAGCCATCTTGGATATATGCAAATTATTCAATTTGCCCAATGTTGCCTCCTGGGCAACTAACCTAATTTAACTCTAGGGACCCTATAGAATACAACACAGCAAAAAAACTTCATAAGAAAAAACATTTCTAGGTTCAAGTATTGAGTATATGGGAGTGTCAACTCGACTACTTAAAAGTAAACCCAGATTAAACATCAAACCTGTGAAGGAGATTCCTCTGTGAAAGTAAACCCAGATTAAACAACAAACCTGTGAAGGAGATTCCTCTTGTGAAAGTAAACCCAGATTAAACAACAAACCTGTGAAGGAGATCCCTCTTGTGAAAGTAAACCCAGATTTAACAACAAACCTGTGAAGGAGATTCCTCTTGTAAAAGTAAACCCAGATTTAACAACAAACCTGTGAAGGAGATCCCTCTTGTGAAAGTAAACCCAGATTTAACAACAAACCTGTGAAGGAGATTCCTCTTGTAAAAGTAAACCCAGATTTAACAACAAACCTGTGAAGGAGATTCCTCTTGTAAAAGTAAACCCAGATTAAACAACAAACCTGTGAAGGAGATTCCTCTTGTAAAAGTAAACCCAGATTTAACAACAAACCTGTGAAGGAGATTCCTCTTGTAAAAGAAAACCCAGATTTACAAACAAACCTGTGAAGGAGATTCCTCTTGTGAAAGTAAACCCAGATTAAACAACAAAATTGTGAAGGAGATTCCTCTTGTAAAAGTAAACCCATATTTAACAACAAACCTGTGAAGGAGATTCCTCTTGTGAAAGTAAACCCAGATTTAACAACAAACCTGTGGAGGAGATTCCTCTTGTAAAAGTAAACCCAGATTTCACAACAAACCTGTGAAGGAGATTCCTCTTGTAAAAGTAAACCCAGATTTAACAACAAACCTGTGAAGGAGATTCCTCTTGTGAAAGTAAACCCAGATTAAACAACAAACCTGTGAAGGAGATTCCTCTTGTAAAAGTAAACCAAGATTTAACAACAAACCTGTGAAGGAGATCCCTCTTGTAAAAGTAAACCAAGATCAGACAACAAACCTGTGAAGGAGATTTCTCTTGTAAAAGTAAACCCAGATTTCACAACAAACCTGTGAAGAAGATTCCTCTTGTAAAAGTAAACCCAGATTTAACAACAAACCTGTGAAGGAGATTCCTCTTGTAAAAGTAAACCCAGATTTAACAACAAACCTGTGAAGGAGATCCCTCTTGTAAAAGTAAACCAAGATCAGACAACAAACCTGTGAAGGAGATTCCTCTTGTAAAAGTAAACCCAGATTTCACAACAAACCTGTGAAGAAGATTCCTCTTGTAAAAGTAAACCCAGATTTAACAACAAACCTGTGAAGGAGATTCCTCTTGTAAAAGTAAACCCAGATTTAACAACAAACCTGTGAAGGAGATTCCTCTTGTGAAAGTAAACCCAGATTAAACAACAAACCTGTGAAGGAGATTCCTCTTGTAAAAGTAAACCCAGATTAAACAACAAACCTGTGAAGAAGATTCCTCTTGTAAAAGTAAACCCAGATTTAACAACAAACCTGTGAAGGAGATTCCTCTAGTAAAAGTAAACCAAGATTAAACAACAAACCTGTGAAGGAGATTCCTCTTGTAAAAGTAAACCAAGATTAGACAACAAACCTGTGAAGGAGATTCCTCTTGTAAAAGTAAACCCAGATTTAACAACAAACCTGTGAAGGAGATTCCTCTTGTAAAAGTAAACCCAGATTAAACAACAAACCTGCGAAGGAGATTCCTCTTGTAAAAGTAAACCAAGATTAAACAACAAACCTGTGAAGGAGATTCCTCTTGTAAAAGTAAACCCAGATTTAACAACAAACCTGTGAAGGAGATCCCTCTTGTGAAAGTAAACCCAGATTAAACAACAAACCTGTGAAGGAGATTCCTCTTGTAAAAGTAAACCCAGATTAAACAACAAACCTGTGAAGGAGATTCCTCTTGTAAAAGTAAACCCAGATTTAACAACAAACCTGTGAAGGAGATTCCTCTTGTAAAAGTAAACCCAGATTTAACAACAAACCTGTGAAGGAGATTCCTCTTGTAAAAGTAAACCCAGATTAAACAACAAACCTGTGAAGGAGATTCCTCTTGTAAAAGTAAACCCAGATTAAACAACAAACCTGTGAAGGAGATTCCTCTTGTAAAAGTAAACCCAGATTTAACAACAAACCTGTGAAGGCGATTCCTCCTGTGATTCTTGCTGTTCTTTGGCTTTATTTTGTAAATTAAATAATGGATCTCTTTGCTGAAAATAAAAATAAATTTAACTAACAGTGTGCAATGATTATGTACAAGTACTAGTACAATGTACTTCAAATGCAACAGTCCTCTTTAACCCTAATCAAATACATGTATTACAGTATGCATGCACCAGTATAAATAAAATAAAATGTGAAACACTTATTTTTTGTGTAGGACTATTATTTCCCATTTATTTTTTTGGAATTGCCTTATTTGACATTCTGAGAAATTTACAACAACACCGATAATGGGTCCCTTACATTTTGTCTATATCATACAAATGCTCATCATTTGACTCTTCAATTTAATGTTTTTTTAATTTACTTAAGATCTGTCAATTTTAGAACCTACTTTATTAACTACTGAGGTATTTGTTTTTTTGCAAACAAACAATTCGTTCTGGGTATGTCACCATTCTGATTACTTTGGCTATTATAATCACCCATGCTTCCAGTTTGTGAGTACGAGTAATGATCAATATGGATTAGATAAATCTGTCAAATTCAGCTTGGCAAAAAATAACATGTAAACCTATGATAATGAGATTCAACTTAAAAAGTAGGGCTAACCAGTGCAATATAATTATTTAACACCCAATATACTGTAAATGTACTTTATTTAGCGGTAGTCTTATTTTAGCGGACTTGGCGCTAGACAAATTGCGCTAATTTATGATCACCGCGAATAAATGTGTTTATAAATATAGGCTTACCTAAGGGCCTTTGGTCCGGCCCGTCGGACATTTTTTGTATAAGCAAAAAAAAAGTCGTCAGCGGCAAGGCTGTCTATGCGTGCATGTTGTGGTTTATTGTCTAACTAACCAAATAAATTTTTTGAGCTCCCGCGATTGCCAATTTTAATCCATGTGCTTCCGCGATATGCTGTTATTATCAATATGCGTTACTGTCCACGATGCTTGATACTGCACGTCCGCCATATTGTTTACTCACAATCGTGAACTTTTGTATTCCGAAGATACACGAATTGTAATTAGAATTATGGCGAGAGGTTCTAAATAAGAAATTCAGGTATCACGAAATATGATATAACGGGAACGGCTTGACGAGGTTCCAATATATTTATGTGAATGAAAGATATTAATGCTTAAACTTTTAATAATATAAAATTTTATCGCGTTTCTGTATTTATTAATAAACAGTTACGAAGTGCGTAGTAGGCATTTTTCAACACCCGGCGTGGAACCTCTTTGATAACAAACCGTCACCCTTGACCGACACTCGTTATGGCTTCGGTAATCAACACAGTTACAACCATGCACTTATTATTAAACAAACACACGTTTAAAGAAAGTTATTATGATTCGGACTGGGAAACAAAAGAAATAGACAGTAAGACACGTGACTACTTAAGTCCACGGGTATTTACTGATTAATAAACAATCACCTGATTATTAGATCTTACTGTTGTTGACAGGTAAACACGTGGTAAGGACATTACACTTAGTGAAGTCAGGTAGAGTTTAAAAGACCTACAGACAGACTAGCGGTAGTTTACTTTTGTCGGACCGAAAACTGATTTGTCCGTTTAATATTCCTCTCTGCTGATTTTAGCAACCACTTGCTTAACATTTTGGAGACAATTTGAATAAAACTCTGATATGTAATCAATATAGTATTAACACCTTTATTAAATGTGAGCACTGTTCTGTGCTAACTACAAGATTAAGACAGTATCATAAATCAATACCTTAAGTATTGCCCGTTTTCCATTTTGGAAATTAATTTATGCTGGACTGAATTCATTGTCCGTTTTCCAATTTAGAAATTGATTTTGGCACTTCCCGTGAGCTGAGTGCGCTAATTTAAGATTGCGCGAATTAGTGACAACACAGCATTTGCCCTAAAATTTGATTGCGCTAAAATAAGTACATTTACAGTAAAACCTGAGACAGTCACTGGAGAAAATTTTAATTTTACACATTTGCTGAAAAATGTTTGAGGCTCTTAAGACCTATCTTTCAAATTCTATCCCGAAATTCTAGATTATGTGAATATTTCTGATTAAAATTCTAATTCCTAACCTTTGTGACTATGGTTGGGCGACATTGATGACGAATACTTACCTTTGTGACTATGGGTGACAATGATGACAAGTACTTACCTTTGTGACTATGGTTGGACGACATTGACGACGAGTAAATGGATCTGCTACACGGTTTTTCATTTCTGCTACTTCTGCTTTACAAGCTTCCTCTGCATCTATCATATTTCGCATTCTATTTCGTTGATTTATATAGCTGAAAAAGAAAGATGACAACTGCTCTAAATATGGTATCTCATGTAAATTCTTAAAAGCTTAGGTTTAAAATATAACCCAAACTAAAAAAAAAATGATATAATTTTTTTCAAGACAGTTTTATGACCTCCTTGGTCCTAACTTTATATCAGGACATCATCAGAAATTATAGGTAAACTCACAAGAAATTAATATCTTTGTTTTTATGAAAACAAGCGTTGACAGTATTTTCATTCTATGCCTAATTTGACACAAGACAATAACAATCACTACTGATTTTAAGTCTTGGGTCTGACCCAGCCAGGAATCTAACCCCTTATTTTACACTTAACAGTGGACACTCCATTAACTGAGCTGGTTTAGGAGTTATCTACTTTTATTTACCTTATAGAGTTAATATTACTGGTCCGCCGCCTATCTAATTCTGTAGCTCTTTCTTCTAAATCTTCTAGTTCCTGATTGACTTTGTATAAATCATCTTGATTACCCGCTAATTCTGCTTGATCCTGTCCATTAAAATAAGAGTATATATTTTCTTATAGAAAAACTTTCAAACTTTTGGATTTTTTCAATATATTTAGAAATATAAAGTGTCATTTTGAATATCATATCAGATTTATGACATCTGTATTCTAGATTTGTCAAAAAATTTTATTTGTGGTACCATAAAAGAATATTAAAATTATGTTAGTTAGGAAATTCTTAGTTTAGAAATTTTTGTTACACCACTTATACATTAATTGAAACTGAAATAAACAAGTTTTTGTTATATTTATCTCCAGGAAGATTTTTGCCTTTTAGAAACTCATATGATAACATAACTGTTTTTCTGAGCACTCTATGTATGGAACTCTGGCAGAAAAATATATAATGGTATTATTAAGTAGAAGAACAAGAGTTGTCTCTTGAAAGCCAAAATTCTCCCGCACCCAACATTAGATGTTTTCCCGTGACCTTGACCTTTCCAATATGACTTTGGTTCAAGGTCATGACACACCTTTGGACAATAGAGATTATTCATGTCAAGTTTTATGACAGTCATACAAAACAGCTATGAGATATGGCAAGGACACGATTTTACACGAACAGACAGAGAGACAGACATGGTGATTCCTAAATACCCCCCTAAAACTAGTTTGTGGGGGTATAATAAAGGTAAATCAATAAGTCACATTAACTGGGGAAGGGGTGACTTAACTGAAAGGTCTTTGTATTGGAAATCAAAAAATACTTGTCATACTGGAAATGCCCTTGATTTCTATGGCAATTAATCATAAAAATTAAGTAATCATAAAACAAACCTTGCGTTTAAGTAGTTGTGTTTTCTTCACTGCATAATTATGTGGATTTTTCTTGAATCTCTGTTTTTCTTGAACAATCTGAAAAGAGAAAATACATAAACATTTTACAGTTACATACATTTTATACATTTGTGTTTTCAAAATTTCTCATTTGTATATTTACACAACGAATATATAAATCAACAAATTTGAGCTCTCCTCAATTGACGTATCGCCAGCCATGCCTTTCATTTTCCGACTGGCGGCCATCACGATATTAAAGCAGCGTCACGGCAACTAATAACATATTGGTATCAGTGACGTCATTAAATAGCACAATTTAGGCAGAGTTTTCATTCTTGTTGTTTGTAATTCAAGCATGCTGGGTCTTTCACAGTACATTGTGGGAGTTGCCAGCAACCCGTCGATTACAATGATTACAGGTGTCTTTTTCAAATTATAACTTATGCCTGCTTAATTTTATCTCTGGAATGTAAAAAGTTATCAATGACTTCTATAATTTAATCAACCAACTGAATTGTTTAGTCCATCAATATTTAGTTAACATAATACATGTATGACCATAATTCATCTATGAATTACTTGCTATGTTTCCATTCCAGATAGCCACAATGGCTACTAGTGTTTGAGAAATTCTTTCAAAAAATAAGCTATTATAGCAGATTTGTGAAAATAAGAACGACTTTATCACAAATTTGGAAATTTGGTTACTGACAATTGAAAACTTGTGGAAACCTATCAATTACCTGTTCAATGTCATTTTCTTTAAATTTATAATTAGAAGCTTCTTTGACATCTTTACATTTCCTCTCGACATCGTCGACAGTAGGGAGACTAAGTCCATTTAACTTCATTGCCTCTTCCCATTTAAAAAATTCTGAATCTGTAAAATCTTGATTTGACACAAATTCCAATCTGTACACTCTTTCTGATTGACCATGCCTGTAAAATTTAGATAATTATTATATATATATATGACTACAAATTTTCAATCTCTCTCTCTCTCTCTTCAAAATGATTGGGTGTATGGGAGGTAATATTTGTTCTAAAAGTAAAACCTTTTAATGAAGAATCAATCACTGCTTTTTAATGTCTCTAAAATTACCTAGGAAAGTAAAGGGTTTTATGTCCCATTCTTCCATTTATATCAAGGCAGTCACTCTGGGATTGTAGAAGAAACCTGAGTGTCCAAAGAAAGCCACTGAACTTCTGCAAGATAACTGACAACTTTCTAAAACTAGGATTTTCCCGGGTAGGATTGGTATCTAGGTGGATAAACACACTGATCACTTTTGACCACACCACACCCCCCTTTAAAGAAAAATCAGAGGCAGATAGTCCTACCAGATAGGTTGTCTGTATGGATGCATCATTTTACAAAATTGTCACTAAAATTAACATTCAATATTATACACTGCACTTTATACAGGAATACCAACAAGATTTACTTTGAATGCATTCTCTGCCATCTTCAAATCTTTTATGAAGAGCTTAATAATGCTCATATATGACAACATTAAAAGCAAAAGCTATTCTTTGTTATATTGAAAACAAAGATGGTTATGTTTTTTGGTACAAACTGTGATACCACACACCTTAATTTCAACCCTTTATTTGTTCTTGTTGTGCCCAGTTGATACACTTTGGCAGTTTCCACTGTATCAATAATTTCTGCCACCTGTAATAAAACAAATTAAAATTCTTCATACAAAAATAAATATAATACTAATCAACAGTTCCACAAGGCCATACTTTTTTTGCATTTCAATTCTCAATGAAAAAAAAATCAATTTTGGTATGTGCTATTTGGGACAACATCTGATTCATCCATGTAAGATGTGCACTTTTTTATTCAAGAATATTTTTGCCACCACAATGGTATTACTTTATGAAAATTTAAATAATTCTGAACAATCTATTAAGAAATTTTAAGACTAGTGTGGCTGTGTATACCTTTTGGTTTTGTTTTGTTATTTTGAACATCAATTCCAGGCATGATCTGTGTTTTCTATTTTAAAATGGGTGTGCTGATAGCCTGGAGGAAAGATTTAGTGTAAAAATTTATATATTATATAGATTAGAGGCTTAATTTTGTCTAATTGGATCGAATGTTTAACATGTAAGTATTAAATTTCAAACAATAATTTTTGTGTATCACTCAGATATTTGTCAAAAATGATTCTGACCAAGATTTTTTAGCTTAAATTTTGTTAGAGGCCGACGACGGCACATTGTCAGAAAAGTAACTTGCTGTCGATCTCATACTCTAAATTAGTAGGTTTGACTGTTTAATCAGTTTTAGTACTATTGTGTGTATGATTAAATGTATTGTCCTTTTGTGCATGTATGTGTGTAGGGGTAGTCTTTTATTTAATCAATTAACTGTTGAGTAGTCATGGTTGTTCAACTGCCGTAGCTATTATAGGCAAACTGAATAATGTACACTGACATAGCAAATGAGCTCAAGTTTAACCAGTGGTAATGGAAAACACTCAGTAAATGTAAATATATTAAAATACTTGATTAATTGCATAAAAATATCACAAATTTATAGTGATGTGAAATCATTATCCAGACTACAGGATAGTTGGTCCAGTTGGATTGTCAAAGATCAAAGAAGTGTTCTTCCATTTCTCCACTCCTATATTAAAATATTCAATTTGAAAGTTTGTTTTATGTTTTAAAAAATAATCACTATAGTGATGGGTGGACATTGTAATGTATTTGCTTTGTAATTCACAAAATTAGCTTCTTGTGGACAATTTGGTAATGTATACTATGATACATGCTAAATTAGTTTTACAGTGGATCCTGTCTTAAATACCACCTGCATACAGGGACTACCTGTTTTTAAAGGCCAGTAAAATTTTGTTTCCAATACTCTTTATTTATGTTATTTGAATCTCTTTATAAGAGCCACCTGCCCATGAATGACACTTTTTTTAAGTTTCTTTTGGTTGGCCTTTATAGACAGGTTTGACTGTATTAAGTTAAGTAAACTCACCCTATATACTGCCCTTCCTTCGTGATTACCTATACCTATCCGTACAAAACATCCTGTGACTGTAGGTTTGAAGAAAGGCATGTGACACCACCTAAAATAGTCCAAAAATACCTTACACATCCTTTCTATTATGACAAATTGTGATAAGATTTTTATACACTGTCCTTCATAAATAACTTAACAAGTTTATGTATTTCCATAGGTTTACACTATAATCATCTTATCAAATTTTGTTCATACATACGCAAAACCACACATATGTGGTTTTCTGACGTAGCTGATCGCACGACTTTATTATGCGGACGGATACATTACATGAGTGTGCTCTGCGCTGGAGTGTAATGTATGCGTCCGCACAATAAACGTTTCAATATAATATATAAGTAGGTCATTCCAGTTAAAGGACCATAACTCCAACAAAACTAAGCAAACCAATTCGGGTTAGTGATATGTGTATCTCCTATCAGTGTAAAATAGTGCTTCATAGTTTTGGAGGATTTCTCTGGACATGAGGTGTCTGGATGGATAGACTGAACTTTAAATTCAATATCCTTCTTTCTTGAAAAGGCAAAGGATAACAAAACTTTCTATAAACACCAACTGGTGTGATGAACAGTAACGGCTAGACCTTACAACAGCCCATATGTCTGGTCTGAAATCTGTGATCTATTACCAATATACTGATGTTTTCTTTGCTACCGTATTCTAAATCAGGGAACAATCACTGACAATCATACCAAATTATTTATGATCACTACTTCTATGACACCAGATAACTCAAAGGTCATCTGTCAACAAAGGTCACTTTCAGCCAGTTCTTCAGGTGGCCTTGTAGACAGGTTTTACTGTGTCCAGATTACACAAAGGTCATCTGTCAACAAAGTTCACTTTCAGCCAGTTCTTCAGGTGGCCTTGTAGACAGGTTTTACTGTGTCCAGATTACACAAAGGTCATCTGTCAACAAAGTTCACTTTCAGCCAGTTCTTCAGGTGGCCTTGTAGACAGGTTTTATTGTGTCCAGATTACACAAAGGTCATCTGTCAACAAAGTTCACTTTCAGCCAGTCCTTCAGGTGGCCTTGTAGATAGGTTTTACTGTGTCCAGATTACACAGAGGTCATATGTCAAAAAATGTTACTTTCAGCCAGTCCTTCAGGTGGCCTTGTAGATAGGTTTTACTGTGTCCAGATTACACAAAGGTCACTTTCAGCCAGTCCTTCTGGCAGCCTTGTAGACAGGTTTTACTGTGTCCAGATTACACAAAGGTCACTTTCAGCTAGTTCTTCAGGTGGCCTTGTAGACAGGTTTAATTCTGTCCAGATTACACAAAGGTGATCTGCAACAAAGGTCACTTTGAGCCAGTCCTTCAGGTGGCCTTGTAGACAGGTTTAATTGTGTCCAGATTACACAAAGGTGAACTGTCAACAAAGGTCACTTTCACACAGACCTTCTGGCAGTCTTGTAGACAGGTTTTACTGTACCCACATATGTAATATTTCTATACTTGGATCTTATATCGAGGACCATTTTATATTGGTCTTGTTAGTAAATGATTAATTATTTGTGAGAAAACATTAAAATTTACCTTTCTAACTTATGTCTTGATAACCTGACTTTGCTGAGTTGCTCTTTTGTATTAATATATACAATTTTTTTGGGACGTGAACGTGACCTTGAACTGAAAAAGAAAAGAATTTTAATTTAAATTTCAAATAGCACAGATATAGCCTCAGTTGTGCTGTATTGTTAAAGACATAGTACATGCAACATGAAAACAATGTAATGTCTATGCTGTGCTATGCCGTACAAAAATCTATACAGCTTGCCTTTAATCCAAGTCCATAAAGAATTAAAATCAAAAACTTTTTATGATTTTATCCTTTGTTTTTCAAAAGACTTTTGTTACTGGAACAATGATATGCTGTTGGAATGTCATACACTATTCTGTATTTAGTGAGTTAAAATTACAATTCTTCATTTCAAAATATATATTTGTAGATTTACAAAAGCCCAATATATTTTTCATAATTGACCTTCTTTTCTCACTAAACTGTATCACATGGTACTATATTTATGCTATGTTTAAAATGACTTCAAGTAAATAATGAGACTCCAACTCATGACTCCTGACACTAAAGATGTGAGGTCAAAGGTGAAAAATAATTAGGCTATGAAAGGGACCATATGCAAGCTTTACCAAATGAGTTGAGTTGAGTAATGGTGTTTAACGTCCCAGTAAAGAATATTTCACTTATATCGAGACGTCGCCAGCTATAGGCGAAGGTGCAGAAATTTTGCCTGTGTGTTGCGCTGATGGCAGTATACAGCAGGGTTCTTTAGCGTGCCAAGCCCACCGTGACACGGGACCTGGTTTATTTTAAGTTCCCATCTGAAAGAACCCTGACTTTCATTTCGTAATGCCGAGTGTTTGGCGAAAGTACAGTCACTACCCACTTTCAAGTCTTAGGTCAGACCCGGCCGGACCCACAACCTCCCACTTACGGAGCGAGTACTCTACCAACTGAGCTACCGCAGTGGTTTTACCAAATGAGATTGTTACACAGACAAATGGAATAAAGAAATTTTTTCTCTGATAAAAACAATCTCCATAACCTACTCTGAATCAGAATCACTGGATCTACTCGAGGAACTACTTGAGCTTGAGTCCGAGTCTGAATCTGAGTCATCTTTTTCTGGTTTTTTAACAGTTTCTTTAACTCTGGTTTCAGTGGGTTTTTCTCTATCGCTGGATTCTTTGTTATCTTGATCCTCTTCATCATCATCATCATCCTCATCATCATCTTCATCGTCAGAATAAATTTCACTGGCTTTAAATAACTTCTTTTTCTCTTCCTGTTGTTTTTGTTCTTCAGCTATTAATTGTAAAAATTAAGAAAAAAGAACTAATAACTGCTTGGTACATGATTCATGTGTTCTTTTTCAATCTAAAACTGAATGATGAGGAAGGTATCAAATTCTTACTTATGACTTTAAACTGCCAAGATATCAGAAAATCCCTTACATTTAGTAAAATCATAACAGCTAAAAGAGTGAAAAAGAAAAATAGCATCAAGTGATAGAAAACTCCAAAAATACTTTTTTTTGGAGCTGAAATGTCTTTAATTGTGAAAATTGGCAGAGTGACTGTGAAACAAAAACCCATAAGATTCTGAAATGTTTATCATAAAGGAGCAGAATATCAGCCCCAAAAATGACCTAGTGGGAGTAAATATTACCTTGTCTTTTCTTTTCTTCTCGTTTGGCTTTTAACACATCAAGTGCTGAGGATTTTTTATTATCTTTCTTGCTTTCTACTTCTTTACGTCTGTCTTTACTTCTCTGACTAGCAGATCTGTTTGCTATTGATTCTGCAGTTACTTTTTCTTTTTTTTTTGTTCCTTTTTCTTTGCTTTCTGTAATTTTTTCTCAATTTCAAACCTAAAAAGTAATATTATATTCTATGATACAGATAACATTTACTTTATATGGGATTTATTATTCTCACCCATGTACAGAGTTTTCTATACCATTAATGTTGATTTTTTGATGTGGGATTTCATTATACCCACCTTAAATCAAAGGGTGGGATCACTTTTCCCAACCCTAACATCGCAATCACATACACATGTGAAATTGATGACCTATGATTGTTTTATGTAAGAACAATATTATAAATTAATTAGGTACATATTTTAAGAAGAAATGGATGGTAGCATTAGACCAAACACTTGATGCAAATATTTGTTTACAAATAATATTTTTATGCAAAAAGACTCCTACACAAGTAGCAGTGCGAGACAGATATCTCAAACTGATGAATATGTCCAGTTTTTAATACATCATTTTACTCATTGAGGCTCGTTCTAGACAGGAAAATATTCATCCTTGTCAAAAATATTTCTATTTGAAGCAAAAGCTAGATAAGATTTAATATAAAATACATGTACATATAACCCTTTCCGTGTAAATCTAAGCCTGGATTCTTCAGTTCTTGATTTTTTCACAAGTAAAAGATTGTTGTTTAATACTGGCTTTATTGAAAGACACAGATACACTAAATGCCACCAAACTACCTCGCAAATTCAAAATGTGGTTAGTTTTGATGAAAGATACATGTGCAATAGAGGAAACTGAATTTGTAAATTTTGTGGGAAAAAGTTTATGTATGGAACTTCTGCCTAAAACTACAGTAGATGTTTCCTATATAGTTGTCCTATACACAAACGTTTCCCAACATGAACCATCTAGTTGGCGACAGAGGTAGCACAATGTTTCTAGTGACAAATTACTGCATAATAAAAGACAACATTACAAGATTTCTTGTCAAAACAGAAGTGAATATCCTATTAATAATGTCATCATAGTGTAATAAATGGCACTAGCTAAAATTTAAGATAATTGTTAGTGGTGTGCAGTATCACCGGTATATCGGTTTACCATGGTACTGACCGGTAATACTGCGGTATTGGTATTTTACAAGCAATATTATGATGATAATTGTTGTAATAACAGTTTGAATTTTGATGTGTTCATTTGAATTTTGTTAAAATCTGTTTGACAATAATATTATGAGATTTATATTTCAAGTTTTGAATCAACTTGGTTGAAATACAGACAATTCTGTGAATTTTATTGTGTGTTAGCATCCTTGATATTCTCAAAATATCCAATGCCCAAATTCCTTAGCTGTTATTTTAGATAGGAATGGATATACTACTTGTATTTCGAATTTTAATGGATGTGTGGTATACGTGGTATTTGGTAAAATACCGTGATATACTGTGGTAATTTTTTCTGTGGTATCCCATCTCTAATAATTGTCTTTAAAAGATACTTTTACACTTCGTTATACGAATATTCAGATTTATCACCAGTTTAAGATTTTGGGATACCTGTGGTACATTATCATAACTACATCTATATTATGATATATCAAACAATTCATACCGGGTTTTCAATACAGCTCTTCTTTCTATTCTTTCATAAATTTCCTGTTCTCTTTCTTTTTCTGTCATTTGTTCTAATTTTTTCCTGTCTTCTTCATCTCCAATCAAATCTGGACCATACCCATCATTAAATATTTCTTCCTCAGATTCCGACCCTGATCCTCCACCATTATCACTTCCAGATGACACCTCACCTGAATTAAAATTATCATAATGAAATGAAAACAATCTTTTCTTTTGTTTTTGTTCTTTTCAAAAAATTGTATTAATTGTGGGCGGATGAAAGTGCAACATCAAACATGGCATCTAAAGGTGATACAAGTTTGGCAAGTGTTCTGCACTTAAAATAGAATGTCATATAGGTGATATACTAAAAGAAATGAACTCGACATGGGGAGAGGCAGAGGTTAAAAGCTAAGAATAGTGCTGAGTGGCAAGATCTTGTGTTGACCTTATGCTTCGCAGGGAGCGAAGAGGATGAGTAGATAAAGTAAATATAGGTGATACATTGTAATAATTCTGGTCAGATGAAATAAACTGTCAACTTGTATAGTTAAAAAAGAAAACGGATGAATTGTGGTTATAGATCCATCAAAATGATTTCTATCAAAATGTTACTAGCTATATATAGGTAAAGTTGCCTTAAATGATATTTATGTTCGAATGGAAATGAGCACTTACAGCACTGATAGCTTAAGTGTAAAATCAAACATGGCATTTAAAGGTAGTGCTTGTTTGTCAAGTGTTCATGGTCTGCGCTTAGAAAAGAATGTCATGTAGGTGAGATCTTAACAACACAATATTCAAGTCTCAGGTCTGATTACCAGTCAAATCTGACCAATGATTTATTATAACAATATATCTAAATGTTGGTGTTACTAGTTATTAACTTTAACATACATGTATATAGTTTCTTAACTTTAACTCTTTATGAATTCAATTCAATATGTACACTCTACATACCTTCTTCAAGTTCAGAAACCTGTTTTTCACTTTCATCTCCACTTTCTGATGAAGATATTGCTGTAGATTTTCTTGTTGTTTTCTTTGTTGCTTTGGTTTTCTTTTTCTTTGGACTTTTCCCTCCCATAGTCCACTTCAAAGTGTAAACAAACAAAAACATTTACAATGAAAAGTGCAACAGTCTAACAAAAGAATTAACAACAAGTGATCTGGGTGAATTTCCTTTGACATTAATAATCATCAAGTTTTTATTTTCAATTTTTTAAGTTCAACTTTTCAGAAAATTGTTAAGTTTAATATCTGAATAAAAACCTGTAAAAAGCATATTAAGCCAGTTAAAACTGAAATGGGATGCGATTTCAAAAGGGTCCCCAAACGAACCCCAACTGGTTAATCTGCAACTATGTACATGATCAAAATACGAACAGCCAATGGCACATCTACTCCATCCAAAGATTGTTCCTGTTAAGTAATTTCAAGAAATGCAGTGGACAAAATGTTGACAGAAGAAATGCAGTAAAAATATATCCCCCACCCACTCTATGTCTGGGGGACATAATTAAAACTGAAATTTGAATGCCCGTTTGAAGAATGCTTTAAAATACATTGTTAAAACATGCAAAAACTAGCATATGGCTAGTAAAGCTTTACAAATACTTATAGGCACAATTTTGAAGGATAACAAAATATAAGGAATGAAATTATGTTTTTGGTTCTTCAAGCTGGTATGAGAACAGTCAGGAATACCGGTAGCAAATTTGTCGCTATCAATTTGCTATTCCTAACCATTTTCATGCCATCCTGAAGAACAAAACATTATTTCATTCCTCAAACAATGTGCATATTTCTACTTACATCATCATCACTTTCTGATGTTTCAGATTCAGAGACCTCTTTTGTTGTAGGTGTAGGTTGAGATTCAGAACTTGGTCGTTTTCTTTTAGCCAGCGCTTTCAAATCCTTAAAGTTTAAATTAAAGTGGTCTCATTTATTTAATTAAAAATGTAACTTAATCAAAAACTAAATTAAGATAAAAATGCATAACTTATTCATTCAAATTACCAGTCTCCTCTATAAGGAAAAGCTTTACTGCATACTATTATATGTTATTGAAAATAATCATGCATCCAGGAGACAAAGCTCTGGAATATGCATTGGATGTCATGATTTTTATTTTGACTAAAAACACTTAAACCAGATTCTGTACAATAATTTGTTACATTTTCGCTTAATATGGGATGCAGTCTTGTGGATTATTGGCTCAAATATAACAAAAATTACAGTAAACATCTTGCTTTAAAAATTATGTCACAAGATAGTCATTAGTTTGATAAAACTTGATGCAAAGAATATGCAACTTTGACTATAAATGTAATAAATAAACAATAATGGATTTTGTCAGTGTACAAGGTGATCAATACCTCTAAACATTTGTGTGGAATGTTTTGGAAAATGTTTACGTTACACCATCATTTCTATGGGAAAACATCAACTGATGCCATTCCATAGCCAGAAGAAATAATTGTTCCACAACAATGCTAGGTGGTATGACATGGTATAATATGGTACATTGGTGAAATCTATTACTGGAATTTTTAAAACAATCAGCTGCTATCTTAATTATTTCTACCAACTGCTTTCTAGCCAACTTAATTCTCTTGTCATGTAGAAATGGGCATCCTAGGCAGTACATTATGTAGAACTATTGATATCTTGAACATTACTATTTCAAATTGAAATATCACAAATTGAAACCATATTTGGGTTTATTTTATTTTAGTTATTCTCTCAAATAAAAATAACTTATCACCCATAAGAGAGTGGATTTAAAGTAAAATGGAAAAGATACATGTCCATTTTTTCTCAGTTGACTAGATTCAGCTTACAATTGCAGAAATGATTTTCATGTCTTTGTAATTGTGTAATGTTGTGCATTTTGTGATTATTTGGGAAAACTGAGAATTATTAAAGAGACCATCAATGGAAAGAGAATCTTGTTAATTTATGAATAGATTATGGAAAATTATGTGGAGAAATATAAATGACTTTGTTTATGTTGTGTATCAGTAATGGTGAGGATGGTTATGGGTTTATTTGGGTTTCATTTTTTTTCTTTTTTTTCTGTAGAGCCTTTATAAATAGGTCTACGCTATATCTACATTATCTGTCATTTCAGATAATCTTATTTGGGCCATGTTTTGGTCTTTGCCTTTTTGGGTCATAGGAAATTTGATCATATTAAGTCCAATGGTTCACATACTTCATCAAGATCTGAACCACTATCGCTATCATCACTATCTGAGTCAATAAGAACTGCGCTCTTTTTGCGTTTTGACATTGTTTTTGCACAGTAATTAATTCCAAATATAAAATGGACACTATTTTCGATATCTGTGTCCTACTTTTCCCGGCATACTCATCACCGGATATGATTGTCAAGTTAAACAGAAGCTTGTAAGTTTCTTCGTGTAATGTTCAAAACTTAAAGCGTTTTAAAGACTCACTAAGAACCAAAACACGGAAATGAAGCAATGATCATGATCATGACAAAATTTAGAAAGGAAAACTGTAAAATGTTAGGAATATTTTAGCATGACATCAATTGTAAAACGATCATTCAAAACCCGCACATCAAGACAGTTTTGTCAAGAGAAACTTTGTTGCAGGTTTGAAGAAACAGAGGCAGAATTAGTGTGTGAAGAGTGTGGTACTTATCAATGCAAAGATTGTGAAACAGCTATTCACACACAAGGCAAATACGAATTTCACGATAGAAGACCAATTCAGCCACCCCCCGCTGAAGATTTATGTCAATATTCCCGTGTACAATCAAAAACTAAGTGCGCTGAATTAAACTTTGCTGATTTGAGGTGTGAAGTTTGTCAGCTCAACTATTGTTTTTCTTGTTTTGATTTGTATCACAAAGGTCCAAGAAAGACCCACAGAAAATTAACATTTAAAGAGTACAAAAATCGGACACAGAAAGCCCTTGATAGTCCAATTCTACCAATATCACCAATTGGGAATGACGACGATTCTTTAACTTTTGTTACTCTACCACAGATAACAGATGAATATAGTGCACAAAATCTTTTAGTTGAAAATTCAGAAAGCATGAATTCATTCAGCAGTGCCAAGTCTGATCATAGCCAACGGAGTAGTATCCCTGACTTACTGAATTCAATGGAGAACCATTCTATTGATGTTGAAGCAGAGCTAGCAGAAAGCCAGATAGATGATGAATTTTCAAGTTGCCAAAGCTTTATGTTGATAAATGACCAAGAAATATTGAAAGTTAGTTATAGTTATCATATAGTTTTGCTTCAATACCAAAACAAGACTAAAATTCAAGATGTTGTAAGGAAATTACCCCTAGGCTTTTTTGTTAAATTATTATTAAATTCAATAGTTTCATTTTCTCGCCCATCAATAGATATGTCACTATATGTACAGTACTTGCATTCTTTGTAACATTAAGATAACAATATCGTACCAATGAACAACAAAACATGCAAGTGTCGCTCCTTATGACAACAAATGAATTCAGTGAATTATTTCCCTCTGCCAGTGAATTGATTTGCACATAATTGTCCAAGGCTCTTTGTTGTATGCAATATAACTTCTAAAAATTGTTATTTTACTCTGGAATGAATGAATTTTAGAAATACTGACATTAATTTATCCATCCATCCATAAAAAAAATCTTACCACAGATATGATACTTACTCTTTTTGATTTGGATAAATATTGACAATTCTGGTTAATATTACATGTATGTTTTCTTCCCAACATGTTTTATTATTTAATCTTATTTGTAGATTGCAGATGAAGATGACTTCATTGAGAAGCTAAATTGTAGTAAAGATAATGAAGTTAAAGTTGTGTCTATATTTGGTAATACTGGAGATGGTAAATCATACACACTTAATTACACATTTTTTGGCGGAAAGGAAGTATTTCAAACGTCAGCACAGCAGATTTCATGTACTGTCGGTGTGTGGGCTGCATATGATCCAAACACCCATACTATAGTCATTGATACAGAAGGATTGCTAGGAATATCATCCAATCAGAATCAACGAACGAGATTGTTGCTTAAAGTTCTGGCAGTATCTGATGTAGTGATCTACAGGACAAGAGCAGAAAGACTACATACAGACATGTTTCAGTTTCTGTGTGATGCTTCAGCAGCTTATACAAAACATTTTGCAGCAGAGTTAACATCGATCGCCAAAAGAAGCAAGAAAACAATCAAGGATTTGATGCCAACTGTGATCATATTTCATGAAACAACAAACACCAATATACTAGGCCATCCAGAAGGTACTGACATGTGTATATAATTCATACAATGAAACCCTAATCAGTGTAAACTGTAAACCTATATATACTACTTTATATTTTACAACATTCAGGTTCTTACTATCTTAGTCATACCAAACTCTCCAATTTTTATCAGTTATCTTTCTCCATGTGTCATTTAGTCTACCCTATATCCCACTTATATCTATGTGATGACAATTCAGTGACGCTGGTGGTACTATTAGTGTCTTGCTTTCAAACATGCTATGTCCAGTGTTTCTTTGCATATACATGTATATACATAACTGTTCCTTTGTATACACTAGTAGTTTTCAGCTGAATTCTCATCTGAAATTTATAACTAAATAATCATTTATTCCATCTAGTTGACTTTAAGCTTTAAGATGTTTGTTCACTCCAATTGTTTTAGCTTATCTGTATAAAGAAGAGAAGAGTCTATTTCATACTCTTGGTGTCTGTTTTTCACAATGTTAAAAGAATTTTGATGGCCAAAGGTTCAAGTTTTTTTGGACTGGATGTGCAGGGTAGCCATATTGGTCTAACATCAGTTATCTTCCTTTTATAGGTTATACAGGATATACAATGTAATACATAAGAAGTAGAAAGCAATATGTAACTGAAACAAAGAATAGAAAACAATAAACACTCATGAAAGAAACAATCAAACAAACAAAAACATATTTTGAACACTTGATTATGAAACATCGACTTTGGACAGTCACTAGATTAAATGGTAATTGTCAATCTTAATCTCACACCGTATTACCAATAGCATAATATCTTTGTAGGTGAAAAACTAGCAGAAAGTAAGATATCCGAGAGGTTTAATCAGCTTGGCTGCACTATGGATTTCAAAAATCTGAAATATGTGGGAACCAAAACAGAAAGACCACCAACTAACTTCAGTAAATTCCGTAAAGTGTTGCTGGATCAACTAGATAATAAAACTAACAGAGCTAAAAGAAAACCATGCATTGTTTATCAAACACTAAAGGTTAGTAAAGTACTGACAATGATGAAGCCCAATGGATTTTAAGTTTTGTCTGAAAAGCACTATTAATAAGTTAATTGACCTTTAATACAGGATCAAATTCTAGGTTTCCACAATTTTAAAATTGTTATTGGCCAAGTTTTGTGAATCTGTGAAAATGTAGACTTTTTTGAAAATATTTTTTCACAAATTTGCTAAAATATGTTGCTTTTTGAAAGAATTTCTAAGAGATATACTGAAATTGGAAGCCATTGGCAATTTTGTTCACTAGAAATGGAAACATGTATCCATTTCCTGTTTTCTGTAGCATAGTTAAAATAAAATGCCTAAAAATGTTGAACTAACCAGACTGTTGGTGTAATTATGAATCCAAAGCGCTTATTGATTTCCAATTTTTTTGAGAGGTTCCTGTAAAATGACATTTAAAATGGATAATTTATAAAGCTTGTATTTGGTATACACACATGCATTATTTGTGTTTTTTTTCAGAGCTTGAATGACAAATTTAGTGGAGAAGTGGATAAGCCTGTGTTTGGTACATTACCTGATCAACTGTTTACTTGTTCCATTAAATGTTTATCTTGCAGGTTTGTATAAGATATGTTATTCTAGATTCTTATCCAGTGCATATACCTTAAAATTACAACCCTGGCATCTTTACAGATTTATTATTGGCCTTTATAAGCCTGACCAGGTTTCAGATATTTTTAATCTTTCCTCGGACAGAAAGTGTTTGTACCCTACTTACTCTATAATTTTTATATACCCTTAAATTATATAATATGATACACCATTACTTGAAAAAAGTCCCAATTAAAAACAAAGACATGGTGGACTTTGCAAAGTTAAAAAAATATAATAATATAATAGAGCAAACTGGAAGACATTAAAAAAAACTACAAGTCTACCAACCTTCTGTAAGCCAACTGACAAACTGTCCCACTCTAACAACTGTCATGAATGGTACTTGAACCTAGATGAGATTCACTGTAATAAGATAGCATTTTTCTACAAATTGTCAAATGACTGGCAGATATACAATTGTTTTTTATAATCAGTTACTTCTATCTCGTTTACCTAAGTTTGAATTTCCAATTTATTTTAAAGTGAGTCTTGTACAAGAAGTATGAACCACGATGTTGAGACAGAACCACATGAGAATAGTAGCCACTGCAAGTACCAACATCAGTATGGAAACAAAGTCTACTTATGTAAGGTAGGATTATAAAGGATCATTTTTTGGCCTACTGTAAGTTTGGGTGGTATGGTTGGGTTATACAGTCATAAATGGCATATCTGTGTTCTGTTGAGAAATGTTGTCATTGGGTCATCCCTGGCACAGAGAAAAACAGGGACCATTTTTAGCTCACCTGACCGAAGGTCATGTGAGCTTATGGCATAGCGCAGCGTGTGTATGTGCGTGCGTGTGTGCGTGCGTCGTTAACACCTATTTTCGACTTCTCCTCTGAAACTACTGGACAGTTTTTAATGAAACTTTGTCAGAAGTATATATGGGCCGGTGCAATTCAGATTTGTTCGTGGCGTTGCTATGGCTACCATAACTAGGTCAAGGTGACCTAGGGGTGCAAAAATCTTAAAAAATCTTCTTCTCCGAAAGTACTGATTGGAGAAAAAATCTGATGTGATATTTGGCTTCTCTAGGGTCTTAAGCCTATAGTTTGTTCATTTTGTGAAATTCGGATAAAAAATAGGTTACGCGTTTTTGCGTTTAATTTTGAAAAAATCGTAAAATAGCTTCAAATTGTTATAACTTGACTATTTGACCAGATAATGACATGGGGTTTTCAGTTTTGACATCTTCCTGTTAGTATCTTCAAAATGAGCTCAAGGTCAATTGTGAAGGTCGTGACCTAATTTATTTTACCTCTGATTATAATTATAATCTCAAAAACTATAAACTTTGCGTATAGGCATGTATATTAGAGTGTTGTAGGTATCGATACAACAATCATTTTGATGTATAGAAAAAGGTCATGGGTTCAAAGGTCAAGGTCACAGATGCGAAACAATACCGAAATGGTTAATTATCTCGAAAACTATAAACATTTTGTATAGGCATGTATATTAGAATGTTGTAGGTATTGATACAACGATCATTTTGATGTATAGAAAAAGGTCATGGGTTCAAAGGTCAAGGTCACAGATGTGAAACAATACCGAAATGGTTATTTATCTCGAAAACTATAAACTTTTTGTATAGGCATATATATTAGAATGTTGTAGGTATTGATACAACGATCATTTTGATGTATAGAAAAAGGTCATGGGTTCAAAGGTCAAGGTCACATATATAAAACAATACCGAAATGGTTAATTATCTCGAAAACTATAAACTTTTTGTATAGGCTTGTATATTAGAATGTTGTAGGTATTGATACAACGATCATTTTGATGTATAGAAAAAGGTCATGGGTTCAAAGGTCAAGGTCACAGATGCAAAACAATACCGAAATGGTTAATTATCTCGAAAACTATAAACTCTTTGTATGGGCATGTATATTAGAATGTTGTAGGTATTGATACAACAATCATTTTGATGTATAGAAAAAGGTTATTGGTTTAAAGGTCAAGGTCACATATGCAAAACATAACCGAAATGTTTAATTATCTCGAAAACTATAAAGTTTTTGTATAGGCATGTATATTAGAATGTTGTAGGTATCGATACAACGATAATTTTGATTTATAGAAAAAGGTCATGGGTTCAAAGGTCAAGGTCACAGATGTGAAACAATACCGAAATGGTTAATTATCTCGAAAACTATAAACTTTTTGTATAGGCTTGTATATTAAAATGTTGTAGGTATTGATACAACGATCATTTTTATGTATAGAAAAAGGTCATGGGTTCAAAGGTCACGGTCACATATATAAAACAATACCGAAATGGTTAATTATCTCGAAAACTATAAACTTTTTGTATAGGCTTGTATATAAGAATGTTGTAGGTATTGATACAACAATCATTTTGATGTATAGAAAAAGATTATTGGTTTAAAGGTCAAGTTCACATATGCAAAACAATACCGAAATGTTTTATTATCTCAAAAACTATAAACTTTTTGTATAGGCATGTATATTAGAATGTTGTTGGCATCGATACAACGATCATTTTGATGTATAGAAAACGGTCATGGGTTCAAAGGTCAAGGTCACAGATGTGAAACAATACTGAAATGGTTAATTATCTTGAAAACTATTAACTTTTTTGTATAGGCATGTATACTAGAATGTTGTAGGTATTGATACAATGGTTATCATGATGTAAAGAAAAAAGTCATTTGGGTTTAGTATTTATGTTTTCTTTAAATCTATCAGCTAGCCATTAGTTATCAGGTGAGCGTATCAGGCCCATGGGCCTCTTGTTTCAAAACTTGGGTTACATGCATTTTGGCATTTTAGCTGAAAACATAAATGTTAAGTCAAAGAAAAAATATAAATGAACGAGGTAGAATTGGGTTTATTAAAATATTTAATTCTCAACTAAGACTAAAAGGATAGACCAAGGTTGGCTCTCATAGACAGTATCTTTGTGGGATAAATTATTTGTGGGTGGCCATTGGTAAAAGAACCCCTTCTAGATTAAACATTGATAGTCCAAGAGTTCATGCACTCAAATCCGAGTGAATGAGGCCAAAAGTTATGTAGGTTGATTATTAGAGGAAAATGTCTGTAGTCATTGAATATGTGTTAGCTTGTTTCTTGATAGTTCATTCTACCTTTTATTGTGAATACACAGTATAGCAAAATGCAAAACATCTTGGCAGGTTTCCACGCTTTTATTTTTTCATGTTCGACATTTTAAACAGCTCTTGTTCTGATTAAGTTTTAATATAGAAAAATAACAAATAACACTTTTTTATTTAAGAAATGCTACATGGAAAAGGGTCAAGAGAACATAGTTGTTCCTAAGACATCAGAGACCAGTGATAACTCTTGGATGGGGTTAGCTAAATATGTGTGGTCAGGGTAAGTATGAGAGAGAGAGAGAGATAGTGAATTGAATAATATATGTAATAGTGGTATGATGTTTTTCACTTGCTTTCATTTACTAGAAAATCATTAAAAGAAAAAGAATAAATGATAAAATCTATTTACTGTTTTTACCATAAGTCCTTTCTTGGACAAAAATCACAGATTTATATCAATTGCTAAATAAATGGTCCTCAACTCTGCAATACATACATATTATACACCTGATACGAAGGGTTGTACATACACACTGTGTATAAGATATTTTTATCTAACATTTCCAATTAAGTTATTTAAAATAATAAAAAAAAATTACTTTATGTGAAAAAATTACATTTTACCACAGAAAACCACTGAACTTTGTTATGACATTTGACATGACATGATGTCAAAATGAGAAAGTGTACGTGCACTTTACGGCCAATGTGATACAAGATTCTGTATCATTCGTGTTCGATAAAACTTATATTTCGTCAAATCAGATAGAAAAACTAGTCTGATTTTAGATAAAAATTAATACCAAAATTGATTAATTGTATGATCTGTGTGTTTTGGTAGCCATGGCACCATCATCAGAACCATTCTATGTCATTTTTCTATACCAGAATTATACCAAATCAAGTTAAGACAATGGGGTCTTTCTTTTATCATGTGACATCCTCTGATGGTTCTGTTGAATAATTTAAAGTATTGTTATCGGAAGTATTCTTCTTAAAATTCTTGTGATAACACCATATTACAGGATACTTCAGATGAGAGATAATTCACTGATTTACAGTTAGGAATAAGTTGTGGCCATCATCACAATATTTATATTGTTGATAAGTATGATGTCTCCCTCATCCCAAATTATCCAGGATGTACTTGATGCCCAATAGTACCATGTTTTCCTTTCATTCACAATAATTGCAATTACAAAATAGAAATATGTAACTTGTAGCTGTGTAACATGTATTTGGCAACAACCAGATTAATTTTATTTTCATATGTTGCGGGTGTAGTCAGCAAGACAGGAAGTGCTTACCCATCTGTTCTGAAGTACCCAACGCCATTTCCCTGACAGAAATTTCTGTTTTTAACTTGATTTTTCAAAGATTTCACTTTGCTGTTGGGATTGTGATTTGAACATGGATGAGCATGTTTGTGTTTGACTTTTGGGATTGTGATTTGAACATGGACTGCTATGTTTGTGTTTGACTTTTGGGATTGTGATTTGAACATGGACTGCTATGTTTGTGTTTGACTTTTGGGATTGTGATTTGAACATGGACTGCTATGTTTGTGTTTGATTTCACACGAACATTTTGAATCTCACATGGTACATTATTTAAAGCTTACTGTCTCCTATTATTACAGGGAAGTATTAGAATGTAAAAGCTGTGGTGTGATATATAGAAGTAGAGAAAAATGGTATGGAAATAAAGAAGTAGAAGAAGTTGTTAGAACTGACATAAGACATGTATGGCAAGATGTGAGTCTATATAACATTAGAGTTAGATGTATACAGAGATACATTACATAGGGTCTTTCAAAAGAGACCTTTTAAAATGTTACCTTGCCGCATTGTCTGTGAAAGAACCCTCCCTGCATGTGGCCCTGAGTGCACTGCAAAGGTTAAAATTTCTGCCACTTCACCTATAGCTGGTAACATCTTGATACAGTGAAATATTCTTGACTGGGACGTAAAACCCCACTCAATCAATCAATTCATATAACTTTATTAAGAAAAAAAATTTAATTCATTATATTCTAAAAATATACACTCCAAGAGTTTAACAATCAAGTTACATGTATATGTATAACAATGTATGACACCATAGCAAAATAAACACTGAATAGTCACAATAATGTGATTAATAATAATAATTACAAATGTATAATAATAATAACACTAGTAATAGGAAATATACCGTATATCGGGAATTTTTAGTGTAGGCTTTTTTTGCGATTTACAAGACAAAATAGCAGGTCAAATTTTGGGTGTGTGTAATTTTCATGATATGAGTATATCAGCGCGAAAAATTCCTGACTATACTGATATGTAATACTGTAATTAAATTATGAATCAAATCTTAAACAAAGTATTCAGCTTAAACAGACTGAAATTTTTTTTGATAGATCAAACACACCGCTCATTCAACTCAAAAGTGTAAATAAAAATTCAACAACTTTCGCTCTAATACAATTTTTGTCAGAATAACATGTTGTCAGTCATTGTAAACAAAACACAACCTGAAATCATGTTACAGATTTTGTCGAAAGTAATGGAGCGAAACAAAACAATTAAGAAAATTGAGTCTGAAATGTTTAGCGCTACTCGTTACTAGTTTTTGAGGCAATGTTTTGAAACCCCAGTTCATTTATCTCTTAATACGATTACAACAGGCAGGGACATATTAACTGTAAACACCTGTGTTGTCCATGCTTGATGATTGACTTTTCACCTGATAAGGTCACACCGATTTTAAAAGATTCTTCAATTTGTATGGCAATGTCAGTATGGCCCGTATTTCCGGTGATATTGATTAACGTTAATAAACTATTTTGTTTCATATTTTTATGCTTTTCCAAGTATATTAATTAATTGTTCAAACACCAGGCCGATTAAACGGTTTTCACCTACAACTGATTTTTGCCATCACTAGTGAATACAAATTCAACATAGGTCTATAGAGCTAAAGCGAAATGACACAATGAATGGAAGGGTTAAAAGAACTACTCAAGTGAAATTTTCACTGTGAATATACCGAAAATTAGACACGCGCCGAAAAAATTCCCGATATATGGTATGAGGATTGTCTTCCCAAGTGTATCCTATTAACATGATTAAGACCAATACATACATGTATGTATGTAAAACATGTACATGATGATATACACATTTGTGTTTTAAATGGTAAATTTATTTATTGTTTTGACAGGGATATCACAGCTTAGATGCTTCACACAATGCAGCTCGAAAAGTAATAGATGGTTTCCATTACATTGCTGATTCTATAAGCAGTGTTGGAGCTAAGCCAACTCAGATGATCTCAGATTGGATGACAGATAGAATAGCTCCAGATTACTGGATTCCAAACTCAGAAATTTCAGTAAGAATTTGTTTTTAATTTGATTATTTATAACCCCCACAAACTAGTTTGAGTGGGGTATATAGGAATCATCATGTCTGTCTGTCAGCCGGTGTAAAATCGTCTCCCGGCTATATCATAATTGCAAAGTCGCCTTCAGTTCATATCATAATTGCTTTGGATAACTGTCATAAAACTTCACATGAATAATCTTCATGGTCCAATGTGTGTCATGACCTTGAACAAAGGTCATATCAGAAAGGTCAAGGACACAGGAAAACATTAAATGTAACGGGTTGGGTATTTGGCTCTCAAGAGACAGTTCTAGTTAAAAAGCTGATTTGTGTAAAGAATCAAATGCAGTAAAAAAAATAGCAACCATTTTTGTGTAACAATCAGATTTCTTTAAATGATCAGTGACCTCTCTAGGGATAAAGTTTAAATATTTGGAGGTCCTATTTTTAGGAGTCCATGGGCTTCTGGGCCACTGCTTATCTTAATCCCAGTTGTGTCTGTGTGGTCTATAGCATCAGCTGTAATCACCAGGATACAGAGGGATAAAGCAGCAATTAATTCTTCATTAAATGCTTTAAATGACATAGATCACAGTCTAGATCTGATCACTGTCTAGTTTAATTTAAGGACATATATATATATATATATATACTCATGTGCCAAATTAAAAGTCACAAAATGGCCGACACATAAAGAAAAAAATAGCACTTGCAACTTTTTTCTACATATTACTAATGTTGTAATAGGTTGATCCCAGAACTTTTATACCAGGGTATAGACTTGGGTAGCACCTACTGACTGGTTAAAGGGAGGTAAGTAATTGTTTACATTAAAGTTGCCGTCTGCTAGGGTAAAGTCATGGGTGCCAGAGGGAAGGATTTGACATTGGAACAAAAAAAGTTGATACTTAAACTGAAAAATGAAGGAAATAGTGGTGGAAAAATTGGAAAAATCCTTGGAATTAACAGGTTTACAGTGTGCCATTTTTTGAAGAGAAGTGAAAATAAGGAAAATGCTAGTTTGTTGACTGAAAGTGCAAGGAAGTCAAAATGTGGCAGAAAGAGACAGAGCACTGAAAGGGCTGACAGAAGACTTAAATATTGTGAAGTTAAACCGCAGAAAGACTTTATCAGATATTTCCACTATGTACAATGAAAACACACCACAAAAACTATCAAAACGTACAGTTCAAAGGAGATTACATGAAAGTGGGTATCACAGGAGGGTGGTAAAGAAGACCACCACCATTTCCAAGCAGAATAGACTAAAGAGAAGGTTGTTTTGCAGATCTCATTTGCACTGGAGTGTTAATCGGGATTGGTCTAGAGTTATATTCTCTGATAAAACGCAGGTAGTTATAGGAAAAAATAGGAAAGTTTTTGTCTGGAGAAAAAATGAGGAAAAATGGAAACCACGCTGTCTTGGTGTTTATAATGACCCACCAACTCCACAGCTAAGTGTTATGTTTTGGGGGGGTGTCACTTCTGATGCAGTTGGTACATTAACAACAATAGAGGGCAATATAAATTCACGGAAATATATAGAAATACTGGACACTAATCTTTGGCCAGTTATTGCAAAATATGAACAAGACAGGGCTGGCCAGTTGCCATATATTTTCCAGGAAGATAATGCACCAGTGCATACATCTCGGGAGACTTGTAGATGGAAAACAGACAATCGTATCAACACCATGAATTGGCCCCCACAATCTCCAGACTTAAATATTATAGAAAATGTGTGGAGAACTCTGAAAATAAAACTACAAAAACGTGTTTCTCACATAAAATCTAGACAAGACCTCATTGACAGTGTTTTGGCAATCTGGACATCTCTTACTCCAACCTACATAAAATCATTATATCTGTCACTACCAAAAAGAATTCGAGCTGTTATGGCAGTAAATGGATGTATAACAAAGTACTGAAAATTTGGGGTAAGTGACTTTATCGTATTTTGAAAAAAATACCATTGAATGTTTAAATTGATTCAGGCTTCACATAACACATCGGCCATTTTGTGACTTTTAATTTGGCACATGACTGTATATCAGGACCTCGGAAACTTCGGTCTGGCCCGTCGGACATTTTTTGTACAAGCAAAAAAAAAACAAAAAAAACCCCGCGATTGCCAATTTTAATCCATATCCATGTGCGTTATAAGACCACGATGTTTATTTCATGTGTATTAGGTGAAATCTAACTAAGACGTTATCAATATGCGTTACTGTCCACGATGCTTCATATTGCACGTCCGCCATATTGTTTACTAAGAATCGTGAATTTTCGTATTCCGAAGATACACGAATTGTAATTAGAATTATGGCGAGAGGTTCTAAATAGGAATTCAAGTATCACGAATCACGATATAATGGGAACGGCTTAAAAAGGTTCTAATATATTTATGTGAATGAAAGATATTAATGGCTAAAATAAAATTTAATCGCGTTTCTGTATTTATTAATAAAGAAACAGTTACGAAGTGCGTAGTAGGTAATTTTCAACACCCCGCGTGGAACTTCTTTGATAACAAACCGTCACCCTTGACCGACACTCATTATGGCTTCTGTAATCAGCACAGTTACAACTATGCACTTATTATTAAACAAACACAAGTTTAAAGAAAGTTATTATGATTCGGACTGGGAAACAAAAGAAATAGACAGTAAGACATGCGGCACGCGACTACTTAAGTCCACAGGTATTTACTGATTAATAAACAATCACCTGATAGACCGAGTTGTAGTTGACAGGTAAACACGTGGTAAGGACAATACACTTACTGTAGTGGAGTTTAAAAGACCGACAGACAGACTAGCGGTAGTTTACTTTTATCGGATCGAAAACTGATTTGTCCATTTAATATTCCTGTTGTAAAATTGAAAATGTTCGAAAACAAAAAATGTCCGACTGGCGATTTTTCACGTTGGTCAAAATAAATTTTTGTCGGACATGTCCGGCAAATATGACCGTTTCCGGACCTCAGATATATATATATATATATATATATATAAAGAAAGAGTTAGTTTCAATATAATAAAATAAATAAGTACAACACGATTTTGTAAAGCATTAGCGCTTTCATTTCATCTTCATATGCTTTACATAGTAACATTCATAACATAGTATGATGACGTCATTTAGACAATAGGACAATAAAACAATACGATGACATCATTATTAAGGGAGGTAATTATGTTAGACTGTTTAGTTTCGGCTTTAGAGTTCTAATGAAATATTTTTCTTTTTCTTTTTTTTCAATTGCATTGTCTGTAAATAATTTATAAAAGGGGAATATAAAAAAATTCTTTTTCCCGCAATTATCTAAGTGTTCGCTTAACTTTATCTTCCTGTATTCAGGAATCTGTATTTGCTGTTTGTGCACTCTTACCCGAGAGCGAAGTGTTGAACCCGTTTCCCCTATATAAAATTCATTACAACCCGGGCAAGAAATCACATAGATCATATTTTGTGAATGGCAAGACATTTTTGTGCTTACGGTGAATGTTTTGCCTTTAAAATTGTAAGTTTTTCCTTCTTGTAAATGCACACATGTTCCACATCTTGGATCGCCACATTTTGTTACACATACATCGTTTGTTCTCGCGAATTTCGATTTGCAAAGCAATCTTTTTAAGTTTTTTGGTTGTCTTTTGCTGTTTATGAATTTTGACTTTTTGAATATTTCTTTGGTGGTTAAATTTTGTTTCAGTACTTCTTGTAATTGATTAATTGTGGGTGTTATGTTTTTGTTTCGCGGATTGTGTGTTGTTACTAGCCGTAAAATATTTTTTTCGGTGTTTTCGTGTCTTGGCGGATTTAAGAGTTCGGTTCTGTCGATCTGTAATGCCTTTTGTATCCCGTTCTCGATTATTTGTTGTGGGTAAAGTCTCGAAAGGAGGTAAATTTTAAGTTCATCCAAACTTTGTATCTTTGTGTCTTTATCGCTGACTATGGTACAAATTGTTCTTGCTAAATTGTATGGTATTGACCTTTTTGTATGTCTTGGATGGCATGAACCGAAATGTAAATACTGGTGTGTGTCAGTTGGTTTGAAATAGATATCGGTTGTTATTTCGTTTCCTTTTTTCTCGACAAGAACATCTAAAAATGGTATTTTAGTTTCACTTATTTCTTTCGTGAATTTAATGTTTGGATTTAGTTCATTTAATATCTGAGCGTAATCATCTAGACGGGATTCTTCATAATCCCAGATGATAAAACAATCGTCTAGAAAACGTTTCCAGTTTGCTGTGATAAACTCCCTGAATTGGTTTCCCCATTTTTGTTGTACTTTATCCAGTAGTATTTCTTCAAGATAACCAAGGGTTAGTGTTGCATATGTTGGGGCCATTTTAGTGCCCATAGCAGTTCCTTTCATTTGTTGATAATGTTCATCATTGAAAGTGAATGTGTTATTAGTTAAAACTAATTCTGCTGCTTCTAATATGAAATCTTTTTTAAACCGGCTGTTGATATTTTCCGGAAATTTTGAAATCCAGTAATTTAGTGCTTTCAATCCTAGTTCACACGTAATATTTGTATAGAGGTTAACAATATCAGATGTTATTAGTTTGGCATTTGGATTTACAGTCTTAGGAAGGTGATTTAAAAAATCAAAATCATCACGGACGTAACTTTTTACTTTTCCACATAATGGTTTTAAAAGGATATCTAATAGATTGCTAAGCCTCTGAGTAGGGGCATTTGGACCACCTACAATAGGTCTAAATTGAAGATCGTCCGGACTGCGACACATAACATGTTCTGAATTTTGTGAATGTATGGCTTCCTTAATTTTCTTCGATTTGTGAATTTTTGGTACACCATAGAAATTACTCTCTTTAAAATCGAAATGCGTGAGATAGTCAATTCCTTTTTCCGTTAAATCTGATGTAATTTTATGCTTGTTAATTAACCAATGTTAGTTAACCACCGCCATATTGTTTACTGACAATCTAGAATTTTCGTATTCCGAAGATACACAAAATATAATAGATTATCGCAAAAGGTTCTAATAGGAATTCAGGTATCACGAATCACAATATAACAGAAACAGCTTACGGAGGTTCCAATATATTTAAAGTGAAATTAAAGATATTAATGCCCAACTTTTATTGGAATAAAATTTGATAGCGTTTCTGTATTTATTAATAAAGAAACAGAAACGAAGCAAGTAGTAGGTAATTTTAAACACCCCGTGTGGAACCTCTTTGATAACAAACCATCATCCTTGACCGATACTCGTTATGGCTTCTGTAATCAGCACAGTTACATCTATGCAATTATTATTAAACAAACACACTTTTAAAGAAAGTGATAATGGTTCTGACTGGGGAACAAAAGAAATAGACACGCGACACACGGCTTCTAAAGTCCACAGGTATTCACTGATTAATAAACAATCACCTGATTATTAGATCTAAATACTGTTGTGTATAGCTGAAATCACAGTTGACAGGTACACACTTGGTAAGGACAATATACTACAGTAGTGACAGACAGATCTTGTGTGTCTGACAGAGTTGTTTTTAAAGTAAAACTAGTGGTAGTTTACTTTTGTCGGACTGAAAACTGATTTGTTCGCTTAATATTCCTGTTGTAAAATTAAAAATATCTGAAAACTAAAAATGTCCGACTTGTGATTTTTCACATCGGTCAAAATAAATTGTTGTCGGAAGTCTGGCAAATATGACCATTGCCTGACCTCTGAGATAATATATATATATATATATATATATATATATATACATGTATTATTATTCCAGATATTGTTGATTATTTAAAAAAGGGTACATTTTATTTCAATCTATTACAGCATTGTGATAAATGTAACATTCCTCTAGAAAATGAGCAGAAACATCACTGCCGGGCTTGTGGAAAAGGCTTTTGTGATTCCTGTTCTTCAAATAAACGTTCTGTGCCAGAAAGAGGCTGGGGTGATCAGCTTGTGCGAGTTTGTGATAACTGCCATGGTGTACCTGCATTAACAGGTAAGAAAGAGGCAAAGAAGATCAAATGACTGTATATGAGTTTGTGTTCACCTATTTAAATAGATTTGAAACTTTTTACATAGTTGTAGAGGGTAGGTAACATAGGAATCAGCTTATCTGTTCATCTATCTGTATAGGAATTGGTTTTTAGACAATACCAGTAACTTAAAAATATTTAACTTATTTCAGTTATATATACATGTATATGTATTTCTTATATAGCTTCATAATGTGAATATAAAGGCCAAGCATCTTTTCCTCAATATTCTGTTCTTTTGTACAAGAGATATTGCCGTTTGATACAAAAATTTGTCTTTTGTTCATTTTAATACTCTATTACAAAACTATAATGTTAGTTACCTTCCTGCACATTGCCCTGAGTGCACTAAGGTCAAATTTTCTGTCACTTCACCAATAGCTAGTTACATCTTGATTTAATTGAAATATTCTTGACTGGGATGTAAAATCCCTTTAATAAAAAACATTGAATCAATTATAGTTGCTATTTTATTTGCTAGATTCTACAGACAGTTCTGGAAGTAATTCTAATGTGACAGCCAGGAAGGTTGGTGAAGTGGTGACATCAGCATTAACTGTGGCAGCTTCTGCGTTTGACTATCCAATAGGTTTGTATATCTTTGAGACATGTACTAGTAATATTGTTGAGTTATTTAGTGTTTAATATAGTAAAACCGCGTTAACTTTGTAGCCCTGTTTCTCACCACACAATATTTTGAAGTACCAAAATCTATTTCTGTGATGTTTCTCTCTATATATCTCCTTTTACAATGCAAACAATTTACAGAACAAATGGTGTTGAGGAATCAAGGTTTTACTGTACATTGTATATGTACTACAAGCACTTTAAGTCAGCTAACTTGTCTAAATAGGTGTTTTTTCTCAGTCACTTGGGATTCCTCTACCATGAAATTAGCTGCAAGTGAAAAACAGTGTAATCTTGACTGGGTTGCAAAAATAAATTTAAACTTTTTCCTGCATTTGGAAATAAGGAGAGGGGAGGTCACTGTCTGTTAAATTAGATGATTGTTTAGTGACATCATATGGCATGGTTTCTAACCATCAACCACTGATTGTTTTTGTGCCAAGAAATGGCTTTGTGTTGATCAAACAAAAATCTTATAGACACTACAGATACACTGACATATATAATTGGGGTTTGCCAGTGTACCTGGTGATACCCTACAATGTTTCTGCAGAACAATTATTTCCATTGGAGATGGAATCGCTTCAGTTCACATTTTCTAGTAAAAATGACATAGTTCCAGAAAATTTTGAAAAATGTTTTAAAACATATCCACATAAGTGTTAAGGAGTTTGATAACAAAGTATCCTGGTGAACTCCATTATTTTACATATTTAAAACTGGTCACAACATTTTTTTAATTATTTTTGTTGTTGTATATTTCCCAAAAAGTTAAAAAAAATTGCAGCAAGAAAATTTTTATCAAGAAAAACAACTTTGTTGCAGCATGCATTTAAATCATTAAATTATTACTTTCAAATATTTCAAAAACTTCAATATTTCAATTCTGTGAATGAAATTTGACATGATGATGTAATATGAAACATACCAAAAAATATTGTATAGTTATTTATGGTTGACAATGTATTTGTTTATCTATGATGTTATGGTGGCAAAAATATTCTTAATTAGTTGTCAAAAGATTCTTAGTTACCGTATATGAAATATTTTTATTTAATTTTAGCTTTGTCAGTGTAATAAAATGATAATCTCGATAATTTTAGGTTATGTTAAAAATTCGGCCAGACCAGCCTACTGGATTCCAGATGAGAACATCAAGAAATGTCTAGGTTGTAATGAGAAGTTTGGAATAAAGCTCAAAATACACCATTGTCGGGCATGTGGACATGGAGTTTGTGAAAACTGTTCTCCAAATAAACGACCAGTACCTTTGAGAGGCTGGGATTATCCTGTTCGAGTGTGTAACAAATGCCTGAATAAGAATGACCGCTTGTGATGACAAAAGGGCGATTTATGACGGACATTTATCAGTAACCCCAAATCAGCACAAAGTGGAGAATTTAAAGAATATGGTAAACAAACTTGCAAATATTGGACTATTATCAATAACCCCAGATATTCAAAACTGCACAAAGTGGAAAATTTGAAGAATAAACAAACTTGCAGCTATTGGCCAGATTTACAAAAATGAACATTTTATGATGAAATGGGGAAAAAAATCAATGTAACTTGATGTATATTCATTAGTTGGGTATTTTTGAAATGTTGGATTTACATCTTTAATTTTTATGGGGAAGTACTATGAAATCATTCATTTTCGTGTTGTCCCATTTTCATTGTTCTAAAGAAAGGGATGGTAAATTTACAGTTTGAGGTTTCTGTTTAAAGTAACTTTTTTTGAAGATATATAATATTTCATTGACATGTAAATTATTGGATCAGGGTATCAACATAAAGAACAAAAATTGGGACATGATAAAAATTAATGATTTCATAGTAATGGAATACATTCCTTAATATAGATGACCATTAATTAAGGTTTAAAAGCCCTTTACCTATATGTAGCAGGCTGTGAAATTTGTTGATATTGACATTAAGCTCATTCTTAGTATAGGCAAACACCATTGACCTGTCCGCTTGACCTTTAATTAAATATTTTAATGGATTAGTACATATATGTATATTAGTTTATTTCTTCTACATCATGGGAAAATTGCAATTATTAGTAACTTTTTGGAATTCTAACTCAACTGGTATATTTGTAGTATAATAGCAGACAATTAGTGTTAATACATATCTACCGTAATCAAGAATAAATACATATACATTGTATACTTTAAAAATCTGTATTGTATAAGGTTTCCACTGTTAAAACACTTCATGAATGGATGCTGCTGTTCCACATGATGAATACCTCTTACCGTTTGTGCGGAACATTTTGGAAAGCGTTACTGTCACAAATGTTTGGAAAATTGTCATTTTTATGGGAAATGTGCGGAACATGTTGGAAAGCGTTACTGTCACAAATGTTTGATTTCATTTGAACTGTTGATTTTTTTTCCTCTTCTTCAGTGTTTGTTTTAATTTATAGTCCTGACCACAAAACTGGGACTCAAAAATAATAAACAGTGTTGATTGAGAAGAAATACATATATATATTACCTACCAGTACTTGTCTTTGTTTTTGATATACAGTATATGTATACAAAGGGGTATAAAGTGATTCCCAGCTTATTTATTGTTAATATACAGTTATGCACCTTGCTTAATTTTATTCTGCTTTCCTATATAGTAAATGCACCAAAATTTCTCATTTAATTTTAGATGTAATCTGTGCCAGTCAGACTTTCATTTTTCAATTAAAAATTGAATGAAAAGTTGTTTATTCATGATTTATTACCTGGGTAATTTTATTAATTTTTATAAACAATGATTACAGTAAATTTCTTCACATTAGCATGTCATTGACGTATCGCCAGCCACGCCCACAATGTTTTGACACTTGCTGCCATTACGGTACCAAAGCAGCGTCACTGCAACTAATGCCATTCTTGTGTCAGTGACATCATTAAACCGCACAATTCAGGCCGAGTTTTCATTCTTTTTACATGAAATTCAAGCATGACGGGCCTTTGTCGGAACATAGTGGGTGTGGTCAACGATCTGTCAATTATTGTCTCCCCTGGTCACCATACTGTAAGTTTATAGTCCGTTTCTATGGTAGTTGTTAGTTAAGTGACAAGTCAAAATGTAAAACATATATGTACATTTAAGTCTGTTAAGCACCTTAGTCTAGTCTTATGTTGACTGTTCAGGCTAGATAGGATATTTAGTTTAATTCTATGGAATTCTTGTTTTATGAAATATTCCTTTGAATTTTGAGCAAAGGTTTGACCTGTTGTGGTAAATTACACGAGACATTTTTTTTTTCACACACCTGCACAATTGATGTTTTGTTTTAATTAGTTTCATTTTACAGAATCTATTGTCTAAGAAGAAACATTTGCGGAGAAAGGTATTCATGATTTCCATGGTGATTCTTGTACCACCAATATATTTTCTCAGCTAAGATTTCTTATTTCCCTTGGTAAACTTTCCCTATAGCTGGAATTGTAAAAAAAATATGGCAAAATAGTTTAGAATCAAAACAGAGAAAGTTTCTTACCGCTAATGTTTCCTCTTATACAGTGTATAAATTGCTTTGTATAATATTTATATAGGAACTCTGCCTTAGCATTTACAAATTTGTATCTGTACATTTTACTTCCATTGTCTGAATAGATGTCTTCCATGTACAGAACTTTTACACAGTGAACTTTGATGACTTAAAGTCTGTCTTGCTTACTCTGATTATGATGAGTTTTAGTTCTCATAGGACAAAACAATGAGACCAAATGATGACTGTCTGCTATTTATGTTTCATTGACTGGTAGCTAAAACTGTCAATGGCTACAATTTCTAAGAATTTTTTTTCAAAAAGTAACCTATTTTAGCAAATTTGTGAAAAAATACTTTTAGAAATTGTATCTTAACAAATTTGGGAAATTTAGCTACCGTACTAATAATTTTAAATTCGTGGAAACCTAGATGAATGGTATTAAAAAATGATGATAAGGTCTATCTTAATATAGAACACCATGAGCAAGAAAGTTTTTAAAAGAATTAAACTTGGATATAATTAACTTCAGAAATGACAGCTGTTACATTTGTCACCTCTTATAGTACCTTTTTAAGGGTCTGTTTTTGCTGTGGAAATATTGTTTTTGGTTACCATGGAAATTTTTATGCATGTTATAAATATCAACTGCCATTTATCATTGCACATCTTACATACAGCTCTTGGTTTATATTTTGTGCAATAGAAATCAAACTTAAGGTTGAACAAATATACATTTAAAAGTTATTCTAATTTAGTAAATTTGTTCATTCTTAATTTGTTTTAGCCAGTAATAATTGTACATTTATATGATATGTGTATAGATTAAGTAGAAATTGATCAAGATCTGAAAGGCTCAAGGATTTTTCTTTGTGATGTGATGAGCTGCAATCATTTTTAAAGCACCTTAAACATTGCATGAAGATAGAATGCACCATTAATAAGCTGCAATTTTAAAGCACCTGCAAGAATAGATCAAACATTGTAATTGATGAATTGCATGAAGATAGAAATTTATTTGTTGAAAAAAAATCTACTAATTTGAGATTTTGACCAATGCTACTTGATATATATTGGGTATATCAAGGTACTGAGAAATCATTTGTTTTTGCAGTGTCCAATTTTCGTGGTTCTAAGAAGAACATATTTTGTGGGGTGATGAATTCAAAAATTTGTGGTCAATGTTTTAGTTAGGTTTGATATATAAACCGGTATACTATTCTATTGACTTGTTGGTCAGGGTGTTCATGAAAACAACGAAAATTGGGGCACCAACAAAATTAATGATTTCACTGTAGTCACATAATGGATTAATGTTGTATATTATATCACGTTTAACGGTAATACTGTAAATATATATCCATCATCTACTTGGGGTAGGATGGATCATTTTAAAATGTTTGATAAACAGTTATGGCTGTGATTTTTATTTGTTTTTAACTTTTATTTTTTGTTGATTTTTTCTGCTGTTATGTATTTAATTTTAATTCATTATTGATTATTCAATCTTTGAGTTTAGAATGGTTGGTTTAAATTTACTGAAATCTTTGTCTTAAACCCATTATTATTTCACTTCATGTGCCTGATTTATCTGTATACCATGTGATGCTTGCTTACATTTGTGAAAACTTTTAATGTCACCCAACCTGAATTTTTCTAGAATAACATTATACAATGTATTATGGAAAAATGTCTGATTATGTGACTCTATAGCCATTCCACACAAACGTTTAGGGGAATTATGATGTATATGAATAAATTCCATAAATTTTAACATTTAAATTTCTTTAGACCATTAGTAAACCCTAGTATGAATGATTTCAACCCAAATTGTTCAAGGAAAAAAATCAAAGTAGTTTAGAATAAATTAAATTTCAATTTCAATTTGTTATTTATAAGAAATATGTAATTTTTCCAATGCTTACTTGTAAATTCTTCATACGTGTAGATGATATAACAAAAATATTTCATATGGTTCCCAGATTTTAGATTTTTATTCAAATATGTGAACAAAATTTGTTGTGAAAATATTAATTTACAGTACTTATAAACATACACTGTCATCCATAAATTATTGTACATGTTTTTACAGGCTGAAAATCTTCACAAAATTAAATTGTTGAAAACTGTTAAAGTTGAGTGTTTTGCTAAAGTTTGAATGTTTACAGCTAAATAGCTAAAAAGGTGGTTTTATTTTGTACAATATCTTTTGCCCACATTTTTGCGAACAGGGAAGAAACTACCCTGTAAGCATAGACATGGACTTGTGAAATCTGATGGTGAAATAATGCAACCATATTATGATTTTGTTGGTTACTGCATATAGGCAAGTTGCTGGGTTTTTGTCATATCATTTTGTTATATTTTCCCCCAAACACTTTAATAAATTATATTTTCCCAAGAAATTTCAAGATTTTTTTTCCAAGTAATATAACTTTGCTACATATACATTTACATATGGTAATCAAGTAAAGATATCACTTTTAAATACTGCAAAAACTTCATTATTTCAATTCTATAAATGAAATTTGTATACAGGGTAGTTATTTATGGGTGACAGTGTATATATATATACATGTACAATGTATACATTTTCAATTATGGTCAGATCATTATATTTTTCACCAGCACTTTCATGTTTTCACAACCTTCATGTATGTACAGTCAGACCTGTATTAAAGGTCACCTCTATATAAGGGTCACATGCTTTTAAAGACCAGTAACATTTTATTCCAATTGTTCTTATTCATGTTGTTTGAACCTGTATGTAAGGGCTAACTGCCCACAAGGGCCACTTTTACTGGTTCCCTTTGGTGGCCTTTATAGACAGGTTTGACTGTACATGTATCATACTTTTGAACAGATATTTATATCGTAAGGCAAACAAGTGAAAAATTCTCTGTGGTCCCTGTTGTTCAAAGATCTGTTAACTTAAACATTTGATTAGCGAACATTTGTATCTTGTGTATTAAACAATGTTTTTAAATTACATGCATACAATTGGGTTTTGCTGGGGACATAATACTGCTCGGCTATAGCAGCCTGCCTTTACCCTCCGACGCTAAGGCCGACCATTTTAATCAGACACCATGATTTTCATTCTGTAAAAATTCTCATAATGTTATGTTTTAGTATCATTTTGTTTATCATAGTAGAAATGAGGAAATGAAGATTTTGTAAAAAATAAATAAAATCATAATAAACTGGATATTGTTCTCATTAAAAAGTGTTTTCAGATTAATTATTTTAGTTGTGTATGTTTAGGGCTCATGCACGTAAAATAAATTTATAATGTAGTGGAGTAATGAAGTTTTACACCCCAATCAAGATCCTTTCAATTATTTTAAGTTAGTAAGTTCATGGATGAACTTAGAAAAAATATGCAGTGCTTAGAAAAACCACTGACCTTGGTTTTGTTCCAAGTTGTATATAAACCTAGACGATGAGAGGCATGCCATGTGAAGTAGAGTAATCGTATGACCACATCATATGGGCGGACATGGCTGAGTGGTACTTACACTGGCTTTTGAAGTCAAGGGTTGTGGTTTCAGATTCAGGATTTTCTGAGATAATTTATTCTTCCATATCTGCTCATGTAAGATAGGGTTTTTCCCTATGTGAGATACGCGTATCTCACATGACCACGTGACATTTAGTGACGTCACAATCAAAAGACAATTACATGACGTCATCATATGGAGAACATGACGTCATTTTGCGGGAAAATGACATCCAATTCTTCACAATTTAGAAATTTTGAGTGCGTTTCAAATGATAAATATTGGATTTTTTAATGAACCACTTTGTTTTGTAGTTTATACATTTTGTATAAACCAAAATCCGGTACGATCTATCCAATGGTCATATTTATTTTAAAGTAAAATGTCGAATTACAAAGTTAGATTTTACATGGCGTCGATGTCTATGTTCATCGTACCTGAAGCCAAATATTGGCACTAAAATGGAAGAAAAATAATCCTCGGCAAGCCTCGTCTCTGACTGAAATGTTCAACCCCTCGGGTGAGATTTCCCTATCCTACATGGATACTCATAATGGATTCCTATAATCTCCTGCCTGTGATAAGAGCTCAGTACTACTCAGTAGTCTTGTGGATGAGACTCAAAACTAAAGTTCCATGTCTCGGTACATGCTAAAGACACCTGTGTAGAGTTCGAAAAAGAGTAGGCCACCTGTGGCGGCTTCAATGGACAGTTTCAACTAAAAAGCAATTGAAACAGAGCAACATTAACAAAGCAAAAAACATCATATAAATGAAATGTAAAGTTTTATTCAGGAGTTTCAACAGATTGATTTCCACATTTTGTCAGGTTGTTTGAAGTGTTGAGCTTTGGCTGGCATTCTTTAAAAGAATCATGATAGCTGCAGATGATACTCCTGACATTGAGTTTTAAGTAATGGTGTTTAAGGTCCCAGTCAAGATTATTTAACTTATATCAAGACATTGCCAGTTATAGGTGGTCAGAAGTTTTGCCTTAGGGTTGCACTGATGGCATTATACAGCAGGGTTCTTTATAGTGCCATGCCTTCCATATTATGGGACCTCATTTATTTTAAGTTCCCATCCCAAAGAACTGTGACTTTCATTTCGTAATGCCGAGTGCTTGGCGAATGAACAATGACTACCCACTTTCAAGTCTTGGGTCAGACCTGTTTGGGGTTCAAACCAATGACCTCCCACTTACAGAGCGAGCACTCTACCAACTAAGCTACCGCAGTGGTCTCCGACATTGAAATATTAGAGTAAAAAAACAAAAAACATTAATATTAAAACATTGTATTTATTTATATCCTATGTATTAATATACATATTTACAAAATATTACAATTATGTACATAAAATTGCACTTTTAAGATGAACAAATACATATTTATATGATTCTACACCATATCAAAAATAAAAACAAGCTAATGTATGACAAAATTGATAACCCGGAATTCAAAGTACGACGCTTATGGAGAGTGTGAGGCACGAAAACATAATGACTCCTTGTTACTAGTTTATAGCTACCACAAAGACTAGAGTAGATCTGAGGTACTGATTACTGATACCAAAAAGTGCCTAAACAATGTTCATTAGAAGCATAGGGTCATTAATGGGGTCAATATCATTATTCAGTACAATATTTTATTCAATCATACCAGTATTTCAAAGGATAGAGACATAGGATGATTTTTTTTACTGTATCAAGTGCCTGTGGTATCATGGAGCCATTATTCGAGCCATCACTATTCACTTCAACAGTTTATTCAATCATCTGCGTCATAACTACTGACTTCAAGAATTAATTCAGTCATCAGAAAACAGGACATTATTATTCACTTCACAGGCTAGTGTCGGTCAACATTTTCATTAGGTAAATGGTCTCAATACTAGAGGCATTGTAATTCACTCCAAGAGTTTATTCAGTCAATGTTTGTTGTTTTGTAGATATAAAGTTTTGTTCTCTCTTTCCTGAATTCTTTCAATAATTACATACTTAGTACTTGAATTGAAATAAAGAATAAACAAATTAAATTGTTGCATCACAGAAACTGATGCTAGGAGAAAAACTTCCAGTAAACTAGTCCTCCTAATGTTGCCAACTCCAGTAATATTATAACTATCAAAATCATTTTATTGGTCATCATCCTGAAATAAAAAAGTATCAGTATTAAAGTGCATGTATATGAAACAAGAAGAACAATTGAAAGAGAGCGAAAAGAGATGGAGTACAATTCATGGACTGAGGCAACCAAAGTAGCGACAGACAGAGATTCTCCTTGCGGAGAGATAGAAATAAGTCAAGTAAGGCATATGTAACAAGAATTACTTGCAGTGGAGATCATTTTCCCAACAAAATCAACCACCCGTCAAATACAACCAGATCAGTCTCTTTAGAGACAAATGCACCCTATCCTGAACTGCCAGACAGACATTAAATTTGATATGTTACAGATGGGATCATTGTGTCAAGTTCAATCAAAATCCATCTATAGACATGGAAGATATGAAGTGACCACAATATTTGGAGGGATGGATGGACGTAATACAAGAAGATTCATACATACCCCCCTAAATTTTGTTTGCAGTGGATAAAGTCGCACAATGACATCAATAAAATAAGAGAGATGGATATGATTTGCACCTTAATGGTCACTGATATCAGATACATTCACATAGTGAATTTTTACTGCACTATTTCCATTGTTCTCCTAAGAAATCTAAAATCTACAAAGCTTATGAATACATTATACTTAGAAACAAACCAGGTCATATTAAAAAGAGAGAGAGGGGGTGTGCATGTGAGAGAGAGAGAGAGAGAGCTTTTTCAATAATACAAACCTCATGGCCATAGTTTTGAGAATTTTTCGACTTTTTACTAAATTGGAATCTGTATCAGTAAGCTGAAAAATAAAATAAAAGACAAATACAATAAGAAGATTGTCTAAGAGGGACCAATACCTCTGACACCTTAACTGTAACCCCAAATCCTACTTATCCTTTGTGATCTTGACCTTTTAGTAATATCTTTGTTCAAAACCAACACATATCATTACTATGGCAACCTTGACTTTTAAGATATGACCCTGCTTCAAGTTCATAATACCCCTACATACTTGGTTTATGGAGATCATTTGTACGGTTTCATAAAATCCATCTAAAGCAGTGTGTTGTTGCCCAAACACAATTTTCAATCATGTGACCTTAACTTAACTGTTAGGATATGATCTTGGTTGAAACCATATTTAAGCACAACTTTTGAAAGCAAGTATTCCAGTGTCTAACCTGTTGTCTTAAGTTTCAAACGGACACTCCTTATTAGCATCCTAAACTTTTCTTACCGGTAGGTTTTAACAGACACCTTACATGTATTTGGAATGACTTGTTCTATCAATATTTACAACATAAGTTTCACTCTATATGAACCTCTTTTTATGTTTTTGATGAACTCTTCAAGTTAATTAGTTCTGTGTTGGCATATGAAAGATAACTCAAAAAATAATTACAAACTGGTGTTTGTAATTTAGTGTCTTCTGTTCAATCTGGTGTTCTTTAAAAATCATAATTTGCAAAAAGAAAACTTAAATGATTGTAAATACACACATACACTCGTTGTTCAAGAATTTATTTTACATTTGCTTTTTTTAATCTTTCATCAAGGTTTGAACTGTTGAAGCAAGTTGGAGCAAATCAACCATAGACTGCTTAGTGATTTGTGTGATTTATGTGATTTGTGTGATTTGTGTGATTTATGTGATTTGTGTGATTTATGTGATTTGTGTGATTTATGTGATTTGTGTGATTTATGTGATTTGTGTGATTTATGTGATTTATGTGATTTGTGTGATTTATGTGATTTGTGTGATTTATGTGATTTGTGTGATTTATGTGATTTGTGTGATTTATGTGATTTGTGTGATTTGTGTGATTTACGTGATTTGTGTGATTTACGTGATTTATGTGATTTATGTGATTTATGTGATTTGTGTGATTTATGTGATTTGTGTGATTTATGTGATTTATGTGATTTGTGTGATTTTGTGATTTATGTGATTTGTGTGATTTATGTGATTTGTGTGATTTATGTGATTTGTGTGATTTGTGTGATTTACGTGATTTGTGTGATTTACGTGATTTATGTGATTTATGTGATTTGTGTGATTTGTGTGATTTATGTGATTTGTGTGATTTATGTGATTTATGTGATTTGTGTGATTTATGTGATTTATGTGATTTGTGTGATTTATGTGATTTATGTGATTTGTGTGATTTATGTGATTTATGTGATTTATGTGATTTATGTGATTTGTGAGATTTATGTAATTTGCCTCAGCCTGCTTTAACAGTTCATACCCTGATGAACACTTATAAAACAAACATCCATCCTTAAATGAATCATCTTTGTCACTTACTCTGTCTTTGGTACGGACTAATTGTTCCCTTTGTTGTCCCAGCTCATCAATAATTTCAACACCAATCTGGTCTGTTTCTGCTGCTATTTGATGAGTCCTTGCTATACTTTCTGAGGTACGATTCAGGGACTGTGTACCTTTAAATAGCTTACTTCTCTGTGATGCTGCTAATCTCTAGTAAATAAAACAAACCAACGAATATTAATATTATATCTAAAGTTTTTCTAAAAAGATCATTGCTTATAATGACTTTAATTAATAGTTAGGTAAACTGTTATGGCACTGTTCATTCTAGGATTTTTCAGATGGGGCTTTTTTCAAAAAAGATAAAAAATGACCTACCGGTACTCTAAAACACAAAGGCATTAATATTTTTGCATTCATGTAATGTTAAATAAGGCCCACTAAGGCCTTAATAATGGGGTCACCTGGCAAATAAAGGATCAACGGCCCATGGCCTTTTCTAGAATGAACACTGGTTATGGTCTGCACATTTACCTATAGGACATATGTATTTGTGAAACTTTGTCACTCTGTAAATTCGTCAATTGATTCAAATGGAAGAAAAGCATATGGCAAAAAAGTGCACTGAGAGAGACATGCAGTGGAAATGTACCAGGGATCTGTGGAAATTACATATGTTCAGAACATTAGAGATAGTATTACCTATTTCCATGGGATATGGAATAGCATATGTTGACTTTTCCCATACAAATGATGTTATTCTATGACCCAACAGCATACATATTTTCCATATGGTTCCACAAATATGTGAAGAGATATAAATGTGGTACACTGGCAAATCCCATTTACATGTATAAGCATTATAATGAGGTGGAATGGAGTACTGGTGTTTTATACCCCATCAAAATTCTTCCACCAATTTTGAGTCTGCCAGTTCAGGGATGGTGGAGGGAACTGGAGTTTCTCGCACAAGAATCTGTCACAAGTGAATTCAAACTCATTTTTTATGGATATTACAATGAAGTTTTATTAGCATTATAATAAGGTTTTAGGGACATTATAATAAGGTTTTAGGGACATTATAATGAGGTTTTGGTGGTTTTATAATGAAATTTTAGGGGCATCATTATAAGGTTTTTGTGGCATTATAAGGTTTTATTGTAATTCTAAGTACTTACATCATCTCTATCAAATCCATAATTATCTGATCCCGACGGTGTAAACTCTCCACCTTTCTTCTGTAAAAAATGCACAACAAAGTTTTAAAAATTACTGTCTTGCTTACTTGTGAATCAAAACATATTATAAATTTTAAACTGCTCTCTTATTAAATTGATCATTTTATTGCAGTTATCAAGTTACTATTATCATAATAATTATATTGTCTGTGCATGTCTTCCTGACTAGACGTCTCTAAGTTAGATTCTGTGAATTTTCTAGCCACATACCATCTCCAACAAGAAACTCTACAAGAGGACAGACACCATGTCTCTATTTCAGGCCATCAAAAAAGAAAATGAAAAAGGGTAGGATGTACCTGGAATCCATCCCAGGGGTGGCAATGTGATGGACACAACCTGGCAAGAGATAGAGAGGCAGACCAAAAGAGGTGTGGAGAAGATCCACTGCTAAAGAGATTCAAGACAAAGGTTGGATGTGAAACCACTAACTGATTTACACAACTTCTCCCTAACTTAAATTTGGAAGTTTCTGAGATATTATATATACAGAAAATTAATGTAGCTGTGGTGATATTTTTAACCTCCTAAAAACTTCATTTTAGTTATTTAAATTTGCTGCCATAAATTCTTTAATTAGCACAGCCTTCAAGGTGAATAATATCCCAGTCAAAGGTTACTTCACTTATAATTAGGCAGTTAGTTCTGGAATATTGAAAGAAAACATAACGAGTATCAGAAAAAAACAAACGGCAATTGTGCAGGTGAATTTCAACTGACAGATTTTCTCACAATAGAATTTATGGGATTCAATCCTTGTCAGATATATGATAGGAATTTAGATCTGTAAGTGGGTACTTTAGACCATTCTTCCATCATGTGAAATATGGCCCCAAAAGGCCTTAATAGTGGGGTCATTTGCCAAATATTTTAAGTATCAATGACCCCATGGTCCCCTTTCACAATGAACACTGGGTAGGTGTTGACTATTTCTTAAGTAAATCAGTATGTATGATTATGATATATTACCAGAGTTTTACATCTCGATATAAGTGAAATATTCTTTATTGGGACGTTAAACACCATTACTAAACTCAACTCTTACCAGAGTTTTATTGATCTGTTCTAAATCTCTTTTATAATTGCGTATTTTCCCTATCATCTGTGTACGATATGATATTGGTGCCATCTTAGCCTCTTCTTCCATTTCTTGAATCTTAAATGAAAATAAAACAAAAAGTATTAACTGAAATACATGTAGTATATACAATTTTATTCATAAGAGCATAACTTATATAGTATTGACATCAACTTGGCTGTGTGTTGTGTTTTTTTAACAAGACATTTAATGGGGTTTACGCTGCAATATGTTATACCCCTTAATGTTTTTGTATGGAACAATTATTTCTATTGAATATGGGATCATATTAAGTCATGTTTTTCATATCAGGTATGAGGGCTAAAGGTTAAAGGGACCAATATAGGTTGAAACCCAGATTGACAAAGATATCCAGCAACTAACTGTATATCAGGCATGAGGGTCAAGGGCCAGAGGGACCAATATAGGTTGAAAACCTCAGGGTTGAGTATTTCTGACAAAGATATCCAGCAACTATATCAGGCATGAGGGCTAAAGTCCAAAGGTACCAATATTGGTTGAAACCTTCAGGGTTGACAATTTCTGAACAAGATATTTAGCCACTCAAGTGAAATTTTTCCAGATGTCACACATGAACATTCATAATGAATTGCTATATTATTTTACTCTACAAAAAGAAGATAATTTGATGGTTTTTATATAATGTTTATGTTTATTGGCATAGAAAGGTACATAATAATAAATTTTATAACTTTACAAATATAATACATGTATATATATACATATCAATAGACAGCAACAATGGTTATACACTGTGATCATTCAATAATAACAATATGTAAGACAGTTATACATCGTGAATGTCCAAGTCTAGTAGTTACCAGTATACTTTTAAAGGTTACTCATGCATGTAATAATTTAATGTTTATAAAATAAAAATCTTTAATGATCACATGAATTACAGACTTACTATCAAATTTGCCTCATCAACATTTCTCTCCGCCTGTCTAACAGCGCTCTTTCTTTCTTCTGTAAAAAATAACAAAATGTCAATCAAATGAAGCCTGTTATTGTAAAGAGTTGAGTAATGCCATTTTACATCCCAGTCAAGGTTCTTTCACTTATATCAAGACAGTCAGTCATGGATGGTGGAAGAAATCAGAGTGCCTGGAGAAAACCACAGACTTTCGGCAAGAGAACTGACTAACTTTGTCACACTAAAATTTGCGTGAGTGGGATCCTAACCTAGGTGGTAAGCTTTTATCATAATGCATAATGGTAATTGACATTACATGTGGAGTGGAGAGGATGCCAGCCTTTAAAGGAATACAACATAAGCTATTCTACCAAGCAAGCTTATACAAATGGATAATTTTTTAAATTTAATATATTTTATTTTGCTCAAAACTAAGTATAATGGATGCTAGGTGCCTAGGTTCTGGTTCACGTTCAAAAGAGTATCAACAGTAAAAATGCATGGTAAAAACACACGGAAGACTGCTTTAATAGGTTTTTTTCTTAATTTTTATTTTGGCAGCCTCAAAAATTATTATCAATTGACATGAATAATATACCAAAGGCAAGACAAGATCTTTTCTCTCTCTTGCACAAAGACAGTCAGTTCTAGATTATTGAGGTAACTGGGGTACCTACATGAAGTAAACTACTGTCATTTAGCAAGAGAACTGAAAAAAAACTTATTTGACTTTTCTACTACTGTTACAGAACCATTTTAGTATTTTTATCAAAACTCTACAAATTTCTACTACTTGGACACGATTTGTTTGATTTTTTCAAATTGGGAGAAGTGAAAAGGTATAAGAGTATCGGTACTCTCAACCACACCACCTGTGTTGTAAAAGTGAGGAGTCAGTGATCAATGACCATGGTGACAGTCTTGAATCAACTTGATTAGACCTACTCATTGGAGTGATGCTATCATTTCCTGTGGGAATATTTACCTCCTGCATATTGGGAGATTTTCCGATCTACAGTATTCTTGAGTCTGTCAACGAGCGAAGTCAAATCATCCTCAAGTGACTCAAATTTCTCTGAAGACATCTTGTCATCCGAGTTATCTGAACAACATCTATGATCGTTTTGTCATCATGTGAAAACTAAAGGGAGGTAATTCGATGTTTATCTTTTAGGACAGGGGGAGACAATTATGCACGCACCTGTTATTGTTGTACTTTCTCTTTTTAGATCCACATAATTAATTAAAATGTGTCATCCAAAGATGTATTAAATTTAAAATTTACAGCAAGAAAATACATGCCATGGTATATTAAAGGCCGAATTAACTGCCGTATTTATTTATTTATTTATTTATTTATGTATTTATTTATTATATTTTTAATAAATTACGATGGTCAAGCAATAAAAAAACACCTTGTTAAGACAGCTAATTAGCCTTGAGGCAATATAATTTATCACGCCCAGCTGTAATTAATGAAAAGGATCACTATCTGGAACCCCAAAGCCAATTTGAGGTTTGTGCAAATGAAAAACGTTCCAAAAATGCGACACAATTTTTTTTTTCACAGTTTAATTGAATAATAATAATTTACTAGTACATTTGTATATCTTTTAACAATTTCTAAAATGTCATGTATACTAAAAACCTTAGACTTTCATATTGCGATACTCAAATTTAAACCATTCCATTTATCTTTCATATAACTTCCAGAGACAATATTATAAATGTGTACTTTCACTTGACATTGAACAAATAGGAAAATGTAATACAGTCCAACCTGCCTTACAGGTCGTCTCTAAGGGCCACCTGCTTATAAAGGCCACGGAAATTGTATCCCAATTGTTCTTTTTTACATTATTTTAACCTGTATATAAAGGCTATCTGCCCATAAAGGTCACTTTACGGGTCCCCTTGAGTGGCTTTAATAGACAGGTTTGACTGTATTAAGGCTGTCTGTATCCATTGACCAGCTGACACGACAAGAAGCTGCAACAACTCAAAATGCTCAAATGTAGACCAATCGAACTTATATATTATTGGACGTTTCCAAGCGTGGTCAAAGCACACTTATTGGGCGTAACAGTGGACCAACCAAATTCATTGGGCGTAAAAGTGGGTCAATCAAACTCAATTGGACGTAACCATGGACAAACCACACCCATTGGGCATAAAAGTTTACCAATCAAACTCACTGGACGTTAAAGTAGACCCCTCATTGGACGTCTCGTATTAAGACGATAAAACATATTTAGACAAGATATAAGTATGTGCAAAAGATACCAAAAACCGGTTATATATTGTGTTTAAATACACAAACTGTAATATCTATTACATGGGGGAAATTTAAATTTGCAAACCAAACTTTCGGAGAGGAGAGATACTGTGACATTGCACACTTTGTGGTTGTAACATTTGATTTTTCTTGAAAATTTAGAGTTTTATAATGCTATATACAGTATTTTTTTTAAAAATCTTATTTATAAATCCAATATATAATAGCGCTTGGTTTCCATGACCACAAGATATTTTTGATAGCATTGTTCATTTTAGGTCAGTCTACAAGGGCGCCGCACTCTTTACGCACAATACGAACGGAGTATTGGAGACTAAATGTTTTTAATGAATTTGTTGACCACCTGAAAACTCAATTACAAGAAAGACTGTAATTCCAGACCAAGACTGAAAGCACAATACCTTCTGAGTCATAAAATCAACTCGCTGACACATGACATGTGGCAGGATATCAAAGAGTGTTACAATGATTTCTTGCCTCATTGTGACAATAAAGACGAAGAGCTTGAAATGTGGAAAAATGCTGTTCAACTTCAAAATGTTAAATGCAAGCGTCTATGTGAAGCACTGGATGAATCGCACATGCTTTATCCAAATATATATACAATACTAGTATTTCACGTACTTTTAACCACTCCAGTTCCAACAGCATCGGCTGAGCGCTAATTTAGTTGTCTTCGCAGATTGGAAACTTATTTGAAAAACAATGTCCCAAGAACGCCTTTCTGCACTCTCTTTGATGCATCGTAACAGGCAGACAGATGCTGCTGACGTTTTAAAAACGCCACTGGCCATAGACGCATTGCATAAGCATTTGAGCTCGGAGAAGAAATGCAAGATCTGACTTGAGGCGTTGTCTGAAGTTTCAAAAACGAAATAAATAAAAAAAAAAAATAATAAAAAAAAAAAAAAAACATCGTGGGGATATCTATAGGAATTCTTTATATTTTCCTGTCACCACTTGATGAGTTCTGTAGAGGGAATGAAATGGTTTTTATCAAATAATATATCGAAAATATGTTTTTCTCATATGATGTAGATGGTGTATTCATAGGATTTTTGGTTCATTAAACAGTCCAAAAAACCTTCCAGAATGCATCAAATTGCACTATTTCACACCAATAAATTGAAAATTTTCCGGGAAGGAGGGGGGGGGGGGGGGTGTCCGAACCCCCTAGGTTTTAGTTTTAATAACAGCTTATTTTACCATTACTTTTCTGTATCAGTCTTTCCGTTTTTAGGTCAGCTGAGCACAAACCCGTCCTGCAATAATGATTTCTCTCGCCGTACAGATCACAACATCCGCTTTAGTGGATTGTACGCCCATACACTGTGACAAAGTGTTCAAGTGGGCTATTGTGAGTTAGTATCTCCACCGTCCATCATGCGTCAACACATCATTGTTTAAACCCTTAGATGCTACACTATTAGTATAATCTTCATCAGACTTGTCCTTATCACAACGGTAGATTAGTTGGTAGAGTGCTCGCTTCGTATGTGTCAGGGCGTGGCTTCGAACCCCAGCCGCGTTATCTGACCGAGACTTGAAAAAAGGTAGTGACTACTGAATCGAAATGAAAGTCAACTCATGGGGGTCCTTCCCAAGAGACTATTAAAACTGATGACCCGTGTCACGGCAGGCGTGGTACGTTCCCGTTAAAGAGCCCTCCCCGAACGCACTGCAAAATAAAAATTTCTGCCACTTCACCTATAGCTGATGACGTCTCGATATAAGTGAAATGTTCTTGACTGGGAAAAAGTGTATGAGACAAATTAAGTTAAACAAACGAACTTCCACCAGGAAATTGAGTCCGGGTGCTCTGAAAGGTAAGCGCCCTAACTTTAGCTAGTCACACCCACCACGTGTGATATCAAACTTGAGAATGAAAGGTACATGCAGACATCATGCTTAACAACAGTATTGTGATGGCGATGAGTGACTTGAAAAGCCTATGTCTACAATATCCCTGCGTCAATAATTTGTAAGCAGTTTGCTTCGTTGTATAAAGTCCAGTTTTTCCATAACGCATTAGTGGGTCAGTATACTGCTGCATAGAAACTGAACGTTGACAATATAAAAAAATAAGCCATGACGTTTGTCATTTAGCTTCAAATGTAGCCTTTTGTTGGCGTCATAATTGTGGTATAAGTCTTACTATGAAACAAAACTTGTAGATTCAATCGTATGTTTTATTTCAAGCTAACCAGGATAGATGACATAATCTCCAAATTTGGGATTATTAAGATGTATATCTGTATGTGGAGTTGAATAATTGTTGCGACAGTATTCTCTCCAGAATTAACAAGGTTCAGCATAAATTCTGCTTCATACGAATAAAGAGACAAACCACCAAACTATGGTGCACAGTTTGTACCTATTGGTCAACCTATGTGTACTGGAATATTATACATGTATAACCAAACACAACAAATATAATATTGTCTATTAAAACAGTTTGCTGATGGTATCTTCAGTATATTTTTGTTTGGGGCCTGTGTGGTGCTGGACAAAATAACAATCATTACTGTTTAGTACTAGATATTTGTATCTTGGCTTACCTTTTTTTGTAAAAGAATGACAAGTGAATAATTTTTAGGACGTTCTTTTGTTTTTGAATGGGGGATAGTATTGTAAAGTATACAATAAATATCAAAGATTTTTATACTTCTTACACGAGATATTTAAAGTATAACAGGGGCGGATCCAGGATTTTTTGAAAGGGACGATTTGAGAATTATCCAGGATTTTTTTTGAAAGGGGGATTAAGAATTTTATCAATGCAAGGTGCGAACGCCGAAGGCGCGAGCTTCCAGAGACGAGGGGTCTAGGATAGAGCCCTGATGGGGGCCAAGAAAATTTTAATTAGCCAATATCTCTCTCTTTCTCTCTTTTTTTAAAATTTTTAAAGGGGGGGGGTGTTTCAACCCCCCTCCCCCTTAAATCCGCCACTGTATAAGAAGCAAGATGTTCAAGTAATTCTTTTAAATGTTTTAGAATCCTAATTTGGTTTGATACCAGATGTAGAATAGACAGAGCCGGAATTAAATGAGGAAAAATTCACACTTCGCATTTAGAACAGAAGACGGAATGAAACTGGCAATCAAACAAAAACAAACTGTGCTAAATGAAATCGTTGTTCACAAAATACACCATTAAACTCTAAATTAGATCTGTCCATTTTAGCATCCGAAGTTCCGATAATGTTATACAACATATTTTCTAATTTTCATTTTTTTTTAAATTTATTTTATTTATTTAATTTTTGATAATGTAGTCATATACCATTTTTTATTTTATCATTCCATACATTAAAAATGGATTATAATAAATCTTTCTTAAAATGGCATATGTGACAATGTGTTTGTCTAAGTCACTTTTTTATTACATACGTCGCTTTCATAAAGACAGATTTATAAAAAAAAAAAAATTATTTATTATTATTTTAGGTCGTATATTGTTCTTTATCCGACGCATGACGCAATTCCGTTGGTTCGCATGGCATTTAAATTATAAGCTGCGAGGAATTTCGTATTTTGACAGGTGGAGAAATTTTGTCTTTTTGCATAGTGTACTTTTGTTTTTGTTTTGTTTTTTGCTGGGCGCGTGACGTATATCATTTTTTCGTATGCGTTAATTAATTTTTGCTAAGCGCGTAAAGTAAATTCATTCATCTTTCAGCACGGCGCTACTTTGCGTGTGGAGTAACTTCGACTTTTCGTATGGCGTTAATTTTTATTTATTTATTTTTTTTTTGCTTGGTGTTTAGAATAATTTCGACCTTTCGCATGGTGTTACTTTGTTGTTTTTTTTTCTTTTGGTTGGAGTATACTAGTAATTTCATCGACTTTTCGCATGGCATTGATTTTTTTTTTTTTTTTTTTCTTCTTTTTTTTGCTTTGCGCTAGCTGTCTTTTAGAATAGCGTTATTTTGTTTATTGTTTGTGTCTTTTTGCATGACATTATTTTATTTTTCACTTGACAAGTGGGGTAATTTCGACTTTTCGCATGGCGTTAGTTTCTTTTTTTTTCTTTGCTTGTGGAGTACTGTCGACCTTTACTTTGTTACTTTTTTATTGCTTGGCGTGTCGACTACAGTCAAACCTGTCTATAAAGGTCACCCAAGGAAACCAGTAAAATGGGTCTTTATGGGCAGGTGACCTTTATAATATAAAGAACAATCTAGACCACTTGCATGACATTAATTCGTTTTTTTTTTTTTTTTTTTTGCTTGGCGCAGAGTTTCATAGACTTTTCGAATTGCGTGACTTTGATTTTTGCTTGGCCTGTCCTCCTACAGTGCAGTCCCTGTTTTACCTACTTTGACCTTCCTTCAAACAATACAGCCACAGCTTTACTGTCCTGCTTTGACCTGCTCTCTTATAGTAGTCACAACTTTGACCTTCCTTCAAACAATACAGCCACAGCTTTACTGTCCTGCTTTGACCTGCTCTCTTATAGTAGTCACAACTTTGACCTTCCTTCAAACAATACAGCCACAGCTTTACTGTCCTGCTTTGACCTGCTCTCTTATAGTAGTCACAACTTTGACCTTCCTTCAAACAATACAGCCACAGCTTTACTGTCCTGCTTTGACCTGCTCTCTTATAGTAGTCCCAACTTTGACCTTCCTTCAAACAATACAGCCACAGCTTTACTGTCCTGCTTTGACCTGCTCTCTTATAGTAGTCCCAACTTTGACCTTCCTTCAAACAATACAGCCACAGCTTTACTGTCCTGCTTTGACCTGCTCTCGCCTCTAATGTCTGCAACTAAGCTATTATAGTGCATGTCGAGTAATCATTTCGTATTTTTGCATTGGTGTGTGGAGTAATTTCGGCCTTTTGAATGGCGCTACTTTTTTTTCTTAGTGCGTGTAGTATTTTCGACATTTCGTATGGCGTTACTTTGTTTTTCACTTGGCGCGTGGAGTAAAATCAACCTTTCGTATGCCGTTACTTTGTTTTTCACTTGGCGCGTGGAGTAAAATCAACCTTTCGTTTGTCGTTACTTTGTTTTTCACTTGGCGCGTGGAGTAAAATCAACCTTTCGTAAGGCGTTACTTTGTTTTTCACTTGGCGCGTGGAGTAAAATCAACCTTTCGTATGCCGTTACTTTGTTTTTCACTTGGCGCGTGGAGTAACATCAACCTTTCGTATGCCGTTACTTTGTTTTTCACTTGGCGCGTGGAGTAAAATCAACATTTCGTAAGGCGTTACTTTGTTTTTCACTTGGCGCGTGGAGTAAAATCAACCTTTCGTATGCCGTTACTTTGTTTTTCACTTGGCGCGTGGAGTAAAATCAACATTTCGTATGGCGTTACTTTGTTTTTCACTTGGCGCGTGGAGTAAAATCAACCTTTCGTGTGGCGTTACTTTGTTTTTCACTTGGCGCGTGGAGTAAAATCAACCTTTCGTATGCCGTTACTTTGTTTTTCACTTGGCGCGTGGAGTAAAATCAACATTTCGTATGGCGTTACTTTGTTTTTCACTTGGCGCGTGGAGTAAAATCAACCTTTCGTATGGCGTTACTTTGTTTTTCACTTGGCGCGTGGAGTAAAATCAACCTTTCGTATGCCGTTACTTTGTTTTTCACTTGGCGCGTGGAGTAAAATCAACCTTTCGTATGCCGTTACTTTGTTTTTCACTTGGCGCGTGGAGTAAAATCAACCTTTCGTAAGGCGTTACTTTGTTTTTCACTTGGCGCGTGGAGTAAAATCAACCTTTCGTATGCCGTTACTTTGTTTTTCACTTGGCGCGTGGAGTAAAATCAACATTTCGTTTGCCGTTACTTTGTTTTTCACTTGGCGCGTGGAGTAAAATCAACCTTTCGTATGGCGTTACTTTGGGTTTTTTTTTACTTGGCGCGTGGAGTAAAATCAACCTTTCGTAAGGCGTTACTTTGTTTTTCACTTGGCGCGTGGAGTAAAATCAACCTTTCGTATGCCGTTACTTTGTTTTTCACTTGGCGCGTGGAGTAAAATCAACATTTCGTATGGCGTTACTTTGTTTTTCACTTGGCGCGTGGAGTAAAATCAAGATTTCGTATGGCGTTACTTTGTTTTTCAATTGGCGCGTGGAGTAAAATCAACCTTTCGTATGCCGTTACTTTGTTTTTCACTTGGCGCGTGGAGTAAAATCAACCTTTCGTATGCCGTTACTTTGTTTTTCACTTGGCGCGTGGAGTAAAATCAACCTTTCGTAAGGCGTTACTTTGTTTTTCACTTGGCGCGTGGAGTAAAATCAACCTTTCGTATGCCGTTACTTTGTTTTTTACTTGGCGCGTGGAGTAACATCAACCTTTCGTATGCCGTTACTTTGGTTTTCACTTGGCGCGTGGAGTAAAATCAACCTTTCGTAAGGCGTTACTTTGTTTTTCACTTGGCGCGTGGAGTAAAATCAACCTTTCGTATGGCGTTTCTTTGTTTTTCACTTGGCGCGTGGAGTAAAATCAACCTTTCGTATGGCGTTACTTTGTTTTCACTTGGCGCGTGGAGTAAAATCAACATTTCGTATGGCGTTACTTTGGGTTTTTTTTCACTTGGCGCGTGGAGTAAAATCAACCTTTCGTATGGCGTTACTTTGTTTTCACTTGGCGCGTGGAGTAAAATCAACCTTTCGTATGGCGTTACTTTGTTTTCACTTGGCGCGTGGAGTAAAACCAACCTTTCGTTTGCCGTTACTTTGTTTTTCACTTGGCGCGTGGAGTAAAATCAACCTTTCGTATGCCGTTACTTTGTTTTTCACTTGGCGCGTGGAGTAAAATCAACCTTTCGTATGTCGTTACTTTGTTTTTCACTTGGCGCGTGGAGTAAAATCAACCTTTCGTATGGCGTTTCTTTGTTTTTCACTTGGCGCGTGGAGTAAAATCAACCTTTCGTATGTCGTTACTTTGTTTTTCACTTGGCGCGTGGAGTAAAATCAACCTTTCGTATGGCGTTTCTTTGTTTTTCACTTGGCGCGTGGAGTAAAATCAACCTTTCGTATGCCGTTACTTTGTTTTTCACTTGGCGCGTGGAGTAAAATCAACATTTCGTTTGCCGTTACTTTGTTTTTCACTTGGCGCGTGGAGTAAAATCAACCTTTCGTATGGCGTTACTTTGTTTTCACTTGGCGCGTGGAGTAAAATCAACATTTCGTATGGCGTTACTTTGGGTTTTTTTCACTTGGCGCGTGGAGTAAAATCAACCTTTCGTATGGCGTTACTTTGTTTTCACTTGGCGCGTGGAGTAAAATCAACCTTTCGTATGGCGTTACTTTGTTTTCACTTGGCGCGTGGAGTAAAATCAAGATTTCGTATGGCGTTACTTTGGTTTTTTTTTCACTTGGCGCGTGGAGTAAAATCAACCTTTCGCATGGCGTTACGTTGTTATTCACTTAGCGCGCCTTTCGTATGGCGTTACTTTGGTATTTTTTTCACTTGGCCTATGGAGTAATTTCGACCTTTCGCCTGGCGTTACTTTGTTATTCACTTAGCGCATGTAGTACTCGCGATCCTTTGCATGCCGTTACTGCTAGGTGCGTGGAGTTATTTCATCGGCTTTTCGCATGGCGTAATTTTGTTTTTCACTTGGCGTGTGGGGTAAAATTCGCCTTTTTCCAAGATGTTTTTTTCATCCACTTGGCATGTGAAGTATTATTTGCTTGGGGCTTGCAGTACTTTCGACCTTTCGCGTTGTGTCGCTTTGTTAATTGCTTGGTGTGTGGAATAATTTCTACCTTTCACATGTTCTTTGCTTGTCGATGCCTGAAGAAATTTCTTCGACTTTTCGCATGGTATTCTTTTGTTCCTTGCTTGGCGCGTGCAAAAATTTCAACCTTTCGCATTGCGTTTGCTAGGTGCCAGGAGTTATTTCGTCGCCATCGTCTCTCGAAAGTTTGAATAGATTGATTTGTTGATTTATATTTATGGCAAGTACCCTGGTATTGGCCATGTGGTTCGTTTCGGTACAACCTAGATAGAAAAATCACTATGGCAACCATTGTAAATACTTTGCAGAAACCGAACTAGTTAATCTGATGTCCGTTTTATAGACATTTCTGCACAGTTGGGTAAGTAGAGTGATGGGTTTTATACTACAGCCTGTATTGAGGCAATTGCCAAATTTCCATAGATGATGCAATAAATTGAAGTGCCATAAAAAACCATCAACCTTTGGCAAACAAACCAATACTTGCAAATCCTTCCACGGATGATGGAAGAAATCGATGCGTCCTAGAAAACCATCAACCTTTGGCAAACAAACCAATTCTTGCAAATCCTTCCACGGATAATGTAAGAAATCGATGTGTCCTAGAAAACCACCAACTTTGGCAAACAAACCAATACTTGCAAATCCTTCCACAGATGATGTAAGAAATCGAGGTGTCCTAGAAAACCACCAACCTTTGGCAAACAAACCAATACTTGCAAATCCTTCCACGGATTATGTAAGAAATCGATGTGTCCTAGAAAACCATCAACCTTTGGCAAACAAACCAATACCTGCAAATCCTTCCACGGTGATGTTTCTCCCACTTTTAATTACCTATAGAATTTTAATCCCTTGTTCACACATTATAAACAATAGGTGTTCAGTTATAGTCTGTTCTATGTAAAGTGACTGGAAAATGAATTGTTTTGTGTATGATGATATTTTTGTTTTTATTAATGTTGTATTCAATTTATTTTATTGATGTGTCCTAGAAAACCATCAACCTTTGGCAAACAAACTAATACTTGCAAATCCTTCCACGGATGATGGAAGAAATCGATGTGTCCTAGAAAACCACCAACCTTTGGCAAACAAACTAATACTTGCAAATCCTTCCACGGATGATGTAAGAAATCGATGTGTCCTAGAAAACCACCAACCTTTGGCAAACAAACCAATACTTGCAAATCCTTCCACGGATTATGTAAGAAATCGATGTGTCCTAGAAAACCACCAACCTTTGGCAAACAAACCAATACTTGCAAATCCTTCCAGGGTGATGCAAGAAATCGATGTGTCCTAGAAAACCATCAACCTTTGGCAAACAAACTAACCATTTTTCTCTGATAAATTAACATCCGTCAGAATGGAATTAGAGCGAGAAATTGTGATCAGTAAACTGGAATTATCAAGACTGCTCTGTTCTGGGTCAAGCTCCAGTTTTACAATCACTCCTGGAGGAAGTCAATTCAGGAATGTTGGAGAGAACCGAATTGCAAGAAGAAAACCACGTACCTTCGGCAAACGAACTGACAAATACTAGATCTGTCCCAAATGGGATGTGAATCTAGACCGCTAGATGCAGTAATCTGTAAGGACACATTTAGTGCACTCTGCCATCTAATTTCATGTGAAAAATAATTCAGTGCATAAACAAGAAGCCCACTAGAACCTGCACGCTCATCTGATATCTTCATTAACACATGCATGCCAGTCCTAAATTTAAAATTTCACCAATCAAGGATTACTCACAACAAATATCATTCAAATTTTGCCTAATTTTTCTAAAAGATAATATTTTGAAAGACTTTGTTAAAAATTAAGTTATTAGCATAATCTGTGAAAACCAGGTCAACAAAATTCAGAAAATTATGTTAAAGTCTATACAGGTACATCTACTTCCTATATTTCAAATTTGAACAAGCTTGTACCATAAATAAATCTATAATGGCTACTTTTTGTTTTGGAGAGCCAGACCAACAGAATTTTCAATTAGGATATAAACAGCTCATCAAACAAGGCTCTTCATTAGTAAGAACCATTTCGTTTCCGAGGTTTTTTTTAAGAGATTTTCAAAGAATTGATTTCAAATAACACATAGTTTGCATAATCTATTAAAATTGGGTCATGGAACAATTCCTTGAGAAAAACCTGTTATATTCAATAGCTATACATGTATTTTTAGATATCACTGGAAAACTGAACTAAACTGGTCAATAAAGAAATCTATCATGGGTATTCATCTGATTTTCTACTAAGGTATACTAACTTTTATTCTGGATTTTCAACCACCATTCAGGAACAATTTTTATGGAACCTATGTTATCTAAGGATCTTCCCCAATCAAATTCTTACATTTAATCTAGTAGTTTGTGCAAAGATAAAAACTGATGGAAAGATGCATTCATGCTGTTCCCCAAGCTGTAGTCTCAAGGTGCTTTAGCAAAGGCCAAGTTCGGAAACAAAATCTGTGAAATTAATGATCCACAAAAAATAGCTGCAAATTAATTAACAATAATTAAATAAATAACTTAACAAATACCAGTAATTTTTTTCAAAACATTTATTACATATGGTCAATCAATGTAAATCACAAATTATCCTTTATTTCAATTCACTCTCTTCTAAACACACTTTGTTTATGTAAATACATATTTCAACTATCAAAATGCCTCTTGTTTAGCTGTCTGCTAATGGGTCTTTTGGTAGATCATAGTGGGAAACTGAAAATAGATAAGTAATATTAGTTGAAGACAACTTTCTGTCTATAATACACCTGCTGAATGACAAACAAGCAAGAACTTCCATTACATCAAATAATCACAAGTTTTTTTTGGTTTTTTTCCTCCTATCCAGTCTTTTAGAAAGTAAGATAAACAATGCCAGCAATAAGCACTATCGGTTCAATGTCTTTACAAAGTTTAGGTAAAGAAGTATTTTTGGTTGTGACTTTTCTATCCGAGGCCTGATAAAGAAGTATTTTTGGTTGTGAATTTCCTATCTGAGGCCTGATAAAGAAGTATTTTTGGTTGTGAATTTTCTATCTGAGGCCTGATAAAAAAGTATTTTGGTTGTGAATTTTCTATCCGAGGCCTGATAAAGAAGTATTTTTGGTTGTGAATTTCCTATCTGAGGCCTGATAAAGAAGTATTTTTGGTTGTGAATTTTCTATCTGAGGCCTGATAAAGAAGTATTTTTAGTTGTGAATTTCCTATCTGAGGCCTGATAAAGAAGTATTTTTGGTTGTGACTTTTCTATCTGAGGCCTGATAAAGAAGTATTTTTGGTTGTGAATTTCCTATCTGAGGCCTGATAAAGAAGTATTTTTGGTTGTGACTTTTCTATCTTAGGCCTGATAAAGAAGTATTTTTGGTTGTGACTTTTCTATCTGAGGCCTGATAAAGAAGTATTTTTGTGGACTTTTCTATCTGAGGCCTGATAAAGAAGTGTTTTTGGTTGTGACTTTTCTATCTGAGGCCTGATAAAGAAGTATTTTTGGTTGTGACTTTTTTATCTGAGGCCTGATAAAGAAGTATTTTTGATTGTGACTTTTTATCTGAGGCCTGATAAAGAAGTATTTTTGGTTGTGACTTTTCTATCTGAGGCCTGATAAAGAACTGTTTTTGGTTGTGACTTTTCTATCTGAAGCCTGATGAAGAAGTATTTTGGTTGTGAATTTCCTATCTGAGGCCTGATAAAAAAGTATTTTGGTTGTGACTTTTCTATCTGAGGTCTGATAAAAAAGTATTTTTGGTTGTGACTTTTCTATCTGAGGCCTGATAAAGAAGTATTTTTGGTTGTGACCTTTCTATCTGAGGCCTGATAAAGAAGTATTTTTGGTTGTGACCTTTCTATCTGAGGCCTGATAAAGAAGTATTTTTGGTTGTGACCTTTCTATCTGAGGTCTGATAAAAAAGTATTTTTGGTTGTGACCTTTCTATCTGAGGCCTGATAAAGAAGTATTTTTGGTTGTGACCTTTCTATCTGAGGCCTGATAAAGAAGTATTTTTGGTTGTAACCTTTCTATCTGAGGCCTGATAAAGAAGTATTTGCGGTTGTGACTTTTTTATTTGAGGTCTGATAAAAAAGTATTTTTGGTTGTGACTTTTTTATCTGAGGCCTGATAAAGAAGTGTTTTTGGTTGTGAATTTCCTATCTGAGGCCTGATAAAGAAGTATTTTTGGTTGTGACTTTTCTATCCGAGGCCTGATAAAGAAGTGTTTTTTGGTTGTGAATTTCCTATCTGAGGCCTGATAAAAGTATTTTGTTGTGAATTCCGTATTTTTGGTGTGAATTTCCTATCTGAGGCCTGAAAAAAGTATTTTTGGTTGTGACTTTTCTATCTGAGGCCTGATAAAGAAGTGTTTTTGGTTGTGACTTTTCTATCGAGGCCTGATAAAGAAGTTTTTGGTTGTGACTTTTCTATCGAGGCCTGATAAAGAAGTTTTTGGTTGTGATTTCTATCTGAGGCCTGATAAAAAGTATTTTTGGTTGTGACTTTTTTATCTGAGGCCTGATAAAGAAGTATTTTTGGTTGTGATTTTATCTGAGGCCTGATAAAGAAGTATTTTGGTTGTGACTTTTTATCTGAGGCCTGATAAAGAAGTTTTTGGTTGTGACTTTTCTATTTGAGGCCTGATAAAGAAGTATTTTTGGTTGTGACTTTTCTATCTGAGGCCTGATAAAGAAGTATTTTTGGTTGTGACTTTTTATCTGAGGCCTGATAAAGAAGTGTTTTTGGTTGTGATTTCTATTTGAGGCCTGATAAAGAAGTATTTTTGGTTGTGACTTTTCTATCTGAGGCCTGATAAAGAAGTATTTTTGGTTGTGACTTTTCTATCTGAGGCCTGATAAAGAAGTGTTTTTGGTTGTGATTTCCTATCTGAGGCCTGATAAAAAAGTATTTTTTGTTGTGACTTTTCTATCCGAGGTCTGATAAAGAAGTATTTTTAGTTGTGAATTTCCTATCTGAGGCCTGATAAAGAAGTATTTTTGGTTGTGACTTTTCTATCTGAGGTCTGATAAAAAAGTATTTTTGGTTGTGACTTTTTTTTCTGAGGTCTGATAAAGAAGTATTTTTGGTTGTGATTTTTATCAAACTACTGTATATTATTACTATAACAAGAGGCCCATGGGCCTTATATGCTCACCTGATAACTAATGGCTAGCTGATAGATTTAAAGAAAACATAAATACTAAACCCCAATGACTTTTTTCTTTACATCAAAATGATCACTGTATCAATACCTTCAACATTCTAATATACATGCCTATACAAAACGTTTATAGTTTTCAAGATAATTAACCATTTCAGTATTGTTTTGCATCTGTAACCTTGACTTTAAACCCATGACCTTTTTCTATACATCGAAATGATTGTTGTATCGATACCTACAACATTCTAATATACATGCTTATACAAAAAGTTAATAGTTTTCGAGATAATTAACCATTTCGGTATTGTTTTCACATCTGTGACCTTGACCTTTGAACCCATGACCTTTTTCTAAACATCAAAATGATAGTTGTATCAATACCTACAACATTCTAATATACATGCCTATACAAAAAGTTTATAGTTTTCAAGATAATTAACTATTGTTTAGCATCTGTGACCTTGACCTTTGAACCCATGACTTTTTTCTATACATTAAAATGATTGTTGTATCAATACCTACAACATTCTAATATAAATGCCTATACAAAAAGTTTATAGTTTTCGAGATAATTAACCATTTCGGTATTGATTCGCATCTGTGACCTTGACCTTTGAACCCATGACCTTTGAACCCATGACCTTTTTCTATACATCAAAATGATCGTTATATCAATACCTACAACATTCTAATTTACATGACTATACAAAAAGTTTATAGTTTTCGAGATAATAATTATAATCAGAGGTAAAAAAAATTAGGTCAAGACCTTCACAATTGACCTTGACCTCATTTTGAAGATACTACCAAGAAGATGTCAAAACTGAAAACCCCATGTCATTATCCGGTCAAGTAGTCAAGTTATAACAATTTGAAGCTATTTTCCGATTTTTTTCAAAATTAAACGCAAAACCCGTAACCTATTTTTTGGCCGAATTTCACAAAATGAACAAACTATAGGCTTAAGACCTTAGAGAAGCCAAATATCACGTCAGATTTTTTCTCCAGTCAATACTTTCGGAGAAGATGATTTTTTAAGATTTTTGCACCCCTAGGTCACCTTGACCTAGTTATGGTAGCCATGGCAATACCACGAACAAATCTGAATTGCACTGACCCAGACATGCTTCTGACCAAGTCTCGTTGAAATCTGCCAAGTACTTTCAGAGGAGAAGTAGTAAAAGGTGTACGCATGCACATACACACGCTGCACCATACCACAAGCTCACATGACCTTTGGTCAGGTGAGCTAAAAATGTACGTACCAAAATAATGAGCCCGCACTTCTTTCCAATGGCGTTTATTCTCATCTGTATGCACTGAAGAAAACAAAATGGGTCATATTAAAAACATGAAAACAAAATATGGTAATCAAATGTGCTGAAACAGAGCTCAACTGTTTGAGGGGGACAATAGGATATTTGTAAAGAGTAAAGGTCCATCACCATCACCATCATCATCATCGGCAGCAACAGAACTCATATCACCACCATCATCATCAGCATCAGAACTCGTGTCACATAACATCAACATGGTCATCATCATCATCATCATCATCATCATCATCATCATCATAACTCCTCATGTCACATTACATCAACATGGTGACATCATCATCTTGAATCATCATCATCATTATCGGCAGCAGCAAAACTCAATTTCATCACAATCACAACCACCATTATAATTCCTCATGCCACAGCATCGTCAACATGATGTCATCTTTGCATGAAAAACATTTATTAAAAACCTTCATCATGACCAGTTACTTTCCTTGATTTGCATTGGACACATTAATTTGTTTTCCTCTCCATTGTTTAAGTCATTAATTTAATTCACACATAATTTGAATAAAAATAAAATAAAGAATGGAACAATCTAGAGGATTAGTGACGAATTCATTCGGAACATCCTCTGGATGTGAAATGATAAAGGCGACAACTTTCTCATTTTTAGCAGCATATATCAGCCTCTTGGGAACGAATATGAAGCCGATTAACGATTTTGCTAAAACTTTCTGAGGTTATGGAGTCTAATGCGATCTAGCTTGGTTAAATTTTTGGGAAAAATCGGTAACATACTTAATTTCGGGGCCAAAAATGGATTTTTCAGAAAAAAAATAAGTTTAACGCACTCCTGTTCAATAACCGTTCATTGTACGAAAAAGTCGTCCATTGACGTTATCCGTTAGGTCTGTGTTAAACTTTTGAGTGGAAAGTTCTGTGGATGAGCTCTACTAATAATAGAAATCCTCAAGATTGTTCCATTCTTTCCCGCGAAACCCCTAAAGGTGTTGCCAACTAGTAAAAATGGAACAATCTAGAGGATTAGTGACGAATTCATTCGGAACATCCTCTGGATGTGAAATGATAAAGGCGACAACTTTCCCCTTTTTAGCAGCATATTCTTGCATCTTGGGAACCTTGAAAACTACTCAATAGATTTTGCTTAAAATTTCTGAGGTTATGGAGTCTAATGCGATCTAGCTATCTAACTTGGTGAAATTTTTGGGAAAAATCGGTATCATACTTAATTTTTGGGTCAAACATGCAAAAAATGATTTTTTCCAAAAAAACAATTACGTTTAACGCATTCCTGTTCAATAACTGTTCATTGTACGAAAAAGTCCTCCATTGACCGAAAAAAGTTTAAGATCTGACGGAAAAGACGGTATTTTTATATTTTTTCTATCTTGCACATAAAATCCACAATAAGTGTTTAAAGTCGGCCCTATCATCCAAAATAAATTTAACGTACTGTTTTGAAATCGTACCCATAATAATGTAACCAATTCTTTACCAAATTATTGGTACGTTTGGCACTTATCCGTTAGGTCTGTGTTAAACTTTTGAGTGGCAAGTTCTGTAGATGAGCTCTACTAATAGAAATCCTCTAGATTGTTCCATTCTTTCCGGCGAAACCCCTAAAGGTGTCACCACACTAGTATACTTGTATAGTGGATTGGTCAGGACCAATATTTGACTTCGCACTACCCATGTATTCGGTGTAAGCATGTTTGTTATATTCGTGTTTTACTGTATGTTTTGCAGAACAATATTGTGAAATGATTATCAGCAATAATCTTTAAAGGCATAATAATTTTGATCATCAATTTAAAGTTGACTGATTTGATTATTGGCAAAGAGTGTGCACTACCAAAAAGATGCTCCATACAGATCAACACTGAGAAACTACTTGCTCTTAAAATGGGGGTAAGGTATCCAACTACGAGGCATCACTATCAACTCAAAATTAGGTTTTCATAATTTTTTACAGAAGGAACATTTGTCATCTTTTTTTATTTGTGAATTTTTCAAATACTTTGTTTGTGGCCTAATTGTTTACTCTGTATTGAAACCATTGTAATTTGATTTTAACTTATACGTTTTTTGAATTCCTCAAAAGTATAAAAATCATCACTATTCTTTTTTTTAATCGCTTATAATCATATAAGATATATATAGATAACACACACACACACACACACACACACACACACACACACACATTAATAAAATTTGGGTATGTAACGATATTATTCAGTATAGAAAGTAATTTGACAATTATACAATTATAGCCCTTTTATGATAGAGGGGACACTTTCTTGCTTTTTCAGTCTATTGGTTCTTGAGTTTTACTTTTTTTACGCCCTTCAACAGATATAATTTGTTTACAACAGAAACCTGAATAACCTCTCGCACTTAGAGTATATTTCATTTTGGTACATTCTTATCAGGAGTACAATAAAATACAGAAGTTCGAAGCTGTCAGTTATCCAAATCGATCTTTTTATGTTGAGTTATGGTGTTTAACGTCCCAATCAAGAATATTTCACTTATATTGAGACTTCGCCAGCTAAAGGCGAAGATGTAAAGATTTTGCCTGTGCGTTGCGCTTATGGCATTATACAGCAGGGTTCTTAAGCGTACCAAGCTTACCGTGACGCGGTATGTTTGGCGAGAACAACCTGTAGTTAATAAAATTTAGTCTCTATTTGCTAGGCTACACATCATTTATAGCATGGGCCACTATCATTATTTTCCACCATCAGTAAATTAGTAATGGTAACTTAAAACATATGGAGGGTTTAGGTGGTCAAGTGGACTGAAGTGTGTAGTTACGGATCACAAGCCTACGTTCCAACGCCACTTGGAACACATCCTAATGTGAGAATATTGGTCATTTCCTTTGCCGAAGGTTGTTTTTTTCAAGACAATCCGGTTTCCTCCACCATCCTTGATCTGACCGCCTCATATATATAAAAGAATTTTGGCTGGGTAGTAAAACATACTTGACAACATACAATGTAACCAAAAACAGGACACAACCGACAACACAACACAAGGTGATGAAATCAATACAGGAAAACACATAAATATATTAAGACCACTGAAAACAAAACTCTTAACTGTACAACCACTGTGATAGATCAGTTGATAAATTGCTCGCTCTGTAAGGGGGAGGTCGTGGGTTCAAACGCCGACCGGGTCTGACCAAAGACTTAAAAGTGGGTATTCACTTTTTTCACCAAGCACTCGGCATTACGAAACGAAAGTCACGATTCTTTCGGATGGGAACTAAAATAGATAAGGCCCCGTGTCAAGATAGACTTGGTACAATAAAAAACCCTGATGTATAATGCCATCCGCACCTTCACCTATAGCTGGTGTCGACTAGATATTAGTGAAATGTTCTTGATTGGGACGTAAAACATCATAACTCACTCACTCACTCTCTCCTAACTGTATAATGCGTTGGGTTAGTAATACTATACATGATGCAAGTCCTAGTGATTTCAATCCCGACATTGAGAATATGTAGTGATCATTTGAACTACACTCACAGTATGTAAACTCCGGTGTACGTCTTCCGGAAGTGGGGATCGTCGAAGCGAAGAAAAAGCCAACAGTAATGGTTCCACTGTCGTCCTGTGACAGTATATTGGCTGCTAGTACGTTTTCTTGTATACTTTCACTGCAACAATTACACTCCAACAGATCGCGGATAACAGCGGAGTTAGTTTTGAATACAGTCGGTAACATTTGTTGTTTCAGTTTGAAGAAAATGATTGTTAATCATTCAGCTTATCAATGATATTTTCAAAGAAGTCAAATAAATTAAATTATATTTCCCGAGCATAAAAATATGATAAATACCATATAGACCAGTTGTAAACAGTTTTCTGTTTTGGTTGCCATGGTAATGGAATTTGAGATAATTAAAACGAAATAGTACGAGTCTTCTAATTTAAAAAAAATGTTTACCATTGGTCACTTCATTTGTAATTTTAAAGTTATGAAGTCAAAGTAACAGTCTCACCTTTCAAAACAATATACCAAAAATAAAAGCATTTGCATGTTTTTTTCTAATAGTTGGCCGAAAATCTATTATTTTCAGAGTTTCTATTTTAAGTGAAACACGACAATTTTGAATTTATTCCCGTCTATTCATCTTCACCTACTAATCAAGTCATGTGAAATAACAAAATTTAAGTTTCACATCAACCCAAGCTCAAGGATTCTTAGAATAAAGTCACATTACACAATTGATCTCATGTGTAACACAGTTATCACACTTTTGGTTACCATGGTAACCAATTTTTTGTTTGAAATTACCATTTTAGTGAAAGAAGAATATGAGTCTCCTTAATATATGCATGTACAATTTATTAATAAATAAGAGTTTTGGACTAAAATTTCTCGTCTCAACTTTTTTAAAAATGAAAGGTTTTTGCATGTTTGTATTAAATAATTGGCCGAAAATGCTACGGAAATTGGAATTCATATTTTGGGCGAAAACATAGAAATTGTGAAACCATTTTTTGTATTTAAATGTATTTAATAGTTTCTTTGATATTATTTACCAAAAGTCATATATTTTACACCTGCCAATATAAGAAAATAACAATATAAAGTGAAATAAAACAGAAATATCCTCTTTATCTTCGCATTTGCATGGCTTTCGTTGCCATGGTAACCGTAATTTTACTGAAAATATGTTTAAATAAAAATTTTAAGTAACAGTTTATTTATATGTATGGTTGAGTAGTGGTAAAATTTCAGAGAAAACTTAAATATTTGTGTCAAAGTAATGATCTACTTTAACAAATCAAAATGCATAATTCGCATCAATAGTATGCTATTTTTTATATTTTTGGGCTAATAACTATGAAATTTGTTCTTTTTATTTTTTGTGAAAAAATGCAAATTTTAAAATTATTTTTTTGCAGCGTCTTCATTGATACTTAACTTTGATTTTCCTGCAAAACCATATTTTTCTAGCGTACTGGTCTCAAGATATAAGGCATTTATTTTAAGAAACACAAAATTCAGCGATTTTTCACGTTTTTGTCGTAAATGTGGTGTTTATGTTGCCATGCAACCATATATTGATGAAACGTACCTAAAAAGAAGTATAGTATATGGACATACAAAATATATATGGGTTGCTTATTGGCATTTTTACTGCAAATATCCTAAAATCTGCAGTGAAAATAGGGTACAGTTTTTGCACTTTTTCTAAAATTTCTCTGCCAAATAAAGGGTTAAATTCACAAGTTATAGCGAAGTTGTTTATTGCGAATTATTGGTTATTGCAAATAAAAATTTTGTCCCCTAGCACAACATTTATTACTATTTTTGCCCGTTTAGTGCGAAGTCAATTTTACACTCATCGAGAAAAACCTCTGACTTACCTGTAAAAATGAACGTTATTATTGTATACATAAAACGAGGACCTCATCAATAATATTATGTGTTACTACTTTCGATTATGTTAACATTGACAGTAATGTTGTGACAAATTGTGAACTATCGGATGATGGTATTGTCAATTTGGTTTTAGGCATTAGTGACGATCAGGATAGTAAAAGTGATGACGATTTCTGTGAGTTAAATCATTCTTCAATTTCTGTGACTCAAGTTGAAGATTACATTATAAAAATACAATATTTTCTTAAAGCGCAGAACGACATAAAAGACATTTCATTTTCCGCTATTGAAAGTTTGAAAAAAGTTATTATTGGCGTGAAACAGAGACATACTAAGCAGACGAAAGTTTCAGACTATTTTCAGACGAAGACCTGTAATTAAACACATGATACTTTAATTCAGTAAAATTCCGTAAGTCAATAATTCTGAGTTGGGTTTTTTTTTTAATCTTACACATATAGCAAATTTTTGTGGCTCACTGTTAAAATTCGTTATAACAATATAAAAAAGTTGCTTTATTACGAAGCTAAAACAAGAGTCCCCAGGGCTTCGTTATAACATGTTTTACTGTAATTAGATACCTATAACATGGTGTACTGGTGAACATCATAACTTTTTTAAATTTTTTATTTTTACTTAAATAATTATACACATCATAAGTGTCTAATGATAGTGTGATGCCAGGTTCTGGTTCCTGGAATCACCACACAAAGACTTACAAATAGGCGTTTGAAGATGCATATACTATGCAAGTATACATTATAACTTGATACTTACTGAAATTACTGAGTGGTCTTAATACAAGACAAGCCAATGGAAATCCACCAAAAATCGCACTTCTCATAAAATAATTAATGTTCCAATACCTCTTCCATGGAAAGTTGACAATCTTTGAAGGAAAAGTATTTGGGTACCTCATCTTTACACCTTCACGAACCATGATTCTTTCTTCCTAAAGTTTAAAAAACAAATCATACATTGTAATGTGTCCATTTATGGTACTGTTTGAACATTAATAGGATCTAAACATTTGTGAGCAAGTTTTTATAAATTTCACAAACCTACAGTAGTTAGTATCTTATAATGAGAAAAAACTTAAAATGTGTAGAACAAGTGAGGCGGGGATCTCACAGAAGGTAATACAAAGTTAAAGAAGGACCTCTCACAGTAGGTTATACAAAGTTAAAGAAGGACCTTTAAAAATTAAGTATCAAGTCGGATGTTTACTGCAATACATTGGTAAAAGATTACATATTTGCCAAAAACTGAAAAATGACTCTTAACATTGAAGATATATCATATTAGGGCTTTGATGGGTAAAGAATTCCCTACCAGGGTACCCAAATCATTTCTGACCCGGTACTGAGTACCCATATTTTAACAACTTCCAGATATTTCTATCAAGGATCTATACAAACCATAGATTAAAACACTAGATAAACATATACATGTATGATAAAATTGACGATTGTTTATGTAAATAGTATACATTTATCATAAAAAATACTGTAAAATTGAAAAAAAAAAATCTGCAGAAATCAGTACCTTGCCCATATATTGTGTTAACCTACGATTCAACAATACAAATATCGCGTCCATGATGAATGTTGTATACGCATTCCCAATAAGTTGTGTTGCATGTGATTATCTTTCAAGGTTAAATTAAGTGAATAAATGTATTTTTTCTTGATTTTTTCAAGTAAAATAACAAAAAAAAAGTATTTATGAAATCTTGGTTAGAAAAAGGTTCACCGATAAAAAGAGGGCATCTGAAATCTGTATTGTCATAAAGTATGTCTGTAGAAAGGAAAATGTTGGCGTTATGGGAATTTTACATGGCCAAAATTGGGTTGTTTACATGTACACCGGACGTGATGTCCTTGGTGACGTTTTACATCATATGCGCAACAGATTCCGCCATTGGCCTGGTTTTTCAACATGTTAAATCCCCATAGCCCCAATGTTTTACCCTGTGCAGATATATTCTGGGTTAATCGCGGATGTGCATACATTTTTCCTGTTATGACTAGGTACAAGTAAGTGAAAAATATCAATCTTTATTAAAATTTATTTGATTTTCTATGTATATGAAGAGTATTTCACTGTCACAAACAGAGTGGTTCCTGCAATTTAAAATTAAAAGTAATGTACGTTTAGAAGATTTATTACCAAAGTGTTGTACATGTAGAAAGCTTGACATGAAATTGGTGCTCATATTATACGACAAAATATATACCGTACTTTACAACGGTATATGACATGATAGAAAATTTATTGATTATTATATTTAAAAGCATGAAAAACATGTGCTATGCTGGACATGAAATAAACAGTAATCATTCTATTGGTCAAACACAATTCACATAAGGTGAGCGTTATTTACACTTAGTTTGGAATAATGCAGGTAGTAAGCTGGCGTTATTTACACTTACGTATGCACAATACAATAACTAATATCAGCTGTATAAGGGCAAGGTTGTGTTCAATGAAGTATATCTGCTAAAATATCGAGAACACTTTGCCATGAATAGTTACAAATGCCATTGTTATACATGTATAATAAAAAATTATTTAATTATTCAAAACATGGTACTGTTGATAAATAATTAAATTAATTTAATTATATATATAATATAAACCTATAATAACTTAACATGTTCTAGATCCCACGACGAGGACATGGTTCCCACAGGATCCATTTATTTGATTAGTTATCCATCACAATGATTTAGAATTAAAGAGAAATTGAGAATTTTAGAAGCTTTTTGTGATAATATACAAATAAAAATGGATAACTAATATATAAAAAATATGTTAATGGACAATTAATATCTCTGAAGTTACACGAAAGAATGTGGATCTCACGACAAAGTCGCAACTGATCACCTCAGAAAATTAATTTTACCAGTCTCTACAAATTTATTTCTAAAATAAACTTACAAATGACTTAACTAATATTTACACTTTTACAAGAAATTTAAAATTTTAAATAAAGACTCAATGGGCCCAGAAGAATGGAAGCGCGTGGCCTAGTGGTTGGACTCATGATTCGAAGGTCGTGGGTTCGATCCCTGGACTGGGCGATGTGTTGTGTCCTTGAGCAAGACACTTAATTTCACGATGTTTCAGTTCACTCAGCTGAAAAATAAATGAGTACCAGCAAAAATGCTGGGGGTTAACCCTGCGATGGACCGGCGTCCCATTCAGGGGAGAGTCTTGTACTCTCAGTCGCTAAACGCCACCGAAACCGGGATAAGCTCCGGCCTGATGGGCCTAATGGCTCGGGACAGACTTTAACTTTAACAATGGGCCCAGAATTGATACAAGAAACATGGTACCATTCCCCACAATTAGTGCATTCTACCATTTGTTGTGAAACTGAACCCGCATATCATTGTTTACTATGTAAATATTTATAATCGTAAATTAACAAATTATAACAAAGTTTTTACTGCATCAATGTACTCATAATGAAAGTCTAACCTGTAGAAAACAGCACCCTATGTATATTTTAATCGTATCCACTGTAAATCAGTTTGCCGGGAACGTTCACGTGAATGACGTACAAACTGACGACAGCCATTGTTATTGTGAATATAAGCCGCGGTGCCAAAGTTTTAACCATATTGTGTGATTTACTGTTATTATTAGTTTCATGTTATTCTGAACGACAATATGAGTTTGTATTTTAATATATTCTGTATTATATACCCGGGAAGTATGTGTACTCAAGATTTGACTTTGAGAGGTTATTTTTGTACTTTTACGGGGTATAAAAGGTCACGACGTCATTGCGTCAGAGAGAGCATTCTAAATTTGCACCGACTGTGGTCATGTCAGTACTTTTGTTTTAATTATGGTTACTTGATTTTGGGGATTTAGAAGCTAAAGCTTCACTTTATATTTTAGTTTTTACATGTCTATACAAAAAGTTTATAGTTTTTGATATTATTAACCATTTCTGTATTGTTTTGCATCTGTGACCTTGACCTTTGAACCCATGACCTTAATCTATATATCAAAATGATCATTACACCTCTAATATACATGTCTATACAAAAAGTTTGTAGTTTTTCAGATAATTAACCATCTAATCATTTGTTTGCACCTGTGACCTTGATATTTGAACTCATGACCTTCATCTATATATCAAAATGGATTGTAGGCCAATACCTACAATATTCCAAAATATGTGCCTATACAAAAAGTTTATAGTTTTTGAGATAATGAACAATTTCAGTATTCTTTTGCTTCTGTGAACTTGACCTTTGAACCCATGACCTCAATCTATATATCAAAATGATTGTTACACCAATATCTACCATATTCTAATATACATGTCTATACAAAAAGTTTATAGTTTTTGAGATAATTAACCATTTCAATACTGTTTTGCATCTGTAACCTTGACCTTTGAACCCATGACCTTTTTCTATACATCAAAATGATTGTTACATCAATACCAACAACATTCTAACATACATGCCTATACAAAAAGTTAGTAGTTTTCAAGATAATTCACCATTCCAGTATTCTTTCGCATCTGTGACCTTGACCTTTGAACCCATGACCTTAATCTATATATAAAAATAATTGTTACATCAAAACATACAATATTCTAATATACATGTCTATACAAAAAGTTTATAGTTTTCCAGATAATAATTGAAATCAAAGGGGAAAAAATTAGGTCATGACCTTCATAATTGACCTTGACCCTATTTTGAAGGTAATTACAAGAATATGTCAAAACTGAACACCCTATGTCATAATCTGGTCAAATATTCAAGTTATAACAATTTGAAGCTATTTTACGATATTTTTAAAGCGCAAAAACGCATAACCTATATTTTGTCCGAATTTGACAAAATGAACAACCTATGGGCTTGAGACCCTAGAGAAGCCAAATATCACATCAGATTTTTATTCAATCATCAGTTTCAGAGAAGAAGATTTTTTAAGATTTCTGCACCCCTAGGTCACTTTGACCTTGTTATGGTAGCCATGGCAACGCCACGAACAAATCTGAATTGCACAGGCCCATATATACTTCTCACCAAGTTTCATTGAAATCTGTCTGGTAGAATCAGAGAAGTCGAAAATAGGTGTTAACGACCCACACACACTGCGCTATGCCATAAGCTCACATGACCTTTTGATCAGGTGAGCAAAAAACTCTTTCTTCCCACGAACCATACGACAGTGGAACTACCTCCCATTAACAACAGCAACTTTATCAGAAGAATTTAGGGTCATGCTGGACAGGCTACCAGTTGACCACAATAACTTCCTCCACCAATAACACAGTCAATACATTTATGTTTTTAATTGTAAATATCTCAACAAGGTTTTTAGCTGTCTTTTCATGCGCTGGAGTACTAACACTCATTGATGAGGCCTATTCGGAGTACAATACGGGAATTTCCCCTCTATAGGTAACACGTATGTATTATGACGTCATAGAAAATTGTAGAAAAATTGCATAGACCATACGTCCAAATCATTTGACACTGCGCATGCACCACTTTTTCTCAAGGTCATTAAAGCAGTCAAATCGACAGGAAGCGAGCTCCATATGGGGGAAATCTCACCTGTCTCGTACATCAGAATTGAAACCAAAAAACGATTATCGTGAAAATAATTTATTGAAACAAGTAATAATTTAAATAGGTTGATCGAATACCAAATATTTACGTTTCTTTCGCCATTCTATCTGATCTCCAAGTGTAGCGTTTGAAGATTCACAATGACGTGATTTCTTTTGATTGGGTCAAAGATCAATTCAGATCGATAACCACTGTTAGCCAATCAGCGATCGGCATTCTCATGCGCATCAACCATGATCACACAGTATACAATGCGGGAAGATGCAAAATTTGCCGCTTTCAAGTTAGATAAATTGATAACCAGAGTTACCCGACACAAAACTATTACGGGGTTAGCATAACCACAGTATATGACTTCTACGGTAACTCTTTTTCACATATTATTACTTAATTGAATGGAAATTTTGAGTGCATATGTGACCCTCGCTGAATGCAGTGTAAACAAAAATGGCGTTCGTCAGGACGGGAAAGACGTTTTCACAAACAATCGATTTTTAAGAAAAATAATAAAATGCGTTTTTCAAAAGAATTAATTAACAGATCCTAATAATCATTTTTATGAAAATACAGATAAAATTTATTTATTCCGAATTGAATGTAAATATTGACAAATCCTCTGTTTGTTTACATGTGACGTGGATATCATGATCAGCTGATCGAGCTGGGACAGTTTGACTTTAAGGTGCTGACTAGAACTGACTTCAACTACAATGACTGCACTCAACAAAAATCTAGCTTGGACATAACTGATGAGGAAACTGTACATGTTGTGCAATGAGATGGACCACTGTCCCAAAAAGTTGTGATGAAAATAACAATAATAAAACATTCATGTTGAGTTTAGCAGCTGACTGTAGTTGAGATCCACTTGGTTAAGGTCTGAATTGAATCCTTCAAAACTTCCAGGGATGGCGACTGGACTACTGATGCTGGCAGGAGATTCCAATAATTTACAGTTCTTGGAATGAATATAAAAATTTTAACTAGGGTAAAATCAACATTACCCCTCTTCAATATCCCAGACTTGGTTTTCAAAAAAAAAAGTTGGTATAAGTTTCCACTCCACAGAAGTGACCATTTCAATATAAATCTTAAAGCGCCATCTTTCTAGTATATCATTCCAGAATGTTCCATTTCAATTTAGGTGAATAATGAATAATCTTGACTGGGGTAAAAAAAAAAAAACTCCAACCCACCATCCTAGAATATTAACCGTCTCGATACAAGTGAAAAAGTCATCTTCAACTCTCCAGGGCTGGGGCTCTTCATGCAGTAAAACTTAAAGGGGCTGAGCTAAAATTAACATTATTTTAGTACAAGCCTGTCAAGTTTTAATCATCATTTGTTACTTGCAATGGTCTGTGCTTTAGAAAATTCTCATCATGGTACTATATGCCTGTGAATGTTGAAGGTGTAAGAGGAGCTTACCCTCAGCTCATACCACTGTATTCATATTGGGTTGTCACAGAGTCGGCACGCCACAGACAATCATTCCATTCCCAATTATTATTATTCTATAACCAGTCGATAATCTATTCTCTAAGCCAAATGTGGCTTGCAAAATGAGGAAACAGTAACTCAAATTTTAAAGTATTATCATGTATAACACAAGTCAGGTTGGAACCAAAAAGTGATGGGAATCGGTTGCATTTTCGTAATCGATTAATCGGTTATAATCGGAAGATGATTTCGATCGATTTTCCGATTTTAATCGGTTAATAAATTGAAGCGGAAATTACAAGGTAAATTAGATTAAATTCTAATTTTTAGTCTTAATAATATCTGCAAGATACTTGTATCTCAGTTAAGACTTAAAATATCCTCCATTTTTCTGATCATTTACTCTTCCTTACACTTGTGTTAGTTTTCTTTTCCAAGTACACTTATTTCAGCTACAATTTTTTTTTAATACTTTTTATATAAGAGACGTTCCATAAACGAACTTCAGTAAATAATTGAAATAAATCGGTTATTAGATTTTGGAATCGATTATCGCTAATCGGACGCTCAAACGATTAGATATTGATTAATCGGTCCAGCACTACCTTCCACTCTCCAGGAGGACGCTATACCATTGAGCGACCAAGGCACTAACAGGAGGTGCTCACCCTTCCAGAAAACTCAGTCTCACTTCCCTGGTGGAAGTTCGCGTGTTTAACCTAACTTGTCAGTTTCAAAGTTTTTTTACTTTACTTCTGGATTGTGATTTGGTCATGGATTAGTATGTTTGTTTTTCATTGGTATAACTGCTTTACTAATTGAATGGGGCAATCTTGAACTGTGATATGATACACATCTTGTTTTAAGAAACAGGAGTAGTTATTTATGCAATCCATAAATCAGTAAATTAAATTATTCACATGGTATGGTAAAAGGTGACTCAAGATGAGAAGTCTTTACAACATGAAAATGTTGTCGTGGTATGGATTAGTATACCTGGAAAGATCATACCAAAACTCAGTTCTGTGTGACAGAACATGATTGAAAGATGACGCAAGAACTCGGCGGTAGTTAACTATAGTCAGTCCCACTAGTATTGGGCAAGACAAAACAATGTGTGCCGGGATAGGTAATGCCTATTTTCATATTAAAAGGCATACAAATTTAAAACAAAATTACATTGCGTGTTGTGCAAAGCAAATACAAGAAAGAAAAATTACGTAGAGCAAGTATGTGGCATAGAATAATAGTATTTTAACAGCGGTCTAGAAATACTCATCGCCGGTGAACAACGTCTGAACGTGTTTCATGGTTCCAGACCCCTGCGATATGAAGATAAGATGGTAAATTTGCAATGTTTCTATTTAATTATACTTCGACATGTGACTGAATGTATTATTGCTGTTAGACGACTAATATGTTGATTATACGTTACTCTCTGTATTCCAAGTCCTTAAAGTGTATTTCCAGTGAAATTTGCAGCTCGAATCCTTCCCTTGGTTTGACCTTCGCTGAGAAGTAGGTAAAACAAAGATCAACTGCACGTTTTTAAAACTGCATGCAGAAACGATTTATATGAGTATGTAGAGGAACGGTTAAGATATTTCCTTAAATTAATGAATTTTTTTTACATTATTCAAAATAAAGAAATTTTTAGAAAATTCCTACTCTTAATTTTATTTAAAATGTTCCGGTGTTTGCTGATACTTATTTTAACCAATTGCTCGGACGAAAAAGTGTCACCCAAATGCAAACCTACATCCAATATTTTAAATAAAATGCAATATCTCTTTTTTATACGGAAAACTTTGTGGTAATATTCTATAGACTTTGAGCATGTATGAAAGATTTGAAATATTTTAAACTGCAATTAATGTACATTATCCAGTTGTGTGTACGGGCGACACTTTTCAATAATTGTCCAGGATCCCATATTTTGCGTATATTCGGAATTCAACCAATGTGTAACCATGGGTAATTTTTAAGTTACCTTGTATACTGCGTTAATAATTTTCACCTTAACCCCGAGACAATCGATGCGACCAAATTTAGTTTAATACTGGTTTCTTGCTAGATTGTCTGATTCACTAAAGACATTAACATGTTTTCGATTGGAATTCTGTATATTCTCGGTTCCGGACATCCGGGCATTTCAGGTAAAGATGTTATCGGTGGCCTTAGATACGGTGACAACATACCGTTATATAGCATAGTAAATGATAGAATGTACTATTGTTTACCACAGATATTATACTTTATTTTAGTCTTTAAGCGATTTTCATCAAATTTGTAGTCAAGTCTTTTTGTTAACATTGTCATATGGATGGAATGATTTAAAAAAAATTTAAATGTAAATTCATACATATTTTTAAAAGGACAGATCTGTCTGTCAGCGTTCATAATGGTCACGAACTTGGTCATATTTTTACTTTATTTATTTATTAATTATTTTTTTGCGTAAATGACACGAGAAACTTAATAAGTAAAATAATCATTTTTGAGATTTTAAATGATTAAACTGAATTACAAATAGCGACATTTCGTGAATTTGAATAATTTTATTTTCTACCGTCAGCCACTCGGTCCATCACTAAATACATTAAAAATCAAAAATTAAAATATAAATCCATGTTAACACATCTTTCCAAATACCAACTTAATGACAACTAATATTTAATGTGGAACATCGTGAAGACTTTATCACTAAATTAACACCTGTCAATCAATTTTGTATATTGTAAGGTAGATCTATCTCGGATTACCTGCGATGGAATGGGTTTATTCCTTTTAGTCCAACATCTATTGTTCTGTTATAAGAAATCTGAAAATTTCATGTTGGACTATCAGGAATGTGTGGGACAGGGAGAACAATAGGTAATTTCATCAGCTTGGGCTATAGTCTGTTTCAATACAAATAACTTGTACATATATATTTCACTCCAATAGCAAATGACAAAAGTAAAACATTTTTTATCAAATATTTATCGAATTTTCAAACACACGCACATAATAATATGGATATTACAAAAAAATATCAAAAGCACTAAAAGATAATAATGAAACATATGAATTTATATATTCATGCATGAAAAATATATCGGAATACAGAAAATGTATTTTGTATCAATATGATTAATAATTTCATTAATTTTTTATATCAATTAAGAGAAAAAACTTGCAAAATCAGATATAATAAGTAGCAACTGTTTTGAAAATATTATATTCCTACTTGCACTATTAAATGTAAAATGCACATTGCAATATGAAATAAAACACGAAAAAAGTAAGATATGATTGATACAAGAGTCATCATCCCATGTTCACAGAAACAATCAGTTTGTTTTTTTTAAACTTATTTAAAAAATTACAGATATCAAATAAATTATATATATTAGAAAAATTATAAATTTTAAATATATCATACTTTATAAATGGTATAAAATTTTAAAATATTGTGCAAATTTTAAATAAATTGTGTAAATTTTAGATAAATTGTGAATTTTCTTAGGAAATTAGATAAATTATAAATTTTAAATATATCATAATTTATAAATTGTATAAAATTTTAAAATATTGTGTACATTTTAAATAAATTGTGTAAATTTTAATTAAATTGTGTAAATTTTAATTAAATTGTGTAAATTTTAATTAAATTGTGTTAAATTTAAATAAATTGCGTAAATTTTTATTAAATTGTGTACTTTTTTATTAAATTGTGTAAATTTAAAATAAATTGCGTAATTTAAAATAAATTGTGGATTTTTTTTAGGAAATTATTTAATTGAAAATCCCTTGAAAATAGTGAACATATATAACTAAATTTTAAATAAATTATATTCGGTAAATTTTGAAGAAAATAGAGGTACAAAAAATAAAGCTAGTAAAATTCTGAAATAAAGTATAATTCCCTAAATAAACATGGATCTTAAATGTATATCTAAGCAATGTTGGACTATCAGGAATTATGAAATATCAAATGTTGGACTAACAGGAATAAACAGGATCTACTGATACTGAAGTTTATTGATAATCTCTTAATTACCGGTATGTGAGAATCGGATGTTAATTCTACTTTTAATAAATTAAGGTCAAATAAATATATCGCGAGAAACATAAAAGAATGTTTTATTCCAAGTTTTTTTTTCAGTCGGTGTTACATGGATCCCGGGATGTTTTAACCGATATTGGTTTTTATGTTATTTAAAATACACCTAATTAGAGACGATTTCTAAGTTATTATAATTTTGAATTATTTATAAATTTTAAATTTTAAAAATGTTTTATGACGATATCATGGAAATATTGAAATAAGAGTTATAGCAGGATGAGAAAATGAATTACGACAGAATTGAAGATACAGAGAATGAGAATTAGAGGTACCACTAAATTAAATTTCATCCATATTTTACTGATCAGAAATACACAATCGGAAAAAATATATATAATAATTAATAAATACTAATAATTCAATACTGTTATATATTTTTTTTAAATTTACGGAACAAATTTAAAGAATGTTCCCCATGCTCCGTGGTCATTTTTTACCCCACCTGAATCGCCAAATATACAGCCTATAAATTTAATATTTTTGACTGTTTGATAAATTTTGAAAGTCTCTAATCATTTATTAAAGTCATTTAATTTTTTGTGGAAACTTTCATGTCATATAACCTTGCCAAATATAACTTTTATTCCATTTTTAATGTTGGTCTGCACGAATCACTATATAAATCTATAGTATCTAAGGGGTTAGTGTCACCGTTTCCAAGGTGTCTTAAGTCGCCATCTTCACCTGTGACGTCACACCGAAACCGCTTGTCATTCCTGTACTAGTCTAGTAGCGTTGAATAGGATCAGGACTTTTTGACAGACAACATATTTGTTGTGTTTGGCAATATTTGGACTCCCCATTTGGTGTTAGGTAGGAATGTGTTGGTAATGCCACAAGACAGTGTACATCATTACTAATTATACATCACGTTGTCTACGTTGTTGTAATGTAGGCCATTGGAGATTTTTCAGCATCGCTGTTACACTGCTCTTCGTTCTGTCAGTTCTGTAGGCTCGGCCATATTCAAACAGCTGTTCAAAGCGTGCCTTTGTACCATTTCCAATTTGTTGATATCTTTTTGGATGATAGGGTCCCATATGACGCATGCATATTCCATGTTTGGTCTGACCATTGTTCTGTAGCATTCGCGGCTCCTTGATTATTCTAGGACAGGTTTTGATGTTTCTTTGTAGAAAAGCATTGATCTGTTGATGTTGTTTGCTTCCTTAACTACTTTAATTTGTCGATATGGAGTGTCCAACTAAGACTGATTCTACTGTGGCTATGGATATTCCAAGGATGCTGTAGTTGGTGATAAGTGGTTTCCTGTTGTTGGCGACTCTTAGAACCTCGTACTTGCAAGGGATGATGGATATCAGCCGGTTTTCCTCCCACTAGCTGTTACAGATTGTCAAGATCTTTTTGTAGCATCTCAGTAAGAGTCCTCCGGCGATATATCTGGCGATTTTAAAATAGACAATCATCTGCCAACAGTCTTCCAGTGGATTTCCCATTGTCTGACAGGTCATTTATGCAGATCATGGAGAGAAGGTATTCTAATACTGTCCCCTGGGGCACTACTGACGTGACGTGATGGGTCATCTTTCCTACCTTTCGTCTTCACAAACGACTTCTTGGGTAACTGGTCTGTAGTTTGCCGCTTCACCTTGTCACCTTTCTTGAAAAGCGGTGTAACTAATGCCTCCTTCCATTGACTAGGTATCTGCCCATGACGAAGTGTAGCATTAAATATTGAGGACCAGTATTAGTGTAGCCTCATTGGCAAGCTCCTTGGGAAGTCTACCAGGTACGTTGTCTAGTCCGGTAGCCTTGTGAGGGTTGTTATCTCTCAGTAGCCTTTCACTCCATCTGAAAAGGAAGTAATGTCAGGCAAGTCTGGGAATGTCTCGTGCTTTGTGTCTTCATGGGTAAATGCAAATACAAATTGGTCATTCAGAATGTTCGGCTTGGTTTTACTATCACTATGTAAAAAGTCCCTTTTCTTCAGCGGTGACACACCTGAGTTCTCTGATCTTTGACTTTTGATGAAGCTCCAAAATATCAGGGTTGTTTCTACTATCGTCCTCTGGCATATTGGAAATATAGTTGTTATAGGCATCCTTGCAGGCATGTAGTGTTTTTCTCTTAAGTTGTTGAAAGTCTTCTTTTATCTTTTGTATCTTCTTGTCTTCTGTCGTGAAAGCTTTTTGGTGTCTCTGTTTATCCATTCTTGGATGTGAATTTAGAAGGGATATGGTTATTCATTAATTTTTCACTTTTCTTGATGAAATTTTCCCAGAGTGTGTTGACATCTGACAGTGTTGTAAATGTTTTTTTGTGAAATCCTCTGCATATTTATCATATCATTCTAGATGGTTTTTTTCTGAATCTGCTTTTTCCATATATAAATATTGCAACTTTTCTTTGCAGTACAATATTGGCCTCAACGTAGGCAATGATGTCATGGTCACGTATGCCCGGGATGGGCGTGTATCTGTTTATAAGTCCATGTTGTCGTCTCTTGTTGGAAAATTTATAATTTCGTCTAATAATAAGTTGTTTTCATGTGGATTCATTTATTTCTTTTTGGACATTAGTGTCTGGTTCCCAATAAATATCTGGTAGGTTTACGTCTTCAGCTAAACATGCGTAGTGTGGAGGAAGGGACATTTCCTGGCGATATTAGACATATCATCACAAAGATGCTGAGCATGTAACTGGGTTGGCAATATAATGATCCAACGACTATGAATGTGTTGTGTGTACCATCAATATGGACTGCTACAATTTCATTTACTAAAAGGGATAGCTGCTCACCACATGTATAGCATTTTCAACTGATACGAGCACTATCTCTATCCTTGAGTATGTGTTGTACCGCGGTGGTATAACTACTTAGTTACCTATAGACCTTGAGTATGTGTTGTACCGCGGTGGTATAACTACTTAGTTACCTATAGACCTTGAGTATGTGTTGTACCGCGGTGGTATAACTACTTAGTTACCTATAGACCTTGAGTATGTGTTGTACCGCGGTGGTATAACTACTTAGTTACCTATAGACCTTGAGTATGTGTTGTACCGCGGTGGTATAACTACTTAGTTACCTATAGACCTTGAGTATGTGTTGTACCGCGGTGGTATAACTACTTAGTTACCTATAGACCTTGAGTATGTGTTGTACCGCGGTGGTATAACTACTTAGTTACCTATAGACCTTGAGTATGTGTTGTACCACGGTGGTATAACTACTTAGTTACCTATAGACCTTGAGTATGTGTTGTACCGCGGTGGTATAACTACTTAGTTACCTATAGACCTTGAGTATGTGTTGTACCGCGGTGGTATAACTACTTAGTTACCTATAGACCTTGAGTATGTGTTGTACCGCGGTGGTATAACTACTTAGTTACCTATAGACCTTGAGTATGTGTTGTACCGCGGTGGTATAACTACTTAGTTACCTATAGACCTTGAGTATGTGTTGTACCGCGGTGGTATAACTACTTAGTTACCTATAGACCTTGAGTATGTGTTGTACCGCGGTGGTATAACTACTTAGTTACCTATAGACCTTGAGTATGTGTTGTACCACGGTGGTATAACTACTTAGTTACCTATAGACCTTGAGTATGTGTTGTACCGCGGTGGTATAACTACTTAGTTACCTATAGACCTTGAGTATGTGTTGTACCGCGGTGGTATAACTACTTAGTTACCTATAGACCTTGAGTATGTGTTGTACCGCGGTGGTATAACTACTTAGTTACCTATAGACCTTGAGTATGTGTTGTACCGCGGTGGTATAACTACTTAGTTACCTATAGACCTTGAGTATGTGTTGTACCGCGGTGGTATAACTACTTAGTTACCTATAGACCTTGAGTATGTGTTGTACCGCGGTGGTATAACTACTTAGTTACCTATAGACCTTGAGTATGTGTTGTACCGCGGTGGTATAACTACTTAGTTACCTATAGACCTTGAGTATGTGTTGTACCGCGGTGGTATAACTACTTAGTTACCTATAGACCTTGAGTATGTGTTGTACCGCGGTGGTATAACTACTTAGTTACCTATAGACCTTGAGTATGTGTTGTACCACGGTGGTATAACTACTTAGTTACCTATAGACCTTGAGTATGTGTTGTACCGCGGTGGTATAACTACTTAGTTACCTATAGACCTTGAGTATGTGTTGTACCACGGTGGTATAACTACTTAGTTACCTATAGACCTTGAGTATGTGTTGTACCGCGGTGGTATAACTACTTAGTTACCTATAGACCTTGAGTATGTGTTGTACCACGGTGGTATAACTACTTAGTTACCTATAGACCTTGAGTATGTGTTGTACCGGGGTGGTATAACTACTTAGTTACCTATAGACCTTGAGTATGTGTTGTACCACGGTGGTATAACTACTTAGTTACCTATAGACCTTGAGTATGTGTTGTACCACGGTGGTATAACTACTTAGTTACCTATAGACCTTCAGTATGTGTTGTACCACGGTGGTATAACTACTTAGTTACCTATAGACCTTCAGTATGTGTTGTACCACGGTGGTATAACTACTTAGTTACCTATAGACCTTGAGTATGTGTTGTACCGCGGTGGTATAACTACTTAGTTACCTATAGACCTTGAGTATGTGTTGTACCACGGTGGTATAACTACTTAGTTACCTATAGACCTTGAGTATGTGTTGTACCGCGGTGGTATAACTACTTAGTTACCTATAGACCTTGAGTATGTGTTGTACCGCGGTGGTATAACTACTTAGTTACCTATAGACCTTGAGTATGTGTTGTACCGCGGTGGTATAACTACTTAGTTACCTATAGACCTTGAGTATGTGTTGTACCACGGTGGTATAACTACTTAGTTACCTATAGACCTTGAGTATGTGTTGTACCGCGGTGGTATAACTACTTAGTTACCTATAGACCTTGAGTATGTGTTGTACCGCGGTGGTATAACTACTTAGTTACCTATAGACCTTGAGTATGTGTTGTACCGCGGTGGTATAACTACTTAGTTACCTATAGACCTTGAGTATGTGTTGTACCGCGGTGGTATAACTACTTAGTTACCTATAGACCTTGAGTATGTGTTGTACCGCGGTGGTATAACTACTTAGTTACCTATAGACCTTGAGTATGTGTTGTACCGCGGTGGTATAACTACTTAGTTACCTATAGACCTTGAGTATGTGTTGTACCACGGTGGTATAACTACTTAGTTACCTATAGACCTTGAGTATGTGTTGTACCGCGGTGGTATAACTACTTAGTTACCTATAGACCTTGAGTATGTGTTGTACCGCGGTGGTATAACTACTTAGTTACCTATAGACCTTGAGTATGTGTTGTACCGCGGTGGTATAACTACTTAGTTACCTATAGACCTTGAGTATGTGTTGTACCGCGGTGGTATAACTACTTAGTTACCTATAGACCTTGAGTATGTGTTGTACCGCGGTGGTATAACTACTTAGTTACCTATAGACCTTGAGTATGTGTTGTACCGCGGTGGTATAACTACTTAGAGACCTATAGACCTTGAGTATGTGTTGTACCGCGGTGGTATAACTACTTAGTTACCTATAGACCTTGAGTATGTGTTGTACCGCGGTGGTATAACTACTTAGTTACCTATAGACCTTGAGTATGTGTTGTACCGCGGTGGTATAACTACTTAGTTACCTATAGACCTTGAGTATGTGTTGTACCGCGGTGGTATAACTACTTAGTTACCTATAGACCTTGAGTATGTGTTGTACCGCGGTGGTATAACTACTTAGTTACCTATAGACCTTGAGTATGTGTTGTACCGCGGTGGTATAACTACTTAGTTACCTATAGACCTTGAGTATGTGTTGTACCGCGGTGGTATAACTACTTAGTTACCTATAGACCTTGAGTATGTGTTGTACCGCGGTGGTATAACTACTTAGTTACCTATAGACCTTGAGTATGTGTTGTACCGCGGTGGTATAACTACTTAGTTACCTATAGACCTTGAGTATGTGTTGTACCGCGGTGGTATAACTACTTAGTTACCTATAGACCTTGAGTATGTGTTGTACCGCGGTGGTATAACTACTTAGTTACCTATAGACCTTGAGTATGTGTTGTACCGCGGTGGTATAACTACTTAGTTACCTATAGACCTTGAGTATGTGTTGTACCGCGGTGGTATAACTACTTAGTTACCTATAGACCTTGAGTATGTGTTGTACCGCGGTGGTATAACTACTTAGTTACCTATAGACCTTGAGTATGTGTTGTACCGCGGTGGTATAACTACTTAGTTACCTATAGACCTTGAGTATGTGTTGTACCGCGGTGGTATAACTACTTAGTTACCTATAGACCTTGAGTATGTGTTGTACCGCGGTGGTATAACTACTTAGTTACCTATAGACCTTGAGTATGTGTTGTACCGCGGTGGTATAACTACTTAGTTACCTATAGACCTTGAGTATGTGTTGTACCGCGGTGGTATAACTACTTAGTTACCTATAGACCTTGAGTATGTGTTGTACCACGGTGGTATAACTACTTAGTTACCTATAGACCTTGAGTATGTGTTGTACCACGGTGGTATAACTACTTAGTTACCTATAGACCTTGAGTATGTGTTGTACCACGGTGGTATAACTACTTAGTTACCTATAGACCTTGAGTATGTGTTGTACCACGGTGGTATAACTACTTAGTTACCTATAGACCTTGAGTATGTGTTGTACCGCGGTGGTATAACTACTTAGTTACCTATAGACCTTGAGTATGTGTTGTACCACGGTGGTATAACTACTTAGTTACCTATAGACCTTGAGTATGTGTTGTACCGCGGTGGTATACTTATTAGTTACCTATAGACCTTGAGTATGTGTTGTACCGCGGTGGTATAACTACTTAGTTACCTATAGACCTTGAGTATGTGTTGTACCGCGGTGGTATAACTACTTAGTTACCTATAGACCTTGAGTATGTGTTGTACCACGGTGGTATACTTATTAGTTACCTATAGACCTTGAGTATGTGTTGTACCGCGGTGGTATAACTACTTACCGCGGTGGTATAACTACTTAGTTACCTATAGACCTTGAGTATGTGTTGTACCGCGGTGGTATACTTATTAGTTACCTATAGAGGGCTTAAGTCGCGTTTCACGACCTAGAATGATATCCGGTTTACAGTCATCAATAAGATTCCAGAATCTGCAGAATGTTTCTTTTTTAGATTTGATACTTTGAATTTGATTGGCAGTACTTTCGTGTTGCTGTAAACACTTTTCTGTGTCGTGTGTTGTATGCTGAGATTTAGGTTTTGGAGATGATGTACTCAATGGAGGTCCTGGTTCTGATGTTAGAGACTCGTCTGGGGTTTGTCAATGTTTTTTTGAGGATAACTCTTGTGTCAAAAAGTGACGAGCTGGAAATTTCGACATATATATTATTCCGATTTTGTCTGAATTAAGAATGTCCTACTATAGTGGATATTGTAGCATAGTAGCCTTTTTTCTAATACAGTCTATGGTTACACGCATGTCACTATCTCGGGGAAGCAGGTTTAAAGCGGCACTAGTGCACTATACAGCCTAGATGATAAGCTTGGCGAGACATAGAGTAGGTTTTGATAAAAGTATATGATAAGACTGAAATTATTCTGTATTATACTGTATTATTCTAATATACATGCATATACGAAAGTTTATAGTTTTCGAGATAATAAACCATTTCAGTATTCGTTTGTGTCTCACGGTGACCTTGACCTTTGAACCCATGGCCTTCATTCATTTATCAAAATGATCGTTGTGTCATTACCTACAATATTCTAATATACATGCCTATCAAAATGTTTATAGTTTTCGAGATAATAAAATGAATTGAAATCATCGGCCTTTTTAGCACAGACATCATTTATATGTCACTGTTTTTAGTAACGACAGCCATCTTGTTAGGCGTGGGCAAACCCCGGACATAATTATGAAAGCCTGTTACCTAGACATGATAATTACAAGGTTTTATCAAATTTGGACGGGTAATTTTGGAGGAGATGATTACAAAATGCACGACGCACACCGCTGACGGATGGTGATAGATTGCAATAGCTAAACGGAGCAAGTTGGTTCCGAGGTGAGCTAAAATCGATTAGCTTTCGACCCACAGGTACACAGGGGCCAGTTTCATAATTAAATTTAAAAAAATACTCCTAAGTATATAAAAAAGAGTAAAGGGGAACAACGAATCAGATCTTTGACTTGTAGGTGCTCCGACAAAAATTCTACATTACTTTTTTAATTTGTGTCCGATCATCGTGACCTGTGTCATTTGTTCCCAGATAAATATTCTTTAAATTGACATTAAATTTTTTAACATAACTTAAAATTTTAATAAAATGTTCACACAGAAAACACAGAAAAATGTAATTTTGCCCGATGTCATGTAGCTAAGCCCGTCCACGTAAAAGTAGCTTAAAACTCGCATTACGATCATGTTTTCACTCAGCGTCCGTTTCAACTACAAATGCTGATGTGGATCGAAGAACTAAATAAAAAGCAATACATTTCAAAGGTAACCGGTACTCGCTTCTAAATCTACAAGCTATAATATAATTTATTTGCGCAATTGAAGTCGCTTACTGTATCGTAAGATATAATGTATTACTATATAAGTTTTATTCGTTCAAGTTACGAACTGTGTATGGTTGCGTTCTCTTTCAAAATTGAATCTTATCCTGCAATACTTTCTGAATCACTTCTGAAAAACTTGTGAAGATTTAATCGAGAACATGATACATTCGATCTAAAGTTATAATGAAGATTGAGCTCTGTTAATTGCGAATCATATTAAACGGAAAGCGTAACATATCTTCACGTAAAGCATAACACAGCTGCAACGAAAAGCGTAACATTTATACCACTCCGCTTAAACGAAACCTAAAATTTCACTTAAAAGCCGAGTAAACCTTCTATTTTCGCGAGTTATAAAAGCAAAGACATTTCTTGAGATTTTTTAGTAGAAACATCATTTGAATCAAAGTCCGTTTTATTAAAAATTTAGCTGCTAAACAAAAGCACCTGCCAAAAATGGAAATGTTAAAGGTACGTGAAAAATATGATATTTCTTGCAAGTTTTTAAATGAGGAAGTTAAACACCATCAAATATAATGCGACTAACTTTTTGCTTTCTGTTAAAGTTTCGTTTTTATGGAGTTATATTAAAAATAGTCACATCTTCTCTTTAACGTAAAGCGTAACGACCAAAAATGTATCATTTTACTCGGACGTAACTTGATTAAAACCGGCGGAATACGAAATGAAATACGGTGTATCAGGATTCCCCCCGTGATATACTTAGGGGTATTATGAAACTGACCCCTGTGCACAGGTACCTGTGTTTTAACCGTACTAAGTAAGTGTCTGTGATTAATCTACATGTACACTTCACTACCGACCTCTTCACGTCCTTGTAGTTGCGGTTATTTTGAATTGTCATGATCGAACATATGTTACCAATCGGCAGGAATCGGTACCCATTGGTGAAATTCCGAACGCAAGCAATTTTCTATCGCCTTAACTTCCGGACCAAAGTTACTAGACAAATTTCAATTTTACAGGTATTTCTACTTTACACAATAGGTAAGAACAATTAGAACTTTTATCACCCGAAGCATTTGTAAACACATCAAAAACTTGATGTCCTCAGGCTCAGTGAGACAGGTACTTGTTTATGATTTTAAAAAAATCCAACACTTTATAACATACATAACACAAAGTATCCATCTCTACGCTATCCAAAACGTTGACCCCCCTTGGTTTTTCTTTGTTTTTGATGCTATGCTTGGGAAGTCAAAAGCACAACATATACCACTCTTTTCTACATATATTCCGCTAAAGAATGATGTATAAAATGCCCATCATTGTCGTCTCTAAACTGTGTCGCAGGACATTAACTTTATTTGACTATGCATTTCTGATATGGCCACAGTCAATCGTGGGTACGTATGGTATCGGGTCAATTCGCCCAACGGTAAATTCGCCCCCGTCAAATTTGCCCCCACGTCAAAATCGCCCCCATTCAAAATCGCCCACACTTTTTGCAAATTCGCCCCCAATTTTTGAAAAATCATCTTTGAGATTGTAAAAGTAACATAAAATTATTACTTTACGACCTCAGATATGGCTAATTAACTGCACACAAATTATTCAGTGTAAATATTTATTGTTTTTATTGCAATGTTTTTTGTCGCACATTCATATCAAAAGTCCTTTGTAAAATTATGATATAATTATAACAGTGGGTACAGTAAAAAGAAAATACTTAACCTTTATAAAAGAATAACAGTACTGCTAGATTACATCGTTGAGAGAAATCATTAAAAACATCTTTTTCAACATAACAGGCGCTCTTTACGAAAACAATTTCTCTGTTCCTGGTAACATCATATGCATTGTTCACTTAAACGCTTCTTGTCGGTATTTTATTTTGTCAAAAGCAACTTTGACTACGTTTAATTAATAATACAATTAAACATAAAAGTTAAATCCATTATTAAATGGATGCACCAATATGTTTCATTTCTAAAGTTGCATTATTTTTTATTTGATTTTTTTTTATAAAAATTTAAAATAAAAAATATATTTGTTATATGGTTATTGGAAAAAAATGGGGGCGAATTTGCAAGAAGTGGGGGCGAATTTGTTGAAAGTGTGGACAAATTTGACGGGGACGAATTTACCGTGGGACGAATTGACTTGAATTCCAATCGTGAATGCTGATCCCATACTGAATTTCGACAATCGTTCTGATTGGATACCTTGTGTTTTCTTGGGGTCCATTAAGAAAAACTTGTGTCAGATACGCAGGAAACTTGTGTCTTGGAAATCCCTGGACTGGCTCTGACTACCTTTAATGAAAATCTTCAACTTCTATCCTGTGACCTCTTCTTTTCTTTGGTTAATCAGCAACAGTAAACCATCATGCTGATTACCATGTCATCAAAGTGCAGGTGCTAAACCTACCTATTGCCCTCAAACATCGTAATCCAAAATTAATTGCAAAGTGATATTACAAATTGTTTTAACTTTTATGTTGTGTGTGATAAGACATTTTTATGCCTTACATCTATTATGTTGGAGGTTGTGGGTTTGAACCCCAGCTGGGTCTGACCAAGACATAAAAATAAAGTGACTGTTCTTTCGCCAAGAACTCTGCATTTAGAATTGAAAGTTACAGAGACCTCAGAAGAAGCCTCAAACACTGTGTCATGGCAGGCACGGCATAAGGAATCTCTCCCTACACATTGCCCTGAGTGTGCTGCAAAGGTTTATGCATCTTCACCTATAGCTGATGATGTCTTGATATAAGTAAAATATCCTTGACTGGGGCGTAAAACCCCATTCAATCAATTAATCAGTATATCTAACATATACATTATCTTAGTGTATACATATATACCTATGTTTACCTATAGTTTCATTTTTTATTTCTTAGGTTTTTTTGTAAGAAACAAAATCATGAAAATGGTTCAAACATGTGATATATTCAGATAGAGATGAAGGCATTATTTCAACAGTTAAATTTTATTGGCAAGATACATATCAATGGCAGAAATCTTCTATGGATTTGAACTTTTGTTATTTAAAAAATTCAGTGCTTATCCAGAAGAATGGCTTGATTTAAAAAGACGTTTATTAGAAAAAGTTGGTGAAAATGGAACAGATATACCATCACCAGAGGATCTTGGGGTTAGTATTCACTGTAACAATTATTTAGATTGTGAAAAAGACATTTTTATATAAATGGAGGATGGTATTACACTTTTCTGATTAATGTCAGTTTAAGGGCTCTCTCTCACACTTTTCTGAATGGACTGGGGCCCTTGCAATTGTGAAAATAAGATCCATAATGGTAAAATTGTCAAAAACATTGTGATAGTGAAAAAAACACAAGATTTTGAATTGAGAGTGGGGCATAATATCAATCCCAAAAATGACCCAGCGAAAACCCTGCAACTATATATATATATATATATATATATATATATATATATATATATATATATATATATATATACAAGTTATAACTTGTTTGAAGAAGATTGATATTTTCCTTTTTTCAGGCTAATATCCCTCAGAGTATGTGGTTCTTATCTGTTGCCTTACACAGGAGACCAGCATATTTTACAGCTTGTTAGGGAAATAGTGGAGAGAGAAAGACAGAAAAGGATTAGAAAACCTGGCGGTAAGTGGAGGGGAAGTGAGGTAAAATTGTTTTATGAACTAGTTAACATTCTTTCACTTATATTTGATTTGGTCAGTTCTGGGATGGTGGAGGAAACTGGAGTGGCTGGAAAAAAGGTGACCTTCATCTGAAGTACCAAGATAAAACATTCAAAATAAGCTACCTTCAGCAAAGGAACTGAAAACTTTCTCACATTGTGATTTTACAGGGTAGGATTTGAATCAAGTTGGTGAGAAGTGTTGGATAAATGCCATAAATTTCAACGTACCAGTAATTTCTTGAGACCTTTGTTAAACCCTAGTGTGATCTAACCCATATTTTTCAAGGTCAAGAGGCTAGAAGGTTGAATTTAGATTTTGCTGGTGACAGTTTTTTTCTTCTAATGTTGATGTGACAGTAAGCTTAGCTGCTTTGAGGTCATCTGTTGTTTATGTTTTATAATGGGTTACTTATTTTGTATTTTAGAGACACTGTTACAGATATACCTCAACAGTCACAACTTTACAGAAGTACATCTAGATAGTATATTTAAATACAGAGATGACAATAAGCTACCTAGAGAGGTAAAATAATATCGTAAATTAGAACATCTTGTTCTGTAGAACACTGTATTCTAAGTGCTTCAGGTGTTATATTTATACTCCTCACAAAGTTTAGGATGGTATATAGGAATCACCCTGTCTGTCTTTCCATCTGTCCAAATACGGTGTCTGCTTCATATCTCATCTTCCATGTCTATGGATGGATTTTGATCAAACTTGACACAAATGTATACCAACACGAGACAATGTGTCCATCCCAGGGATTATTCTAGCCATTTTGGGGAAGGAGCCTTTGAATGAAATTGGGAAAAATCAATCAACAAATTGCACATTTGGGAAAAAATTAAAAAAAAAGACACTCTCGCATTTTGACATCTTATAATAATCTAACAATGCACTGTGTGTACCAATTTGCTTCAAACCACTTGGATCACTTGTACCAGATGTACATTAAATGCACATCACTTAATATGTACATACAGGTTATTGAAAAAATATACAAGCTAAGCTGAAATATGAGGTATTTGTCACTTTTGCTGAAGTTTTCTCCCTCAGTATTTATTCAATTGGGAATTTTTAACTACAAAATTGGGAAAATTGTGTGCGTTTTGGCATTGGGAATGGGTCCTTTAACTGTATCCTGTAAGTGGCCAGAAAAATCCCTGCAGTCGCGTCTGGCCATTAGGGATAGGGGATATTTTGTCTCTCAAGATTTGTCTAGGTTGTAACAGAATTATTTTATGAAAAATTCTGTTGAATATGCACATGATTATGCAAAACTATTAAATAATGTGTTGTAATTGCAGTAGATAACAATTTAATGCTCATAATTGAAGCGGTTCCATCTTTTGCCCCACTAGACATAATCTTTTAATTCAGTATTTGAGTAAACAAATAATAAATATATTTGGCAACACTAGTTTCTATTTTCTATTCTGTTGTGGACTAAATTTGATTTCTTTTGATTTCATTTTTGTGGGTTTTTTTTCCAGATATTTGATTGTCCAAGTATCAAGTTTCTATCATTAAAATACAACTGTCTAGATAGTTTACCTGCGGACATTGGTAGAATGAAGAATTTGGAATATTTGGCATTAACAAATAACAAATTACAAGTGCAATCATTACCTTATACACTAACTTTTTGTAAGAAGTTAAGGACACTTTTACTAGACAATAATCTTTTAGATGCCTTACCAGGATTTTTGTTAAAAATGTCTACTATAAAGACCGTCCATCGTCACGGAAACCATAATTATTTCAAGTCTACGTTTATGTGGTACCATACAGATGTTGATTATAGGATAATTCCTGTTTGGGCCAACAGTAGTCCTCCACTAAAGAATCCACATAGCCTGCAGTTCTGGGCAGCAAAGACTCTGATTGGCCTAAAAGTGGACTTTTACAGTGACCCTAGTGTAGCTGTAGTATTACGAGGATATATATCACATTTACAGTAAATTCCACATTTGTCATTATTGTAATATAGCCTGTCTGGTACATGAACCTGGTAAGTTCAGAATCTGCTATAGGTAATACATAATCTATACATAATTTATATCTAATTGGTTATACAGCCCATTCAATAATTTTTCACTTATATCAAGATGTCACCAGCTATATATGAATTTGCAGATTTTTACCTTTGCAGTGCACTCAGTGCAATGTGCAGAGAAGGTTCTTAAACCTGTCATACATGCTGTGGCATGGGGTCTTAGTTTTTAAGGTCTCTACTAAGACCCAGTGAATTTCATTTCTAAATGCTGAGTGCTTGGCAAAGAACTGTCACTACTGTTACTTATTTTCAAGTCTTGACCAGACTCTTGCTGGGGTTTAAACTCAGGACCTTCCACATATGAAGTGAGTACTCTACCAACTGAGCTACTGTAGTATTCTATATCTAAGTTTTAGTTCTGTAATTTTTATGAAAAGATTGCACTTGTGAGAAAATACATGCTTCCCATCCCCTTCCATCTTTCTAGACAAATCAGATGTAGCTTTAGGAATGTTTAAAATCTATATCGAAATAATTTGTCTCTGAATGATAACAGAAATGAAACAATACTTTTCTTAACAATCTGTCTCAGGAATTGAAAACCCAAATACATACTGATTAAACTATCTCACTTGATAAACAAGTTAACATTAGGTTGTTATACATTACAGGTTATAAAGTCATCACTTTTAAGAACCCATACTTGGGCAATTCATGTGTTCCATTTCAACATTGGGCGTGTTCTTTAGAGTGTGCTAAGGCATTAGAAGTTCCTGCTAGGATGGAACAGATAGCTGCAGCTAAACGTTTAGATGAACAGTATGAGGAATACGTCTTGGAGTGTCAAAAAATGTTCCAGTCGGTTAGAAGTACATCTACTGTTTGTTCTTGTGTTAGTAAAACTCAACAGATGATGCTCCAGAACCAGAGGAAAGTCCGACATCAAGATGTGCCATTTCCTGATTATCAGCTAAACATTTAGATGAACAGTACACAAGTGTCAGAATATGTTCTGTTCGGTTAGTAGTGCCTATACTATATGTCCATTTATTAGAATCTCAACAGATGATGCTCCAGAATTGGAGGAAAGTCTTGCTTCAAGATGTGTCATTTCCTGATTATTGGTGTTTAGATGAACATTACACAAATGTCAGAAAATGTTCCATTCAGTTTGTAGTACATCCACTTATATGCTCATGTATCACAAATGTAGTGAAACCACAACAGATGATATTCCAGAATCACTGGAAAGTCTGTTATCAAGTTGTGTAATTTCTTAATTAAGGACCAAACACTTGAAATTTTTGAAAATGTTTCTAGTCAGTTAGTAGTACATCCACTATATGTTTATTTGTTAGCTATATATTCATAGCTGAACCTCAACAGATGATATCCGATATCAAGGGGAGTTAATTTCTCGGAAGAATGAGGAATTTATGTAATTATGATACATGATGTTTATCAGTTTATGGAAATCTGTTACTATATACTGTAAATGTTTTTATTTTCGCGTGGTGGTAATTTTCAGGTTTTTTTGCGAATTGTAAAAAATTGCAAAAAAAAATTCCCTGCTTCGAGAATTAAGACTTTGTTATCGACACAAGAATGGGTAATATCAAGAAAATAACCCCCTCTCAAAATACCAACAATACAATTGGCAAAAAAAAAAAAAACAACAACAACAACAAAAACATTTACAATATGTTAACAATAGTGAATGTTTACCACACGGAGAGGATGTAGCATAGTCAACCTTCTGAATAACTTATAGTCCAGTGTTCTTTGAGCTACTAAATCTTGATTATAATGTATTTATGATTTCATCAAACATTTCTTTCTTGATAACTTGAATGTCTTCCACAATCACCTTCCATTAGAACATTCACGCAGCAGGTAAAACTTGATTAAAACCATATGCATTAAAACCTTAATTAATTAACACCTTTTGTTAAGTCCTGGGAAGCTTGTGAAAAATAACAGAAAAAATGGTTTTTTGGACTTCAAAATAGTGTGTCAATAAGCCAGGTGGCAAAGTTGTCCAGGGGCATTATAACAAGGTTTAACTGTATCTTATATTTTTCTGGGGTTTTTTTCCATATTTTCATTACACACAGGATTTTGTAATGATTCATTATGTTAGCAGCTATGTGTTGATAATGACAACTATTTCAGAGGAGACTTTCAAATTTTAAAATTCATTCTAGAAGGGGTCATTAGGGCCATTGATCCCTTATTTTGCTAAATGACCCCTTTGTGAAGGCCTTTGTGGGACATATTTAACATTATGCATAATATGCAACATTATTGATGTTTTAGAGGAAAGTTTTTGAAATGGCCCTTTCTGAAAAATCCTTGATTGAAGACTGATGACATAGTATCCACTATGTGAATTGTTACAATATTAATTAAGGTCCATACTATACTTACCATATATAGTCCATCCTTCCAAGATGTGCCTTTTACCTATTTTAAAAATTACCTTTTATGGAAGTGTCGTGGGGATTTCTTTTACCTCATACAGCCTATGACATTTCTGTCCATGTTTGTTAAATAGCATGTCATGTGAAACATAAGTGAACTTGGCCTAAACAAGAATTATAAGGATAATACTCGTACTACAAAAATCAGAAAAAAACAATAGATTTGAGATTAGAAATGATGATTTATTTCAGAGTCCAAAGTAACAACCAACCTGCCTTGTAACTTTTAGGAATGACTGGATAGTTTTTAGACAGGGCTGACTAAATTATCATTTAATTACCTGGTCTTATATATTTTTTTCTCAGAATTTTGCTTCCCCAGCTTGCACAATTTGGACAAGATTTTTATAACCCTGACAATTTCTGCCCTAAATAAATGGGGAAGTTTTTTTTTTTAAAAAGAGAGAAAATAACAGCATTACAAGTCAGTTTTACTATATTTCACAAATGATTTTCAAGACTTATAATACCCTAGATCCAGTGTTCAAAATACCAATAAGTCAAAATTTTTAAACCAGTTTTTGTATTGATAATTTCAACATTTTCTATTGTGGTGTATAGAAACTATGGAAAAAGTAACTTCCCAAAACTTACCGGTCTTGGACAGTGGGACTGACTGAAGGATTGAAGGATTTTACATATTTAGTCCACTGTTGTGCTCAAATCATCTCGTTTAATCAGGTGAAAACACTACCTTAATGTTAAGAAAGTGTATTTTTATATATGAGTCAGAAATGCCAGTAATTTTAGAGAATGTTATGCCTGAAAATGACAAGAAATTATATTGTACATAAAACTATATATTTATGCAAAAAAAAAGAAGAAATTTATTATAAATGTATATGTAAGAATAGCACTATTATTTATTTTTATAAAACAAGTAGGATCTTTAGATTTTTACAATATTGACACTTTTAGATTCTTTACTTATTGCAGCAAAACATCACCTAACCAGACATTTTGTAGATGATATTTTTATCCACGTTTTGTAAATCCTCTGGTTTTTATACATGTTATAGGCTTAAATTGTGGAAAATGTTTAATTGTGGAAAATATGTAAAGGAATTCATTGTTGGAGTGTAAACTTAAGTTTGTTTGTTTTTTTTGAGTAGCCTTGCTGCATTATACTTAAACAGTATTCAGATCTGAATGTTAAGTTTTGTAGAGAAATTATTTCATTTATACTATAATGCACTTGTCACAAGACTGGTAATTACCAGCATGACCCCCATAATGTTTGTGCAAAATGGAATGGAATCACATAATTTGATGTTTTTTCTTTAAATATTCCGGGAATACATGCTCAGTATATATCAAATATGTTTTCCATAACTAGAAGAAAAAAAAACAATAAAAAAACATTATGGGGTATTTATTATTTGGCATGTTGGTGAACTCCGTTGTTGAGATACTGTAAAGCTGCTACAGGAACCACCTCATTAGAACAGACACTTACTGTAAATAGGAAAAAAATTTTTACCAGCAATTTCGATGTGTACATGTGTTCTTATTCTCACTATCCACTTCATAATATTGTTGTCCCTCTTATCAAAAAGTACAATCATTAGTTTTTATGGAAAAAAATTTGTACAAGTTATAACTTATAAAAATTGGACAAGTTGTAACTTGTATGATTTTATCATGATTTTATCATACAAATTACATAGAAAGCAAGCATGCAAGTTACAACTGGTATGATTTCTTTGTACAAGTTATAATTTGCACAAAATCATAACATGTACACGCATAAATACATGTACATATGTTGTGTCTTTTCTTGTCATCGACTTCAGGTCTTTGTCGCTCTTTGTCAAAATTACTGAATATTTTCATGTGACTTGAGTGCAGCATTTACTGTGTCAATATTAATATAAATTTTTCAAATTTTGTAGCCATGATTACATAAAAAAGCAAGATGGTGAGAATAGATACCCAGCGAGAAGTGGTACAGCACCAGCAAAGGTGTTCTGTGTCCTGTGTAACAAGATTAACTGCACATTAAACATAATATAAAATACAGTTTTGCTCACACATTTTATTGTAACTGTGATACAAACCACTGTTAGTGTATTTTATTTTAATGGTGTACTAGTTTTTAGTGATCAGGGATCCACTGGGTCGTTTTTGGGTTTGATATTCTGCCCATTACACAATTCAAAATTTTAGGTTTTTTTTTTAAATCAAGGCCAATTTTCACAATGTTGAAATTTCAGCTTTAAAAACTTTTTTTTTAAATTTTCTATCACTTTTTCTTTTTCACAATTTTGGTCATTAGGATGCTTATTTTTACAATTGCGTGGGCCCTGATCCCATTCACAAAAGGGTGAGAGAGAACCCTGGTGATAGTAGCACAGTTGAATCAAGTATGCTACCATACTTTTAAATTTGCTTTTATATTGTTTTTCCCTTATTCCCTAAAATTTGTACAACCTAAATGGAAAAAGGAAATTCTCTTTTATTACGGTATGAGTTTTTCTCCTTGTGTCCTAAAATTTGTACACCCAAAATGAAATACACTTCCAATTGACAATATAACACTGTTATTTGAAATTGAGGTATTACAAGAATTATTGTACAAAAAATTCTATTTTTTACCTATACACATATATTATATGTTAATTGTTGATAACTTTTCTACAAATAATATAAAGGACACGTCTTGGTAATATGGGCTGCTGTAATTAGGATATAACCCTCATGATACATAAATTCTGAATTTTGTCTGAATATTTCTGAAATATCTGAATTCAATCTGAATTTTTCTTGCACCAAAATTAGAGTCTGAATTTTTCTGAATACTTTAATCTGTATTCTGATTTTGAAAATTCGAAAATGTACAAAAACTTTTTCAGACTAAGCAATTTTTATTTCTTGAGCATGAGAGATAGAACAGAGAAAGGTTATGTATAGTCATGACAAATACCTTTGATTTTCATTCTAAAATTACACTCTATTATACCACAGAGATCTATCTTTGCCAAAACCTATTATACTGGGACGTTAAACACCATTACTCACTCACTGTAATCCTTCTATTTTTCTGTCACTCTTTATTTTTTGGCATCCTATTTTTGATATTTCAATAATTTTTTAATTTCCTCTCATTCTAGATGGCAATTTTTTATACTATAAATGTGGCCACTGGACTGGCAATTAGGCTACTTACTTACTTACTTACTTGCTGAGAGCACATAAGGCCTTTACCGAGGACTTCCATCTCTGTCTGTCTGCTGACATTTTCTGTATCGTGCCCCACGTCCATCCTTGTTCTTTCAATTAGGCTAGGCCTATTTATATAATATTGCAATATTTGACATGAATGAGTGAGATGTTGAACATACACATTTTCAGCTAGTATGAAGTCATATCCTTGCAAACATTGTTTATTTTTTATTTATCAAGACTCCTATCCAGACATTACTGACCTTGCTCATGTTACCAGGACTGTCCTTTATACTTGTTGTTATATAAGATTTATATGTCATTATGTAAATTGGTCATATTACTTTATGTAAGGTTGTATATAATCTATCAGCAATACATATATGTCATCACAAATTTTATAAGCCCTTGACTATTTTAGTTTATCTAATCTGAAGTAATATACAGTCCAACTTCGTCCTATATGGCCTCTGGTATACAGTATCTACCTGCCAATAACAGTCATATTAAAATCTTCTAGACCAGTTTTGTTCTTTATTCAACAACTATACTGTCCAACATGGCTTGTGGTCACCAATTTACAGTTAAAATGGTCTTTAGTGGCCATTTTAAATGAGAAATGTACATAGTTCTGTGATTTTTTTTTCAGTCCAAGGACCACTTTTTTTAAGCCCAGGGACCTTAGTGGCTAAGTGGTCTCGAGTATCTACTTACGGATCCCAAAGCGTATCATTGCCCAACTTTGAATTGCACTTGGACAGATCTTAGTTTGAGAGTGTATGTTAGTCCAATTGCCTTAGGTTGATGTTTTTCAGCAGGCACTCTTGTTTCCAGAGCTGGCCAACTCTGATATGAATAAAATACTCTTGACTTTGGTGTACACCATTCCAATAAAAGAGTCAATTTTTCATTTCATCTACTGGTACAATAAACATGATTTCAAATATGATTAAGATGTATATAAGTTATCAGTATTTTGAAATACATGTGTATAACTGAAAACAGTTTTATTCTAGCAATTTCTATTTACATAAAGGAGGAAATTGATCTCAATTTTTATTTACTATCATCAAGTGATGCATTTATTGACTTTGGAACTGGTTAAGGCCAAAATGGCTGAAAATAGAGAGGTTCACATGTCAATCATATGAAGCCTTCTTATGTTGTAAAACACAATTCCAATAGATTAGTTAATATTTCAGTACAACAAATATGGGAACAGTTAAATGGGAGATTGTTTATGTTGGTTCTGATCATTGGACTATTTATCCCTTATTAGTAATGCTTGAAATTAACAAGTGTCCATAGATAAAAAGACTCACTTGTACCTGTGACCACTGTGATAGCTTAGTTGGTAGAGTGCTTGCTCTGTAAGTGGGAGGTTGTGGTTTAGGTCCCTGGCCAGGTCTGATCCAAGACTTGAAAGTGGGTAGTGACTGTTCTTTTGCCAAGCACTCGGTATTACGATATGAAAAGTCTGGTTATTTCAGATGGGAACTTAAAAAAAAAACGAGTTTCCATGTCATCGTAGACATGGCATGATAAAGAACCCTGCTGTATTATGCCATTAGCACAGTGCACAGGCAAAATTTCTGCATCTTTGCCTATAGCTGGTGATGTATCAATATAAGTGAAACATTATTGACTGGGACGTCAAATGTCATTACCCAAACACAACTCACTTGTACTTGTAATAACCTTGACATCATTATGTTTGTTTTTCTGTTGTTCTTATCACATATACACATTATAGGCTGGTTCTCTTGCCAGTCTCATATTATATTTTTGGTTTTTACCTAGATATGAAATTGATGTCAGAAAACTAATGTCATGGTCAGCTAAAAAATCGCATTTATTTATTATACTGCAACATCACTTGACATCATTTAATAAACTGTAATCTGCTTGTATATCAATTTGATCGGTCAATTTATCACATTGCTCAATTTTTGCATATCTTACAATGGGGTTGACTGTTCTCCAGTGTACCACATGATACTCAATAATGTTTCTGAAGAACAGTTAATTCCATTGGAGATGGAATCACTTCAGTTAAAGTTTTCCCATAAAAGCGACTTACTCTGGAAAATTTTGACATACACATTTTCAAAAATGTTTTGCACAAACATTAAGGGTTATTGATCACGTGGTATGCCAGCAAATTCTATTAACATTTATCATTTATATGTTTACTCATGGTCAATTACTAACAATTTAATAAACTAGCTCAAATGTTTGGATGACCCAGAGTCAAAATCTGTTATACTCTAAGTCATCCAAATAACTAGACTGGCCTAAAATAGTTTTGTTGTATTTAGCTAAATGGTTATCTACAAAGTCATATATTGCAGTTTTTACCATAGATAAAAATCATTGTTAATTGGTGCATGCTGGATAGATACATTATTATAATAATGATTTTTTAAGATTTTAGACTTAGGTGTTTTCATTTGAATTTATTAATTTATGATGTATATAAAAATGTAATGTCACTGCCATTTAATAATTTACAAAGACATGTAAGCCATAAACTTCAGGACAGCACATTAAGTTTTTGCCACTTGTCCTTATCCTGTCAAAATCCAAACTTAGCTTATCCGACTGCCAGAATAATATGTATGCATCACAAATATTGATGTATTTTTTTCTTTAATGTTTCGTATAATCATATGTACCTGTATGTAGACAAAAAATGAGTTTAAGCTTTAAAAGATACAGACTGGCAAACCAATTGTCAGACAAAGATATAGCTTCAGTTTAAAAGTTTTTACCTGTCCAAGCAGACAGATATCTAGCCTAATCAGTCTGTACATTACCAGACAATAGGGTTCGCCGCTGTACCACGTGATACCTTCTACCGTGTCTGCGAAACGCTTGTTTCCAATGGAATCGCACAATATGACGTTTTCCCATAAAAACGACGTTGTTAAGGAATTTGTGACATTGACGTTTTCCAAAATGTTCCGCACAAACGTTAAGAGGTATTGACCACGTGGTACAGCGGAGAACCCTATTGACCAAACTTAAATATACTGCCCTGGTCATGCCATTACAGTACCAGACAATTGAACAGACCTTAATGTACTGCCCCGATTGTGCTGAAACAGTACCAGACAATTAAATAGACCTAAATGTACTGCCCTGATCATACTGTTACTATACCAGGCGATTTAACAAACTCAAATGTACTGCCCTGATCATCTAGCTTAATCAGTTGGTACACTACCAGACAATTGAACAGGCCCAGTACCTAAATGTACTGCCCTGATCATGCTGATCCTACAAGAAGTTTTAAGAGGCTTCATCATACTGTACAATGTAGTTTTGTATACATATATACAAGTTAAATGTAGATTAAGAACTTATGTTGTATTGTAAAAAGTCACAAGTACAATCAAACCTGCAATAAAGGCCACCTCTATGTAAGGGCTACTTGATTATAAAGGCTAGTAAACTTTTATTCTAATTCCTCTTTATTCGTGCTATTTGAACACATATATAAGGGCTACCTGACAATGAAGACAAACTTTTACTGTGTATACAGTCAAAAGTGCTTTGAAGTCTACCCCTATATAAGGACCACCTCTTTTTAAAGGCCAGTAAAAGTTTATCCTAATTCCTATTTACAGTCCAACCTGCCTTATAGGTCACCTCCATATAAGGGCCACCTGCTTATAAAGGCCAGTAGAATTGTATCCCAATTGTTCTTTGTTCATATTATTTGAACATGTATATAAAGACCACTTGTCCATAAAGGCCATTTTTACTGGCTCCCTTAGGTGGCCTTCATAGACAGGTTCAGCTGTATTTATGTTATTTGAACCCAGATATAAGGGTTACCTGCCCATGAGGGTCACTTTTACTGGTTCCCTTAGGTGGCTTTTATAAGACAGGTTTGATTGTTTATATACTCACATCTGCCTTAAAGTCTACCCCAATATCAGGACCACCTCCTGTTAAAGGCCAGTAAAAGTTTATCCTAATTCCTCTTTATACATGTTATTTAAATCTCTATGTAAGAGCCACCTGTCCATAAAAGCCACTTTTACTGGTTTCACTTAGGTGATCTTTATAAGACAGGTTTGATTGTGTATGTAAAAAATTGTTTGCATGTGGATGGATGGGAAATAAAAATCTACTACCATAGTCACAAGATATATATGTTTGAATGTAAAAATAATTGATGGGGTTATGTATGCCTGGAATGTTAATCTAATTCTAATATACCATAGTGCCTAATTAAACTTTACATTCCATAACTGTTATATACACTTAAACTGAGAAAAATGGATCTTGTGTTAATCGAAGCTGAAACTAAACTACCCCCTTAATTTTTTTAAAACATTATAGTAATGTTGTTTGCTAGAAATAACCTGTGTAAAGCAAATACCGATACCTGTGTTTTAAGTTTTAACCGAGTAATCTTGCTAATCTCCAGAGCTGAAGACATTTTGTTGAAACCAGATATAATACATGCAGTATCCTTTGGACAAAAAGTATTTGATTTGCAACAATCTTGGCCGTGGGGCCCTCCATGGGAAAACTGGAGAGGAACTCATATAAATGAATTTTCCATGAGTTTTGGGTTTCTTTTTTCTGAACATAATGGTCTTTTATTTTATACTCATTATGTAGATTGTCAGTTCTACTAGATGCCTTTTATAAGAAATAAAATGTTAAAATCCTCTATATTTTGAACTACTAGTATCTTGGCAATGGAGCGAGTCTTCAGATGTAGGGACTAGGGAGTTTGTATTCTAGAGAACCATTCCATTAAAATTAGCTTGCAATCAATGTACCGGTAGGTAAGCAGTCTGCAGGACAGCAGGGGTCCCTTAACAACCAGTGGTTTTATAAACACAACAATCTTAAGATTGAATCATACAAGTGTTTTCTATGTGATAACAAATTAAGTTAGTGCAATATATACTAGTATGTAAGAGAATCTTTATTTTTCTTTAAAAAATGATAATAATTATTACAATGTATATGAAAAATGTATATTATTCTGTAAAGGTTAAACTTTTAATAGGTTACCATAATAATTTTTTGACATTTAAAGTACAGGGCTGGGTAACTCGAAGCTCTCTTAGCAGTTACGAACACTTAACGCCTTTGTGTTATATAGGTATTAAGTGTTCGTAACTGCTAAGAGAACTTGAAGTTACCCAGCCCTGTATTAGATTTCTTTTCATGATTTATAGTATGAGTGTTGTCGTCAAGACATAACTATTTGGTCATATTATTTACCATATTGTGTTACTTTAAGACATTCAACATTTAAAAAACCCTTTGTTGGACATGAGATCATCCCTAGATCTGATACAAGTATGTGTACGAAAAATGTTTTAAAAATGTGGAGGTTTTTGTCATCCATTGTCTATTTGTCTATGTAATATTATTTGAAAATCAATCACATTTTGTCTACAACCATAAATTGTTACATGCTTTAATAAAACCACAAGATAATGAGTTTTGTTAGTTTTAGTTGAACTGACCTTTGGTACAGTGAGTTGTGTTAGTTTACATTGGATTGATCCCTGGGTCTGCTAACCTGTCTGGGGTCAAGATTATGGACCTGTGGGACTGCAACCTATAACTGCTGCCTCAGTGAAAAGTGTCACCCAGAGTGTGTGTTAGTACTAAGCTGATAAACATTTTATCACATACCCATTGAATCTTACTATAGCGATACATTACATTTTCTTGCCATGTGATACAAAGGTCCGTATAGTCATTCATTGGTTATTACTAGAAACCGATCATTGACAGATTAAACCAAAGAAAGCTTTTCATTTAGTTTGGTAGGGTATGTGATAAATACAAAACACGTGTGGTTTTGCGTATATACACATTACCAGTCATGGCCATATCCAGGTAGCATAGTGTGATCTGCTCGACACTAGAACCACAGTGCTAGATTTAAATGTGCCAATACAAGCTTAAGGCTTACTTAAGATTCTAATATGATGATTAGAAAAAATGTAGTTTTATCCTTGTCAATATTCTTTCACTCATATCAAGGCATTCAGTTCAGAAATGGTGGGAGAAACTGGAGTAACTAGAGAAAACCTGACCTTTGGCAAACAAATTTGCTAATTTTGTAACAATCTGCTTGATTGGGATTTGAAGCCATTGTTTTTAACCACTCTTTCACCATGGTCAAGCATTTGTATAAAAAAGCTCTTTAGAATTGATTAAATGTTTTCATTTTGGGACCACTTGTCATAAAATATTACATGGGACAGCTAGGGGCCCATAAAAGTACCTAAACCACATCACCCGATTCCATATTTAAATCATACATATACCTGGATCCAGTCTGGAAGTTGGTTGTAGTGTTGTTCAAATTCACATCACTAATTTTGCAGCTATTTATGATGATAGAAAGTTCGTGTATGTGCAAGTGTTTTATGATCTGCCTTGTATTAGTTAGCACTCGGGCGACTTTTAAGGTGCGGATCAGTCGGTATATCACGAACAAGCATACCACTACCTCCAGTCACATTATACTGACAACAGTCATTACCCTGTCCATTAATACCGGACACCAAGGGAGAAGCAGTATCTCATATTTAAGTCTTTAATGACCAGGTCACACCCCGAATCAATGACCTCCCACTTTTGAGGCAGATGCTCTACCACTGAGCCACCAAGGCAGTTTCTAAAGAAGGGAGTTCTATAATGATAAATCAGTAGTCTCAAAATGTTATATAGATTTTTCCGATTCTTTATTATACTGTAGCCTGTTTTTTTGGATGCTGTCTAATAAAATTTAACTCGGCTGCAAATTGCTGTATTTAAAAAATGCAGATACATTGTATATGTACTGTAGATCTTAGTGATTTGATCATGGACCTGTATATTAGTGTTTGATACCGTATATTTGATATTTACGTAGCAATTTATTATCAGGAATTTGGTTTCTAAATGAACATAGATTGGTAAGATAACGATAGATTTTTTTCAAGTCAAATATGAACAAATTTCTAGATCAGGTCTCAAATTAACATGGAAATTATGTTTCTGTGATCATAATTCTGAGATCAGTTGTTCAAAGCTCCATTAGCTTAACCAAATGGTTAATGAAAATACATCAGTTTATTTAAATTACAAATATTTCATATAAAATACAGTTTTGACTTTAATGGGGTTCGCCACTGTACCACGTGGTCAATACCTCTTAACGTTTGTGCGGAACATTTTGGAAAACCTCAACGTCACAAATTCCCGGTATAACGTCGTTTTTACGAGAAAACGTCATATTGTGAGATTCCATGTCCATTGGAAACAAGTGCTTTGCAGACACGTTAGAAGGTATCACGTGGTGCAGCGGCGAACTCCATTGATTCTGTTTGTTAATAGTAATTTTGTGCATTAACTTTTGAACAGAAATTTTAAACCGTGCCTAAAACACAAAATATAAATTTTGGCTAACCATCTGGGTAAGGTAATGGAGCTTTGAACAAGATCTACAGTATGAGATGAACTCATAATATAAGGGTTGCGAGTTCAAGCCTCAGCCATTCTGCATGGTATGACTTTAAATTTTACATTGCTATAAGTCAACCAACAGCTGAATAAATGGTCACCAGCAGATATGATTGGTGATGGGGTTATACCTTAAACTGATGTCCAAATCAAGAAAGAATCTAGTACTATCAGTTGCTTTATGCTACTGAAACCAGGGTTAGCTTGTGGCTTCAGGACTGCCTTTAACTTTCCTTAAAAGTATGACGAGACATCATTTCAACCTTAGATATTTAAGCCATTTACAATCTGATGGCAAAGTTTTTTTACAAATAAAAGGGAGTCTAAACCACAAATCAGTTACCAGTACATGTAATAACAGTACGTTACCATTAAAATCCACATGCTTTGTAATCATAATAATAATAGTGCTTTGCCACTTGATAATCACACCTCATAAAACTTGACTAGCTGTATTACACAACCATCAGATTGTGAATGACGTATAGATTGCCATCCATAAATAACTTTATAAAATTTATATTTGTCACAGGTTTATATTATAATCATCATGTCAAAAACCATTACTAGAATTAAGAAATGATGTTTTTGTAGTATTTGAAAATAATATGTTGATTTAATAATCTAAATGTATGCATTTAAGTTATTTTTCTTGCAAAAACAAATTCATGGAATTTTTTTTAAATTACGGGAAATATAAATTTTTCCAAAATACAAACACTACTACATGTATTTTAGCTGAAATCACCCTGCTTTAGCAGGATGTTGTTTTTAACAATTTAATTTTGTGATGATAATCAGTATGTAATGGCATGGCCAGTTTTAAACATATATAATAATTTATGGACAGCAATGTACTAGTACATGTGAGGAAACATAACCAGTTAAGTTGAGCAAGTCCAGTTGAGTAATGGTGTTAAACATCCAAGTCAAGAATATTTCAGTTATATCAAGATGTCGCCAGATATAGGTGAAGGTGCAGAAATTTTTCCTGTGTGTTGGGCTGATGGCATAATACAGTAGGGTTCTTTGCTGTGCCATGCCTATTGTGACCTGGAACCTGGCTTATTTTAAGTTCCCATCTGAAAGAACCGCGACTTTCATTTCATAATGTAGAGTGCTTGGCAAAAGAACAGTCACTACCCATTTTCAAGTCTTGGATCAGACCAGGTTGGAGTTTGAACCCACAACCTCCCACTTACAGAGCAAGCATTCTGCCAACTGAGCTACCACAGTGGTTGAAACATAAACACCCACTGTGGTAGCTCAGTTGGTAGAGTGCTCATTTCATAAAAGCATAAAGCAAAACATAAAGAACAAAATTCTATATTTATGTGATTTATTATCATATCATTTATCTGAAACAATAAAGTAATACTTCCCATGATACGTCAGTCCAGATATCACAATATGTGAACACTGAACACAAATATGTCAACATCTTACTTATACAGTTATTGCATATACAATAATGCAATATGATGGTCACATAATGTCGAAATTCTGTAACTTACAATACCAATAATTCAATTTAGCAATAAAATTAAAACATGAATATCTTTATCACTTAACCACTGAAAATTCAGTTATGTCTTGAAAATGAGTTTGGACATTTTGAAAGTCAAAATCTATCAAATTAAAATATATCTTTATCACTTTACCACTGAAAATTCAGCTGTGTCTTGAAAATGAGTAATCTCTAGGAAAGAAATCAGCATGACAAATGAGTTACCTATGAGTTGGCAAGACTCTTTTTTTTCGAAGGCACAAAATTTTCTTTCACTACTTTTCAGAAGAAAATTGAACAAGCCAGAAAAATGGTATTCACCAGTTTACCGTTGATACCCCTTGAAAGTTTGTGCGAAATTATGATTTCCATTGGAGAAGGAACCATATCACTCTACATTTTTTCTGGGATTTCATGACATAAACATTTTGCAAAACATCCCACATAACCGTTAAGGGGTGTTGATCATGTGGTACATCCATAAACCCCATTTTACATTTGTTAACAGAAACATGAGAAATGTTCAGCTTTTTGCAACATGATACAATATATTAGCACATGAATATCAGAACCAACAAATTCAATTAAGACCAGTAACAAAGACCTGTGCGATCATTATAATATTTCCTTCGTTTAATCGTACAGTAAAACCACAATTCATTTGCATCATTTTTTTTTTTAAATTTTGGCCTTATAGAGAGGTTTGGCAATAAATTTAGGGAGGTTTATAGAGAAAAACATGAAATATATTGAGACTTCAAAATACTGTGACAATAAGCAAAGTGGTAAAGTTATTGAAAGGCATTATAATGAGGTTTTAATGACGGTATTTTAATTTAGCCGAATGTTTACATTGGTGAAATGATTCAAATACATATGTTTAGCCGAATGTTTACATTGGTGAAATGATTCAAATACATATGTTTATATGAAACAAGTATGATACTGAAATTATGATGAAATGTTGGCATCTGACTAGAAAATGTTTTACAACTTTTTTATTTTTTTTTTATTTTACATGTATAAGGTGTATGAACACATGTGTAGTCAGGTTTTTCAACATATCCTTGGACCCAATATGCAAATAATATCACTGTCATAAAATGATTTTTTCTCTTCTTTTTATAAAATTTGAACTTATTTTGTAGTTTTAAACAACCTGGTATAGTGACTCATAAAGTCATAATTCTTTAAATAGCAATCAATAAATTTCATATATCATTGATTTTATATTCAATATATATCACAGATTTAAAACTCAAAATTTACAGACAAAATTAATTGGATCTACATTAAAACACTGCTATATCATCATTAACAACCCCAAAATATATAATATGTAAAAATAAATACTAACAAAAATGAAAATATCTAGAAGCAGAAATATTTTATGCAACTGATATGCCATTACAAGTATATGTAATTATTTCTTTAAATATTTACATGTAGATGCTTTATGCACAATATTTACATGTAGTTTTTTTGCAAATATTAACATGTAAATTTTCTATTCAAAAATATCTACATGTAATTTTTTTTCAAATATTTACAATAAATTTTTCCCCAAATATTCACATGTAAATTATTTTTCCCCACTGCACTTGTAACATCTACATGTAAACCCACAACATAAATTTACAGAATGATTAAAAAAATACATTTTTTGTACATACCATATTAGAAACATTATTTTCAATAAATTAGTTTATATCTATACACATCTTTAAATGTCTGAAAATGCAAATTAGACATTTCAATAGATAGGGGTTTAACTTAAAATCTTAGCACCATATTTAAGCAAGTTAAATACAGAAACATGTACATATTTACAAAACAAATTATATATATAATATGTATTAACCAAAGATATAAGACAGATTTGAAAAGCTCAAACATCAAGTATCGTATACCATATACTAACAGAAGTATGGAGTAATCGTGTTTCAAGTCCTGGCAAAGTTTCTCTCACTTATATCAAGATGGTCAGTTCTTGGATGGTGGAGGAAACCAGAGTAACTGGAGAAAAACCACTAAGGTAGCAAAGTAACAAACTTTCTCACAGTTACACTAGCATCAGCCTAGGATTAGAACCTTTGCAGTAAAAAGTGCTGTGATCCGTAAGCGTGCTCACAATACAATAAAGAAAATTTTCCATTTTTATTTACATTTAATTATTTATATGTTTATTAATTTATAGATTGAAGGAAGGAAGACATGAATAAAGTTGAAAAAATTTATCACTTATTCAGCATGCTTATTTTATATGAGAGGTGAATAAAATACTAGGTAAAAAAATTAAAATAATTCTAAATGAAAAATACAGTAGATACCATTCATTGTATATCTAACATTTCAATTATAAATATTGGCTAAATCCACTGTACTAAATCTGAAATTTTTGTATTTTTCATATCAATTTTTTTTTTAGAAGTTAACAAATATTCCCTTAAACCAAAAATAACAATCATTAAGTTATTAATGAAAACATGATCTGTTTTAACAAGTGCCCATCTCAAAACTTAAATGTTAAAAAAACAAACTTGTAAATGCAATAAATGTCAAACAACACTACATATGTTATCTAGACCCTAAAACGTCTTTTAAAATTGCACTGGAGGTGTTCGGTGTAGATCGCCCCGAACTTGCAGGTGATGAATCCATGGCCGAAACTGGTGTGGGGGCAAACATTGACATTGTCGGAGATAAAGGAGCAGAGGACATTAAAATATGTGGACTATGACTGGTTTCCTGTTCTCCTATTTTAAGTGGCATTGCTACATGTCGGGGTGCTGTAAAAGGGTTATAAGCTGGTTTATTAGTTTCCCGTTGTCGCTGAACATCTCTGGCCATTTCCTCAGCTGGAAGTCTTACTGCTGGTGGAGGAGGAGTTGATTCATTCTCCAAAAATTTAACAAATAATTCTGAAAAAGACTAAAAGAAAAAAAGAAACACATCAATTTCATTTCACTATAAACCAGCTGGCCATAAGGCAGGAAAAAACAGAAAGAAATATGAAGTGAAAATTTAAATCTGACTAAAATGGTTGAATTACGCATGATACAGTAACCTTCTATTCACTAAATTTCTTCCTTTAAAATGAGACGTTTCATGAATTTTACCATCAGGCAGACATTGTGATTCCTACATTTATATACCCACCTCAAATTCTGAATGGTGGAATATAATTTGTTTTTATAACATAAAACAAGAGGGATGAGTTTTCACCTGAACACAAATTTAACTGTCAGACAGACATTTAGATTCTTACATTTACACGTATATACTACTGTCAAACTAAGACTTGTGGCAGTATAATTTGTTTTTATCACATAAAGAGATGTGTTATCATCTGAACAAAGATTTTACCATCAGTCAGACATTTAAATTTCTATATATACATGTATATACCGCTGTCAACTTGGACTGGTGGCACCATTATTTGTTTTTAGTACCGGGTATATAAAGCTTTAGTTACCTTGTCCACCTGTGGTATAGCTCTTCCAGCTGATACTGGGGTCTGTGGTGGGGTGAAGTATGGTGTCGATGGTGTGGCAGGCTTTGGTCCAAATTTCAGGAAACCTGGTACCCATCCAACTAACCCTGCTTTACCCTCGACCTGTAAAAATTAATTTGTTATTAAGTATTCACTATTATGCCTCAACAATATATATGACAAGGTATTTAAATGTTTCAAATAATGCTGATTAAAACAGAAGTATAAATTAACTGTATAATTCATACAGATTTTTGTTAGTGGTCAGAATATTCTCCTTTATGCTTCAAACTGTCAATGATACACATCTCTATATAAGAGAAATTGTTCAAGCATTTTAACTTTTAAGGTTCCAATTAAATAAAGTCTGTTTATATATATCATACTAAGCATTTTCTGTAGCTGGTATACAGGAGTGAGTGAGTAAAATGTCCCAGTCAAGATTATTTCACTTATTTGTTACTGTTCATTAAAATGTCAACAGCTATAAGTAAAGTTAAAGTTTGTATGTGCAATGTGCCATTTTTAATGGACAGTAAAGGTTTCAAGTGTCACACATACCATGGCATGTGGCATGTGACATGGGGTTTTAGGTCTAATTTAAAGGTCCCAATATACATCACATTCTTATTAATGGTCCATTTTAAGAGGGGACTAATCTGAACACTTATCATACAATATTTACCCTTTCGAAATCTTCTGGACTAAAATTTAGAACTCCACCAATTGTCACCAGAACCTGATGTTTTTGTCCCTTGGGTGTTGTGAAATAACCCAGAAACAGATTCTTTATTACCAACCTGTAATCAAAATCATATTTAATTGAATGATAGAATGATTCTGGTTTTATGCCCCAGTCAAGAATATTTCACTTGAAAAGTTATAGGTGAATTGGCAGAGATTTTCAGCTTTGTCATGTGCTCAGGGCAATGCAGGGAGGGTATTTTAGTGTACTAAACCAAAAGTCACATGGGACATTGGCTTTTAAAGCCTCTCCCAAAGAATTCAAAATTACATTAAAATAGGATTATGCAGTACTGATACTAACAATAGACTGACAGTCTAGCCAATTACCTATTCACTGCAAGTCTCAGATATTTGCTGCATGTACTTTGTCAAAATTATTTAATACATAGTGCAATTATAATTATGTCTCTTGCTTTAGAATTTAAATGCTTTTTAAAAAATTGTGAGAACACAATATCATGGATGAGAATGTCTCATACAAGTAGTAAAAGGTATAAATCTATATTAGTTGGTTGATTTATATGATTTTTAGGACCTAGCTAGTCAAAATTGTTTAAATTAAGACAAGGTTCAAATCTCACTCAGGACAGATCCTAGTGTGAGAAAGTTTGTCCATTCCCTTGCTGAGGGTGGATGGTTTTATCTGAGCACTCCGGTTTCCTCCCCATTCCAGAAATGGCTGCCATGATATAAGCAATGGAATCTTGACTGGGGCATAAAACTCCCATTACTTGTCTCCACTCTTAAATGAGACGTTCTAGTGTGTAAAAATGAACTGAAGTACCAGTAAATAAGTATAAAATATCAAATAACAAATAGATGTCTTACTTGTCAACTTTATTGTCTTGAGAAGTTATAAATGTCTTCAGTTTTTCCTCCGCCTCTTTCAGTGACTTCTCTCTTAACAGTACTGTAAGAAGAATTAAATCACAGAGATTATTAAGATGATTTTTATTACACAATTCAACATACAATTGCCAAGTATTTGTGGAACATTTCTAAGCATCTGGATGACATGCTTTTAATATTTATTTGTTATAATAAAGTCAAATAATATCTGTTTGTTGTAAATAAAGTCACATGCTTGCAAACATTCTGAATCAAGACCATTTTCTAAATCTAGAATATAAATATTTATCCAAAATAAGCAAAATCTAAAATACATACATGTATATAAAATTAACCATAAAAGAAATTTAAGAAACTGAAAAAGTTGGAGAGTTTTAAGCAAAATACCATAGCCAGATTGAAATTTTCAAGAAAATGCCATACATCATTCAATTACCGAATAGATGTTTCTGAATTCTGTAGCAAACTACTACATTATGCTGATAGATAACTATCCTACATGCAAGTTGGAAAATTCATAATACATAGATGCTAAAATGGGAAAACTGTTGATGCCAAGATGCTGCAAAGGGAAACGGTTGATGCCAAGATGCTGCAATGAGAAAACTCATGATACCAAGATGCTGTAACTGACATACAAACTAAGAATATGACAAAAGGTACTGACTATATGATAAACCATCAGTACCTGATGTAATACTCATGGTTTGTACACCTAATACTCATGCACTGACACAAAAATATATCCCTGCAATTTAATTGGTTCTTCTATTTTCAAAATCCTGCACAAAAATATTCCTGAGATTTAAATGGTCTTCTATTTTCAAAATCCTCCAATCAAAGTTAAGTATTAACTTTGGGGTTTTTCTTGAAACAAACACTGTCAAAACAGCAGCTTTGCTCACCTATAAATCTAGTCCATCAAAATTCTTAAAAGTATTTGTCCTTTAATTTTTTTTGTCATACTAACAAAATTAACATTGGATGTTGATGCTCACACAGGGGTATGACATAAGCTCTTCTACCACTGTTACAGGTGAGCAAATATGTCTTTGTTATTGATGACAGCCTCCTATAGTTCAGGGTTTCCTTTATTCAAATTCAGGAAATACGAAAATACCGCTATGAGTATATTTCAGTTTGAACAAGAGAACACAGCGACACATAAAGTATTAGACATAAATTGTAACGGTACCTGGATGGCGTTACCTTAACTTCTCATTCTTAAGCATCGAGTAGAAATATTAATATTTTAACTAAAATGAACAAATATTAAAAACAGCATTATAAATTTTATTGCAATGTTATAAAAAAATTAATGACAACACACAAAATATTAATAAAAATAATAATAATACAAGTTACATCAATAAGCAAAACTCAAAATTATAACAACCAGCTATAAGCAATACACAAAAATTCAAATCTGCTTCAAAATGCTAGTTAGATAAGGGTAAGTGATTTAGTGCGTTATGCTAGGTGTAAAAGGAGACATTTGCGTAATCTCGGCTAGTAACTTGAGGAATTGTTAGTGAAACTCAGAATTACCAGCTGAGATTATACAAACACCAACAAGTTGCCAAGGCAAGCCATGCTCTCCAGCAAGCTAAAATAAACAGGAAGTTGTAATCTGGTGCATCCTGGGAGAACAAGAGGTGTTTGGTGCATTCTGTGAACATCCAGATGCATTTTGGGATATTTTCATTTTGAATTTAATACTGGTAATTATGTACATGTATATTTAAATTGACTTCACATAAAACTTGAACCAGATAATTTTTCCTGATTTCTATCTTTATAAAAAAATACCTACATAGCATCAATTTTTATTAAATTGTTTTAGCAAGAAAACCATTTAAAATCACTATTTACTAGTTAGTATTAAAGTTTGAAATTATGGAGTGGTATAAAAAAACAGAATTAAAAGAAAGAAAAAATAGAAGAAAAACAAACAAGTAACAAAACAAATGATTAACCTTTAATACTGCGTCAACTGCCCGGTGCAAATTATTGAGAAACTGTTTCCTCAATATCTGCAAGTATCCGGAGGTCTGAAGACATCTCAGGATTACCTGCTGATATTAAACAACCAGTCACTGATGTCATGTAACCAACGACAACAAACATGGACGACTTAACATCCAAGTTAAGCGAAGTAATGAAAAACAAGCCATTTAAAAACAGATCAAGGAAATGTTAAAATTAAGCATTGCATTTAATTAGAATTTGATTCTTTAAAGCAGGTAGGCAAAGTAGCGAAAAACTCCAATACCAAAATAAATTGTAAAAAGCTCAAATAAACAAAGCAAATCTGGCTGAACATAAAAAATTTGGTTTGAACTGGGCAGTTTAGCAGGTGAAAAAAACAGGATAAAAGCTGTCAAAAAGAGAAAAACATCATAATAATTGTGTTAATAAAATTCCTGGTATTTAATGAACTAATCAAATATTTAAGAAAGAATGAGACTGTAGTTTATTTGTAATTAATCTCCATTTATTAGATAAAGAAAATATGTTTAAATTACAATCAAATTTTTAGTCTTTAAAAAAAACTGAATGAATGAAGAATTTTTAAATTGGTGTGAGTACAGTGTTAATATAAAATACCAGTTATACTTAATATTAATCGTAATTCATGATATACCCGGTAATATCGTTACTACATATGTATATATAAAATGTTAACAATATATAATACAAAATGCACATGCACAGTTTACGCCGTGCTTATAATGAATGTGAGGATATATAACTATACAATGTAAATATTTAAGATGCATACCATAATATCAAGATTCAGAAATTTCAATAAAAGACAAAAATTCAATATTTGTTGCAATTTTACACTAATCTTTTTCATTTTTTTAAATTTCTTTTCAGAGAAAAAAATAAAGATGGACAAAAAAAGCAAGAAAAAAATTGCAATTTTCCATTTTTTTTTTAATTTCTATTCTGCTATGAAAATAAATTAAGTTGGACAAAAACGCAGGAAGAAAAAAGACTGAAACATTTTTAAAACATTTCAATTTTCATTAATTTTGTTTAAATTGTCTGAAGAACAAAAAAAAGAACTTCTGAATCAGTGTTAGAAAATTATTAATGGGAATACTCATATAAACTTGATACATTACTATTAAAATTAGAAGCAAACAAAATGAACTGACATTCAATTAAAATTAAAACCACTATGCTATGCTCTACCAGTCTACACTAACCTTCTTCCTTTAAAGCTGATATAGCCTCCTCTCTTTTATCTAACTTCTCACTTAAACGTTGAGCTGCCTCTAAACCATCTTCTGCATCGTCAAGTTTAACCTGAAAAAGTTGTAATACACACAAAAATGAATTCTGAGTACATACAATCAAGCTTGTTATAATGACCATCGATAACTTTGCCATCTCACTTATCACAACACTATTAAAGCCTAAAAATCCATTCCTTATCACAACACTATTAAAGCCTAAAAATCCATTCCTTCTATGGTTTTCTTGATCAGCCTCCCTCGATTTATTGACAAACTCCTTTGTAATGAGAAAATCTGACTGGAAATATGGTGGCGAGTCTCCCTTAATTTATTCACAAACTCCCTTGTAACGTCAGAACCTGATTGAACATATGGTGAAAATGACTTGAAATTTTACTGTACTTCAAAATAAATGTGTTTAATTCAACCTCAAGGATTATGCTAATCACAAGTCCATGTGATATGCAAGTTTTTGTATGCCAGTATGATTTGTTTATTATACCTCAAAGATATGCTATACTCTGAAACCGATTGGAGTGTTGTGGAGTAATGGAGTATTAAGTTCTAGTCAAGATTATTTCACTAATTTCGAGACAGTCATTTCAAGTGGAAACTAGAGTGCCCGAAAAAAATAACACAATCACTGGCAAGGGAAATGAAAATTGTCCTGGATTCCAACCTACATGTAGATGACAAGAGGTGCTGTGATCCATAAGCACTCACATAAGACCACTTGGCCACCAAAATCCTGTAGACTCCTGAAAAGGCAGTAATCCTTTAACCACTTCAACGATACAGTCTCTAGGTTAAAAGAAGTTTTTAGGTGGTTGTAAAAAATATTTGAGGAACACAAACCTTTGTTTCCTCAAGTTCTTTGTGAAGTTTTATGACATCTTCTCTTAATGTTGCAGCTTCTTTCTGGTAATGTTCTACTTCTGCAGCAACCTGAAATTCCTTCTCTAGAAAAATTAGATATTGATAATTTTTTTAATTACAATTATGTATGTACAAAGAAGACCCAATATTACACGTTTTCTAGGTTAGAGTAGAGAGGTCTGTGGATTTAATTACTAGTAATGGTATTACTATCACACCATGCACACATGTGACAATGTTTATCCCTCTGAAGTATATTATACATTTTTGCTTAGTTTTAAATAAACTGTTTTAGCGTGGAGTGGAGTAATGGTAATTAACATCCCAGTTAATATTATTTCATTTATATCAAGGAATTAAGATTAACAATAGGGGATTTGGAACCATTTTCAAATTTCAAAATTTACAATATCAATGAGTATGAAATTAAAAATTAAGCAGAAACCTGTCCCACATTTATCAGTGGTTTCAATGAACCACTGGTCTAAAGCAGCAGCTTGAGAATCACAACATCTCTATCCAACTATTTGTAAACAAGGACTGAGTAACTTGAAGCTCTCGTAGCAGTTACCAACACTTAATGCCTTTGTGTTATATAGGCATTAAGTGTTCGTAACTGCTAAGAGAGCTAAGAGAGCTTTGAGTTACCCAGCCCAGATTAGAGCATATCGTAGTGTTTAAACATTTGTCCATTCCTATGTAGATTGTCAGTGGTTTTCTCCCTTCAGGAACTCTAATTTCCTCCACTGTCCCAGAATAGACTATCTTGATATTTAATAGTAAATAATCTTAACTTGGTTCAAAACATCACTAATCTACCAAAAATAGGATGAAATTCCATTAAAAAAACAGCAAAAACCTTTCTTAAAAGGTACCATGGCACAATTGATCTCTTTTTTTTTTTTACTAAAAGATCTCATTGTTATGACTTTATTGACCCACATGTAGCATAGCATGGATGAAAATTATGTCTTATGGTGTTTTAGAGGAAAGTCTTTGAAAATGGTCCCCTATGAAAACCCCTACATTGATCAGTGACACTTCTTACCTTGCTGAAACTGTTCCAGCACCAGCTGAAGGTTAGCCAGTGAGCTAGCATACTGTTGACACTGGTCCTGTAGTGTACTGTACTGTAGGTAAGCCTGGTCTCTTTGACCTGCTACAGCATATAACTGTTGTTGTAAACTTTCAACCTGAACTGATGCATTCATACTAAAATAGAATTAATTCAGCAGATGAATAAATAGGACCATATCATTATATTCAAAATATGGTAATCTTTTGTTTTCAGAGATTAAAGTATGTAACAGTTTGATAATATGTTCATAAACTTCATAATTTAATTTTCAGCTTTTTTTTTAAAATTTTCTCTTTATAAATCAAGTTACAAAGTACATATAATTGATCTTACTTGGACAAAGGTTGAGGGGGCCTTGGTGGTTAAGTGGTCTTAAGTGGTCTTAAGTGTGTTTTTACAGACAAACTTCTCACCACCTAGGTTTGAATCCAACTTTGCAGAACCTAATGTGAAAAACCTTTTCAGTTTGCTTGCCAGCTGGATATTTTGGTTTTCTCCACCATCCAAAAACTAACCACCTTGATATAAGTAAAAGCATCTTGACTAGCGGTAAAACATGATTACTCACTCAACTCAAGAAGGTTGAGATTTCTAAATCTTAAGACAATCTTTATCATACCTGGCACTCTCGGCAGCTGTAGATGAGGACATTATCTTTTCTTCTGCCACTACAAGTCGGTTTCTTAATTCTTTTTCACGTTCTTCAGCATCTAGAGCTTCTTTTGTATAGCCTTCCTCAATCTGCCAAATCAAACAATACACAGATTGTCACAATTAAACTGATTAATGAAAACAATGATATTTGTATATAAAAACTTAAAAAAGTTCCTATAAATTTGGTATGGCTGATCAAAACTAAATAATAAACTTATCCAACAAATTGAAGTTTACATGAAATTCAAAAACAAATATACTGTTCCATGTCCAAATCACAATGCCAAAAAGCAAAGGTAAAACTTTGAATACTGGTAAATACAGATAATCATGTGAACTTCCACCAGGAAAGTGAGGCCGGGTGCTCCAGAAAGGTAAGCACCTCCATGTGAAATCAAAACTAGAATGAAAGAAACATGGAACTATGGGATGTCAAATATATCCAGAATAATTTTGAATCGAGAAACATCAAACTTATTGGCAATAATGTGATGATAAAAATAAAGTAAATTGAAAAAGTACAATATAAATACACCTGTATTACATTTATAAACAGACAGGAAATTAAATTATCATTTAAGTGCAATTTATTAAAATGATTACATCTACAATTATGGACAATTTGATGTAATATTGACAGAAGAATTATTGACAGTAGTTACCTGGATTAAATGGTTTCTCAGCCGGTCTAACTCTCTACTTGATTTATTTTCTTTTTCTTTTAGTTTCTGAATCTGTAAGGTTAAGTAACAGAGACTGAATACATATTAAATCATACTAGTAACTACATACTATCACACACAATGGGAAACTGCATATTATCACATATACTGGGAATACTATTTAACAGGATGAACACAAGAACAACATTAATTGTCAACAATTAAAATTCCTTTAAAAGATTTTAACAACAATAATTATTTGTTATTTAGGGCCTTGGTGGATAAGTGGTCTAAAGTACCCGCTTACAAATCACAGTGCATTTAACTGCTTATGTTTGAATCCCACCCAGCTCCTAGTGTGAGAAAGTTTGTACTACTGCCCACCCCACCTTAATAACAAAGTTTTAACAAGTAAATTGAACATAAAACTTCAATTAAATGTTAGCTGTAACAAGATACAGAAAACAGGCCTACATTTCTTCCTAAAGCAGACAAAAACCTGCATGGATAATCAAAAAACATAAAATTTTGTAGGTCAAAATATAACTTAACCATTAAATGATTCTGCATTATGTAAACTTGACACCAGTATTACCAATACTGTTACTTGATAACATTTTACCGATAGGTAGCTAGCAGACTTACCTCCCTTGAAAGGTCTTCATTATCTACAAGTCGTTGTTTGATGGCCATCATTGCCTGGTCCCTTTCTTGTTGTATCTGTTTGGCTTGTAACATAATGGTCTCGTTCTCTTTCATTAATTTGTCCACCGAGCCTTTCTCTCCTTCCTTATCTTGAACAACCACTGTCAAAGTTTCTACCTTTTCTTTTAAACTTTTTAATTCGAACTCACGTTCCTGAAGTGTCAGTGTTAACCTATCGTTAGCATCTTTCATCATATGTATTTGTGACAATTTTTCTGACACTTGTTGGTCGTTAGATAAGTGTTCATTTTTGAGATCGGTCACTTCAGTTTGTAGACCTTGAAGTTGGAATGTTAAATTATCAATTTGTTTTTTCTGGGTGGATAACTCCATGTCTTTATTGGCTAACATCTCCTCGTATTCAATATTCTGCTGATGTAAAGACTGAATTTTCATTTCTTTTTCTTTGTTGTTGTCAAAGAATTCCTTTTGTTTTTCTTGAAGTCGTTTAACTTCTTCTAATTTTGTATTGTAAGAGGTGATATCAACCGACTCGGTCACATTGGACTGTTGTAATAATTCTCCATATTTAATTTCCAATTCAGTATATTTTTGTTTGTAATTGATTAATTCATTTTGAGTTTTTAACAATGTCTGTTTTTTATCCTCAAACTGCCTCATGAGATTTTCATAATTATTACTAGTCTCTTCAAACTTTTCCGTTTCCACTTTAATGAAAGCCGTCAAACGCTGAATTTCACCATGGTATGCTAAACTTTCTTGATGTTTTTGATTCAAGCATGCCACCAATTGTTCCCGCTCATTTTGCAATGCTGTAAGCTGCTTGGACAAATTATCTTTATCTTGCATGAGCCCAGTAACTTCAGTACCGCCCGACGATGTCTCTTGCAACATTAACAATAAAGTCTGGTTTTTCTGGGTGAGAGCATCGATTTCTAAATCTTTATCCCTGACAAGACGTGATAAGTTCTGTAATGCTTCTCTCTGCATTTCATCCATTGAGTTCTCTCTTTTCTGTGTTAACTCATGGTTGTCTTTCTGTAATTTCTCGAGTGCCACTTTTTCAGCAAAGATGATGTTCATTAACCGATGAACCTCACTTTTCAAGTTGCTACATTCTCTTGATTTTTCGTTCATGACAGCCATTATCTGTTCGCGTTCTAACTTCAAACTACTCACTTCATTTTCCAGCTGATGAACATCGACTAAAGTTTTATCGCCAAGTATAGACTTAGATTTAGAATCTAACATTTTTAACAATGATTTGTTATTATTTTGTAATTCTGTGATGACATTATCCTTTTCCTGTAAAAGACTCTGCAATTTTTCCATTTCATGGACAATATTTTCATCATTTTCGACTGATAATTCCCTTTCTAATTCCTCATTCTTCTCCCGGACAGTTTTGTTTTCTGACCCTAACAAATTAGCTTCAATTCTTTTTACACCCTCAATTTCAACTTCTTTCAATTCTATTGCACACTTTTCCACTGCATTAAGGTCAAAATTAGGATGGATTTCTTCAGACTCATCTAAGAGTTTCTGTTTACTCGTATCTATTAGCGATGTAGCCCTATGTAATTTATTCTTCAGAGAAGTAATTTCCTGATCTTTTTCATGAGTATTTTGTTGCAATAGAGCAATGGCATCTTCCTGAGATTCCAGTTTTTCTGATTTTTCTGTCACCTTTTTCGTTTGCTCTGCAAGTTGCTGATTTAGTTCGTTCACGATAGATTCTTGGTCTTTCAAACGTTTTTGATATTCTTTAACACTGTTATTTAATTCTTCTACCTTTTCCGCTGATCTTTTCAACTCTATCTCTAAGTTAGGTAGAAGTTCTAAACTTTTGGATTTAAATTCATCTCTTTCATTACTGTCTTGTAATGATCTATTTAGTTCATCAATTTCACTCTTAAGAGAACTATTTTCATCCTGAATATCACTCAAACTGGTTTGGATTTCTTGCAGGTTTTCCAGGCGCGATTCCTGTTCCTGTATTTTTCTTACATGAAGATCAATCTCCTCTGTTAATGAACTTACACTATTTTTCAATGTTTTAATTTCTTCATCTTTATCTGATATAAAAGTTTTTAAATCCTTTTGTTTATTCAATGATGTTTGCAGGTTTTCTTCACTATCTTCCAGGTATCCTTTCAATGTAGAAAGTTCGGTCTCAAGCTGTGTAATTTTAAGATCTTTTTCGTGAGATACTTGCATCAGTCGTTGATGTTCTTGTTGTATTGATGTTGTATCCATTTCTTGACTATTCTGAAGTTCCTGTATATAATTTTCATAATGTTTCACTTTATTTTCTAGAATTTGTTCCGACTGATTTAAATCTTTTTGTAGTTCACTTTTTTCTGATTTAAGCATATCAATTCTAACCTCAAATTCGTCATTTAAGTCATTTAATTGTTTTTCATACTGATCTTTATCACCTATAAACTGTTCTCGTAGATTTGACAATTCCGACTTCAGTTCGGTATTTTCTTGACATACTTGATCATACATTTCCCCTGAAGTCTGCAGCTTAGTTTCTAAATCTGCTATTTGTTTATTAGCACTTTCATTCACAGTTACACTCTCATTCAGTTCTTTCTGCAACTGTTGAACTTCAACTTTTTCATTATTACCCTGAGAATTTAACTGATGTTCTAATGATTCTTTAGAACGTTTCAGAGATTCTATTCTCCGATTCAAGTCACTGATCACCTTTTCTAACTCTGAATTCTTTTCTCTCATCTCTTTAACTTTTTGTACCTTTTCTGATATTTGTTCTTTGCATTTTCCTAACTCAGACTCCATGTCTTGTTTCTCCATGTGCATTTCATTCACAGCAATAGCACCCTTATGAAGTTTCTCTTTCAAATCTTTTAGATCACTATCTCTCTTTTCGAGATCTTCTTTTAACTTCATGGCAGTGGTTTTCAATTCTTTATTTTGATTTTCCACCTCAGAAATTTTACCTTTAAGATTAGAGAGTTCTTGATCATGTTCCTCTGAATGTTTTGATTTCATTTCACTTTCATTTGGAATCTTTTGTTTTAATTCTGTAATTTCTTCTGACAATGTCCTTATATTTTCGTCTTTCTCGTCCAGTTGATGGGAAAGTTCTTCCGCTTTCTTGTTGAGGCTATCTCTCATCTTGATCAACTGACCCATGGCTTCTTGGTGTTGACTATCAAGCTCTTCAAGACCAGATTCAAGGTCATCTTTCTCTTGTTGTAAATCAGCAATTAGGGTATCTTTTTCCATCAATTTTTGTTGAATGTCATGGAATTTCCTGATTTCGATTTCCAAACCTTCCTTCTCTAAAGCAAGTGTGGCTATACAGTCATCTTTGTCTTTGAGCTCTTTTTGTAGTTGATGGGTTCCACTGGAATCATCTAAAATACAAAATATGAGAAACAAATTAGTAAATTCAAATAAGAATTTTCTGTTTTTGAATGTAATACATGTTGTTTTTAACTGGACTTGACAGATACAAACATCTTAGTGATTACTGTATTATAAAAGGGCAAGCAAATAGTGTTTTAAATCCCATTCAAAATTATTTTTTATTTCACTTATGGAATATTTTGGTGCCAACAAATATATATAGTTGAAGTTGCAGAAATATTTACTTGTGCAATGAGGTTATGACAATTTTTTTTTCCAATTATGCCTACTCAGATATAGATTGAATGATTGAATGGGGTTTATATCCCAGTCAAAATTATTTTACTTACTGGTATATTGGAATGTCACAAGCTCAAGGTAAAGTGGCAGAAATTATGGAATATGTGTCTACAAATGCATGTGCATGAAAAAGTTGGATACCATAATTAATATTTTACAAACATTTGCATTGTATGTAAAGGAAAACATATATTCTTTTCTATGTACCTGATTTTTGTGTTTCCTGCATTGATAACAATTCTTTTTCCATATTAGCCTAAAAATAAACAAAATTCAAATTCAAAAATGTTTATTTCTCCTTCCGTTTAATATTCTAGTAATAAAATTACAAATTTAGACTCTTAATACTACAAAAGGATGTAAAACATTACAAAACATTGAACATCCCAGTTACAAAATATTTCACTTATATTAAGATATCACCATCTACAGCTCTATACAGTAGACACTTGTAGTAAGTATCAATATGCCAGTGTAAAACAAGTTGATTATACCAAGTAACCGTAGTTTACTTTCGTCAAAACAAAGATGGGTGCTGGTCTTTGCATAAGGCTATTTTACAGTATTAGCCATCATAAAGAAGTCCATTTACAGAACATTTAATTCTTCCATATATTTTATTTAGGGTAATCAATGCGTACCTTCTCATAAAACCAGTGCCTCTCACAGCTAAATTTTTAATCCTACACAGGCATATCTTAGTGTGAGAGTTTGTCAGTTCACTTGCTGAAGGTTGGTGTGTTTCTCCAGGCACTCCAGTTTTCTCCACAATCCATAAACAGACAACCTCGATGAAAGTGAAAGTATATATATACCAATCTTGACTGGAAGTAATTAACTCCACTGCTACTAATAAATCATTATTCAAAATGATCAAACCTTTTCTTTAAGAAGTATGTCCCTTTCATTTTCAAGCTGGGCATTAGCTTGTGTCAACAAATCCACTTTGTGATCAAGTTTCTTGATATCATCCCCTATATCGCCACTGACTGAATCAATGGTGTCATCAGAATCACTATCATTACTACGGTCACTATGCGCGTAGTCGTGTCTTTCCAGTTCCAATAAACCCTTCAACCAAATGACCATTATTGTGTTAGTTATATATATATAGTTAGTATTTACATAATATACAGTTAATAGTTATAAGATATAAATATATGGTACAGTCAAACCTGTCTTTATATGCAATCTTAGAAAACATTAAAAATTTTAATTTTTTTGTCATTTTTATTGACTATTTTGTTGCATATTGTTGATTGCCTTATCAGCAATAATTTCATCAATTTGCAAAGAGTTGAGTTGAGTTGAGTTATGGTCTAGTCAAGAATATATCACTTATACTGAGATGTAATTTGTAATGAAACACATCTTTTAATATTTAAACCTTTCCAGGATCATCTTTAACCACTACACATGTTTATATGGTGTATGAGTTTGTGAAAGTGTTTCTCATCTACTTCTGATACTAGAGCCCACTGATATGGTGTATGAGTTTGTGAAAGTGTTTCTGATCTTGGAGCCCACTAACAACCACTTTCTCACATGTGGTAAATCAAGGTCAATATACCCTTAGTTCTTCAATTTCGAATAAAATTTATTTATTTTGTAACAATTTAAAAAAAAAAAAAATCATATAGATAGAACAGGTTTGACTGATGTTATAGATGTTATAAGATATAATTGTAATATAAAAGTTATAAGAATTAACAGATACAATATACTAGTAATAAGAGATTAAAAATGATTTCTGTAAAACACTAACTTTTTTTTAGACATTTTTTATGATGTCTGAATAATTTTTTTCTTTTAAAGGACCTTTAATCCAAAGGACAGCAAATGCCACCAGATCGTCCTGTATAAGATGCATCACTTCACAATGATTATCCTATAAACTGAAGATTGGATACAGATACTGACATCACAAATTAAAAGCCAAAGTTTGTTCACATGAATTTCTCATTAATCTTATTTCATGTGAATTTAATATGAATTTTACTTGACATTAACATGAATTCCATGCAAAAACTTTGACTGCGTATCATAGAACTGAAGTGCTTTACAATACAAAATTAGTATTTAAGATCAGACTTTGTAAAGAATAAATAAATAAATGTTCATATAGGGTAAACTGGTTCTACTTTCTCTCTATATATATAGATCTACATGCTATATCATCTTACATTTGTATAATAGTCATGGTAAATATCATTATATTGTGGAATATAAATAATGTTAATGTAAAATAGTAAAGAAATCCATGCACACATGCAAAACATAAATGAAGAGCAAGATAAAGATAAAACTATGAATGATTGTTAGTTGTTATAGTACATGCTGTTAGTAAGATGATTAAAATGGTCAGTGTGGCTGAAGCAATTTATAGCCCCCTTCCCTCTTCCTCATAGATCTAAAAAGGCCTTGGTGGCCAAGTGGTGTAAAACACATGCTTAAGATCACAGTGCCGCTCAATGTTTCAGTTGGAATACCATTCGAGTAGATCCTTGTGTTAGAAAGTTTGTCAGTTTGCTTGCTGAAGGTTTTTGATTTTTTCTGGGCACTTTGGTTTCCTCCACCATCTCTGAACTGACCGCCTTGATATAAGTGAAAGAATCTTAACTGGGGGTTAAAACTCCATAATTCACATGCATAGGTTCATTGATAGACATTAGGGAAACTGCCCCTGAAATATCATCTAAGGTGCTTGGCCATTCTATTTTTTTTAAATAAGCTCACCTTTTCTCCTGTTGCTGAAGATTTAGTTTGACCTTTGGACTTTTGACCTTTACCCTTCTTTCCTTGTCTCTCCACTTCCATTAAGCCCTTTACAAAAGATTTTATCTAATAAATAACCCATTCCGTATATATGTATGAAAAGCAAAGACAAGTTACAGAGAGCAAGTACTACTGCCTAAGGAGATGAAATAGAACATTAGAGTCATATATATCTAACCATGTGCTGTATTTGAGATGTTTTGTTAAAAAATTGTGATTGAATTTTAATTTGCATGGTTCTTATAGGACTGGAATATTCCAGAAAAATATTCTCAGAATTTGAAGTTTAATGCAGGCTGTGGGTCCAACATGTAACTTTCAGTCAGATCTGTAATACTTTGTAAAAACCTCTGGTATTATTTTTATTAAGAACATTAAAATTATTGGGGTTCTATCTGGCTAGTATTTCAATCTAATTTTGGACATGATTTTTTAAAAATTACTTTCTCCTTCTTTGTCTCTGTAAATTGTCTTGAATAAGCACATGAATTAATTATGCCGCAAGGAAAGCATTAATACATAAAAAAAACATCATTAAAAAAGCCCTGTTATTGTATCAATTAAGAATAATTGTTTGAAAAACATTGATTTAATGAGAAGAGTGCATGTATGAGGAAAATTTTTCCATTTTATGAAATTGAAAGTTAACACATACAGTAAACCATTTTTTTTAAAGTCCCAAAATCCATATCTTAAATGTGCCCCCCCCCCCCATTTTGAGACAAAACTATTTATAATGCCAAATTTGACTGAACAAATGGTAGCAATGAATTGAGGATTTACTGTAGTTTTAAGCGAGATGAAAATTTGTAAGGTACATTTAGTATACCCAATGTACTGACACCATATATATCAATAAATACTTGTGTTAAGTTACACTTTTACAGTATAACAAGAGGCCCAATAGGGCCTGTACCGCTCACCTGGGCTGTTTACAGCACAAAAACACAATAAATACTACATTTAAGGAGCAATAACTCTGATGTGGATATTTAAATATTTATGAAACTTGCTACTCGCATCTGTGACCTTGACCTTCAAACTAATGACCATAATCTATATATTAAAATGATCATTGCACCAATACCAACAATATTCTAATATACATGCCTATACAAAAAGTTCATAGTTTTCGAGATAATGAACCTTTTTGGTATTGATTTGCAAATGTGACCTTGACCTTTTGACCCATGACCTTTTTCTATATATCAAAATGATCGTTGTCTCAATACCTACAACATTCTAATATACATGCCTATACAAAAAGTTCATAGTTTTCAAGATAATGAACCATTTCAGTATTCTTTCGCATCTGTGACCTTGACCTTTGAACCAATGACCTTAATCTATATATCAAAATGATCGTTACATCAATACTTACAATATTCCAATATACATGCCTATACAAAAAGTTTATAGTTTTCAAGATAATGAACCATTTTGGTATTGATTTGCTACTGTGACCTTGACCTTTAGACCCATGACCTTTTTCTATACATCAAAATTATCGTTGTATCAATGCCTACAACATTCTAATATACATGCCTATACAAAAAGTTCATAGTTTTCAAGATAATGAAACATTTCAGTATTCTTTCGCATCTGTGACCTTGACCTTTAAACCAATGACCTTAATCTATATATCAAAATGATCTTTACATCAATACCTACAACATTCTTATATACATGCCTATACAAAAAGTTCATAGTTTTCAAGATAATGAACCATTTCAGTATTCTTTCGCATCTGTGACCTTGACCTTTGAACCAATGACCTTAATCTATACATGAAAATTATCGTTGTATCAATACCTACAACATTCTTATATACATGCCTATACAAAAAGTTCATAGTTTTCAAGATAATGAACCATTTCAGTATTCTTTCGCATCTGTGACCTTGACCTTTGAACCAATGACCTTAATCTAAATATCAAAATGATCTTTACATCAATACTAACAATATTCCAATATACATGCCTATACAAAAAGTTTATAGTTTTCAAGATAATGAACCATTTTGGTATTGATTTGCTACTGTGACCTTGACCTTTGGACCCATGACCTTTTTCTATACATCATAATGATCGTTGTATCAATACCTGATTTGGTATTGTTTTGCTACTGTGACCTTGACCTTTGGACCCATGACCTTTTTCTATACACCAAAATGATCGTTGTATCAATACCTACAACATTCTAATATACATGCCTATACAAAAAGTTCATAGTTTTCAAGATAATGAACCATTTCAGTATTCTTTCACATCTGTGACCTTGACCTTTGAACCAATGACCTTAATCTATATATCAAAATGATCGTTACACCAATACCAGCAATATTCCAATATACATGCCTATACAAAAATTTTATAGTTTTCGAGATAATAAATAATATTAGAAAAGTAAAAAATTAGGTCATGACCTTCATAATTGACCTTGACACCATTTTGAAGGTAATTACAAGAATATGTCAAAACTGAAAACCCCATGTCATTATCTGGTCATATAGTCAAGTTATAGCAATTTAAAAATATTTTACGATTTTTTCAAAATTAAACGCAAAAACGCGTACCGACGGTAACCTATTTTTAAACCAAATTTTATGAAATGAACAAACTTAAAGGTTAAGACTATGTAGAATCCAAATATCACATCAGTTTTTGCCTCCAATGAGTGGTTCAACAGAAGAAGATTTTTTAAGGTTTTGTCTATTTTTAGTAACAGCGGCCATCTTGGATATTCGATCGCCATGATTTGAACAAACTATAGTTAAACTCTGTCAAGGACCTTCCATGGCAAATTTGGTTTCAGTTGGCCCAGTAGTTTCGGAGGAGAAGATTAAAGTTACTGACGCACGCACGGACGCACGCACGCCTCGCCATGCCATAAGCTCACATGGCCTTTGGCCAGGTGAGCTAAAAAGCAGGATGAAGGAAAGAAAAACTTAAAATAAGTCATGAAGCAAATCTGATACACAATAGAAAAAAGCTCCCATATATAAATAAATTTAAAAGGGAAAATTGCTTACCTTTTGAGCTTCAACAACATTCAGTGACATCTCTTTTTCCCGAAGCTGTTCACGCAACTGCATTAAAACATCTTCAAGAGCTTCTTTCTCATTTTGCCAATCAGATTTGACGATTTCAAACTGATTTATTTCCTGTTCGTATTTTGATATCTGGTCATTAAGGATCGTAACTTGTCTGTCTAACTCTTCATTCTGACGGGACAATTCTGACAGGTCAGAGGTCACAGTCTGAAGATCTGATTGGCTCTCAACATCCTCTTCAGGTTTACTAGTTGGAGTTGACTTGCCTGTAATTCATGAAACACAAAATTGTTACATAATACAATGGAATAGAGTGAGTACCAATAGCTCTTCAGACTTTCATGTAGTGAGCTAAACATGTTCATTCTTGGACTTTTTAAAAGGGGGCCATTTTGAACAAATTTCCTCTTAAACACAATTACGGTACATCAATATTTTTGCATTCATGTAATGTTAAATATGGCCAAGTAAGGCCTTAGTAATGGGGTCACCTGGCAAAATAATGGATGAATGGTCCCATGGGTCCCTTCTTAAATGAACATTGTCATACCCCAGTTGGAGTTCAGTCCCACAACTTCCCACATACAAAGCAAGCACTCTGCCAACTAAGCTAGTGAATTTAGTTTAGTTTTCATATTTGAAATATCAACAAATTGTTTGCCAGAATGTATCTTAGTTATTGAATTGAAAATGATGACAAAGAATAACCATTGGGACCAATTAATAAACAAGTTATCTATGGTTATCAAGAAAATGTTGTTTGAATTGGTTCCATTCAGAGTTATACAGAGCAATGTCTAATTGAGATAGCCAGCAAACCACATCATCAATACCCCTTACTGTTTGTGTGGAACTTTTTGGAAAAAGTTGACGTCAAAATTTCCAAGAGTAATGCAATTTTTACGGGAAAATGTGAACTGAAGCAATTTCATCTCCAAATAATTGTTCAGCAGAAATGTTATCAGATATCACGCTGTAACACTTGCAAACCCCATTTAGTCATGTTTTAGTAAATTTTCCTAAAACAATTCTTTTTGAGGAAATCATGATTGATAATGAGTGATTCCATACCTTGAAGATCTATAACCTGTTTTTGCAGGTTGGTAATTTTTTGTTCACATGTCTGTCGTTCCTCTGTAATTGTATGAATGGCTCTCTCTAACAAAACATTCTGTTCTTGAAGTTCAACATTCTTTTTCTTCAATATCACATTCTCCTTTTCAAATGTATCCATAATATCTACAAAAGGTAGATAATTTTATGATAAAATAACATCATAATTTTGGTTTTCTATTGCATGTTATAAAGTCAAACCTGTCTTGATGACTACCTGTCTAATATGAGCCAGGAAAACTGTATTCAATACTTTCACATTCTTAAACTAATTAAACAGGTCTCAGTTTCACAGTCATTCCCTGACTAAGATTTTCTTTAACTTAAATTTCGACAATATTTATGGTACTTCAAATACAAACATCCAACTAAATTAGAATATAGATGTAACAAGCTTCAGGTGATCCATTCCTTAAAATGACACCTTAAGTTGTTCATGACTATCTTGAAAACTAACAAAATTATTCAGTTTTCAAATTTGCCGGATTTAAGTTAAGGAAAATCTTAGTTAAGAAATAATTGTGAAACTGGGGCCAGGGCTTAGTTACCAAAGGGTTCAAAGGGCTTTAGGATCACAGTGCCTCTCAATATATAGGTCCCACTTGGACAGATAACAATGAGAGAGTTTGTCAGTTTTTTAGCCAATGGTAGGTGGAAGATTTTTTTTTTGGGAGGGGGGGGGGGTTTCTCTGATATTTATTCATAAATTGTTTATATCCATACATATCTTTGAAAACCCAAAATGTATTATCAGTATGGATGAACTTCCTTAAAGCTTGCATTTATATTCCTATCAGTTCATTTTGGTGAGAATTGATAATTTATGATTTTAGCATACTTTTTTTTCATGTCATTAAATTTGATATTATTTGTGTATATTTATTTTCATGTTGTTAATTTTAAGAAGTGACATTTTTAGAAAAAAATCCAAAAAATCTCTCAATCCCATCTTCTCTCTCTCTCTCTCTCTCTCTCTCTCGCTCACCACACACACACACACACACACATTTTTCTTACCTCCTGTCAACTTCTGATGTTCAGAATCTCCCAGATTTTTAACTATTTCGTCCGTCTCTGTTGAAGTCCTCTCGTATTCTTTCTCAAGCTCTCCCAGAGATGTCTTTAAATTCTGCTGCTGTAAGTTTAATACAAACAACAACATATCAAACTTGGAACTTGTTGATGTAAAACGTGTTAAAGTGGTGTATAAATCTCACCTACGTGTGATAAATACCAAATTAAACTACAAGAGAACACAATTTACACTACATTGGTCTAAAATTGTGTACTAAAATAACTAAAAGTAATATAAAAAGACGCACAAATTTTAAAATAAACCAGTGTATATATATTGCTGGTTACAATCACTACAGTTACTATGACGATGATATTGTTGTCATATGGGGGGTTTAAAATGCAAAACAAAAATACTCATCTCCCATGTAAAGGTTACGAATGTAAACAGATAGAAATATTTCCCTTAAAGACAACAAGATGGTCATTAGCACTCTGGGCACTCATCTGAGAATAATTTACATTTAACTGGATTTTATAATACTGTAAAATCTAAAGTTCTTCAATAATCTGACATAATGACCTACTTTCTTTTTTTATGTCAATCAAAATTAAAAATTCCTTTTTCTATTCCGGGTGGTATGAAACTGAATAAGTGGATTACATCTCAGTGAAATTAATCACTTGTATTGAAGTGGTCAGTTTTGAAATGGTGGAGGAATTAGGAGTGCCAAGAGAATACCAATGACCTGTAATCAACTTGACAAACATTTTCATAACAGGAACTCTCCAAGAGGAATATTGACCAAAGCTGGTGTTCAGATGACTAAGTTTTCATTCCAGGCAGCCAAAATCGACACTGACAACTAATTTCTGAAAAATTCCTTCAAAGAGTAACCTATTTCAGTAAATTTGTGAAAAAATACTTCAAAAAGAACCATATTTTCATAAATTAAAGAAAATTGCCCATTAATTATTTTAAATTTGTGGAAATTTAGAGATGGTGTTATATGTCAAATGCTTTCAAATTGGTGTTTTAGACTATTTGTTTATGCAGGGGGCCCTTTCCTATCAAAGAACTCCCCAGTAAGTCTATCTATTATATATTTCACTGTTTTACCAATTGTAAGATAACATAACCTTTTGGCTGGATTGGAACTCCCCAGCAAGTCTTTATGGAGGGGGGCCCCTTTCCTATCAAAGAACTCCCCAGTAAGTCTATCTGTCACAAATTTTAACTCCCCAGTAAGTTTATCTGTCACACATTTTATTGTTTTACCAATTGTAAGATAACCTAACCTTTTGGCTGGATTGGAATATTTGTATAACAAGGTCTTGTTTTTCCTGAAGTAGTTTATCTCTACGTTTTATAACTTCATCACCCATTTGTCTACGCACTTCTTGTATATCACCCAATAATTCCAATGATTGCGCCTAAAACCAACATACATATAAATATCTATATGTTGAAAACATCTTAAAATAATTTCATTTTTTCTTCCTTTTGATTTTGTTTAACAAATGTTTCAAAACAAGTTCAAAAATGATCAATATTTTTATTTTAAAAGACTATTAAAAAAATTCAAATTATTTATTTTTTTTAATATATTTTACCATTTTAAAGTTTAAAAAAATGTTAATAAATAAATTTAAAATTTCATAAATTAAAAAATAAATCAAGTTAAAAAAAAATCTGCATAAAATCAATTTGAAAATAAGACTTTATATGGTATATGTATTTAAATTATTTTTAAAGAATAATATTTGAAATCAAGGAAAAAACAAGTTTTCTAATTTCTTATAACTAAAATATCAAAATAAAAAGCAAGCTAAAATTACAAAACACCAAAATTCTACACAATTTAAAAGTTAAAGGTTTTATATGTATATGTAACAGGAAAAACAAGACCATGCTATAACTATGTAGCTGCAAAATGCAAAAGTCATGTACCGGTAAATACAATAAAACGTTCATCATGTACACAGTAAAATTTTGTTCAAATGAATTTCACGTGAATGTCATTTCACATGATTTTCACTTGAATTTCACAAGTGAAATGATGAGAAACATTACATTTACATTTGAGGACTAATATCTTAATATATAAGTCACTGCAGCAATATCAGTATGAATGTGTGGAGTGGAGTAATGGAGTTGTACACTCACGTCAAGATTTTCACTTATATCGAGGCAGTCAGTTCATGGACGATGGAGGAAATTGGAGTACTCAGAAAAAATAATTTACCTTAGGCAATCAAACTGACAAACTCTGCCACACTAGGATCCTTAAATGGGGCAATCTATTCTATGGAGGTCAAGTGGATGTTGCAAAATGCTTAAACGATGCTCAGATATTTTCATGCATGTTTTTTTTTTTTTCATTTTCAGACATACCGGTATTTATATCACAAAAAATCATTTACAACAAGACACATAAAATTGAACAAAATTAACACATTTACACAAGACACATAAAATTGAACAAAATTAACACATTTACACAAGACACATAAAATTGAACAAAATTAACACAGAGAACATCAAAACATCAAAAATACATAAAAATAATAAAACTAAATAAAAGTTGACCTAATTACTGACTCAATCTGGATGTGTAAAGTGTGCACATATTTCTACATCTCTGTGTTTAAAATATGTTAATCAAACTCAAGATTTTGTTATTAAATTCTTGCTGTGTTAGGAGCCTACTACAGTGTTAGTAATAATATTATATTTCAAAAATAAAGTAATTTTGTTAATTAAAAAAAAGTCAAAATAAAATAAACAATTACATGCCCATGCTTCATAATGCACAGTTATAAAAATGTTAAGCAAAAATTCTTTATTTTTGATGAATATTCTTATTTTTCCTAATGTCAAATACCGTAGTCTAATTTTTCACATATCACATAGTCTTATTTTTTCGTATGTCAATTAGTTTTTTTTTCAAAGTAAAACTGTGAAAACTGAAACTGTGTCATTAAGGTGTAGCCAAAACCTCCTGTTGTTATGCCATAATCTTTCAACATAATGGCCATACTAAAACCTTTACATCTCAGATTTTATAAGCGACATTCACCTGTTCTGTGAAGTCAAAAATCCCAATGAATATACAGTTGTCATCCTCCTATTAACCCCCCTGTAAAGGGAAGTCATCCCTAATAAGACTTCTACAGAAGGGTTGATTGATTGAATGGAGTCTTACGCTCCAGTAGAGAATATTTCACTTATATCGAGACATCTATAAATAAAGTGGTGGAAATTTTTACCTTTGCAGTGTGCTTAGAGCAATGTGCAGGGAGGTTTCTTTAACATGACATGGAGCATCAGTTTTTAAGGTTTCTTCCTAAGGACCCTTCTATAGCAAGGGAGGTCAAGTGGGAAGGGCATCTAAGTAAAAGGCTACAATGTAGATTTTATTATGTTTCATCTAAAATCTGCATAAAAATATTTCAATATTCTGAATTTTTTAAATTTTTGCTCAACATCTTATTTTCATATGCTATCAAGATCAATCACTAAATACTTTGGACTAGACAATAGAGAAGTGAAGCATGATAAAACTATATATCAAGACAATATCTCTAGATGTATGTATATATATGTACATGGTTAGCATCCAGTTGGTCCAGTAACTGGTATTTTGTGGTATCTAAACCACTGCAAACCTGTTCATATTTCTTCTGTAAAATCAAAACCTCTTCGTCTTTCTCTAAAATCCGAAGAAAAAATAATCATAAGTTAAAACAGAATTGGGATGCCATTTTAAAAGGTGTCCCCCAAACTAACCCCAACTAAGAAATAGCAAATCATGTGCATGATTAAAATATGAGTACCGAATGGAACATCTACTCTACTCAAAGATTGTTCTTGTGAAGTTTCATAAAGATATGCAAGTCTACAAGAGGTGACTTGTTGAACAAATCAGAACTTGGTTCTAAGCCCTATACTAATATTGAAATTCAATATTTTCTCAAAAATTGGCACTTAGTCAAACCTGTGGATAAAGGCTACCAAAGGGAACCAGTAAAAGTGGCCTTTGAGGGCAGGTGCCCCTTATATACAGGTTCAAATAACACAAATAAAGAGAAATTGGGATTAAATTTTACTGGCCTTTAAAAGCAGGTGTCTCTTATATAGAGGTAGCCTTTAAGGCGGGTTATACTGTATTTGAAGTGGAATAGAGGTGTAAATTGCCTCAAAGATTTTTCAATGTCACAAATATAATTTGATCCCATAACCCAAATCTTTCAAAACCTATAAACATATCATTTGGCAATGACAGACCCATGCCTATGGTAAAAAATGGTAAAGTGCTCTCTCTCACTGTTTTGTAATGTTGAACCTCCCATTGTTACAAATATGGTTTGATACCTAAACCCCGTCTTTCAAAGCCATAAACATTTGGCAATGACAGGGCCCATACATTTATGTAAGAAGAAACAACTTACTCTCAGTCTCTGTCTTATAATGTTGAACCTCTAGTGTCAGACTCTCTATCTGTGAAATCTGGTCTGACCTTTCAACTTTTAGTGCATCTATCTCAGCTTTCATGGATTCTACAGATTCTTTTAAATCTTTATTTTCACCTTCAACCTGAAAAATTATGTATTTTCAGTAAACTTCACATCAATGTCTTTTGAGTATATTTTACCACTTTTTCTATCTCCAACTGCCCCAACCTTATCAAAAACCATATACACTTTTCTAAAGCAAACCCTATTTTTTTCCAAATATCAGGTACACCTCTGTAAGCACACATTAACATGTACAATAAAACTTCATTTTATTGCCCTTCAATACAATAATTTTGCTATTTCCCTTATCACTACATCATTTGAAATCTCAAGAGTCCATTTTTCCTATGTTTTTTGTTTTAGATCTCCCTCCATTTATTGTCAAACTTGTTTATAACATTAAAATGTGACTGAACAATTAATGAGAATGAATTAAGGTTTTACTGTATATCCTCAGTACACTACTCTACAACTTTTATCCAATAACCCTTCTTCAGATATTCAAAAAAGATTAAGTTTAACATAGGAAATTAATTAATATATTCATGTCTAATGAATTTTTAAATTATCCACTTACATCATATCAAATTAAGATTTTAACATAGATGTTTAATTAAGGGCTATAACATGTGTTATGTAATTACAAAGAAATTACTATTATAATTTCAGTAGATTAGTCATTCATATTATCATTCATTTAAATTTGAGAAGCATGCCAAGACACAGTCATGAAGGAAAGAATAACTAGAATTCCACAGGAATAAGGCCCTATCTATCCTTAAATATAGATGGAGATGTTCTATGGAGGTCTGAGGCATAGCTGAACAAGGAAGATAGGTAATTATCTCACCCAGCTCAGATTAATTACTCTTTTAAGGAAATAACATCTAAAATCCATCAGCATTAATTATTATATCCCCTGATTGAGTCAAAGATATTCTACAGGTCTGATGCACCACCTAGAACAATGAAGTCAGGTTATGTAAGTAAAATTACACTTTTAATGAAAGACTCTCTAGAATTCCACAGCATTAACTGTTCTGCATACCTTAGCAAAATTACCTTTTTAGTCATAATTGGCTTACCTGGTTTTTCACCTGTTCCATGGACTGAAGCTGTGCCTGTAATTTTGTAAGTTCCAAAGTAAGTTCTTGCTCACTATCAAAACTGGATTCACCTACATAACAGACAATGAAATAAGATTGTCAAAACAAATAAAAACAAACATAATTTTCATAATGTGGTCATTTTGTATGCTACCTTGTAAAATATCCATGTCCATCAAATGAGAAAAGATGTGATTAAACATGTTCTAAAGGCTTTGATAAAATTTTAAATTTCCAAAGGATATAAAGAATTTTACTAAGGGTATAATTGAAGCTGGGTTTAACGGCTGACATAAGTCCGATGAAATTTACATCAACATTTGTGTCTGCAGAATGAAAGAGAAAGGCGTAAAATAAGCAGTCAGGAAAAAAGGTGTATTTTGCTCACACATTTAATCTATAAAATGTTTAATAGATGACATTTGAAACAAATATCAACACTCTTAACCGAGGCAAAACTTCTGGTATAAGGTTTTCTGCATTTCATAAAGGGAAGTTAATGGCTTGGTTACCAATGGTCTCAATAACTATGGGAATGGCTACATCTTTGATGCCCTCTGTTTATGAAAATGCTAATGAAATATATAGTTTAAGAGAAGACACCTACCAGACTGAACTTGGTTTTCCAGTTCAGCGATTTTCTCTTTATATTCAGCTGCATCAGTTTTGATTTTTTTCCTAAGTGCAGAGAGTTTTTGTGAATGTACATCTTGTAATGAGGCAATCTCATGTTGATGCTGTTCTTTATTACTGTTTATCTGTTCCTGTAGTTCCTGATAGAAGGATAAGAAATAATTTATATTATGTACAATTTTTCTACAATGTATTCCTCAAAATTACTGAGAATGCCTTCAGTCTAAAGTGAGTGTTTACAGACCACAGGGCTTCTCACCACCTAGTCTCTAATCCAACTGGGGACATATCCCAGTGTAGGAATTTGCTCGACAAAGGTCTGTCATTTTCCCAAGGCATTCCAGTTTCCTCCATCACCCCTGATCAGCCTTGATAAAAGTGGGAAAATCTTGACAGGTATAAAGCTGTTTCTCCACTCCACTCCACTCTACTCAAAATAGCTGATTTTTCTTCACTGCAATGCCCCTCTCCCCGGCACTTACAATAATTGCATGCTTTTTTCCTATCCAAGATTAGAAGTCAAAAAAAAACTTTATACATGTGTGCCTAATATCAATACATTTTGATGTGAAAATTTTTTATCAATTGATTTAAAGGTGGTTTAGTTAAGAAATATTGCTTTTATATTGAGATGTCACCAGCTATAGGTAAAGTGGCAAAACTTTTCACCTTTGCAGTCACTCAGGTCAATGTGCAAGGAGAGTTCTTGGCATGCTATGCCTACCTTGACAAAGGACATTGGCTATTATGGTTTCTTCAAAAGGACCTAGTAACTTTTATTTCTAAATGCCATGTGCTTTCTGAAAGAAAAGTCACTACCTATTTCCATGTTTTGGTCAGATCTAAGTTCTAATATAAAGTGTGTAGATTATGTCAGGTAAATGGTCTACTTTTGTTCATTGTACTTACCTTAACTTTATTTTGTAGATCTAATACATCACTTGATGAGTCTAGCTTCTTCTGTGCTGTTTCATTCACTGACTATAAGTAGAAAAAATACACAATAATCAAAGCTTTTATACAAATTTCAAGAAAATTTTATTTTATTATAATCGAATGTTGAAGTTTAAACAATTTTTGCTGTGGAGGGTTCTTTTCAGAACCAATTCAATTTTAACCATGTAGATTTTCAATCAATGAATTTCACCAGTGTGCCACCTGATCAATACCCCTTAATGTTTACTGTAAGCGGAATGTTTTTAAAAAAATTTTATGTCACAAATTCCTGTAATAGCATCATTTCTACAGGAATTCGTCAACTGATGTGATTCCATATCCAATAGAAATAATCACTCCTTACAAATTTAAGGGGTATCAGGTGGTACACTGGCTAAATAAATATATGATGTAATCCATATTTTTGACTTTCAGATTAATCATTAATATAACATACAAAAATGTACTGTTTCCTAGTAAGTTCCAAATCTGCATACAAGTAGACTGAGCTTCCTTGGAATATTGAACAAAGATACCAAATGTGATTGAAAATCTAATAACTTATATATGATTTTACAGTCACTTCATTTTGATTGGGCTAACACAATATCCAATATTTAGATAAAGACTTATCAAATAACCCCTGGTATAATGTGACCTTTCTGCACTGGTCCTCTAGAAAGTCACATAAGATGTAGCTATCAAAACAGTACCAAAACTGTATTGAGCAACATGTATGATTTGTGATCTGTTAATTTGTTATACATGAAGTACAAATGGTGAGAATGTTACTAGCAGTTACAGCTTCATTTTGCCATGATTTTCACCCGTTATGTATGTAAACCATGTGATCAAGTAATAGTATTGTTAATTTAATTTAGTCAATAAGAAAAAAAAAACAATAAGACAAAAAAACCACCAATATATACAGTCAAACCTCAATTCACAACCACCAATTGTTCAATAGTAAAAGTTTTGGTGATAAATTGAAGGAGTTTTATAAAGGAGAACAATTGGATTTTTGGACTTCAAAAATATATGCTGTTAAGTTTGGTGGTATACCAGTAGTTATTGAGTGGCATGCATTATAATGGGGTTTCACTATACTATTGCATAACCATTTACATTCACCATGTTACTTTCACACCCATACAGCTTTCTTTAAACAAATACATGTACCACATGTACATTCAAAAGCGAGCTTGCACTTAAGAATTATTTTAAGGGGTGTAAAAAAGTGGTTATAAAATCAATTGAATCAGGAAGTTTAAATGAAATGTACATACATGTCTGTCAAACATGAAATACTTCTTCACAACTGCAAACATGATGACAATTTATGATCCACAGCCAGGGTCCATGCTTACCTTATCTCTCACCTTGTATTGTTAACGAGTTTACCTGCCTGCCAGAATTACCTGTCACTTGCACCTATCTCAATATTACGTAACTTGTGATATAACTACCTACACAATATAGCTGCCTTTGTTACTCTTTTATCTTAAAACTTTAATATGAAAAGATTCTAATTTTTTAAAACAATATTTTACAAAGAATGTACGTAATTGCCTTATTGAACTGAAACTATGAAAATTTTATTTGTAAAGCCGAAAATTGATCAGGCGTTTTAAAACAGAAATATTATTAGTTCTATTCAATACACAATTCCATACACAATTATGGATACACTAACATATCTTGAATCAATGTAACAAAAATTATACCCCTTTTAATGAAATATTGTAAATTTAATATCAAACTACCAAATATAGCTGTGGTCTAAGGGTTATTACAAACATTGAGCATCCCGTAATTGTGGATTCAATCCTGATTGACAAAGTTCTTTTTTGTGGTGTGGTGGAATATTGTTTGATGTTCAAGTCAAGACCATATTCATATTAATACTGTACCATATCACCATTTTTAGGGTAGTGGTAGCAGTGTTAAGGGGCTAGCCTCCATATGCATATGGACCAGATTTTACAGACAGTAAAACTGAAAAGGCTAGACTACACATATCAATTAATAAATCAAAAACACACTGGTCCATGTCCAAATTACATTTCCAAAAGCAAAGTAAAAACTTTGAAAACTGGCAAATTATGTTAAACATGTGAACTCCCTTCCACAGGGAAGTCAGGTCTGGTGTTCTGAAATAGTCAGCACCTCCTGTCTAGCTAGCTACACCCACCATGCCACACTACTTTTTCAAACTTAAAATATCTAAAGCTTTATGAATCAAATTAAAATGCCATGAAATCTTAAACTTTCAAAAGTAAACTGTGTATCATAATTATTAAGAAACTTTTAATTAAATATAACAGTTTAATAGCCAACACATGGTAACACATTCAATTCTAAAAAACGGAAATAGTTTGAAAGGTTTTTATGAATGAAAATGATATGCATAAAAACCTTCACATAATAGCTAACTGTACATCATATTGAAATTTTATTTAAATTTACCTGTAATATGTAGATGAATTACGAGAATTGGAGACCTAAACTGACAATCCCTTGTAAGTTCATGTAGACTATTATATCCTTATATTTAAACATTCAGGAACCTTGCTAGACATTACAACATATTAAAATTTAAATTTCAAAAAAAAAATTCTTGATCATTTGACATACACCTGGATTTTGTGTGTAATAATATGACTCACCACAGCCTATCTCCTCACCTAAATCTTTATATCAATGCATTACAACATGCATGTACTTAAACTCATTGACTCAAACAAAAAAAAACTTTATGAAAAGTTTGAAACTAATTTTATAAACTTTCTTGAGTGCTATACCTCATATACTATAGAATTCAAACTTATACCCAAGATGATTTTTTTTAATTCGGTGATGATAAAATTATCAGAACATAATAATGAGATTAAAAATTACAACAAAAAGAGCTTATTAGAAATAGCTTGATTTGCCTGCAGACAGGTCTGCTTGACTAAAACTTATAATTTTTCAGTCAGACTGTAATATTTTGTAATCCTTTTACATGTCCCCATTGTAAAATAATAAAGATACAAGCTGGTTTAGCTTAATTTCAGATAATGCCTGCACACCTAGTCCAAAAAAAAAAGATAAAGAAAAGAAACAATATCTGACATTGTCACTAATGTGATGATATGGCAAAAAATCTTTTTACCGTAATTTTTGTAAGTTTGTTGCAAGCAATTGAATATCTTACATGAAGAACAATTTCCATAAGACATTCTTCACTGTATTGCTCAGTTCTTTACTGTAGTTCTTATACTGTAATAAAATTACTGACAGGCAGCTAACCACAGATACATTATTTATGATGCATTATGATGCATATAAAACTCTATTAAGTAAGGTGCCTAATGAACTTTCTTTATAATTAAAATAAAAAAAATATATGAAATAGTTTATTCATTTAAAGGTCAAGTGAAGAAATTCTGAGATATCAAATGAGAGAATTTTTTTTTTTTTTCTAAATTTTTATTTTTTTAAAACTGCAAAATTCAGGGGAAAAAGACTTGATAAAAAATAGATTTTTATAATACAGGTGTAGAAACAAAAAAGACATAAATGACACTGAATTATGATATTAAAGATGTAAAAAATATATGATTTAAATGTATATACCTTGTAAAATATTGATTCTTTATGATCCAAATTTTGTCCTTAACCCTGTATGACTCAGACACACATCTTAGTGGCAAGCTAGAGGTGTGTAAATATTTTAACATTACCCTGATAATAAAAATCCTCCTGTCAAATTTAATGCTTTAGATAAAGGATTACTTCATGTAACACACTTGTCTCTTACAACTATGTCTATAGTGACACAGCGATGGCGGGACACATGTGAAACCGCGCTTGTTATAAACCAACGCTAATATATGACAAACTCGTAACATCAAAATGCACGCGAAACAAATTTTATAATATGTCCTAATGAGGTAATATAGCACAAAGTTATGTAACATCAATGATTAAGTCCCCAGAAATTTTAAAAATTAAAAAAGTATTTAATGGCATTTAAGTTTTATCCTTTAGAGAACAGGTATTTCTTCATTTCACCTTGTGAGAATGAGTATCTATACTGATAGTCCCTTCAAGTCACCTCTCTGCATTTAAAGCTTAGTGCAATATGCTTCACTTTTCTTTTGTTTACTTAAAACAGAACCACATCCTGGGTAAATAGAAAAATACGCCTATAGGATTTCTGAAAAACGGTACAGGTAGGTAAATGTTAAAAACTAGAACACTAAACTCTCAACCCAATATCCGGTTACTTGAAATTAATTTTTATTGAGAATCAATGAATTCATAGAATCCCAATAGTTTTCCTCTTAACAGTGATGGTTATTAATCAATGCCATTGCTGAAATCTGCTTCAAATCTATACCACAGCTGGCCAAGTGGTTAAAGTTAGACTAGTGATACAATTGCGGTCAGTTCAGAAATGGCGGTGGAAACCAAAGTGTCTGGAGAAAACAACCATGGGCAAACCAATAAACTTTCTCACACTAATTATTTGTCCCAATTAGGATTTGAACAAAGGTGATGAGCCGCACTGTGATCTGTATGTACGAAGCAGCCACCGAGGCCACTATCAGCCCACGAGTTCATAGATAGAATATGTCAAACCACTTTCAACACAGCTGTCACAAAACAGGATTGGTAAAACTGTATTGTGATGAAATACTAGATTCTTGGTTATGTATTAGCAAACCTTTAGTACTCTTGTACCTTATTTCTGTATAACCAAACAAATTGAAATTTTCACATGAGTAAATTTTCAAATATTATAAATCAAGTGATTTAAATGAGCTTGTACCAACTGAACATATCAACATTCACCTCCGAATGTGTACTATGACATGTTTTGATGACTTAAGCAACCATAACAGACATTATAATTATTCCCTACTTCATTATTCCCAACCCTGTATTTGAAAAAGTATAAAAGTTATTCACTTAACATGGTGAAATATTGCTGACTTAAGTTTCTGCACTGCTTAGGACCAAGCTCAGGATTTTCATCATGTAATGTTCCTATCATTTCTGCATCTTAACAGTAGGAAGCAGTTCTGTTTTCAAACATTACAAACAAATCAGAAGGGTCATATCTAACGTATAGTAAAGCCTCATTATAATCCCGCTTTAATAAATTTGACACCTCAATTACAGCAAAACTATCTGAAGTCTCACTTCTTACATATTTCCTTCTTAATCATTCCTCAATTTATCACCAATTCTCTATAAAACACCAAAAAGCTTACTGAACAAATGGCGGCTAAGAATTGAGGTTTTACTATATGCATTATCCTATGCAACATAACATGTCAATCCAGAAATTATTCAATTTTCAATTCATCTACCTAGTATTCATTCAACCAGCTAATATTTAAATTACTACAGTTAATATGCTAAAAAGAGGATTTAGAATCACCTTGGCAATGTATTAAGAATGCAGATAATATTCACAAGGTTACACTTATGTAAGGAATGTAACATTATACCAGAATTGTGAATGAAATAATAATCAGACTCATCAATCTCATCTTTACAAATACATGTATTTCAAGTTTTAACAAAAGATCTACACATTCTCAATATTAACAGTTCCTACAGTAACCTGTATAAGAAAGATTCAAACCTCAATTTTTTACCAAGGGACATAACTCAGATTAGCATAGAAATCATAAGAGGACTTAAACATTTTAAATAAATCAAAAGCCTATTCAGGCCCATGTTAGAACTTATAAGTTAAACAATTCTTTTTGTATTGAACATATGGATATCATTTATTTGCTTTAAAAAAAGTTTTAATGTCCTTTATTTAAAATTAACAATAAGGTGACAAGGGCATTTTATAAAACCTTATTAATTGAAATTAGTACAACTTACCCGTCTTTATAAGTCATGTAACCTCGCACCAACTTAAAAGCGTTATGACGCCTTTACAATACTTTAAAACAGTAGATAGTAGACAAGTGGATTTTCTAAAAATTACGACGACGACGACCACGACAGTGACACACACAGACAAGAGTATTGATTAAAACAAGTATGCTTTACAAACCTTAGTTGTTTAAATATGTCTATTAAATCTGGCGTGGCTAATATTTGTGTAGACTAATACATCCTGATTCTAAATTATAAATGACAAAATAAAGAACTGGCATGTCAACAAATTCCTATTGCACCCTAACAAATCACTTAGGTTAACCCTTAATGTACAGCTTTAAAAGGAAATGAAAGATTGGAGGGGGGAATCAGTGACCTCTGACCCCTCCGTTATCTGGTACCAGTCCCTACCTGGTACCGATTCTAAAAACTAGTTTACCAAGCATTTCTTCTTTCAATACAGGGCTTAAGTGTCTAAGATAACCTATTCTTGTTAGTTTAAATTTTCAGTTGGAGAACATTTCTCTATAACTTGGAAACAGGAAACTTTGCGTGATAAGATACTGCATGCTTGTAACAGTTTGGTTATCTAGCTAAGGGCTTCTGGGAAAACTTGAATATTAAGCTGTCTTATCTACTGATAAAGGCAAAAATTAGGTTTGTATGAAATACGGGTAAATCCATTATTAGACCAAAATTTACCTGTCAAACATAATTCTTATAGATATTTTATGTTGCCATGACTACATAACACCCTGGATTACATAGATCACCAAAAATTGCATGGACTTTATTATCCGAATATGACAAGAGTAGTGTAACTGCCTCTTCATAATTTATTAATTTAACTTTGGTAAACAGTAAAAATTAATAGAGCAATCTAATAATGCCCTCCATTATGTGAAACTGATTACTTAATTCATACTTCAACCTCATTTAAATGAAACTTGTTGCCTAGTTACCAGTAGCAGGTATATGTAATTGAAAAGATATGTTCAGTGTAATAATAAGGTAATATCTGTAACACTATGTGCCAGGGTGCTGGGTAGTTCTCTTAAATATTTTGGTAGCATCAGCATATTCTGGTACAGGGCAGATAAAATACTTTTGGTACAAGGCAGATATAAATACTTCTGGTACAGGGCAGATATAAATACTTCTGATACAGGGCAGATAAAATACTTCTGGTACAGGGCAGATAAAATACTTCTGGTAGAGGGCAGATATAAATACTTCTGGTACAGGGCAGATAAAATACTTCTGGTACAGGGCAGATAAAATACTTCTGGTACAGGGCAGATAAAATACTTCTGGTAGAGGGCAGATATAAATACTTCTGGTACAGGGCAGATAAAATACTTTTGGTACAGGGCAGATCAAAATACAAGTATGATGTTTACGCCTCATGTTATGATTGTATGTCATGAATCTTTCACTTATATCAAGGCTAAGCCAGTCAGTTCAGGGATGAAGGAGAAAACCGGAGTGCCCAAAAAAACCACCCACCATCGTTAACTGACATACTTTCTTACACTAGGATTTGTCCCAAGTGGGATTCCAACCTAGGTGGTAAGAGACACTGAAATCTGTTAGTGTGCTTTTTGGACCATGTATCACTCTGCCACCAAGGCCCTTACAGGGCAGATAAAAATACTACTAGCATTGATAAAGGACAGATTGAAATACTAACAAACTATCAAGTTGTATATCCATTGAAACCTGATAACATAAGAACAGTGAGGTAAAAAAAAGTTATTATGCTACACAAAATTATGCGCACAAATCCTTCCATTATCTATAACTTCTCACACTAAGCTTAGTATCTTTTTTTTAGAATCTGGACTTTGTCTATTAACTTTAATGTCTTCAAGGATAAAGGTTTATCCGTAATCTGTACACTTACATGTATACTGTTTGTTTGTTTTTTTAACTCATGTTATGTAATACTATGACCATTAGAAGTATTTTGTCTGCATTTAAAATAAAATTAATTACACCTTATTTACCGGTACCACATATTTCTAGGATTGTCTCTACAACTGTAAAATCTGTAGGAAGGACAATTTGAAAAAATTGCATTTGATATTGGGGGTGAAGGTGGAAAGGCTTTTAGATTTAAGAAAACATGAGGTTATGATGAAGTTGCAAACTTTAAAAATAAATCGCAATATTGCACACTGGAATGGAGTTGCGTTGAGTTGAGCGAAGTAATAATGTGTTAAGCCCCAGTTAAGATTTTTTCACTTAAGTCGAGAAAGTAAGTTCTGGGATGGTGGATAAAATCAGAATTCTTGGAAAACTTTCAACTTTTGGCAAACAAACTGACAAACTTTCTCTCACTAGGATCTGCCCAGATTGGGATTCTAACCTAGGCGGTAAGAGTCACTATGATCTGTAAGCCACTCAGCCACCGGGGTCCTTATCTGCATGCAGATTTTGGGAAATATGGACTGTGGACTACATGCATAATGCCGGGCTATGACATCATCACTTTAACATGTACCGGTACATGTACTTTAAAAACACAGATAAATACATTACATAACTTTATCAAGATACACTTGTATATATTCTTATTACCTACCTATAACCAAGAAATAATCATTAATCTTAAATATCTGTCATAAAATACAGGTACATTTACTCACCTGGTCTAAAAAAACACCTCATACATTGTATATAATATCACACTTATATAGCCTCCTCCCTACCTAAACACAGGGACATAAAAACACCAGCTTTCTTCCTGATATCAGGTTAAACAGAAAACGCATTATAAGGCAAAATCTATACAAAAGTCCTTACAAAATAAATTCACAGTAAAAGATCTCTTTACACAATAAACTGAAACTCTAGGTCAAGTAAAAAATCTGATTTGAAAAAATCTCATTAAAATTCAAAGAAGTTGACCTTACATTTTGTAACAGTATAATACCTCTAAACAATGCAGTGGACAAAAAAAGTATTATGTACTAAACGCACCATTACACATAAGACATTGTATAATCTATTAAGGCTACATATACATCAGGACTTAGCATAAAGAAAATCTATTACATGATGTTCAAATTTATTTTAAGTAATGATCAAGAGGTTCATGTCGGGTGACACAGACCTTAGTCTGAGGCTCATGTTGGGTAACCTGAATTCCTAGAGGTTCAAGAATGTCTAAGCATTCATGCTATGTGACACAAGTCTTCAGGATGACACGATATTCATGTCGAGTGATACAGACCTCTGTTTGAGGCTCATGTTGGGTAACCTGAATTTCCAGAGGTTTAAGAAAGTTTGTAGATCTTAACTTCCCTAAGCATTCATGCTAGGTTACACCAATTTTCAGGATATTCATGCTTGGTGACACGGTTTTCTATGTGTTAATTTTGGAGAGTTTCATGATGAATGACACTAAGTTTTCAAAAGCTTTATGATTGGAAACACTAAATTTTAAAGAGTTTTATGCTGGGCGACACTATGTTTTCAAGAGCTTCATGCTGAATGACACGGGAGTTTTAAAGAGTTTCATGCTAGGTGACATTAACTTTGCAAGAGCTTCATGCTTAATGACCATATATTTTCAATAGCTTCATTCTGGGTGACACTATGTTTTCAAAAGCTTTATGCCAGGTTGCACAATTTTCAAGAGCTTCATGCTGGGTGACACTATGTTTTAAAGAGCTTCATGCTGGATGACACAGAGTTTTAAAGAGTTTCATGCTAGGTGACATTAAGTTTTCAAGAGCTTCATGCTGGGTGACACTATGTTTTAAAGAGCTTCATGCTGGGTGACACTAAGTTTTAAAGAGTTTCATGCTAGGTGACATTAAGTTTTCAAGAGCTTCATGCTTAATGACCATATATTTTCAAGAGCTTCATGCTGGGTGACACTAAATTTTCAAGTTTATGATGGGAAACACTAAATTTTCAAGAGCTTCATGCTGGGTGACACTAAATTTTCAAAAGCTTTATGATGGGAAACACTAAATTTTAAAGAGCTTTATGCTGGGTGACACTATGTTTTCAAGAGCTTCATGCTGGATGACACAGAGTTTTAAAGAGTTTCATGCTAGGTGACATTAAGTTTTCAAGAGCTTCATGCTGGGTGACACTAAATTTTCAAGAGCTTCATGCTGGGTGACACTAAATTTTCAAGAGCTTCATGCTGGCTGACACTAAATTTTCAAGAGCTTCATGCTGGGTGACAATAAATTTTCAAGAGCTTCATGGTTGGTGACGATAAGTTTTAAGGATGTTTATAATGATTTTCCAAGATGTTCATATTGGGAGTCAAGAGTTTTATGCTAGGTGACCAATACTGTTCATGGAGTTTAATGCTTAGAGACCAAAACCTGAGACAATAAATTAAATTACATATTAAGTATATGGTAAAAACTTATAATACATGTATGTCACAAGTATTCTTTGACAGTCAATCAAACATGATATAAGAAAACAAATGAACGACAAATAGTTATGTCTCAACATTTAAAATTCATGGCATCATTTTTTCAGAACGAGGTTAGCAAGTACAAATGGCAGAGAGAACCCACCAGGAAGTAATCTTACATAACGAACCATTAAAATAATTTTATTCCGTTTTTCCTCCCCCCACAGAAAATAAATACTTTATTGTATTATAAATGTCTAATCATTTACTCGATGTAAAAATTGATAAAAAAATAATTAAAAAACACATACAGTTACACTTAAACAGTAGGTAACGATATTAAACTCAGGTAAATTAAGGTTTAGAAATTATGCAATCAACATTACGACTTGCATAATGGTAGATGTTTAAATATCTAGAATTATAAAAAATGGAAATTTATTGAAATAATTTATATGTCCAGGGAGCTCAGCCAATAATATTGAAGGTAACTGTACTAATAAGACCATATGTTACTAAATATAAATCAATAGAACAAACTTAACATTAGAATGGAGATGTGTGCTTAATCTTTATGTACATTGGTGAATATACCGTATTTAACCTACCAACGTGCACCAAAAAATTAAGCAAAAAATCGCTTTAATTTTTTTGTGAAAAAAAGGATGAATGCTCGTTTATATACCATATTTAACCTATTTAGTTGTAGCCCGACTGGCTTATGACAAAATCTCAACACACACAATCATTTGAATAGAAATTCCTTGTTTGTCCATGAAATCAAAGTATACCTGTAAAATAAGCTCTGTCACTGGCCTGAGTGACTTGTAACTTTCAAAACCTAAATTCTTTGACTGTAACCTAAGGTCTTCTTAACTCAAGTGGGCTAAAAAGCTACATCTTTACAATAAATATATAATCCACTCTACCTGTATATGTTGACACTCTTAACTCTGGCATACCAGTAAGTTTATAAAATAGGTACCATTTACAGGGAGTTTAGTTTATGTAAAGCAGTCTTGTATGAGAATTCTTTTGAAAGAGATCCCAGAATGACATTTAATTTACTATAAATTCAAATGTCATGTAACAGCTTTCAAAAATAATAGCTAATTGTCATGACAAATTTTGTATTGGCGTAAAACTATGATCAATTAAAGCAAATATTCTTATGTTTGTGAATGTGTAACATGTGCTTGTAACATTCCACCATTTCATTGATAATTAACAGACCGTTACTGGGTAGGCAAAATTCACAGGCCCAAGATCCAAGACCACAAGACTTGTTTTCTCATGGACCAGGAATTTTTTCAGTAAATTGCAAATACTATAGAAAAAGGATGATCAATTAACAGATCAGCTTTTTCTGGACCATCTGCCAGTGCATTTTTGCTGTGGACAAATGCATTTTTTGTTGTAGACCAGTGCATTTTTGCTGTGGACAAATGCATTTTTTGTTGTGGACCAGTGCATTTTTGCTGTGGACAAATGCATTTTTTGTTGTGAACCAGTGCATTTTTGTTGTGAACCAGTGCATTTTTGTTGTGAACAAATGCATTTTTGTTGTGGACCAGCAGATTTTGGTTGTGGACCACTGCATTTTGACTATGGATCAGTGTATTTCAAATCACCAATCTAAGACCTGTGGGCTAAAAATAGAATTTTTCACCCTTAAGATATAATAAATGTACCTACCCGATCAAGAGCTAGTGTCTTCCAGTGTTTCGATTCAGCTTTAAGTTTCTTTATTTCTTGTGTTAGTCGGTTGATCTCATGTTGCATATTAATGTTGTCACTAAAATCAAGGTTGTCACCACTGAACTGCAAGCCATCATAACCTACAAATATAATGAATACATATTCTTTTTATAAAGTTGTCTGTAAAACAGATGATTTCATTCTCTTCATTGACTAACATTTCCAACACTTTCTGTAAAGACACCATCATCTTTTATAACAAGGGAAATAACTCCTACATCCTGCTTTTATATGAATACCAAGAACTGACTACTGGCATTTCTAGAAATTACCTCTTTTATTCACATTTTTCTTGTAATTTTTCTATTTCTGTCATATTTTAAATGTCAAACCAGTGTTGAAAATAACAGCCAGTCCCACAGCAACTTTTTGGAAGGACTGGTTACTTTTTCAATAGTCTGCTATACTATACCACAATAGAAAATGTTTAAATTATTAAGACAAGGACTGGTTGAAAACTGTATCAAACACTGCATCATACTTCAACCTTATAGATCTGACCTGGTACTCCCCAACATCCCTGGGCATAATAAAGGAAATTTACAGGTAAATTATATTTCCTTAAATATCATACTAAAATCAAACATCGAAGAGAGCAATAATAGCATTATTCTGACAAATCAAACACAAGTCTGTTTTATAGACACTGGTCCTATATTTCAGACTCCAAAGTTTAAATATGTTTAACAGGAAATAAGCCATAATTCAATGTCAAAGTCAATATTTTATTTAAACACTCATCCCACAGAACAAGAACTAATACATCATGCTCTGTAATATTACCTTAACATATCAAATTTCAATATCTTCTAATTAATTAGTCATCTTTTTACATTTTGTTTGATGAACATAATTTTTTTTTCCAAGTCACAGGTTGGTGAAATCTCCAAAAATAAGCTACACCAGTCATGATTGTACATAACATATAACTTTATAATTCTATTTTTATACAACCCACAAACTAAGCCTGGGCCAGAGGAGTATACAGGAATCGCCCAGTCATCTTTACACCTACCCCAATATGGTGTCCATATCTTCCATTCATATGGATTGATTTTGATCAAATTTGGAACAAATGTAAACCAACATGAGACAATGTGTGTCTCATACCAAATTTATGTGCATAGGTAACATGGTCAGATCTTATAAATGTTAGGGAAGGGTTATTTGTCTCTCAAGAGATTGTTCTAGTTTGATTTCATCCATTCAAAGTGTAAATATATAAAGGAGAAGAAGGCATACAAGTATTGTTTGTTTCACCTAGATTGATGTTGTTTCTTTTAAGTGGTAGAAGACACTAGATAGCTGTCTGTATTTTTGTGTCCAGTGCAGATTGAATAGCGTACCAATCTCAAGGCTTTATGTTTTTCACAACAGCACTTTCAAGATACAACTGTTAAACTCTGCATCATTAGTTAAGCGAAGAACTACCAATGAGTAAAGTTTATTTACACTTTTTAATATATCCAAACATTTTCAAACCCGAGAAGCCAAATATCACATCAGATTTTTTCTCCAATCATCAGTTTTTTAAGATTTTTGTACCCCTAGGTCACCTTGACCTAGTTATGGTAGCCACAAACAAATCTGAATTGCACCGGCCCATATATACTTCTGACCAAGTTTTATTGAAATCTGTCTTGTAGTTTCAGAGAAGTCGAAAATAGGTGTTAAAGATGCACACATGCAGTCATGCATGCACACACATACACATGCTACACTATTCCATAAGCTCACATGACCTTTCAGTCAGGTGAGCTAAAAAGTCAATCAAATAATAGTACATACTACAACAAGAGGCCCATGGGCCTTATACGCTCACCTGATAACTAATGGCTAGCTGATAGATTTAAAGAAAACGTAAATACCAATGACTTTTTTCTTTACATCAAAATGATCATTGTATCAATACCTACAACATTCTAATATACATGCCTATACAAAAAGTTTATAGTTTTCGAGATAATTAACCATTTCGGTATTGTTTCGCATCTGTGACCTTGACCTTTGAACGCATGACCTTTTTCTATACATCAAAATGATCGTTGTATCAATACCTACAACATTCTAATATACATGCCTATACAAAAAGTTTATAGTTTTCGAGATAATTAACCATTTCAGTATTGATTTGCATCTGTGACCTTGATCTTTGAACCCATTACCTTTTTCTATACATCAAAATGATCGTTGTATCAATACCTACAACATTCTAATATACATGCCTATACAAAAAGTTTATAGTTTTCGAGATAATTAACCATTTTGGTATTGTTTCGCATTTGTGACCTTGACCTTTGAACCCATGACCTTTTTCTATATAACAAAATGATCGTTGTAACAATATCTACAACATTCTAATATAAATGCCTATATAAAAAGTTTATAGTTTTCGAGAAAATTAACCATTTCGGTATTGTTTTGCATCTGTGACTTTGACCTTTGAACCCATGACCTTTTTTATACATCAAAATGATCGTGGTATCAATACCTACAACATTCTAATATACATGACTATACAAAAAGTTTATAGTTTTAGAGATAATAATTATAATCAGAGGTAAAAAAAATTAGGTCACGACCTTCACAATTGACCTTGACCTCATTTTGAAGATACTAACAAGAAGATGTCAAAACTGAAAACCCCATGTCATTATCTGGTCAAGTAGTCAAGTTATAACAATTTGAAGCTATTTTACGATTTTTTCAAAATTAAACGCAAAAACGCGTAACCCATTTTTCGACCGAATTTCACGAAATGAACAAACTACAGGCTTAAGACCCTAGAGAAGCCAAATATCACATCAGATTTTTTCTCCAATCAATACTTTCGGAGAAGAAGATTTGTTAAGATTTTTGCACCCCTAGGTCACCTTGACCTAGTTATGGTAGCCATGGCAATGCCACGAACAAATCTGAATTGCACCGACCTAGACATGCTTCTGACCAAGTTTCGTTGAAATCTGCCAAGTACTTTCAGAGGAGAAGTCGAAAATGTGTGTTAACGACGCACGCACACACGCACGCACGCACACACGCACGCACGCACGCACGCACATACACACGCTGCACCATACCATAAGCTCACATGACCTTTGGTCAGGTGAGCTAAAAAGAGCAGTTTATTTAATTTCTACAATTACATTAATTTTTCGGCCAAAAAAAATTTTCATCACATATTTTTATGTTTAATTATTGATTTCTGGTTCTAATATTACATAATTACAAGTACATGTAACATATATAAACATCTATGTGGGTATAAAAAACCAATAATTTGTACAAATTGCAGCAATTAGAAAGTTTAAAATCTTACTTAAAAAACTAGTTATAATGGGTAAAGAATCCATAGTCATAATCTTGGGTACATAAAAGTGAAATAATGAGGAAATATTAACACTTGAAATGCTGATGTGAAAAAAATCAAATCTATAAAAGAACCCATAAATCAGAACAAACTGACAATATAAAAATCTAGATTCATTCAAATAAGCAACAATAGATGGAAGAACCGGTGTTTGTCATTTCTCATAATTCAATTTCCTTTTGGGACAAAATAATTTATTAATACCTTAAATTCACATAAAACATGAAGCTGTGATTAGGTTTTGGATATTAAAATTTATTTCTTTAAATCTTAAAAGATTTCCTGCCTTTAATAACCTATTAAAATGCAAAAATATCAACTAAAAGCCTCTTTACAACTAAGAACCGGTAAGTTTAAACAATGCATATAGAGTTTTATATAAAATGTGAAATTAACAAAATTTGAATATCTAAAAGAGTTGGTTTCAGACTTTAAGACTTAAAATATTTAACAATTCTTTTTGTTAACTGTATTAATTTTCTACATCTACATGTAAAAATCATAATTCATCCTTTCATAAAAAGAATTTGTGAACATAAGTTATGTATGTTGGTATCGAAAATTGTTTATTTTTTAAAAAAAATGTTTGTGATGCGTTAAACTTACAGATATTCAGTGAAAAAGATCGAAAAGATAGTGTATTTGAATTTCAAAATTTTCACAGGTGTAAAACACAAGTCTCAATCTTTTACCTTACTTTTATAATCTCTAGAAAAGATTTTAAACACTTGAGATTTTGTTGACTTTTAAGGTCACTTTAAACACTAAACATTAGCCAACTCTTATCTATTTTATGAGTAATATCTCTGACAAAACACAGTATGAAATATGGTTAATCCTTCAAAATTTATACTCCTTTAAACTGACGCTGTACTTTGAACCCTTGATAAATAAATTAGGTGCGAATTCGCAGGTAGTCATGATATTTACAGCTTATTACAATTTTTTTTTAATTTTTTTTTTTCATTTTTTTTAATAATCCTTTTTGAAATGACACTTTTTGAAGAAAAAAATCTGAACTTCAAAGCATTTACTTAAAGCCTAGTCACAACTCCCTTTGAAAAGTTTTTATAGAGTTGTAACTCTTTAAAAGGAAATAATTAAATGCATTTCAAACTTGAGGTCAAACCGTCAGGGACAAGACACCTTAGGGTTAAAGGTCAATCATACTACTTGTAGTCTGCTGAGATAAAGGCTTATCAGCCTGGTGCTTATCCCAGTTTCAGTGCCCAGAAGCAAGCAAAAATAAAAGACATGTCCTTGGATGAAACATCAGTCCATCACAAGATTAAACCCATTAAATTTGCTAGTTCCCCAATGATAAGGCAACTTGGGTGGATTGGACTAATTTGAAATTACTCAATTCCCTTAGAGACATGGCACATCAGCTGACTTGAGTCTACACACTTAACTATAGTCCACGGAGCCATGTGTCTTCACATGCCTGCTGGGATGGCTGGTATAAATTAAATTCAAACTTATCTTACAACCAGTCAATGTAGCTAGCCTTTCATTACAAGAAAGATTATGCTTGTTGGAGCTACATTTTATCCATTTGCCACTAAAAGTACATTACATTATTTTACCAAGGCCCTTGAAAGGTTTTATGGTCATCATCACAATGCTGTTTATAAGTATGATGTCTCTGTATACAAAATTATCCTGGATATACAGTATGTGATGTCTTATAGTTCCATTTTCTTTTCATTCTCAATTTTGATTTCACATGTGATGGGCGTGGTTAGTTAAACAGGAGGTGCTTATCCTATCAGAACACCTGGCACTTCCCTGGTGGAGTTTTTACTCTGCTTTTGGAATAGTGCTTTGGACATGGACTGGTATGTTTGTGTTTAATTTATTTTAACTTTACTTGGCAATTCATGTATCATTACTTTTCAAAGATGATCAAAATGAACATGTAAATGCATGCTAATAAATTACAAGTTGACAGGTGTCATGAATATCTAAAGAAATGTCTGAATCAAGAATTTGTTTCATTTTTTATTCATGTCCCTCAACTAGTGCAATGTCCAACATACATTTCAATCAAGATATGCCATGTTTAAATGTCATAGCAAATAGGTAAACCTGCTATTCAATAAACATTACATGGGAAATGAATATAAATTACCGTTTTTCAAAATCATGATATTAATAAAAAAATTTAATGGTTGCTAGGATACAATATTAATCTTTCGGTAGATTTCACAAAAAGAAAGATAAAAGAATCGATATACGAAAAACCCAATTTTTTTGAGTGCAAATTCAAGATTTATAAAACTTGTGCATTTACCTGCACTTCTGGAAATCTGGGTGTGGAAGGAAATTAAGGAACATTTCTATTGGTTGAGACATTGTTAGATGACACATCATACAAATCAGTAAGCCGCAGAATAAACTGCACGTTATGTAGTTAGGCAACGCCGTTGATTGTGTGGCATTTTATCTCCCACCAAGAGAGTTTTCATACAAATCAATATAATGCTATCTGGGTGTTTTCTCTTAAGCTTAAAAAATCTAAAACAACGCAGGGAAATTTTTTACGGGAAAATTATATTTTGTAAAATGATGTCATAGGCGATGAGACACAATTTGTGCTACAATTAGTATCATGACAAGAGACTAAAAGGGTGTATACATTGTTCAACTAGTGCATTATTTCCATTTTTCTTGAAATGTTGATCATTTTCTTAAAACCTCCTTTTAAATTTGTAAAATGGCCTTATAGATACCAAATTTAAACCTGTATGGCAGATACAAGATTTAAATCTTCCATTTTTATATCTGCATGTATTTAAAGATATGGCTGCAATTTTGAATGTTGGAATGGGCACCAAAAATACATTTATTTCACAAAAGATGACATTGCTACTATATTAATCATTTCAATACCCCATTATCTTGAATATCATTACTAAGGAAAATATTCAGTCCGAAAGATTTTCCCCGTCATCTCTTTAATTTTTATTTCTAGGACACTTTAAAAATTGCAGTCCAATGCATTTGGTATTACCACAAATGACACTATATAATATCTTAAGTGTGTGACAAGTTAAAAGAAATTCCACCTAAACATTAAATATACATCAAACAGTTCCATATTATAGACTACGCCTAACTACTTTCACACCAGTGTTAAGATGTTGTTATATTTTATAATATGTATGCTTGCATTTTAATTCCTTCAACAAAACCCTTCAAATTTAGCCCTTCCATTTTTGTCTAACCAATGGAGACACAAATTGATTTATATAGAAGTAATATGACACTATAATCCCTTAAATCTTTATCTCTCGATATCTCCAGCCAGAAGGTTGGTATTATTATATATATAATACTGATAAGAAACCACTAATACCTAGCATGTTTTTCAAATATAACCACAAATGTCTATGGATCCTTCATTTGTACATAAATGACCTTATGCTAGGCTTCAACAAATTTAAATTATTAGTACCAAAGTTCCAAAATTTGTGAAATCTTTTTTAAAGTATTTTTTCATAAATTGTCTTAAAAAGGGTTTCTTTTTGAAACAATTTTTCAGAAATGAGTAGCCAATGACAGTTTTAGCAATCAGGACAAGGAACGGAAATACAGCTTATGAAAACAAAGACCAAATTTTACACATTCTGAGGATGAAATTAATTAAAAGAAGTCACATTGTATGCTTTACATTAATTCTTTCTTATGGTACATTTTTCTCAAACACTTCAAGATACTTTAGATACCATGATAGTTGCACATTCTATACTTAATGGCCTTGATGAAATATGTTCAATGTTGAAATTTTTTAATCCATGCAATTATTTTGTCCAAAAACATTAAAATTCTCCAAATGTTGGCATAGAAATGATATTGCAATTTTTAACCAAGCACTGTGTGCTGCAAGACATGACATAGACCTGAAAGGAGTGACCTTGAACTTGAAATTGTAAACCAAACACTGCTGCAAGATATTATATGGACCTTGAAACAGTAAAACATGGTCAATATGTGCTGCAAGGCATGATATGGACACTAAAGAATGAACATGTGCATTGTGTCACAGTTGACAAAGTGTGAGCATTATTTGGGTTGTCAAACACTACATAATCTTATGATGCCACAATGTGCTTGTGTCAATGAGTAGCAAGGTTCTTTATTGTACCTTGCCAAGAAAGAAGAGTAACTACCTGTGTCCATGTACTAGTACTTGACGAATCTTATGAGGGGTCGAAACCCACAACCTTCAACTAAGACAGTGAACCCTCTTGCAACTGAGTAGCATTAGTTGTATTAATGCATTTCAGATTTATGAATTAAATTTCACCTTAAATGAACCCAAGATCCTTAACACATGTAGCAAGTTTTATTAAAGACCTTGGAAATAAAACCCTCAATGATTAGGGACTTCAGTATCAACTAAAATATCTTCAAGTTAAAATACTTATTTGCGAAACTGATAATCTCCATGGCAACAATGTTAAGGTACACAATCTTAATGCAGTATGAATAACACATATCAATATTTAACCACAGTATTCAATAGTTTTACTGATAAGGTGTCCCAAAAATACAGGTGAACAAGACCCATCAGATGGACAGCGTGGTTTGCCGGCGAATCTACTCAATCATAATACTGTGACTGAAAACTATTATACTGGACACTGATGCTCAACCCAGAAAAATGACATAAGCTCTTCTGATCTTTATGTGGCAGCTAGCCAATAAACATAGAAAATTGATAAAATATTTGCTTCTCTTATAAAAACCTTCGCTTGCAGATGATTAGTGGTTTTCTTTGGGCACTCCAGTTTTTCCATTATCCCTGAAGTGAATCTCCTGATATAAGTGGAAAGGGCAATTAGGGCATAAATTACCATTACTCCATTTAAATCCACTCATACTACTACGGTAGCTTAGTTGGTACAGTGCTTGCTCTGTATGTGGGAGATCAAGGGTTCAAACTCCAGCCAGGGTCTGACCAAGACTTGAAAATAGTTAGCGACTGTTCTTTTGCCAAGCACTCAGCATTTAGAAATGAAAGTCAAAAGTTCCCTTTGGAATAGACCTTAAAAACCAATGTCCTGTGTTACTGCAGGCATGACATGTTAAAGAACCCTCTCTGCACCTTGCCTTCAAATTTCTCTCACTACACATTTGCCTGGTGATGTTTTGATATAAGTGAAATATTCTTGACTGGGACATTCAGACAATCAATCAATTCCACTCCACTCCAATATGACCCCTTAAAAAGGGACATAATTTGTTGTGAATATCACAAATATTAATACACTGCATAACCGTTTAATCAAATACTTCATGATTTCCTCTCATCTTTCTTAAAATTTTTATAGTTATTAAAAGCTATATATATGTAGTACTACTTACCACCACTTGGGGTTTCCGCTCTGTGATATGAGCCTGTCAGCGATGTTTCGTTACTGCCATCATCATCAAATGAGGACGGTTTCAAACTGTGCTGTATTGTCTCATGTTGTAACTGCTTTAGGTCATTTATCTGTTTCTAAAAATCACCAAAAAAAAAAACATTTAAAAATACATGTAATTTTCAAAAAGAAATGATATTTCAAAGGTCTTTATAATTGTGATTTAATTTCATTTTATCATGAAACAAATTAATTTCTTCCTTCTTATGATTTATGCTCACAGTCTCTTAAGAGACAAATTCCTCCTATCCCCAACATTGCTGAGTTAATATTTCTAAGATTTGACTTTGTGACCCTGACCCTTGACCTTTGCATCTAAATTTGGTTTGCGGCACATTTTCTGATGTCGGTTTAAATTTTTGCTAAGTTTGATCAAATTTCATCCATAGGAGGGTATGGACCTGGTACAGAAGAATTGACAGACAGATTGGCAGATGAAAGGAAAAACCTATACCCCCCTCATCACCACCACCACCACACACTTTGTTCCAAACTTTGTTTTGGAGTAAGCATGTATGGTAATTTTGATACACTTGTAAAACACTACTACATGTATTTTCTTACTTCTTTCTCTTCCAGAAGTGTACGGTATTCCCGAGATATACTGTTGATCTGTAGTTCTGAAGCTTCTGCTTTCTCTTCAACTTCATGGTTAAGTCTTTTGAGCCTCTCAATCTAACAAATTTTAAAAAATATCAAAATTAATCCTTTTTTTCCACATTCATTTTTAAGAGTGGACAATGTAATTTCACTCCCCAATCAAAATTCTTTCACATACATTTATATCCAGATAGTCATTTCATAAATGGTGGAGGAAACTGAGTGCCCAGAGAAAAGCACCAATCTTTGGCAAGCACTCATTTTTAAGAGCAATCTCATTTTTGTCAAGTTGCATTTGCTGAATACAATACATTAGTTCAGAAAATGATATTAACAATGTTGAATCTAGAAGAAGACCTTGCACAAGTAGCTCAAAAAATAAACATACATGCCCAAAAACAAAATGTCAATAGGTCAACTTTGGTCCATCTATTCAGTATCAGTTAAATATTGAGAAAATTTTGACTGAAATTTTGTTTTTTTTTTTAAATTTTATTTTATTTTAATTTTTATTCATTATTGTTCATCTTAAAACTTGACTAACAGTTATCAAAGATGATATGTTACCATTTACAGTAAAACACGTTTATAACTAAGCCCAAGGGACTCTATTTTTAACTTTGTTATAAAGAGACTTCGTTATAGACTTATGTAGAGAAGCGGTCGGGCCAAATAATTGACTTCATTCTATCCCTGTATTTGTTTTAAGCCTGTTCGTTATATTCATGTTTTACTGTACATAAATATGATTGTATGCATGACAAACTTCATACCTTAACTTTTTTTTTCAAATAAAAATGGATCGATGTATGTTAAAATGTCGACCCCTGTTTTGAAAATATGTCCCCAAATTTTTAAAGGTCTGACCTCAGTTCTAGACTGAACACTGTATAAACAACACACTAGGTCAAATGGTCAAACTTTTAAATGTTAATTTTCAAGGATCTTCTTCAGATTTAACAATGTTAAAGGAGATTTTCAAAGAATCAGCTTATTTGCATAGTGAAAACTGGGTCAACAAAATTTCTCAAAAATATGTGTTAATATGTAAATGGCTATACATTAGTTTACATCTACCAGTACTTTCTATATATCAAATTTGAACTATAGTAATTGGTCCATAAATAAGTCTGTAAACAACCTTTATAACTTCTTATAGAAAAAGTCATATCTTGAATTTTGAAAGTTCATGCCAGACATATTTTTTAATCTGCATCAACTAAAGATCTTCCTCGCCAAATTTCAATTAAACTTTATTCAGCAAAATTTGAAATGTCCACACACTTCATGATTCCATAAGTTAGCTGGCTTTAGTGACCGTGGCATCAATCAACAAGAAGAACAACTTGCCACTCGACCTTTACCGGTACTCTATATCATGGGGTTTAAAAGAATTTTTAACATTTTTCACAAAATACAAATTTGGTGATTTAAACCACTTGAAGCAGGAAATCTCGACAGGTAAAGTGGTATATGATAAACTATCAATACTCATTTATCATGTTTATTCATCACACCCATTTCACAAATATATCCCCATGAGACACGAGATATGGTGGTACCACTTCAGCACATTTAGACTAACATTGCTAAATGCCTGCCATTGTTGCACAAATTCACAATATTATGTAAACTATTACATCTACCGGTATTAAATAAACTATCCATATGCAATGAATTTTAAATCTGGATGAATTGTTAAAAAGTGCTATAGTACTTTTTTCAGAAATTTGTAAATACTGGTATATGTGCTTATGTCAATGAACCAATAGTGAGTGGAATTGTAAGTTTATCACTTCTATTGTGGCAGTCTGTTTTTGGATGATGGAAAAATCTGGAGTAAGTGAAATGTCAAACTTTATTACACTAGAACTCATAGGAGTGATATTTGAGCGATGACAATTGAGAGATGTTGTTATCCATCAGATTGCATTTTCAACCACCCCTTCCCGAACCCCCAGAGCAGTGAGGGTTTGTGCCACAGAATTTGTTTTTGGCCCTTGACCTTGGAACATCTGCCACAAGGTCAAAGAAGACCTAGATGGCCTAGACCCTTTCTCTTGCAAGAAAATGAACAAGTTTTTGGCACTCCCAAGTCCTATTCATTAAAATTTCAGAGATCAAATAAAAATCAGAATATTTGTATCAGAGTTAATTTATTCTGGCCGACATGGATTATATAATTTCTGTTAAATCCTATTTAAGACATGTTGTATGTTCTAAAACTGGAAAACTAAACAAAAATTATGCAATAATCTACAAAACCTGACTCTATTCAAATGATTTCTGAAACTCAAGATCAAACTTTGGAAAAACACCCGACACTATTCACACAAGATATTGAATAAATATACCCAGCCTTCACAAAACTTATGAACACTGGGCTCTAGAACAAATATATATTTCTTTGTACAGGATATTTAAACAAAGCAAGGCAAAAGGAGTACAAAGTTTTGTTAACTTAAATTTATTTTGTTAGCACAAAAAATATGAAGCAGAAAATTGTACTGATAAGTATTTAAATTAAAATTGCACCACAAAATTTATAACCAACACATAAGGAATTTTCTGTAGTAGAATATGTTATTGTAATGTAATGAAAATATTTTGATATTATATATAGGGTATATGCCAACTAAACCGGTCTACCCTATACTTAATAATGCAATGCATTCTTTTGCAAAAGAAACCAATTTATGATTTACCGGTAAGTAAGAATGTTGTACCTAAAAGACACTTTGGCCTAATTCTGACATTATGACCTCCAAGTATGGGTTAATCTACAATATTGACCTTGATACAATGTGTCTGGAAATTCCAAGGTACACAAATTCTAAAACATAGTTCAAGCATATTTATATATATAAATCCCTTGGGGTTCCTTACTGGGTTGCTAGTTGGAATTTCTGTAATAACCAGCTGTACTCTGAATATTTATGGTAATGAACAAAATACAGAACCAATGGCATTGTTTTAGTGATCAAAATTTCAAGACCTGTTTGTCATAATCAACAGCTTTATATTTCTAATAGTAAATACAGTCTTTTTGAAGTATCTTTTTTATCTTTTCTTTTAGAAAATCTGACAAAAGTGCATAATATTTTTTAAACGGACTAAGTAAATTCAATTGCCAAAAGTAGCCAAAATCATCACTGGCTATAAATTTTGGCAATTTGGCTTCTAATAATTTTATATTTGTGGAAACCTAGAGAACTTATGTCATAATCAGCAGAAATGACAGAAAAACAGTGTGCATCTAACGAATAAGTTTAACAAAACACTTCAACATCGGATAAAGGGGATATCAAGGTTATTTACTCATCTTTTGGTCAGAAGGATAAAACGATCTACCAGTATATTTTTGGATAAAAAATAAATCAATCATTTATTTAAAACCGGTTAATTAATTTGGTTATTCTATAGATTTCCATATAAAATAGATGCAAGTAAGAGCTCACTTACCTCCTGACTTTGTGAAGCAACAACCGCCTGAAATTCTTTAATCTTGTCTTGTGCAATCCTGAGTTCTGTGGCATGATCTGTAAGACAAACATTGACACAGTTCAGCTAGATAATACAACTACGCCAATAATAATCACCTGCACAACATGATAACCAAATAAGGCATTTCATGATTAAACACTGGAGAACACTCGAGATAAGGCCTCGTTTTAGATTACTTAAATTCAAGTATATTAAGTTTATCTTTTAAATTTAAAAATTTAGGAAAAAATTTCCGAAATCGCTAAAATTTACTATTATTATTATTATAATTTTTTGCACCAAAAATGACCTTTACCATTTAAAAAAAGTACTGTGCTCTTTGGTTGACCAAGCTGTTAGTTACACTGGGCACAAACCAGGTCAAATTTTGGTCAAAATCTAGCTTGTTTTAAAATGGAAAATTTATATATGATCATATAAACACAATATCATAATCTGCTTGACCAGACCAGTCTGGGTTATTGATTTAAATGTTTAAGTCTGTTTGGTTTACTTAACCATATTTATACACACAAAACTGTCCCACAAAAAGGTGTTGAGAAGGATAAAAATATTTATATAGGACTATATTCAATATCAATAGATCTATCATGTTTTAAAGTGTGTGTGTGTATTTATAAATGCTTGCAAATGCAGGATTGTGGTATATGTTACTGGTACTATCTGCATGCCTCAAAGTCTAATTTTGATTTTGAATTAAAAATGCCTGCATTTAATTTTAATTTTTACAATCAATTCTTTAAGCTAAGTCCAATCCGATCCTTCCATTATGCAATTTTCACAAATGTATGTACAAATGAACATTACATGTGTCTGCATGTTCAAGTGTACATCATGCATGCATCAAATGTTTTCCAGATTTACATGCATTTTGTTATTTTTGTTATGATTGTAAACAAACATACTTAAGCATCAGTATTATAAAAGAAAAAATTATAACATTATGCAAATTCTGCTACAGATGTGACCACGCCCAATGCCTAATATTGTAAAATGCTCTTAAACAATTTTAACTCAGCTCTGTTTGGAAAAACCAATTCAAAACTGTGAAAGATCAAATCGTTACTTATGAATGACGTCTGCTTAAGTACTACAAACATGTAAATGAGCAATAATGAAGTCATAAAACGAGTAGGAAGCTTCTAAATATGCAAATTTGAATCGTTAAAAAAACACTTAAAGAAATGACACTTACTTCATAAGATGATGAAATCATTCTTATTCGAGTGCAATGAAAACTATCAGCAAAATTCAATTCTCAATTCTGCAAGGACAAAATGTGTCAAGAGCGCCAAAACTGCTGAAGATACGCTTATGAAATCTACAGTGGAAAACCCTTTGGAAGACCTTGTCATTGCCACGTCTACACCACAACTGCCCGGATATTCTGTTTGAACAGTTTACACAGAACTTGAGCAAATATTCTATATCAGCTCAACAGAATTATAAACCACTAAATCATAGCGTCTATATACAGCTTGACAAAAATGGCAATAAATTCTCTCATACTTTGGTAACCGACTAGAGCTAGCCAATCAGGTGCTTGAGTCACTGATAAGAAATAACCAGACATTACAAACTTTACTGATAAGCTGCTTTTAACTCCTCTCAACCCTAGGTGTGACATGAAAAATATTGATAATCAAATCTAAAACCCTGGGATGTTTAACTCTCATATGACAACATCTAGAACATAGTAAATCAAATATTCATGCACACACATGCGAGCTTGAAATATTCATGTTTATAGAAAATGCATGCATTTTTCTAGAATGTGTATGACTCTATTATTCCTACAAATAGTAATTAAAAATAAGAATGCATCATAAATATTCAGAGCTTACATTCAAATGTCTGCATATTTCAACATTTGATCTATATATCTCTAGTACTAAAGTTTAGATAACAGTGAATCGCCCTTATTGAAAGGAGTTCATTTAATATTTGCCATCACTGAGGGAGCCACTGTGGCTGAGTTGGTCTAACCTGTGCACAGATTACAGCACTTATCACTGCCTGAATTAAGATTCCTACTCTGGACAGATCCTAGTGTGAGAAATACTCATGTTTATAGAAAATGCACAGTTTGCTTACCGAAAGTAGCTGTTTTTTTCTGGGCATTTCCAGTTTCATCCACTATCTATGAACTGACTGCTCTGATAAGTGAAGGAATCTTGACTGCATAAACTATTCACTACAATTTTCTCCAGGAACATAAGTAACAAATTTTCAAGATTCATTCATTACATCAAGTATTCTGTAAAAGAATCTTGACTGGGGTGTACATCATTGCTCAACTCCACCTTATTATGTACACACTATATTCATACTCTGTACACATCTATAACCCTGGTGCAGCGATGCTAAATGAAATGACCTTGTATGACCACTAAATGACATTGACACTGATACTGATACTTGTAAATGACTGTGGTCAATTACCGGGTACTGTTATAGATATTACATAGATTTTTCTTCTTTACATCATAATTATTATAACTACGGTAGGTATAACAAGTTCAAGTAATAGGACTAATTATAATGCAATCGATTTTTTCTAAAATTTATATGCAAATATTACTCATATGTAATAGAAATATAGATTTTTATCATGTTTAAACAACGACTCAGAACACGGTTTAACAATTACCAATAAAAGCTATGTACAATTTATTAAGTCACATAAGAAAACATGACTTTCTTTTTTATTGGGTTTGCCTATACAAACATGTATTTAAATACAAGCACATGTAATTACATGTATATGCACATGCATAGTGATATGATGTCAAAGTCGGGACTTTTTCATTTAGCTTTATCAGCTAAATGTAAAAATGTGATATCCTTTTTGATGGACAGTGGTTTTTCTAACTGGATACCACAACATGTAATATGACCAAATACCAAATAATGATTGAGCAGAAATGTTTGAAAAACATTTATGTCGCAAACCCCAAAATAACAAACTTAGTCGTTTTTACCGAAAAATATCAACTACCGATACTGTTTGTTTATCCTATTTCATAGAAAGCAAGAAGGCAAATATTTTATCCATCCCATTGAGAATCTAAAGATATTTGTGTCCTTGCTTTCTATGAAATAGGGAAAACAAACAGTAATGTGCTTCTATATCCAATAAGAAGAATACCAGTAGCTCTGCACCAACATCATGGGGTATAAAGTTGTATGCTGACAATTCCTCTATAGCCATGACTAATGAAATGAGACCTATCTAAATGAATTTTTACATTTTTAGGATTCAGAATCAGAAAATCACACTTTGGCGAGTGTCAAGATTTTTATAATCAACATACATTAACCTTAGTTACTAAATACAGATATACAGTCCAACCTGCCTTAAAGGCCACCTCTACATAAGGACCACCTGCTTATAAAAGTCAGTAGAATTGTATCCCATTTGTTCTTTATTCATATTATTTGAACCTGTATATAAAGGTCATCTTCCATAAAGGACACTTTTCCTAGATCCCTTGGGCGGGCTTTATAGACAGGTTCGACTATATCTCTATAGCCATTAATGTGTCTGGTTTATAGGTATATTTGTTATTTCATTTCATTTTGCCAAAGGTGGTTTTTTACAAGTATTCCAGTTTCCTCAGCTATTCCAGACCTGAATGTACCAATATGAGTGAAATCATCTTGACTGGGAAGTAAATCACCATTCAACTACCATCTTCAATATCTAACATAAATATAAAACTTCTGACTCATGAAAATGTTATATGTAATGTCTTTAGAGAGAGAAGTTGTTTTTTCTCTTTTTACTGAAATTTAAAGGGACATATAAATACAAAGAAGATTTCAGTTAAAGTTGAAAAACACTGTAGACATTTACTAAACACAGGAATCAAATACATGTACTTCTAAGGTCCACTTTAAATTTTTCTTTTAAAAAAAAGCTTTATATAAACTTTCAATTAAGATATTTAAGTTTTTCTTATGCAAAAATGGCATCAGCAACATCCAACTTTCAGGTACCAATAACCTGCATATGTTTCCACTGTGGCATGTCAAATAAATATTGAGCTCATTTATTTCAATACATTTACATACAAGTCATGTATTTGTGTATTTAGGTATGTGCTATTTTCATTTTCTGAATAATGAATTAGCTTTGTTATATACATGTATATGAACCTAACTAGACTCTTGATTATCTGTTAAAACATTTCAATAAGAAAGAACAAAGAGTCTCATTACGTATGACTGCATACCTTTAATGCACCTACACCTGACCCCGAGATGACTGCAGTGCATAATAAAGACAATGAAATCTACAACTAAGGAAGTATAACCCTGGTTTTTTATATGCCAGGTACATGTACAGTTTCAGTCTATACTGTGCGTATAACAACTACAAAAGATTAATTCATTATACAGTCAAACATGTCTTAAAGACCACTTCTATATAAGGACCACTAGCTTTTATAAGCAAATAAAATTTTATCACAATTGCTCTCTATTTGTGTTACCATATGTAAAGGCCATCTGCCCATTCATTGGTCTTTATATACAGGTTTGACTGTACTTAACAAAAAACTGTTACAAGTGCTTAGTTCATTAATAAATTAATTCAATTAACAATGTATAGTGGTTAAATTACTTCATTATTTCTTACTTGTAATGATATATTCAGTAGGAAACGCATGTACAAGTAGAATTTATTATAAAAGATTGATAATTTCTCAGACTTATTCTGGATATACTTGATGTCCCGTAAGTTGTATGTTCCTTTCATTCTCAATTTTATCTCACATGTGGTGTAGCTAGCTAAACCCTTCTGTAGCACCAGGTCTCACTTTCCTGGTGGAAGCTGATGTGTTTCTACATTGTTTTTTGGATTGTGATTTGAACATGGACAGGTATAACTGTGTTTGATTCTCCTGATATTCTACACAATTTCTCATTACAAAATAAATTTGTTAGTGAAATATTGAGATACCGGTATGTGAAATATTAAATGTACATGTACCATACTTCAATATTTTTTCTTTCTATTAGGCCTTTACATTTCAACCTGTACAAATGTCACTTACTGGTTTACTGGTAATCTTGTTTTAATGTATTCTACATTGGCCATGATTTAGCACAAATTTACCAAGTTTTTGCAATAAAAAATACCCATTACTGCTTTACATGTATATAACATTGTGTATATAAATAATTGTAACAACACTGCCTGGTATTAGTTTTACTTAAAATACATTGTACTTAGTAATAGAATTTAAACTGGTATTCTTCATGTAAAAGGACTCAAGTGACTCTGTTTAAATATTAAAAGCCAACATATACCATATTAAAGTAGTGACACGGTCCATTTAAAAATACAAGGGAAGTAACTCCTTCTAAATCAAATGCTACATATGAATCTCATTTATGTGAACTTAAAAATCACAATAAAAATATGGTAGATACCCGGTACCCACTATCTATATTATTTAAGCATAGAGCTTTCAAATTATACATGTTCAATTTTTTTCGTAATATCCTTGTCTTCTCCATGCTTCACATTATTTGTACTAACTAGGTTTCAACAATTTCAAAATTATAAATAGCCAATTTTTTAAAAAGAATTTTTCCTAATTTGCTAAAATATGTTAAATTTTTAAGGAAAAATCTCAGAAATTAGTATCCAATGATGATTTTGGCTACCAGGAATGGAAACAGGATAATTATCATAATATTAATAATATCACATACAGACTAGAGTATATTTGTAGGACATTCCTCTCTTGTTAGTTCATCATTAATTTGGGTCAAATTTAAAAACAACTTTCAAAGAACATTTTAGCTCACCTGCACATTTACATATTCAGCACACATATTAAACCTTAAATGTTGATGCCTACAATCAGGGGGTATGGAATATAAGACCTTCTAATTTTATGCAGTTGAAATTTGGATTTAAGGTTTTTGAGTTCATTCACATACAGCAGGAAGTGTAATTCATGACTTGAGCACCTGAGTATTCTTATGAAACAGTTCAAGAACACAACTGTTCAATAGACAGAATTCTGATTATCAATGTATACCTACATTGTGGGTCATTTGCCAATAGCAATTGATCCATCTTTGGTGAGGAATTTTATCATTACTTGATGGTATGTAACTTGGAATACCGGTACTTCCAAGAATCAAACAAATATGTTGTGATAGAAAGCTTAATCTGTTTGAAGTAGCCATATGTTGCATTGTCTATATACATTAAGAAATGATGTGTTATTCTTGTCTGAAAATGTAATTTTATGAAATTTCTTACCCAGACCCCAACACTGGTGTTATACAGAACATTATTTGAAAGCCAAACCAGATCAAGTTACATGTATCAGTGGTGCCATTCTGGACAGTGTCTGGGAACAACATTTAATAACAATTTTTAGTGGTGTCGTACAGGACAGTTGTTAGGAGCCATATCAGATCCAGTTACATTGTCAGCAGTGTCATTCAGGACAGTACCTGGGACCACATCAGATCCAGTTACATTGTCAGCAGTGTCATTCAGGACAGTACCTGGGACCACATCAGATCCAGTTACATTGCCAGTAGTGTCATTCAGGACAGTACCTGGGACCACATCAGATCCAGTTACATTGCCAGGAGTGTCATACAGGACACTACCTGGGACCACATCAGATCCAGTTACATTGTCAGGAGTGTCATTCAGGACAGTACCTGGGACCACATCAGATCCAGTTACATTGTCAGCAGTGTCATTCAGGACAGTACCTGGGACCACATCAGATCCAGTTACATTGCCAGTAGTGTCATTCAGGACAGTACCTGGGACCACATCAGATCCAGTTACATTGTCAGCAGTGTCATTCAGGACAGTACCTGGGACCACATCAGATCCAGTTACATTGCCAGTAGTGTCATTCAGGACAGTATCTGGGACCACATCAGATCCAGTTACATTGTCAGCAGTGTCATTCAGGACAGTACCTGGGACCACATCAGATCCAGTTACATTGTCAGCAGTGTCATTCAGGACAGTACCTGGGACCACATCAGATCCAGTTACATTGTCAGCAGTGTCATTCAGGACAGTACCTGGGACCACATCAGATCCAGTTACATTGTCAGCAGTGTCATTCAGGACAGTACCTGGGACCACATCAGATCCAGTTACATTGTCAGCAGTGTCATTCAGGACAGTACCTGGGACCACATCAGATCCAGTTACATTGTCAGCAGTGTCATTTAGGACAGTACCTGGGACCACATCAGATCCAGTTACATTGTCAGTAGTGTCATACAAGACACTACCTGGGACCACATCAGATCCAGTTACATTGTCAGCAGTGTCATTCAGGACAGTACCTGGGACCACATCAGATCCAGTTACATTGTCAGCAGTGTCATTTAGGACAGTACCTGGGACCACATCAGATCCAGTTACATTGTCAGCAGTGTCATTCAGGACAGTACCTGGGACCACATCAGATCCAGTTACATTGTCAGCAGTGTCATTCAGGACAGTACCTAGGACCACATCAGATCCAGTTACATTGTCAGCAGTGTCATTTAGGACAGTACCTGGGATCAGATCAGATCCAGTTACATTGTCAGCAGTGTCATACAGGACAGTACCTGGGACCACATCAGATCCAGTTACATTGTCAGTAGTGTCATTTAGGACAGTACCTGGGACCACATCAGATCCAGTTACATTGCCAGTAGTGTCATACAGGACACTACCTGGGACTACATCAGATCCAGTTACATTGTCAGCAGTGTCATACAGGACACTACCTGGGACCACATCAGATCCTACATCAGATCCAGTTACATTGTCAGCAGTGTCATTCAGGACAGTACCTAGGACCACATCAGATCCAGTTACATTGTCAGCAGTGTCATTCAGGACAGTACCTGGGACCACATCAGATCCAGTGTCATACAGGACACTACCTGGGACCACATCAGATCCTACATCAGATCCAGTTACATTGTCAGCAGTGTCATTCAGGACAGTACCTGGGATCAGATCAGATCCAGTTACATTGCCAGTAGTGTCATTCAGGACAGTACCTGGGACCACATCAGATCCAGTTACATTGTCAGGAGTGTCATTCAGGACAATACCTGGGACCACATCAGATCCAGTTACATTGTCAGCAGTGTCATTCAGGACAGTACCTGGGACCACATCAGATCCAGTTACATTGTCAGCAGTGTCATTCAGGACAGTACCTTGGATCAGATCAGATCCAGTTACACTGTCAGCAGTGTCATACAGGACACTACCTGGGACCACATCAGATCCAGTTACATTGCCAGTAGTGTCATACAGGACAGTACCTGGGACCACATCAGATCCAGTTACATTTGTAAGTAGTGTCATACAGGACACTACCTGGGACCACATCAGATCCAGTTACATTGCCAGTAGTGTCATACAGGACAGTACCTGGGACCACATCAGATCCAGTTACATTTGTAAGTAGTGTCATACAGGACACTACCTGGGACCACATCAGATCCAGTTACATTGTCAGCAGTGTCATTCAGGACAGTACCTGGGACCACATCAGATCCAGTTACATTGCCAGTAGTGTCATACAGGACAGTACCTGGGACCACATCAGATCCAGTTACATTGTCAGTAGTGTCATTCAGGACAGTACCTGGGACCACATCAGATTCAGTTACATTGCCAGGAGTGTCATACAGGACAGTACCTGGAACCACATCAGATCCAGTTACATTGTCAGGAGTGTCATTCAGGACAGTACCTGGGACCACATCAGATCCAGTTACATTGTCAGCAGTGTCATTCAGGACAGTACCTGGGACCACATCAGATCCAGTTACATTGCCAGTAGTGTCATTCAGGACAGTACCTGGGACCACATCAGATCCAGTAACATTGTCAGCAGTGTCATTCAGGACAGTACCTGGGACCACATCAGATCCAGTTACATTGCCAGTAGTGTCATTCAGGACACTACCTGGGACCACATCAGATCCAGTTACAATTGTCAGTTGTATTACTACTCCAGTGGCTGAGTGGTAAAGCATCTGCATTAAGAATGTGAGAGGTCATGGGTTTGAACCCATAGTCCAACGCGGGATGTTTTTTGGAAATTTAATATGTAACCAAATGCATTACCCGTCTTGGAATACATATCTCACGATAAAACAGATATATTTCTTTCACTCTCATTTACCAGGCGCACTATTTCTATGCGTACTCATATCTTATAATTTCATAGCAAAGAAGCCCGATATCTTGGAAGAAAGCGATAGCAAAGTACGCGTTCACTGTCGTGAAACGCCGTACAAAAACTTGCTGTCATATAGGACAGATTTGGGGACAATATCAGATTCAATTACAGTTGTTAGTTGTGTCCTACAGGACAACATTCTGGTCAAGCCTTTTTTCTCATACCCCTAAATCATTTTCTCATCAAACTTCAAAGTCAAATCAAGTACATGACTTTTTGTCAATTATCTATTGCAAAATTAAATCAGACGAACATAACTGCTTCCTGCAAACTTGAAACCCTTTAAATACAGGTTTACCGTAAATAGTTGAATCTAAGAGGTGGCCAAGATGGCTTTTTGTTGTAACCCATAGAAAATAATGTACACCTCCAAAAAGTGGGTTTTAGGCAAGAAAATATGTTACTCTACTATATGTATGGAGTCACTGTGGTGGTGACAAAATCATGCACTAATTTTTATAGAGAGACTAAGGAACCTGAAGAAATAAAGCCTGGTATTTTTTGCTTATTTAGTATCTAGTGTTAATGGGACATTGCTGTGTACATCTGTGAATGTCATAGTCTATAGAATATCATTGTACAGTAAAACATTGCCACAATGGAGATTTTAAATGAAAACCAAAGCAATTATTTCTTTCTAAAAACCCTTTTTTACATGCAGTTAATAGGATCCATGGTAGAGGGGTGTAATGACATACTGAGATACCTGTAAAGATGGTTCAATGGGCTTCTTATGTTGACTGTGATACATGTACAAATATTGTAATGTTTTGATAGAATAAAAATGTCCAAATAGGATCCAATTTCATAATAAGGTACAACCAAAATCAATGTTATTTGAACATTTGAATGCAACAATATTATAAACATTCACATGGTATAAAGTGCTTTTGTTAATGTTCATATTTGCACTATTTCAGTGAAGTCACAGTCAATCATCATTATAAACAACAACTCAATCAGTTCGTGCAAGAAACTCAACAAATTCATGGCTTATAACTAATTAAGCATTTTATATTAGAATTTTTCATACACAATGGCAATGCCAATAAAGATATATCAGTACAATAGTATTGCAATACACTATTTGATGTATCATTACACCCCTTATCCATGAATACAAGATGACCCAGATTAGGAGACCAACAAGTTAACCAATTGGTAGACATTAATGGTCTCTTCTACCATCTCCATTCATCCATTCTGGCAATTTGCAATGAGCTTCAATGCAGACAAGTGTGAGATACTGAGAGTCACCAACAGGAAACACCACCCATGGGCAACTACACAATCCAAGGTCAGGCACTCAAGTCAACAATACCCATTCCGCAAAAAACCTGGTACTCAACATTCATAGACACACACACATAGATATGATCACCAAGAAGGCAAACTTCACCTTCTAACATGTTTAATGCCTCACTATCCACTACCCATGGTAAACCATTAGCCCTAGGCTATCAATCAACATGCAGGTCAGACTGTCCTAATGTCATGGTGAACACGGCGTTGGGTGCTAAGAAAACAATTCACGTAGTGCCATGACATAACAGTGACGTGATTGCAGCAATATATGATGAAGTGTTAGAAGACGTATACGTACCACTGACTTCCTCAGTTCCTTCTGTCAAAATATCTTTCGTGAGATTTGTAAGCTGTCCAGTAAAAGACGAAATGCTTCCGCCTAGCCATGACATTATGATTCAAAATCAGGTCATATCAACTGGGTCTTTAAAACAATGTCTCTAACAATAGACAATGGTCTAAATTTTACTTCTAGTGTTCATTTTTCACTTTATTTATGGCCATGTACACAATGCCAACACGACGGCAGCCATCTTTTTCAGTAACCGGAAGTCTGAAAATGATGCATCATGGTCAAGAATTCGTCTGCTACAAAGTGAAAGTAGGATTTTATTGGGAAAATAATACCGAAAACGTGTAATTATCATTGCTAGGACAATGTATGATATGTTGAATATTGGAAGTCAAGTTTTCAAAACTAACATAGAGACCTATTGACGTAGACAGCGAATAAATCAATAGATTGTTCTACTTTCACTTTGACTACAAAAGATGCATGCAACAAGTTGAACACAAAATGCCAATGCATCAATGACAACTTGTTACTTGTAATTAATATTTTAGGAATTAAAATAATGATTGATTAAAGCAAATATAGAGCTGTTTATGACAGTCAAAAAACATGCCTCAATGACATAATATACATTTAAGCTTCATGAGGATTGGGTCCAATCCCAATGAGGGCATGTTATGTCTGTTAGTTATGGCCTTGGACATTTATCAGTGTTTTGATAGTGAATCGGTGAGGCATTATCTGCAGTTGCTGTCTTGGTGACATACCACCTAAATGTTCTTTAAGTATCATGTGTACCTAGTACCTAATAATTCCCATTGTATGGTGGTAGCAGAAGCATAGAAATGCAGCAATATCAAGTAGATACCAGTGTGGCGGGCTGGACTAGATAGGTGGCCAGGTAGCTCAGTGGGTAGAGCATATCACTAGTATTGGGAAGGTCCAAGGTTTAAGTCCTGTTTTTGCCACTACATTTTTTCCCTTTCCTGATACATTTCAGGGTTAATCTGACACTGGCCGACCAACAGGCTGAAGGAGTTGAATCGAAAAAAAGGAAGGAAGGAATGTGGAGGGCATGGCTGATAGGTGGCCTGGTAGCTCACAGGGTATAGCCCCTGGCTAGTATTTGGAAGTTCCCTGGTTTGAGTCCCAGTTTGACAGCTGCATTTTTCCCCTTCCTGTTACACCAGTCAAATTTTAATGAAATAATCATGTTATTCTTTACTGTGCTGTATCCTAGTGGCTATGTTAACAAGATCTCAAGATATACTATGTTTCTATCTTGTTATCACTGTTCATATGGATGCTTTCACAATCTTTAATATTTGTGGCATGTTATTGGTGTAATCTAGTTTGACTTCACTATAGTTGAACCTGGGGATTTGGACTGAATTCTACTTGATACTACCAAGTTAAGCAATATTGTAATCACATTTGCATGATATACTACTAAGCAGGTTCAGATAAATCAGAATTACTAGTATTATGGCAATAACTTGTTCACATTAGACCTGCTGCCATATGCCATTTACTACTAGTAATACTGTATTATGTTTTGGCTGGTGTGCTAAAAATTAATTAAACAGAACACCCTTTAAAGATTTTTATACATATTTAATTTCATAATTATACAACAAATGTATCAACATAACTAATTCATTAATGTTAGTTTCATAATAATATATGTATACAATTCATGTAACTTAAAATATAAAAATTAAAGTACTTCTTGCTCATTCCTTTACCAGATAAAGATGGAATGGAAAATGTTTGTGAGCTTTTTTTATTCAATGTGTGTTCTTTTTAAATTGACCTAGCGATAAAATGCAAAACAAGTATCAAATACTTAACAACAGAAACAATAAAGATGATCAAATAACAAAAATTTATTGAAAAAATATACAAAATTCAGCAACAACATATTTTTGTTCTGTTTATTGCCACTGTGAACAGAATTGAATCTTACATTTTCTATTAAGACTATAAAATACAAATTCAAATAGTTTTTGTCTTCTCTACCAATGAATGGAGTTTGCCAGTGTACCATGTGATACCCCATGACCTTTCTGCAGAACAATTATTTTCATTGGAGATGGAATCAGTTTAGTTTACATTTTCCTGTAAATATGACATTACCCCTTGGAAAATTTTGACATGAATGTTTTCCAAAACAATCTGCTCAAACGTTAAGGGGTAGTGATCACATGGTACACTGGTGAACTCCAATTGGCAAAATGGTGTTAAGATTTGTTTGAATTCAATTTTTCAAAAGCTTGCATCTGTAGAGTTAACTTATCACTAATAAGTATCTGTACTAAATTTTGAATAATTAATGGTAGTGACAAAAATAGGTCAGTAAAAGTTGGGACAAAATTTTTAGTAAATGTTTTATTAAAATGGTTGACTAGCAGTTTTCAAATATCTTAAAATATTGTTAATGTTAAATATATAAACATCAAGTAAAGATTGTTAAAATAATTTTTTAAATTTTATTTGCCTTGTGAGTATTGAGACACATTTGGTCCAAAAAAACATCCAGACCTAATTTCTGAAGCAGAATGTTGCCCTAAGAAATCACTATACTCTCTTGGAAGACAGAAATATTCCTCAATCAAAGTCAAGTAAATGATGTTCAAATTAGGTTCATCAAGCGTTCCATCTGATATCCCATAATTCTTGTGCAGAACTAATTTTTTCACTGAATATGGATCACAATTATTGATAAATTCCATGAATGCAATGTAATCAGTTTCCATGGTGACAGTTCCAAACAAATGTTAAGCTGTATAGTGTGGTATGCTTATGAACTCTATTGAAGTAATAATCTTGAAAACAGGCATGGTGGCAACAAACAGGTCCAACAGACTCTGTTACACGCCAAATGCTTCCCATCAGTCTTGAGACTAATAGCTTTATATCAAGTTTTACAAATTTTAGCAATTTTCCAGAAAGACTAGGCTCAAGTAACACATTTACAGAACTATTTAAATTCATTAGATTTTCCATGAATTTTTTAAAAATATGTTGTCACCAATATCTTGCCAATCATGTCTCAAACATATTTTACATTTGAAATCCACCATCAAATTAGTGTTTAAGATAATTTAATTCATATAAATCACGGTTTGTAACACATTTTGAGCATAAATATGTTGGAAATACCCTTTTGAAAAAATAATACATACATCTTTTAACTCATTCAGATTACACAATCAAAAAAAAAACAAATTAGATTCAACAGCAAAAGCAAAAAATATACCAATTAACAGAGTTATTACACTGAAACTTTTCAAGTTAAAAACAATAACTGAAGTGATATGAACACATTTAGTTAAAATTAATGCAATTATTTCTGCTGTTCAAACAAGATAATTTCTTTCAAATAAAATTCAGGTGACCAGAAATTCTCTTTCACAAACTTACCTTAAACATTATAACAAAAGGGTTTTAAAAATTAATTGATTTATCTGCCCTTAGTTCTCTTAATTATGCCTATAGAATGGATGGTCTCAGTAAAGAATGCCAAGTGAAAGGAGAATGAGCAATTATCTGTAATCATATTTTACAAGGTAAGAATTAATACATTTTAAAAATAAAATCAATATAAAATTGCACTAAAAATTTGTTAAAATAAGAACAATTATATTGAATAAACTAATATATTTCATTAGGTTAGTGATATTTCATCGGATGTAAAATGAGCTTGTCAATATACTGATGTAATGCCACATACTGGTTAGCTAAAAACTAATTAAATATGGAAAACAAACTCATAAAAATAACAAATCAAAAACCCAACATAAAAGATTTACAGTATTACAGGTCCCAGTTTCGCAATCATTTCTTAACTAAGCTTTTCCTTAATTTAAATCTAGCAAATTTTGAAGAAAAAAAAATCTTTTTTTTTTGTTTTGAAACTACAAATAAAATGTTTTGAAAATATTAAACAGATATTTAAAGCTTGAAGTAATCTTCGGAATGACACCTTAAATTCCTGAATATCTTAACAATTAACAGATTTAAATTAAGGAAAAACTTAGTTAAAGAATGGTTTTAAAACTAGGACATTGTACAAATGTATTAAGTGTAGGAAAATTATAAAATTTCTGTTGACTAGAAATCTGAACACAATCTAATTTTACATGAGGTATATAAAGTAACTAATCAAATAATTATTTAGTACAGTGTGGTTCACTGGTACACTAGATTCTTGTAAAGAAATGCAGTAACACTAAATCTGTCAAATTATGAAAACCTGGTAATGGGATACTGAATTTTTTTCTGGATATTTTCAATGTTTGTTACCAGTTGTAATGATATTAATTGTACTTTTAAGAATTAAAGTTAAAACATATTGATGAAGTTAAAATTAATAAAATAGATTCTTGTCATCATGGCAATCTGTGATTGGGTGATTTTGTAAATTTTAATTAATCAACATAAATTGCAAAAATAACAGATAAAAGTTTGAGTCAAATAAGGCAAGCTAGCTTTGCATTGAAATATTATGACTATATCTCAAGTTGTATCGAGACAGTTAGATACAATATACTGTAATAAGAGAAAATGAAACAGTGGTGTCATCATAATTCATTGGTAAACAGAATAGTAAAGTCTTCACAGTATTTTGACAAGAGAAAATAGCAAGTTCACTTTTCTATGTAGTCATTAAGTGAAATTTTACATATTACTTGCTTAAATTAATGATTTTTTTTACCTTTTATACAATATTCCAAACAAACTACCCAGTACATGTACAAAAATACTGCAGACAGGATGTGTGGATGAAGGCATGTGATAAGACAAATGCCCAAACAAAGAACACCTTAACCTAAAGTACTAATGAAAAATAATACTGAAAACATAGTCATAAAAATAATATACAAACTGAACAGTCCTAAAATAATAGTTTTACTATCAACATGAATGACTGTCTCTACATTTTAATTCATAGTATGATATCATAAATCTTTTATTATGCAATTAATGGTACAGTATGGTAAATTTAGACAGCACACTGTACTTCCTTAATGTCTCACTTTGGTACCTTTTTTCAAAGCAAGACAAACAGTCTGGGCCATTGTGGCTTATATTGAACTTTTTGCAACTTTACGTGACATTTGACTTTAAAATGGCAACTGATAGTATTCTGTAATTATGATGTAGGAAAAAATCCTATTTTTTTCAATAATTTTTATACACGCCAGTCAATGCAATAAAATATCATGAGATATGCAAACATGAATTTAATTGAAATGGGATGCCATTTCAAAAGAGTCCCCCAAACAAACCCTCAACTGGAAATGTTTTCACATTCATGTGCATGATCAAAATATGAATAGCCAATGTCACATCTACTCCACCAAAAGATTGTTGATGTGAGGTTTCATAAAAATTGGCGGATGAAATGTTGGGAGGAGGAAATGGAGTAAACATTATAAGTTCCCCACTTCATTTGGGGATATAACTATTATTTTCAAGGCAATGACTATCTAACTACCGGTAGATAAAGAGGACAATGTCACTTGCATAGTTAACTTAATATCTACTAATGAATGGATATAAAATGATTATAAATAAATATGTCCTTGATACATAATAGTGAATTAAAGTGACATGCATAATGATGGAATGGTGCAAGGAACTAAGTCTATCAAAATTTTTTTATCCGAAAAAATACATCAAGTAACAGCAAAAATAGCTGTCATTCAATGGTGTTCCCCGCTGTACCATGTGATCAATACCTCTTAACGTTTATGCAGAACGTTTTATAAAACATCAATGTCGCACATTCCCGGAATGATGTTGTTTTCGCGGGAAAATATAATCTCATGCGATTCCATATCCATTGGGAATGTGTTCCGCAAAAACATTAGATGGTATCACGTGGTACAGTGATGAACCCCACTGATTCAAAATGACCAGCATTTTTGGATGTAAGCTATTTTTTTGTTCATGTACATTTATTAAAATGGGATTTTTGTGTATTAAATGTGACTTGCACATGATGATTTTAAAGAACAATCTATAGAACTTATAGTATATTTTAACCATTAAATCAACAAGAATAGTGGAAAGAGTAAAACACATCAAAAGTTGTGTACTATTAAACATCATTACAGAAACTAAAACTATATTTTTGGACAATTTCTTATCAAAACATAATAACAAACAGTTGACACTCCAGTATATATATTTTGTTGCATCTATGAACTGACCATTTAAAGACTATTGACTCTATTTTGATTATAATAAACAAACAAACATGCCAAATCACAATACCAAAGCAAAGTAAAAACTTTGAATACTGTCAAACTTAAGTTAAACAAGTGAACTTCCACCAGGGAAGTGAGGCTGGGTGCTCCGGAAGGGTAAGTAACTCTTGTTTTGACTTTTATTTAGTCAACATGTTTCAACAGCTATGTTGTCATCATCAGTACTCGACAACAGCCTACCGGTATCTGTTTAAATATGTTGACTTAATAAGTGTGTGTGTGTGTGTGTGTGTGTGTGTTAAATTTTACTGTAAACAAGCTTTAAAAATATTCCTACTGGTCCCTGGGAAATAGCAAACTTTAACATAATATACCCCCACTGGTATATAGAATATGTGATATGGCATAGATACACAAGTAATACAAAAAAAATTATGGCAATATTGAATTTCATCATTATTTTTCACTTCACAACATTACAATAAAATTTTACTCAAAATTTACAAAAACAAAATTCTTAACAAATTTCATTCAAGAGGTTATTCAAACACCAAATTTATATACAGATTTAAAAATTTAATAACAAAGCAGAAAGATACAAATGTGTTTAAAATGTATATAAAACATACACATATTGGAATGTTCAGTTTCTTTTTTAAAATATTCAAATCTCCAAAACAATGTGTTAATTATCGCACAACATCTTAGACATCTATTCAACAGTGTTACACCCTTAATTAGCTGTAAAGCAACTTTATACATATGTTAGTATAAACATTATTATTTAATAATAAATTACTTTCTAGAGTTTATTTTTTTTCCATTTTTGTCTTTTTTAACAAAATAAGAAAGGGGGTTTAGAGGTTTTCATTTTTCTTATTTTTCAGAATTTGTCATGTTAACATTACTTACGGTTTTTCACAGAATAAAAATCTTACAAACCAAACCAGATCTTCAAAAAATTGTCTGAGGTTTGAGGTGGGGTTTTCAAGTCAGGAGTAATTCAAAACTAGAAATTTATTAATTATTTAATTACAAAATGTAAATGTTTTATCAATCAACATTTTTTTCAATTGTTTCAAACAAAAAATAAACTTCAATGTGTGATACAATTAAGTGTAAATCTCTGTGATCTACTATGATAATGATTTAATGATTTCTCTATTGAAATGCATGTGTATGTTTAACATAATTTGAGCTCTCAGTGATATGATATTTCTAATGTATAACAAAGTAACCAAAACTGCAATGTCAATTACAAATCATGAAATGGCACTTTCCACTGTACCATATGATACTCAATAACATTTGTGGGAAACACTTATGTCCATTGGATATGGAAGCATAACAGTTCATGATTTCCCATGAATACAATGTCATTCCAGGACTTTGTGACATAAACATTTTCTAAAACTTGCTGCACTAAGGTTAAGAGGTATTGATCACATGGTACAGTGGTGATACAGTGGAGAACACTATTGTTATTTTTCACATGCTATTCAATTCTACAAACATGCTGCTAAAAGTACAGAAAATCTGGCAAGATCTTTTAACGTCAATCCCAAGTAAAATTTCCACAAATTCAACAAAATATTAAAATACATGTAATCAATAACTGAAAAACCCTCATACATTGACTAAAATTATTTTAATTAAATGTGCATATTCAAAATCGTCCTAAATTTGCCTACAATTTTAATGCACATTATATTTTCACTACAAAAAGTCATTGGTTGCCATGACAACTAACTACAATCTCTTGATTTTTTACTGTTACCCCTGAATAATTAGCACCATATTTCATCCAGCACAGTACATACATAGTGCTACAAAGACACTTGGATATTTTACAAATGTTTTCTACAAAATGATTTCCAACAGCTAGTCATATTTTACAGTTTTTCATGTATGGATACCAAAATTTCTACTAGGTACATGCACCATAACACTACAATGATACCTGTAAGCCAACAATAAGTTTATAGATTTTTATTTTTTTTCACCAAGTGAGCTGATCTTAATGAGTCCCTCCCTTAAGGTTTTCCAATTTTCTACAAGTGGGTTTGTCCATGTGCTACATTAAATATACCCTTAAACCCATATTGCAAGAAGAACTTAAAGCAAGCCATTTTTCATAGCCAGGTAAAACACTATCATTGAAGTCTGCATTTGTGATTTACAGTGCATGTGTCTTGTTTTGGTACAATATCATTGTTTAGTCTGCAAAAGTAATTTCTTCCTGGGGACACATTATATGATCAATAATGATAAAAATATGAATTAATAATGAACCCGTTAAAATGAAACGAAAGACATTTATATAAATGAGTATGAACAGGTTTTAACTATCACATCTAACTAACAACAAATTTATAACACTAGAAATTAAATCTAAACTATCCCATGCAAAACTACGGTACTAGTGTGTGTGTGTGTGTGTGTGTGTGTGTAAAAAACAACTAAATTAACATTACATGTACAAAATGTACATAATTTTCATCACATCTCTGAATTTCAGACACGGATTTGAATTTTTAAGGAAAAGGTAAAAAAATATTTTCCAAATGTACACATTTCATGTGGACAAAATTTTTTCAAAATTCTTTGGTAATAAACAGTCAATTAATTTGGCATGACCTATACATATAGCACTAGAGCAAAAACTGTCTTTAAGTTATTTTTATGTGCATGAAGTTTTAACAATTTTACTTATAAATTCTATTTTAATTATTAAGTGCAGGTGTATAAAAATAATTATATTTGTCAATTGCATCCATCAATAACTACAGTTCTGGCTTTAACTCAGAGTTAAAGAAAAAGAATCGAAGCTTGATTGGATAGTGAAGGGCATAAAAAAACTGCCAAGAAACAGACAGATACCAGTAATAGCTGCTGTGGTTTAGCCAAGGAGGGCGAAGAAGAGCAACTGACAGATTCTGCACTTATCTGTTAGCTTAGTGTTAAACTTTCTACAGGTCTGTACTATATGCACTTCCAAGAGAATTCTTTCCAAAAGGAAAAAGACATTAGTTTTTCTTTCTTTGAAATGAATGCACTAGCAATTTTACTCCAATGGAATAACATGCTAGTGTTAAGATTCCAATGGAAATGCTGTACTAGTGTTTTATTTCTAGGTTTTTCTTTACTCTAAATTCTATATCAGGAAAGAATTTATGCTTATATCTACCTGGCAAGATTACATGATGAGAAGAAATGGATTGAGCTTAATGGATTTATTTCATTTTAATGTAGGGTCTTCCCTATCAACTTTTCCCAAGACTGTTAGACAAATATTTGTTGGTATTCATAACCAGGGAATAAATTACTACTATTATTGTGTCATCTCATGACACAAAATATTTAAAAAAGATATAAAATTTGGGTAAAAAAGAAACTGAGACATGTAATATTTTGCACTACATAAAATGGGTTCTTAAAAGTAAATTAATGTACAGGATTATAATTATAATACATTATATATGAGACATGTATCACCTATACAGACATGTAATACAATACTGTTAACACATATAGATTCTTATGTCACTACTGGAACTGGACCTATTCTCACTAGCTACCCATTCTAGACATCAACCACAAATATTGGTATCTGTTGGAGGCTTCAGTGGGTCTACGGTTACAGATCACAATGCCTCTAAAAGGCTTGGTGGTAGAGTGGTCTATGCTTACCAAACACAGTGCTTTTCACAGTCTAGGTTTAAATCCAACTTGCGTCAATGCTAGTGTTACAATATTTGTGTGTTCACTTGCAAAATGTTTGAGTTTTCTCATAAAAACTGGCTCCTCTAACACTTCTGACCTTACAACCAGCTTTCTGTAAATTCTTTCTTTATAAAAAAAAACTTTTTCCGAAATTGTGAAATTAAAATCGCATGAAATAAACAAGATGGCAGAAATAGGTAGCTTGTCAAAAATAGGTCAAATGCCAGTACAGATCTAGATACATTCATGAGAACATTTATGATCTCAAACATACAAGACTAATTTAAATAAATAGTTGCATTGCTATGTAATAATCATTTCATATGCAAAACATTGAAAACATGATATGCAAAAACATTTATAACATTCAAAACCCAATTCTGTACATGTTTTATGTATGAGGAACTTTTACTATCACAGATAAGTCTTCGTACCCCCGTGTCTGTGAAATACATGATATGAAAATAAAAGTTGTGTTCTGTATGAACTATGATGCATGGAGATGTCCTGCTTTAAAACTTTAATTTTTATTCTTACCAGTGTCAATACGTTCCAAATCTAGCAATAAAATCTTTAAAATGTGAATTTAAAAACTTATTAATAAACTTTTAGATAGGTTTTGCTTTATAAGAAAGGGAAAAAATGCAGCAGTCAAACTGAGACTTGAACTCTCGGGCCTTCCCAGTACCAGCGGGATGCTCTATCTACTGAGCTAACAAGTCTGTCACATTTGTATTTATAGGAACAGTAAATCATATTATTTTTCTCAATAAGAATAAGATTTTAAACTACATTTGAACAAAATGATATCCACCAGAGATGAACGTATCAAAATTCATTTCGTCAAACTTCTTTACTTTTGGAAGATAAGGATATAATCAAAAGTCCTTCATCAATGCTTGCCTTCACAATATTACAATCAATAACGTTTGACTTCATTACATCTTGGGGTATAACAGTATTTCAAACTTGTTAATTATGTAAAGCAAGCTTCCAAGTACCCTTGAAACTTGTGTTTTTCATCGACACATTTGTCTGTACATGTATTGCCTCAAACTTACAAGTCTACATTCATTTGTTCAATCATAAATAATGTTAGTTTGTGAATAAATTAGTTTTGTACATTCACACAAAGTTACACACATGCAAATAACAATACCAAGCATACACACATTATAAAACAAATAACAATGTAAAAGATATAGTTCATAAAAACAGAACAAATCAAATTTAAGATAATATACATAACATTCAATAAAATAATTGAACTATCTACAGGCTTTGTTCTTGCAATTAAAACTGATAAAATCATTAAATTCCACACAAAGTATTTCTGTACAGACTGGTTCCTTCCTCTATTTCTTATATAACTACAAAACATATACAAGTATCCTTGTAAACATTTCATGTCAAATTAAATTAAAATACCAACAGGGAGTATAACCCATGAAAAATTTCTAATCTTTTAAAAGTGACCCTGCTATGGATGTACATAATGTAGATTGTTTTAGGAATTCCCTCCCTCACAAGAGGCTTGAAATGTTCCTAATTATTCCAAGTATATCTGAAATCAATTTTCCGTAAACCAGGTAATTCAGTAGGATTTGACATTGTGATTACATTTCTATCCCCGGTATTCTTAAATTTAAAAAAAATTTATGAATTCCTTCCAAAATGCATTTTCAGTATGGATTTTCTAAATGTTAACGTACATATACTATTAGTTACACAGTGTGTTGGTGACCTAATATGGTTTATACAGGGTCAGAAAATTCCATATCTGATATGGAATTTTCTGTCCCTGTATACTAGTAAACCATATTAGGTCACCAACACACTGTGTAACGATTATATCCTACCGATCACCCTAAAGGGTTACGTTGGGTGCCTGTACAGACAGAGAACGGAGATTAGTTCTTCATGAGAGACTACTGGATGTTGTAGTACCCATACTTTCCGTTTTGAAAAACCAAATTAACCCTTTTCTATACCACATAAGGTCACTAAAACACTGTGTAACAATTTTATCAAACCGATAAATCAATAACTAATTTACAAAACCAATTTGAATGTATCAACGACATTATCATATGACCGATGACTGGGTTGGAAATACCCAGCCGTCGTTGGGCATTCTGTCACACAAACTACTGAAAATAATAATCAATTTGACTTACTAGCAACTTCCGTCAAAGAAATCATTTGCACATTCATCCTTGCTAATCAAATATTTTGTTTCAGTATCATCACATCTTAACTAGTGTACGTTTTTGACGTAAATATTTTGATAAATATGACATGTTTACTACCAAGCGGCCGCCATTGACGTTGGTCAGGGGAAGTAACTCTCATACTGACTAGATATGGAACAGGCCTGCCCGACATGGATTATATTAGGTCACCACGTGACCGATATTGTCGAATGAAATTCACAGAAACTAGTGAGAGGTGGGATATTTTTTTAGTATTTAAGTTTGTTATATTTTTCAACTTATATGTTATATTTTTATGAAATAGAGAAAGAAAACATCCTGTATAGAAATGCCTCTGGGCAATGACTGTGTCTTAAACAGCAGCTGTAACCATAATACCACATCATGTCCATTCTGAAGACTTGTCTGAGAAGCTCTATAACTACAAATCCAACCACTGGAATACTCCAACCAAATGTCTGTGAAGATCTGCCATGGGAAATCCAATATCACAATCACTGGAGTATTGCAGTGCCATAGCTTCACCCGACCACAGCAATACCAAGTACATATACTGACAATGTGACAACTTGTGATTTGTCAACTTATTCAAATAAACACCTCATCAATCAAATCCTACTTAAAACAGCTATCTCTTTCTGCTATTCAGAATCCTGTCAGTAATACTAAAATCTATAATAATCTAGTCTACTCTCATAAAAACTTAAAAGTTCCATTTGTTCTCTAAAATGTAATCAACACATACAACTCTTGAAAGACACGAGTATGGCATGTGACTTAAATGTTAAAATAAAATAGTAACATTTTTGGACCTTTATACCAACACCAGTTTTCATCAAATTATTTTCATCTTTTCCACACTAGATTTATGGATAATAAAACTATACACAAATATAATACTACTTTCACATATATATATACATTATGTGTTATAAGTCAGTGTTATCCTGGAATATAAGCTTCACATAGCCTGGATCTGAATGTAGTGGACTGGAACAAAATGGACAAACTGCCTGGAATCCTTGACAACCATGAGGCACTGGAACCTGGGACCAATATCTAAAACAGATGTGCACTTTGCAGGTTAATTCTGTATATGAGTTTATTGTACAAACTTTAAAGTATGGTTGTCTGTTCCTAAACATTATGGAGTGGAGCAGAGTATATGAGTTTTAAGCTCCAGTCAAAATTCTTTTACTTTTATCAAAGCAGTCAGTTCATGGTTGGTGGAGGACACTAGAGTGCTCAGAGAAAACCACTGACCTTCGGCAAGCAAACTTTGTCACACTAGGATCTGTTCAGAGTAGGAGTCGAACCCAAGTAGTGAGAAGTTCTGTGATCTGTATACACACTCAACCATCAAGGCCTTTCTTGAAAGGGAACTAAACATTGCTGTACATCTAGTCCTTTATAAAATTTGATATTTGTTTAAAAACCCTTTAACCTTGGATGTTGACACATGCTCATGGCATTTAACAATTTAAAGCTAAATTGTGAAGTTTTCAAAATTAAATGCAAAATTGTGCTATAGTAACTTTGTTTTTAACAAAATTTCACAAAATGTGTTAACTACAGAGAATAAAATTTCTAAGTCTATGTGACTACTAATGCACTGAACCAAAAATTCAATCCTTATCAAGATCTTGACACAATGTATCCTATGTAGAGTTATGTTGAATGATGCAACTGTTAAAGTTCCACTTTGACTGTACCCACCTAAGTCACCTGCACTGGTTAACAAGCCAAAACCATGTTTAATACAAGCACACAAATAAATCTTCCTATTGTCAATGTACTTGTTTGATTAAGTTTATTACCTTGCAAGGCAAATTAATAATTGATTGATTGATTGATTGAATGAATGAATGAATGAATGAATGAATGAATGAATGAATGAATCAATGAATGAATGAATGAATGAATGAATGAATGAATGAATGAATGAATGAATGAATGATTAATTAAACTTGCTTAATGTATTGTTCATGAATCAGATCATACCCATGTTAAAATATGTTATCAATATCGACATTGACCATAACATAGACTTACCTGACCGTATTTTCTGAAGCAACATGACCACATGGATTAAAACAATAAGTAGGTGGCTCAGAATCAACATAAACTGATAATTCACATCCGGTTTTTAACTTTACAAAAGGACCATCCTGAAAATAAATTTGAATATGAATTTGTAGATATAAATTTCAAATAACCACAATATCGTCAAATATGACATCATTAGCATAAATACAAGTAGTTACATGTAGCATAGTTACAAATCATTTATTTGATTTTTTTATCAACATTGATCCATTCATGCACCTTGTGATAAACCTTACAAAACTGTAAAAATATGATTTAAAAGGAATGGCAAAATTAAATTTATTAAGTTCAAATACAAACTTCATTCACCAAGTTAACATAGTCTTTGGCTTTATAAACAGTATCACTTTACTATTTATTACACAGTTTATTTTATGTAGGTGTCCAGAATAGCTTCAAAGCATTCATACCCTTAATATTTTCATTTTTATACATATAATACAAACAAGGAATTTAATCCCTTACTATACCATGAAATTAAATACACAAATAGATGAACATCTCCAATGAAACTGGAGATGGTATTTGATCAACATTATTGGCTATAGTCCTGGTTGATCAAACATTTGCCATAACTGTCTTTAATTTTCAGATTCACACTGTTGTAACTTGTTTCTTAATTGTAAAATAAACAAAGTTATTATACTTTTAATATTTACCTTTAAACAAAGAGGACATGTCCTACTACAATCATCCTTTTGACCCCATTGATGTGGTCCATGAACATGTCCACACAGTATATATACATAAGGCTGTTTTTCTGACACACCTAATGTCCCTCTCCTTGGCAAGACTAGAGTATTTAGACCAACCGGACACTGTGGACGTGCAGCGTTAATTTCTTCAACTTGTGAGGCAAATTCATGCTCACTCTGTAATGAAAAGATGAAACATAAGAATCTGCAAAATCTCACATAAAACTATTTTTAAATTTAAGAATTTTAGAGACAATTTCATCATCCTTATGTCCTTTGAAAGCAATAAAATTCAATTAATATTTTACTGACATATGCATTTTAAAACAAATTTTGAAAAGAATGTCAAAGATCAATGTCTTTAGATCACATGCTTTGGTAGTAATGAAAGCTCTTACCCAAAGGATTACACATGTCATATAAGAGTCCTAGTAATTACAGTTGAAGTTGTATATATGGACTTTAAAGGTGGTCTTTAATAGAGGGCATTTGTAGTTAAAAGTGGTGATCTTTATATAAAGGTTGAAACTATGGAAGTTGCTACTGTAGTTCAATTACATTAAGATAGCCTGTCTCATGTGAGTAAAAAATGTGCATGTGTGTGCATTGTCAAATGCAAGATTAGACTTTACAAATGACTAGTTATTTTGTAAACCAAAACTTGATAAATTGAGTTTCAAAACCAGTTTCATCTTACACTTAGAATCAGGTTAAACATTAATACAATACTTACAGGAGATGTAATTAACCCTAGAGCTGATCTCCATAATAAAGTAGCACCACATAAATCTATAAGTGTTCCGTCTTGGAGAATGTTGTCTTCATCTAAAATCTGAAAATTTACACCAATAAATAAACAAATAGATATTATGATTGACAAATTATGAAATCCCTTAACACATATAGCATATAAAAATTAAGATGTAGACTGGCATAGTAGTGTTTTAAATCCCAGTAAACATCACTTCACTTATATTCATAATTGAGGCTGTCAGTTCTTAGATGGTGCTCAGAGAAAACCACAGACCTTTGACAAGTAAATGGAAAACTTTCTCACATTAGAATCTGGCTCAAAGAGAATTCGAACCTAGGTGGTGAGAGGCACTGTGATCCATAAGCCGACATCACAGGCCACTTTGCCACATGTCCCATTTAAAATTAAGGATGCAAAATATTATATACATATATCATGAACAATGAACAAGCCATCAAATACATCTCACAAACTTCCACTCAATGAAGACAACTTTTTTGAGAGTCTGTCACTATCATCCATGTGCAAAATTACAAATAAAATGGCAAAATCATCAGGGCATATCTATTCAATATGTATACTGACAGTTCCTTATGAAAATAACATAGCAAATGGTCTAAATTGCTAATGTACAACACCTCTCTCTGTCAAATCTAATTTGACCAGATCTAGCATGAGGAAGTTTGTCATTCCTAAAGGTTAGGGTTTTATCTAGGAACTCCAGATCCCTCCTTTATGCCAAAATTAACTGACTCAACATCAGTAAAACAAGAGGCCCATGGGCCTTAACGCTCACCTGAGGAAAAGTACATATCTTATGCAGAGGTTCAATGGTCAATGACATTAATAAAAGAGAATATCAAAATTTTCAGCAGTAAGGGCCAATAATATGCAAGTATTTTTGCAAATTAATTATAATAATTATTATATAAGTATGCTATATATAACATATTTAAAGTCTAGCTACAATATATTATTTATAAACAGCTAAAACATCTGTATATTAAAAAGTGCATTAGGCCAATACCTACAATATTCCAATATACATGCCTATACAAAGAGTTTATAGTTTTTAAGATAATTAACTATTTAAGTATTCATTTGCATCTATGACCTTGACCTTTGAACCTATGAACTTCATTCATATATCAAAATGATTGTTGTGCAAATGCCAACAATATTCCAATATACATGCCTATACAAAAAGTTTATAGTTTTTGAGATAATTAACCATTTAAGTATTCATTTGCATCTATGACCTTGACCTTTGAACCTATGAACTTCATTCATATATCAAAATGATTGATAGGTCAATACCTACGATATTCTAATATACATGCTTATACAAAAAGTTTATAGTTTCTGAGATAATTAACCATTTAAGTATTAGTTTGCATCTATGACCTTGACCTTTGAACCTATGAACTTCATTCATATATCAAAATAATTGTTGTGCAAATGCCTACAATATTCTTATATACATGCCTATACAAAAAGTTTATAGTTTTTGAGATAATTAACCATTTAAATATTCGCTTGCAGCTATGACCTTGACCTTTGAACCTATGACCTTCATTCATATATCAAAATAATCGTTAGGCCAATATCTACAATATTCCAATATACATGCCTATACAAAAAGTTTATAGTTTTTGAGATAATTAACCATTTAAGTATTCGATTGCGTCTATGACCTTGACCTTTGAACCTATAACCTTCATTCATATATCAAAATGATCATTAGGCCAATACCTACAATATTCTAATATACATGCCTATACAAAAAGTTTATAGTTTTTGAGATAATTAACCATTTAAGTATTCGTTTGCAGCTATGACCTTGACCTTTGAACCTATGACCTTCATTCATATATCAAAATGATCATTAGGCCAATACCTACAATATTCCAATATACATGCCTATACAAAAAGTTTATAGTTTTTGAGATAATTAACCATTTCAGTACTTGTTTACATCTGTGACCTTGACCTTTGAACCCATGACCTTTATTCATATATCAAAATGACCATTGTGCCAATACCTACAATATTCTGATATACATGCCTATACAAAAAATTCATAGTTTTGCAGATAATTAACTATTTTGGTATTCTTGGACATCTGTGACCTTGACCTTTGAACCCATGATCCCGGTCTATGTATCAAAATGATCGTCATGTCAATACCTACAAATAACTGAAAATCCTACGCCATTATCACAAGAAATGTTAAAAAAATAGCATTTTTTATCGAAGGTCAAAAACTTGGACATGACCTTGACCTTCGACCTTGACATCAATTGGAAGAAAATTGCAAGACAAGATCAACAGTGAAAACTCCATACAATTATCTTCAGCTGTTATGAAGTTATAACAATAAATGTCTCATTTTAAAAATTACGTAATTTTACACAAAAAACGCGTAACCTATTTTTCGTCTAATTTTCATGAAAAACACAATTTTAATGTTCCTAGGTATGCTGAATCCAAATATCCAATCAAAATTTGCCTGCACCTTTTGGTTTCAGAGAAGAAGATTTTTTTGTCTTTTTGCTATTTTTAGTAACAGCGGCCATCTTGTTGGGCGTGGCCAAACCCCGAACACAATTTTGAAAGGCTGTTACCCAGGCATGATAATCACCAAGTTTCATCAAATATGACCCAGTAGTTTTGGAGGAGAAGATTAAAATGTAAAGTTTACACACGACGCACGACGGACGGTGATAGATTGCAATAGCTCATGTGAGCTAAAAAAAATACTGATTGGGGCATAAAACACAATTACTCCATTACCAAAATAAGTCAACTGAAATCGCTCAACTGTAGACAAACTAAAATATACTGGTATGCCAGTATGTGTATTTGATGATTATTTCCATACCTGACAACTTTTAAGTGGTGCAGATCTAGATTCTCTCAGTGGGTATATAGCCCCACCCACAGATACTTCCCTCCATATGCCAGGTTTAGCAGCAGGGTGGAACCCTCCCTGTGGCTGCATAATAAATACTCCATTAGTTGTCAAGCCATCTATCTCTTCTCCATGATACCATTTTACAGCTTTTTCCTACAAGAACATGTTTAACATATAAATTTTCTATAAAAATGTATGTTTATTCAAAGGCCCAACTCTTTTTTGCAAACATTAGTTGTCAAGAAATCTTTTTTTTTGTGATATTACTTTACAGCTTTTTCCTACAAGAATATGTTTTATATTTGATAAAATTAATTTTCTTGAAAAGTTGCATGCTCACAGCCCCAATTCTACACTATTACACCTAGTTGGTAACATTTATAAATTCTGAAACTGAAATAGTCAAATACCAGTACATTCATGTTTTCAATCCATCAATATTGCATAGTCAGTGCACACTAAAGACACCTCTGTAAAGTTCAAAAAAACAGTAGGCCACCTGTAACTGCAACAGAGGATGCTTACACTAGAAGCAATTGATACAGACTGAGCAACATAAGATATCTAATTATTTTTTTCCTTCACTATTTTCATAGATATCATAAGCAGTTTGTATTATATAGGTTATGGATCAAAATCAAGAATTTGTGAAAGTGTATGGTTATTTATAGATGTGGTGTAGATAATCTATGACATTATAAAACAAAGATTTAACTTACCCCAAGGAAAATATTTCTCCCAGAGTCAAACCCAGCAGCATATATCCTAGCAGTAAATGGTGGATTCCTGTCCACTAGTATTCTACATGCAAATCTAGAAATGGTGCTCTGTGTTATATTATCACTTCCTGTTCTTAGGTGACCTGGGATAGTATCCATGACAACAAAATCAATAGGAACCTCTGAAGATCTTCCAATCTAAAATAGAAGAGCAAAATTTATAAACATGTGTAGTACTTACATGTATAATTTTTCTTGTTATCATGACAAAAATGCACAATTCATAAATAAGAAAACTTCAAAATCAAACCAAATTAAAATCAGCCATTGATCATGAAAATGTATATAACTATAATCTGTTTCATTATTCAACATTACAAAAAGTATACTCTGGTAATGTGTATTAATATGTCTGTAATTTCTTAAATGAAACCTACAAGGAACAGAAAGTAGAACAATATGGATTTCCATTTCAACATCAAGTCTGTAAGTGTTGTCATGTCAACAACATGAATTAGCAGTGTTCATTCTAAGATTTTTCTGTAGGGGTCTTAACAATGGGGACATTTGGCAAAATAAGAACCAATGGTCCCTTGTTTCCCTTCTAAAATGAACAATAAATTGGCAATATAGTGCATGCAAGTAGTGGTCATATGAACAACGAGATTGGTAACTTCACAACAAACACAAAATATGTTGCTAAAACAAGCAAGAAGCGCTACAGAACAATTACATTGTAATAATTTAACATAACAAGCAGGAATACTTGTTCTCTGGTTATATTTTATATCTTGGTACAAAACCCATGTATATAAACAAGACTTGAATATTCTATATTGGAATTTACAACAAGTTGGAATCTTCTTATGATTTAGTACAGTTACCTGAAACATGTCTGTGTCTCCATCTTGTTTATACTCTACAATAACAGCCTGATTTCTTGACAGGGTGTATGTCACTGAATGTTGATGAGAATCTTGGACGGCCTGAAATCAAGTTTTTAAAAATTGTCATATCAAAACTGTTAACTGGAAATATTTGTCACAATTTTAAAAAACAACATTATTGATCTACAATTTAAACAATAGCAATCTTTCACAATAATATAGTCTAAATCCAGCCAAAAGAAAAGAAAAATGGAAATATAGCATGTATTTATCTAGCAAATAAACACAAACATATCAATGCAAGTATGTCCAAATCACAATCCTAAAGCAAAGTAAAAACTTTGAAACTGACAAATTAGGTTAAATAAACCATTTTTGAGAAATTTATATTAATACACAAGATGCTAGTTTAGGATAAAATTTTGCTTCTAAGATTTACAATCTAAGAGATACGAGACAACTTACTTTAGCAGATTGTGGATTTTTTACTATATGTTTTCTGTAAGGTTTCACACCATTCCCAACTTGTCTTTTACATAAAACAAATTTACTCCTTCTTCTGCCCTTATCACCGCTTGGCAAATGGCCATTATACCTAAATAATTAAAATATACAAAACATTATTTATTACATTATTTATGAAAAAGAAAGTTCAGAAAAAAAATATTAGTAAATTACTGTATCTTTGGTGTACATGTAATTCAATACACCTAGGTTTCCCCGTTTTTAAACCATTAGTAGTCATATTTCTGAAAGTAAAAAATTTAGCCATTTTTTAGTTTTTTTTCAGATTTGCTAAAATAGATTAATGTCACCTATTTTTGGGTGAAACGGTTTTTAAAGATCCTTTGTTGGAAGGATGTACTAAAACCAAATTTTATGGCAATTAAATGGCCAAATATGAAAATTTGTCTTTTCTATGGAAAAAACACTGCTTTCTCATGCACAAACATATAGCTCACTTACCCTAAAACAACGAGTTCACCATATTTGATGGCACTACGTTGAATTCTGTTATTTGGACTACCACCGTTATTTGCCGGTCCAACTGATGGTGAAAGGTGACAACTTTCCTGTAAAGCCACTTTCTGGGTCACAGGATTCTTATCTACCATGGCATTAAATTTCCTATCAAAAATGAAAAATAATTACAAGCATCCTTAAAATTTGACAATGTATCTTGGCCTTATGTGACACCGTGCACAAAGAGGTGACTTAGAATTGTGTCACGAGTTTGATCTAGTGTAGAACATGAATATTTATTAAAAAGTAGATTTCTTTTGTAGTATTGTATACCTGTTAAACCACACAATTTTCCATGTTTGCATAGAAGTATAAATTTAATTAAAAATGAATCCAGCAGATTTATCTTTGCAGCATTTTAAAAGCTTGATGAAATTTCAGAATTTTTTGATATATTGTTTACCACATCTTGTGTAACATGTGGAAGCATTAATTCATGAATTTCCTAAGTATTTTGATATATGGTACTATAATCAAGCCTGATTGTAATATCTAAATGTTAGATTTAATGGACATTTCTGATAATTAGTGACCAGATTTTAAGTGTTTGATTAAATATTGAATAATAAATGAACAGTTCTCTTTTTTGCAGGAAGAAACTATAGCCATAGAACAAGAAATAACACATTGTTATGGCTCCAACTCTTTTCGTCCATTTACAATTACTTATAATGTTATGATAATAATTTTTATTGTTCAAACACAATAGATTTCACCAGCGTACCACATGATCAATACCCCTTAACATCTCTATGTAACATCAACTGAGTTACTGACAACAGATGTGATTACTTATCCAATGAGATTAATTGTTTCAAAATTTAGGGGCGTCACATGATACACTGGTGAAATCCCTTTAAGCTTGCAATACAACAGAATAGGGCCAGTTGCTGTACCACATGGTCACCACCCACAGAAGTTTTGGAAAATGATTATTCACACAAATATGTGTTTGAGCAATGAAGAGTATTATTATTATGTGACCTATTTCTATCACTGCAGATACCTTACCCTTTTAAAAATAATATCTATAATATATCCTAACTATTTCTGGATTTTAGTGTGTTGCACCATAATTTTACACCATTTCAAATCAGTAGTTATCATCACTCAAAATGTAAAAAAATATCAATTACAAATGTGAAAAACGTATTAATATAAAAATTCTGTTCTTGTATGAAAGCTTGTTGAGTAATATGTTTGTAACATTAACGTACAAAATATGTAAGAAGTCAACATTACATAGATTAATGACCAAATCAATCATCTGAAAAAATCATTATCATGACATGTTTACGTTTTTTCTACATCACAGAAACTAATGGCCGATTTTATTTCAATACCTTGCTATATCACTAAATCAGGTCTATACAACTTCATGATAACTAGAAAACAATTATTTCTATTCCTCAGTTAAAAGAATATAGACTTTTTCATGAATAAAAGCACATTTCTCAAATATTTTCTTTCTTTTCTTCTCTGTTCTCAAAACCGGAAGTGGAACCATAGATGGGTCTGCCTAAATCATGCCAAGGAGGAATTCATGCCAAGGTAGACGCCAAGGGAAATGAAATGCGCCAAGGAAGTTTGTGTGCAAGCTAGAAACTTATTTTTTTGTATACTGAATTATTAATGAATAAAGAATATATTCTGAATTCTATTAGTCATTTTGTTGATTGATAATTGATTATTTAAATATTTATTATTGCACCGTTGACTGGTTACAATATGGCCGTTATTCTGTGCTGTTATTGGTAAATCCCTCCTTATAATGGAGCATGCTCTTGGTAAATCCCTCCTAATAAAGAAGCTATTCATGTGGTTTAAGACTGCTGTTATTTAATAACACATTTAGAAGAAATCAAACAGTTGTGTTAATAACATTATTTGATTTAATTTTGAAATAAGTGTTTCAAATCTTCCTAATGAGTTATTAAATGTAACACAGTCATAATTGAATTATCTTGGCCGGTTTCAAAATCATTCCTTAGCTAAGATTTTCCTTAACTTAAATTTAGCAAATTTTTGGAACTATTGATGAATATTTTTGTCAAAACTAAATGCAAATGTTTTAATCTTGATGCGATCTTAAAAATAACACCTTAAAAATTATGAAAATTTGAAATTTTGCCAGATTTAAGTTAAGGAAAATCTTAGCTAAGGAATAATTGTGAAACCGGGGCCGGGTGTTATATAAATTAAGTGAATTATCTTGAGTGGGTTGTTATAAGAATTCATGTGTAGATAAGTGAATTATCTTGACGGGGTGTTATAAGAATTCATGTGTGTATTAATACACAAAAATAAGTGAATTATCTTGCTGGGATGTTATAAGTACAGTCCGTGTACATGCCGGTCATTCACTGGGTTTAAAGAATCTTTTGACCATCAATTATCGGATTAACACCTGTTTCTTAACCAGGTGTACTCACGCGACAGGTAATTACAGTTAATTAGCCAATTATGGGATTAACTTCGGTATACACACGCGCGGCCTGAAACCATACCAACTCTTATGAATCCCATTTTCCTGTTTAAATATGTTACGAAATACTCATTTTTTGGCGAAATAAATATAATTTATTTTACAATAAGTTTATTTTACAATTAATTATATAATAATTTTTTTATGAAAATATGACGATAGAGTTTAATAGCCTTAAACGTAATTAATGATCCCCATTTTAGGGTCTAATCAGTAAAAATTGTAAATGTAATAGGCTAAAAATACGATATAATAATAGTTTAATAAAATTAGAAATATATTTTCAATATTTCATACACTGAAAACTACCTGACTACTGATAAAAAATGAAAATACAATAACACATTCTTTTCTTTTAATTGCAAAAGTTAATAATAATGGTCATTATTAGAAGACAACAAAGAAACAACATTATGATTTTTATTATTTAATAATAATATTAATAAGAATTATAATAATAATTATAGTAATAGTAATAATTATTATTTGAACAATGGCATTCCATTGTTAAACCAGTTCGACTATATACGTGTATGTAGAAAAACTAGAGTTACCTCTCTTTCGTCACAGAATTTACACGGACAAGGTCAAAGTTGGAATAACTCGGCTTTTTACCGAAAAAATTATTTCCATTTTTTCAGAAAATATACTTTATTCATTAATAATTCAGTATACAAAAAAATAAGTTTCTAGCTTGCACACAAACTTCCTTGGCGCATTTCATTTCCCTTGGCGTCTACCTTGGCATGAAATCCTCCCTTGACATGATTTAGGCAGACCGCCATAGATGTCGCTGTTACCCATTGGTTTGTTTACTTCCGTTAGGGCTAGTATCCTGAAACTGTGACAGATAAAGATTGACTCTGATTCAGCCAGTGATTGCCAAATAATGGATAGTTCGTGGTCTTTAGGAAATGCAGATTTACTTCAGCAGATTGGTTTGTTGTCCTGGTTACATAATAATGATACTGACCTAATTTCGAAAGTAACAGGTGCCCGTGTTGCCTATGAAGTGTATCAACGTCTGAGTGGAGAAAAAGAAGTTGAAGCCTTGCGTAATCAGACCATCATGGCCATTGCTAAGTACGTCAAAGAACACCCAAAAGCGTCTAAAGAAGAACTCACAAAGGAAGTTTCAAAACAGATCTGGCTGTTTTCACAAAAAATTGAAAAACTTTAGCCGTTGTAACAGTGGAATTTTAATATACAGTTTTCATCGGCCACTTTACTACCGGCGAGTACCGCTACTTAGGCTATCTGGATAATGACTTGAATCCAAGACGCAAGTGGCGTCACCTAAGTAATGAGTGAAACCAAGCCATAACGGTGATGTCCATCATGGACATTGATGAAACTGTAGATTTATTTAAGTAGGATAAGAAGAATCTGTCTCAAAAGAACAAAATGTTTTTGTGGGAAATCTTGGATCTTGTAGTTAAAATATTCCATTTAACCAACCATGCATGGACATTCAATCACAGTCGCAATCTGACAATGTGTTATACCATGTTTCTTAATGTTAACATTTAAAACTTGACCTATATACACATGCCTTAATAATTATCATATTCTTAATTAGTGAAAAATAAGTAGATGTGTCTTTATTTTAGAAAACATACATTTGTCAGTGTGGCACATTACTTATCTTTGTATTAATTTATATTTTGTGGCGATATTGCTACTTCCATCAATTGTCTTGATGCCAAATAATTATGGTGCTAACATTTCTAACATACTTAAGTGCATTAGTAAATTAGTTAGACACTACTTTGAAGTCATACTTTAGCTTTCTGAGTCAGTTGAAAAAAGTTTTTTCTTCCTCAACTTATCTTGGTGCACATTTTGGTACAAATCTGGCTTGCAACTTATTTTACTGATGATAATATGATCTGAATCTTGAGTTCTGTATACATGTGTTAATGTATTGCATACATTGCAAATTTAAATAATGTACATTATATATGGTTTTGGATTATATTTATTATATAGTTTATATGTGATTTTACCTTATAAGGTTATTATCTGATAATACTTACTTTCTTACAATAGTAGATTCTAAATTGGTTGTATGTGATTAATTTCATTTAGATATTGTTGGTTTGTATCTAGTTGTAATAGTGAAAATTAAAAAGAAATCAATTGACAATTTGTATTATATTGTTGTTTTCATTTATCTAACATTAAAGCATCTTCTGTATTGTTCTTCTGTTGTGTCTGAATAAGCCTTAATATACCTATAGTTACTTTAAAAGAATTACCACATTATCTTTTTTTCAATTTTGACAGGTGACATCTAGAGCCTCTGGATCAGACCTTTCCCCCTCCCCTCATTGGCCTGTGACTTGACTCGCTAAGAATAATTTGGTTTATATCAATATTGATACTGGATTTATTGCTTGATGATTTCCACTTTCCATTCCAATGATATGGAGTAAAAATTTAACTTAAAGAGATGATTATGGAAATAATTCAATTAAAATTTCATTTTCATATAAGTAATATATAACTTGCTGGACACAAGTTTAATTTTTTTAGAAAAACACAATAATATGTACAAGTATTGAGTAAAGGTCTAGGTCAGTTTGATAAAGGAACTTATTGTTTTTACTGATGAATGATTTAAAATCATGGTCATCTTTATAATGTCTTTGATTGGTTTTTGAGGTTTAGAAATTAAAAACAAACATACTAATCCATGTTCAAATCACAATCCCAAAGCAAAGTTAAAACTGACGGTGGCAAATTAGGTTAACTACGTTTAGTTCCATCAGGGAAGTGAAGCCAGGTGCCAAGGAAGGGTATGCACTTCATGTTGAGCTAGCTACACCCGCTATATGTTAACCAAAATTTGAGAGTGATAGGAACATAGAACCTATAAAATTCATATCTTTTTTTTCCAAACGCTTTTGCTTCTAACGGGGTTTTGTTAGTAACGGGTATTATATTTTTCCAAGTGGTTTTGCTTCTAACGGGGTTTTGTCAGTAACAGGTATTATATTCCTCGAAGTGGTTTTGCTTCCGACGGGGTTTTGTCAGTAACGGGTATTATATTTCTATAAGTGGTTTTGCTTCCAACGGGGTTTTGTCAGTAATGAGTATTATATTTCTATAAGTAGTTTTGCTTCTAACGGGGTTTTGTCAGTAACGGGTATTATATTCCTCGAAGTGGTTTTGCTTCTAATGGGGTTTTGTCAGTAACGGGTATTATATTTCTCCAAGTGGTTTTGCTTCCAACGGAGTTTTGTTAGTAACGGGTATTATATTTCTCCAAGTGGTTTTGCTTCCAACGGGGTTTTGTTAGTAACGGGTATTATATTTTTCCAAGTGGTTTTGCTTCTAATGGGGTTTTGTCCGTAACGGGTATTATATTTCTCCAAGTGGTTTTGCTTCCAACGGGGTTTTGTCAGTAACGGGTATTATATTTCTCGAAGTGGTTTTGCTTCTAACGGGGTTTTGTCCGTAACGGGTATTATATTTCTCCAAGTGGTTTTGCTTCCAACGGAGTTTTGTTAGTAACGGGTATTATATTTTTCCAAGTGGTTTTGTTTCCAACGGGGTTTTGTCAGTAACGGGTATTATATTTTTCCAAGTGGTTTTGCTTCCGACGGGGTTTTGTCAGTAACGGGTATTATATTTCTCGAAGTGGTTTTGCTTATAACGGGGTTTTGTTAGTAACGGGTATTATATTCCTCGAAGTGGTATTGCTTCCGACGGGGTTTTGTCAGTAACGGGTATTATATTTCTCGAAGTGGTTTTGCTTATAACGGGGTTTTGTTAGTAACGGGTATTATATTCCTCGAAGTGGTTTTGTTTCTAACGGGGTTTTGTTAGTAACGGGTATTATATTCCTCGAAGTGGTTTTGCTTCTAACGGGGTTTTGTTAGTAACGGGTATTATATTTCTCGAAGTGGTTTTGCTTCTAACGGGGTTTTGTCAGTAGCGGGTATTATATTTCTCGAAGTAGTTTTGCTTCCAACGGGGTTTTGTCAGTAATGGGTATTATATTTCTATAAGTGGTTTTGCTTCTAACGGGGTTTTGTCAGTAACGGGTATTATATTTCTCCAAGTGGTTTTGCTTCCAACGAGGTTTTGTCAGTAACGGGTATTATATTTCTCCAAGTGGTTTTGCTTCCAACGGGGTTTTGTCAGTAATGGGTATTATATTTCTATAAGTGGTTTTGCTTCTAACGGGGTTTTGTCAGTAATGAGTATTATATTTCTATAAGTGGTTTTGCTTCTAACGGGGTTTTGTCAGTAACGGGTATTATATTTCTATAAGTGGTTTTGCTTCCAACGGGGTTTTGTCAGTAATGGGTATTATATTTCTCCAAGTGGTTTTGCTTCCAACGGGGTTTTGTCAGTAACCGGTATTATATTCCTCAAAGTGGTTTTGCTGAACGGGGTTTTGTCAGTAACCGGTATTATATTCCTCAAAGTGGTTTTGCTTCCAACGGGGTTTTGTCAGTAACGGGTATTATAATATTCCTCAAAGTGGTTTTGCTTCTAACGGGGTTTTGTCAGTAACGGGTATTATATTTATCAAAGTGGTTTTGCTTCTAACGGGGTTTTGTCAGTAACGGGTATTATATTTATCAAAGTGGTTTTGCTTCTAACGGGGTTTTGTCAGTAACCGGTATTATATTCCTCAAAGTGGTTTTGCTTCCAACGGGGTTTTGTCAGTAACCGGTATTATATTCCTCAAAGTGGTTTTGCTTCCAACGGGGTTTTGTCAGTAACGGGTATTATAATATTCCTCACAGTGGTTTTGCTTCTAACGGGGTTTTGTCAGTAACTGGTATTATATTTATCAAAGTGGTTTTGCTTCTAACGGGATTTTGTCAGTAACGGGTATTATATTTATCAAAGTGGTTTTGCTTCTAACGGGGTTTTGTCAGTAACGGGTATTATATTTCTATAAGTGGTTTTTCTTTCAACGGGGTTTTGTCAGTAACGGGTATTATATTTCTATAAGTGGTTTTGCTTCCAACGGGGTTTTGTCAGTTTTGTTGGAAGCAAAACCACTTGGAGAAATATAATACCCGTTACTGACAAAACCCCGTTGGAAGCAAAACCACTTTGAGGAATATAATACCGGTTACTGACAAAACCCCGTTGGAAGCAAAACCACTTTGAGGAATATAATACCGGTTACTGACAAAACCCCGTTGGAAGCAAAACCACTTATAGAAATATAATACCCGTTACTGACAAAACCCCGTTGGAAGCAAAACCACTTATAGAAATATAATACCCGTTACTGACAAAACCCCGTTAGAAGCAAAACCACTTTGATAAATATAATACCCGTTACTGACAAAACCCCGTTGGAAGCAAAACCACTTCGAGGAATATAATACCCGTTACTGACAAAACCCCGTTAGAAGCAAAACCACTTGGAGAAATATAATACCCATTACTGACAAAACCCCGTTGGAAGCAAAACCACTTATAGAAATATAATACCCATTACTGACAAAACCCCGTTGGAAGCAAAACCACTTATAGAAATATAATACCCATTACTGACAAAACCCCGTTAGAAGCAAAACCACTTGGAGAAATATAATACCCATTACTGACAAAACCCCGTTGGAAGCAAAACCACTTATAGAAATATAATACCCATTACTGACAAAACCCCGTTGGAAGCAAAACCACTTATAGAAATATAATACCCATTACTGACAAAACCCCGTTGGAAGCAAAACCACTTATAGAAATATAATACCCATTACTGACAAAACCCCGTTAGAAGCAAAACCACTTGGAGAAATATAATACCCATTACTGACAAAACCCCGTTGGAAGCAAAACCACTTATAGAAATATAATACCCATTACTGACAAAACCCCGTTGGAAGCAAAACCACTTATAGAAATATAATACCCATTACTGACAAAACCCCGTTGGAAGCAAAACCACTTATAGAAATATAATACCCATTACTGACAAAACCCCGTTGGAAGCAAAACCACTTATAGAAATATAATACCCATTACTGACAAAACCCCGTTAGAATCAATCATTAGATTGTTCTTTCATTCTGTTTCTTATTTCTGATACAACACAGCTGTTAAAAAGAAGGATCTTTCTCACTTTGTCCGGTATTTTGTGGCCACGTAGTTGTTGTTTAAGTTCTGATCTAGGCGAATTCGTACTTGTTCTTTTACTAAACCTTTCCAACCTCTTTCTATATTTTTGTACTTGTTTCTCTGCTTTCTGTAGTTTTACAACCAATTTATTATTGTCTCTGTAAACTTTTGCACGATCTTTTTTTACCTTTCTTCTTCCTCTTTTTTGTGCATTATTGGTATTTTGATCATCTACCGGGGATAAAGGAGGTGTTAGACTTATAACTTGTTCTAGTTCTCTCTTCCTTTGTCGCGATTTTCGTTGTTGTTTTCTCCATTCTCTTCTTATTTTCCTCGCATCTCTTTCATTATACTCTTTTATGCTTTTTCGATCTCCATTTTCTTTTCTCCTTTTATATCTCTCTTTTTCTTTTTGTAAGTAGAAAGCATGTCTTTCGGGATTCGACCTAATTGCTTCCCTATATTTTTTAGCCCGTTCTGCTGCTGATAGGGGCATTTTAAAACCTGTTTAGCCTTTTTAAGCAATAATTTTCTTTTGTCAATTTGGTGCAAATAATAAGATCCACAGTCACTGTACCATTCTTCCTCTAATATCTTCGCGTAATAGTTGGATAAATGGTATTGGCAAAGCGAAAGTCTTATTTCTAAACTTTTCTGACAATCTTCTATCTCTTTCTCAAAAAATTTTAATTCTTGCTTCATGTATTCTATTTTCAATCTAAAAATTACATAAAAGTAAGAAGTTTCAATACATTTATCCTCATTTGTTTAATCAATGTGTTTTAGATGCAGGTCTAGTGTTTAATCCGGGCCAGGGTCGTACCCATGGCTCTGCTCTCGTCAAATATTCGATTTAAGAAATGAAAGCCACGGGTCATTCAGATGAGCTCTTAAATCCGAGAACACATGTCGCGGTAGCATGGCACAACAAATGACGCTCACTGAACAATGTCATTAGAGCATGTTCAATGGTATAAAATTCTAGTTATTTGCCTGGCTGGTCTACATCTCAATATAAGTAATTTGTTCTTAACTAGGACGTTAAACCACATTAATCAATCAAATCTTGTATAAAATTGCCTGATTACAGACACACTTTGAACATATTTATTTAAAAGCAAATTATTACTACATGAAATAATATCACTGGCACATTCACGAGACAGAAAAAGCTTGCAATCTGTAAATATAATCACGAGAAATGAAAACAACCAAGCATGGTGCATTGTTGTTGATCTTATATAATATCTTTATAAATTTTGTCAGTACCGTCACGCATCTGTCCGTACCGCATACTGTTACTGTGATGCGGTACTGACTGTGACGGTACTGAGAAATTCCCAAACACGTGGTGTTTTCTTGTCGTTAATATGGGTATTGGTAAGTTTAGTTGTGTTCATTTTTGAGAGAAACAGTATTTGATAACATGATATAATTATTTTAAACCATTTATTAACACAACTACTATTTATGAACTGAACGGTAAAGACAGATATTTAAGGTACGCATTGCATTTTAGTACTTACCATGTTGTCTTTTCTACATAACATGTATTCAGGCTTGATGGAAGACATAACATGACGTCACTATGATGTCAGATGAAAATAAAGAGGCGGGAAAACAGCGATTAGTTTTTCCTTTACCACGTGGTGTAATAGAAACGAAGCGTTGCGGTACTGACGGGAAAAAGTTAGGACACAAATTCTCGCAAAAATTATTATGTAGACAAAAACGCATTAGATACTTATAATACAGAGTTAAAAAGACACAAATGTTTATTTTTTAACAAGCACGACTATGATCGTCAAAGTATATGCAATAATGAGTAATTTTAACACGAAATATTACAATCGGGGTTGGGACATTTACCGTCACGATAAAATCTATATGTACGCAATTTTTTGAAATGTGCAAAATTAGTGTTTTGGAAGAATTTGTGAGCACCGTTATTTTTTTATGATTAGGTTACCTCTAAAAGAATAGGCTTACAAAAAGAAAATCACATTTTTATGCAAACTCTTTTTTTTCAAACATCGGGACAGAAAATTAAAATTGTTGAGATATTATCCCATACCCATAAGTTTAAAATCAAGTTCCGGGTTGAAGTTCGGTTCAAACGACTAACTTATGTTGGCCTGGTTTATAGCCTTAATTGAAAACAAACATAAAAATCCGTGTCCAAATCACAACTCCAAAGCAAAGTAGAAACTTTAAAACGTAATTTAAGCAAAACACGTGAACTTCTATCTAACAAACGCATGAAGACCGGGTATATTTTTGCAAACGAAAAGGAAAATGACAATAGCAAATTTGAAGTCGTCACGTTTGTCATATAGCTTCAAATGCGGCTTTTTGTGGGCATCTTAATTGATGTATAAGCCTAAATAAGAAACAGAACTTGAAGAATTAGTCGTAATTTTTATTCAAGGTCACTCGGATAGATGATAGATATCATTCACACAGTCTCCGACAAATTCAGGAACGTCATGAAGTTTATCTGTATGTGGAAGCGAAATCTTCTCTCCAGTTTTAACAATTAGGTTCTGCATTAATTTTAATGAAGAAATAATTCAGTAAAGAGCACAGTTTGTGCACACTGATTGCTTAATGGAAAATTTTATGTAGCTCTAGGCAGTCTGGATAACTCTCCATTCCTAATAAGCAGAGACACCGAACACGGTATCCGCAGTTCAATATCGGAGAGAATATTTTAATGCAGACTTTAATTTATCAAGTGATAATGATGCGATTTTCGGATAGAATTCGAAAGAAAATTTAGACGATGAAATATAATACTAGTATTTATCTACTAAACCAGAGATAAGACTACTTTTTATCCGGAATCTATTCTCCTTACCGTTTTCCAAACGTATATTTACAATTCATTGATTACATCCGGGTCCACAATAGTATTGAGAAATATTGACATCGAAACGCCCTTCCTTGTTAATTTACACATAAATTATATCACCTACACTCGTATATTTGCCACAATGGACAGTTCTTGGTCTCTTGGAGATGCAGATCTGTTACAACAGATTGGGAATTTAATGTGGATCCACCAGAATGATACCCAGCTGATAGAAAAAGTGACAGCAGCAAGAGTTGCATATGAGATGTACCAGAGAATGAGCGGAGAAAGAGAACTTGAAGCATTGCGCAATCAGACTACCATGGCCATAGCAAAATATATCAAAGACAATCCTAATGCAAGCAAAGACCAGTTAACCAAGGAAATAGCCAAGCAAATACAATCATTCTCCAAGAAAGTGGATGAGCTCTAGGACCAACCACCATGAATGTCAATGGTCAACAAGGGAATTAGAACTAAGAAGCACTCATTGTATGATTATTTGTTTATATCTGATGTAAATTAATGTTCTTGATCTCTTATATCGTTTGCGATTTTAGCCACTATAAAAGGAAGTATGTACCATGCACCAGTAGAAACACTTTGTTTTATAAAGTGCCTGGGGTTTAATTGTTGTCTTGGATATCCATTTATCATTTTGGATATATATAACTATAATATACATTGTATGTACCAATATACTGTTCAATTCATGAACAACTCCAGTTTATTAATACAGAACATGATTCTAGTGTAAAAGATATGTGCATAAAGTGGATTTATCTTTAAATTCATCACTGAAATCACACAGGGACTGTCCCTGGGACATACAAGTATTAAACAATCAAAACAGATCCGTGCAGATAGTGGATTAATCTTTTATCATCGAAACCAGTTGAAAGAAATTACAAAATCAAAACATATTTGTATATAAAGTGAACCATGACTTAACAGCGTTATTGTGCTAACAGCGTTATTGTGCTTAGTGACTATATGTACTTTTTCAACAATCAAATTGATATATTCAGTCAGTAGCATACAGATCGCATCATTCATTTGAATTGCCACAATTGTTAAAGTTATGTGTGTATTATAAAAAATTCATGAGAACCAAACATGGCAAATTGTAGAAGTTATCTCGAAATTTAACAGGGCCTATACAACTGCTTGGCTGCTGCAGAATACAACTGAATAAAAATATAACTTGATAATTATTTCACAGCACCAAATTGATAAATCATGGGCATTAGAGTTAATTACGATTCAAGTTAGTCAAGACTTGTTGTGTTTAATGGGTCAATTATGCAATATTTTATATTCAGTTTTTATGTTTTGTTGCAAACAAAACATTTTGCAATCTTTGTTTTATATATAGACTCATAATTTTTACTCTTTTTGTTATCTCTGTAATAAAGTTACATATACATGTACATGTAATTAATTGTGAGACTTTGTCTGAAATTTTCTTTGAAGAAAGACCTAACACATCATTGAGAACACCAGGGTCCAGTTTAAAGCTTGATAAGCTTAATAATTTGATTAATCAAAATTACGGTAGATTTTTGCATAATATCGGATATTTTGTGAATTTTTTATCGAAAATATGAGAAATTAATAGAAATGCATCAAATTGAAACACAATGTTTTAAAACTGTTGATTCAAGAATGGTGTTATTTTTTCTTGGTGTTTTAAAAATGTGCTATACACAGATTAACTTAATCAAGTTTTGAACAAATGGGCCCAGTTTGTGTCCTCAACATGTTATTAGTTTATAACTCACAACCTGAAGACAACTGAAATTGGGTCAAACTTTATACAGCGCCTGCAAATAATTTCAACTGTAAAGCATTGAGGAAAAAGAACCTCATGAACCTTTTTAAAAGGTTCACTGAAGGAAATGTCTAATATCTTTTGCAGTTTTGTTTAAGTTATTATAAAACACCCATATAAAGTTTTCCTTAAAGGGACCCACAGATTAAATTCTATGTACTTGATCTGATTCCTAATTTGAGCAATTCAAGATACATGTATTGAATAATCACCAAGAAGATTTTTAAATTGTTAAAAGTGGTCCATCTATAGTATCCCCATTTTAAGATCCACAGCTAAGATTAAGCAAACCAGTAGAGGCCTACATGTACATAAATCTAACTTGTGATAAATACCAGTATATTCGAGAATTTAGTGGTACTACTACTAGAAGCAAAAATCTAGATGCACCTTGTCAATATCCAATGCTTGTCCAAAAATGGAATTTTATAACTTCTTTAATATTTATTCCATTAGTTAAATATGTTCTTGGTTACTATGGTTATTGTCGAGTACCAGTACATTTTTCAGGTTAAATTTCCATTAAACTAGAAAAGGTATTTATACGTTCCTTTTTCATGTTTGTGACTTAAAGAGCAAGCTGTACATGTACCATTATGTCTCAAATAATGTCTTTGAGCTCCTTGCATTAGCATCTACCTATTCCCTCTCAACTGCTATCTATCCAAACAATTCAAAAATAAAAGTATGTATTTGAATGGATTGATATGATAATTCTGAAAATTAACTGACCTGAATTTTTTTTCCCCAATTTACAGTTAATAATAACAAAGACTCAACACCTGGTAAAAAAATAAATAGCAAAATTTATTGCATAGAGATTCTGACCAGCAGAAAACAAAGTATTTTAAATACTATTGAGTACATGTCTAAAGGCATACTATATATGCGTGAAAAGGATACAAGTAAATGTACCGGTACTGTGATTATCTTTAAAGTTGGACCATAAGTGCAACTTGCATAAAAAGGTGGACAGGTTCATTAAGTTAATTGATTAGCCCAACTTTTCACATTTCTAAGTCTTTCTAAGTCATTCATCAACCCCTCTCTGGTTCTATCCCTTCTTCATATCAACATCAAACATGTATTATATTTCACTGTAGAGTACAATGAGCTGTTCAAAATAGGATTCTATTACCAAGGATTGAAGGAAGTTATAACAGATTTTGTCACCCTTCAAAGAAATTTCTCCCATAACGATTAGTTGACATGCCAAGATATATGGAACTTTCTTTCTACCTGGATACATAAACACACATGATATTTGGGCATAAAAAGGGAAGTAACTCATGCATAATGGCAGTCTAGCATGACATTTGGGGGTAAAAAGGGAATACATGTAACATGTACATAATGAAGGTATGGTTACAGTAAACCTGGTGACAAAATATGCTAGTTGCACAGGGTTGGTAATTAGTGATTAACAAGGCTGAATTAGTTATAAAGGTATTTGTCAGGTTACACAACCCCATGTACCCTGTCAAAGATTAATGTACCCTTTGTGTATGACTCAAGATACATAAATCTTTGAAAGGGTACACAGGGCTGGGTAAACCTGCCAAAAACTTGTATAACCAAGAATGCGTAGGAGAAAATATTTTACTATAAGCATATCACAAACATAACTATGGTGGCATCAAGAGGTCCCAAGGCATTTGTCTAAATGAGAATTAATTTGTTCAGCAGGTACAGGTTTACTACAAACAGGACAGTCATGAAACACTGAAGATGAACTTTGTCCACTCGTATTTTCCCCTCTGTTTTCATTATTATTATTTTCTGTCCTGTCGACTTTTACAGGTGATTTCATCCTATTGAATATATCCTCTATTTTTGTGTATGAGTATATTTCAGAAGAGTCTGATACTTTTGTCCTTTTTATATGTTGAGCATCATCCTGTGTTTCACGAGGCCTTTTATGTTTTCCAGACAACCTATCATTGTGTAAATCAGAACCACTTCTATCGCTTGTTCTATCATTTGTATTTGTCCTAAAAATATTTGATTTACCCAACTTGTTAACATGACCCTTTTTATTTTTTGATAGCATATCTTGTTTCTTTCCCCAAACTTCTCTTAATTTTAATCTAACATCCATATTGGAATCATGTGACTGTGTTTCAAGATGGCTACCTTGAGAAGCTGAATAACAGTTATCAATCTCTTCAGTTTTACTATTTTCCTTATCACTGGTATTCAGTTTATCGGAACTAGTTTGGGGGATATCAATATTTGCAAATAGCTCATCCTCAGAATCTGAAAGAATCATTTGATTTATATTTTGATGATTTGAATTGTTACCAAATGTCGTCTGCTCATCACTAGGGTCCCATTTTTGATTTGACAAGACTGGAATCTCATCATCACTGTCAGTGGAATAAAATTTCACAAATGGCCTCTTTTTACCTATGTTAGGTTTCCGACCAGCATCTGCTAAACCCCCACTTGAAACTGATTTTCTAATTCCAGAATGAATTTCCCTATCACTATCTGTTGATGTGTGATTACTGGTTTTACTATCTTTAATTGGTATTTCAAACTTGTCCTTTGATGTTGAAGAATTTCCTTTTTGAAGTTTTGTACCACCAAGAACTGAAGTAGATGGTGTAACATCTAAAGTCTTTGTTGAGTTTAAAGAGTGACCCTTTCCAGCAAATATTCTTATGTCCATGTTTTTATCTTTAACTGAAAATAAAAATAAATAGTTTACACTAATTAAAGCAAATTCTGCAGAGAGAGGGAGTTGATTTGAGTTTAAGATACCAATCAATAATATTTCACTAATATCGAGGTGTTGCCAGCTTTAGGTGAAGGTGCAGAAATAGAAATTTTGCCTGTGTGTTGCGTTGATGGCATTATACAGCAGGGTTTTTTGTTGTGCCACACCTACCGTGACAGGGGACCTTGTTTATTTTAATTTCCCATTCTAAAGAACTATGACTTTCATTTTGTAATGCTGAGTGCTTGGCGAAAGAACAGTCACTACACACTTTCAAGTCTTAGGTCAGATGGTCTTGATGCAAAGTTTTCTACTCGCAAAAAATAAGTGTTATACAGTAGTAATATATAACACACCTTTATTATTCTTTTCATCTTCTTTGTTGTTTTTCTTTTCCTCTTTATCTTTTCCTTTCTTCTTACCATAGTTTTCTGGTTCCTTTACTTTAATAAATGTTCCATTACAGCTGTTCTGATGATCTTTGAACCATGGGTCCCTTGCTGATGGAGCTCTATTCATTGCTCGTTTAACATATCCAAAATACGGCTTTCTGTTCTGACAAGGCCCATTACAGCGCCACCAGTGTTGTCTATACTCTGCTACTTCATCATGGAATGTGTGATATACCTAAAGAAAAACTTCAAAACATTAAAGAATTTAGGAAAAACACATTTAAGAACAATGAGCTCTCATGAAGTGTTCCACATGTTATGTACCACAAACATTTAGTCCTAATTACACATAATTTATGGCAAATAAAACATTCAGGTCTATATTAATAATAAAATTTACATAAAGGAGCAAAATTCTGCCCAATGACAACAGAAAATCAAACTCATACCTGATAATCTCAATATATACATTACATGCACAGTAAATTTGTTTTAACTTGGTTGAGAATTGTAGACTGTATAGTAGTAATGAGGAATGAATGTTGACATCTGCCCAGCAAACCATAAGTTGAGCAGAATTTTGTGACAACGCTGATATTAATAACAAAGACCTATACATCCATCAGCAATATCTAAGCTGTTCATGGCCAGACAAATTATTCTAATCAATCTCAGAAAAGTGATTCTGATCTTTTGTACACTAATACATACCTATAGCAACTTATATACACTTGCTTGCAGTGTTGCAGATAAACATTACAGACAACTGGGTCCATTACATGAGCTGTCTGGTGGGGCTGTACCCAAAGTAGAGACACATTTTTGAAGACAAATGCTTAATCACACAACCACCATGGCCCACAAGTCTTGTTGAGATGAGTAATGGTGTTTAATGTACCAGTAAACAATATTTCAATTATTAAGAGATGTCATCAGCTATAGGTGAAGGTGCAGACATTTTGCCTGTGTGTGCGCTTATGGCAGTATACAAAAGGGTTCTTTATTGTGCCACGCCTACAGTGACATGGAACCTCATTTATTTTTAGTTCCCATCTGAAAGAACTGTGGCTTTCATTTCATAATTTTGAGTGTTTGGCAAAAGAACAGACACATCCATTTTCAAGTCTTGGTTCAGACCTCCCGCTTATGGAGTGAGCATTCTAATAACAAAGCTACTGCAGTGGTCCCCAAAAGTCTTGTGTGTTACTAAATAATGACCCTTTCTACTAATGAAGGGCAAGACTTCCTTTTGTACCTCCCAACCATTAAATTCTATGTATTTTGAAAAAATTATTTTTCACAGAAATGGTCAAATGACTTGATTGTGTCATTTTTAGGCTTTTCAGTCAAATTGAAATTTTAGTACAAATAGAAGTCTTTCCTAATGAAGTTAGACATGTTAGAGTCAATTGTGGTTAGATAGGAGTTGAGTTGAGTTGAGTTGAGTAATGGTGTTTAACATCCCAGTCAAGAATTTTTCACTTATATCGAGACGTCGCCAGCTATAGGCGAATATGCAGAAATTTTGCCTGTGCGTTGCACTGATGGCATTATACAGCAGGGTTCTTTAGCGTGCCAAGCCTACCAAGACACGGGACCTCGTTTATTTTAAGTTCCCATCCGAAAGAACCATGACTTTCATTTCGTAATGCCGAGTGCTTGGCGAAAGAACAGTCACTACCCACTTTTATGTCTTGGGTCAGACCCGGCCGGGGTTCGAACCCACGACCTCCCACTTACGGAGCGAGCACTCTACCAACTGAGCTACCGCAGTGGTATATAGGGAACCACTCTGTAACTGCAGTCTATAATTAGCAAGTTGCAAATGTCTGACAAGGAATGGATACAAGAATGACAGTATATACTAGGTACTCACAGATATGTTGGCCCCAGTTGCACCATTTATTCTGTACATATGTTTATGAAACTCTGGTCCATGACCATCGTGGTCCTGTAATATATTACATATTCTATTATTAGACTGGGGCTGAAACTTTTGGTAAAGTGGATATCAAATATTAATTCAATTCCTTTGTTTCGAGCATTTGATTGGTCAAGCCCCAGGATCAAGAACAATACTTAAGCTAGTTTTTATATTTAAATCTAAGTTTTTTCTTAACTCTCAGAGTTAATAAGTAAATGGATCACGAAACAAACTTAACCACATTTTTTTTTATTTAAATCTAACTTTTTCTGAAACAAGCACCTGGCCCCAGTGAGGATCAAGAACAAAACCAACATTTTTGGACTTAATTGATTTAAGTCAAAACTTATATTTTTAAAACAAGTTTTTGCTTAAGATAAACATTGTTCGTGATCCTGGGGACAGATCTTTTCTGTTATTTTTGCTTTACTTCACATATAGCTAGTGACATTTCAATATAAGTAAAATATTCTTGACTTGGGACATTAAATCCCCATTCAATCAATCAATGAACCAGTCATTCTTAGTAAAAGGTGAGCTGGTTACCAAGATACTGGAAGAATCAAACCAGAAAGAACAAGAGTAAACCAATCTATAATATTTATAAATACCTTATTATTATCTGTAACAAACAGGTAGGCATGTATCATCTCATGCTGAAATAAAAGAAGATACATAATTAATTGAAATCTGTAATAACTTAAAGTCAAAATGTTTAAACTATTAAAGATATAAAGGACTTGAAAAGGAATACTTTAGTCTTTTCTTTTGCACAAGCAGGATCTCTCAAATGCAAAGCATAGTTGGTCTGCACATTTGCTAAACAGTGTACTTATTAATAACAGCACCTCTTACTACCTAGCTTTAAGTTCCACTCTGAACAGATACAGACAGTTCACTTACTGAAGGTTGCTGGTTTCTACTGGGCACTATGGTTTTCTATACCTTGTCTGAACTGACTGCCTCGATGTAAGTGAAAGAATCTTGACTGGGGCATAAAACACCATTACTCAACTCAACTCCTCCTCATGTTGTAAAATCTGAGCTTCTTTTCTATGCATTAAGTCATGACACACTAGTAATTTTCACCTCTGATTATTATTTTTATATTTTCTTATTTAATAATAAAATTCTTAAACTTGAAAAGTCAATTGGGACCTATGTAATCATGAATCAGGAAAAACATACATGTATAATCTCTAACTTGTCATCAGTTCAAAATCATAATTGATCATCAGAGCTTTGGTATTGGTTGATGTTCCAGATACAATTTTAATGACAATGATTGATTCTTATATAGCATATTAAAGCAATGATTGAGTATTATATGTGTTTTCCTTATAAATTATATGTAGACTGATAGATTCACTAGTACACATATATTAATATTTAGTACATTTGTTGAAGAATTATTTGATAACTACACAAATACTATTCCATGTATTTATTTTTATTGTTAATTACTGTTTAAAATTCATAATGCTGAAAAAATTAATACTTAATTTGAAAATTGACTTAAAGATGTATCAGTACTTAATATATTATGAACCCATCCTTTGAAAACAGATCTTAAGTGTTGTGTGGAGAGATATAGTGACCTAGCCTATTGGCTTGGGCACTATTCACCTCAAGACAACACTAAGACTATAGGAGAAGAGAACCATTGAGACAGGTCCATAATAGATTCATATTTACTTACAAGAAGAGTTTCAACAAGGTCCTTCCTAGGTCTCAGTTTTAACAATGGAACACTCAGTCTCACAGAACATAATCCCCCACGTCCTTCATAACAGCATAAACCTGCACATCTAAAAAATGTTCAAATCTCTGATAATTGTGTAAATATGTAGTCACAACCATTGGGTCAAATTTTCACCAAGAGCATCAATAAGCATGCAAAATAACTACTGTAACTAGAATTTTGGTAAATTATTTATGGCAAAAAACTTAGAACCGTTTCATCAAATACACATGTGTTCAAATTTGAACTTGACCTACACTTTATCTATATTAGTTTTCCAACCTCTACTAAAATTGGTTAAGTAATACTTGGTATGCATTTGAATTTAATTTAGGTGGCTGTTTAAAAGAAATGTTGTAATACCGTACTTTAACAAAACTATTTGTTATAATGTGAAGACATGACAATTTCAACATGAGGTATGAGAGATTTTTTCCTGCAAGATATTTAATTGATTGATTGATAGAATGGAATCTCACATCCCAGTCAAGAATATTTCACTTAGACAAAGGCCGCCAAATATAGGCAGAAATGTTTACTTTTTAGTGTGCTAACGGCAATGTGCAGAAGAGTTCTTTAACTTGCCAATTCTGTTGTGACACATTGGTTTTTTAGGTCTCTTCCAAAGATCAACATTACTTTCATTTCTAAATGCCAAGTGTTTGGCACAAGAACAATCATTAAGTATTTGCAAGTCTTGGTTAGACCCAGCAGGGTTCAAACCCAGACCTTCCACATATAAAGTAAGCATGCTACCAATTGAGCTACCTAATTGTTTCAGAATAATAATGTTTTGGATTAACAGTGATTATTTTTTTATTTACAAAAATAATGATAAATATAAGTACTTGGTACCTAATCAAAAACAAACATACTAATCCATGTCCAAATTACAATTCAAAAGCAAAGTAAAAACTTTGGATCTGACAAATTTTCAATACTTTGTATGGAAATAATGAGAATTCCAATACCAGACTTAATTTTCATCCAACACAATTTGATGCAATCCTGGGGAAGGGGATTTATTTGATTTTTAATAATGACTTGGTTCATGTATAAAAATCTGTGTATGCATTTTTTTACTAAACCAATTTAAAAATTATATTCATCGCTTTACCACCTGATCAACACTCCTTTGACATTTATGTCAGATATTTTTGCAAATATTTACATCATGAATGTTTGGAATGGCATCATAAGATTCCATATCGAAAAGAAATAATTGTTCTGCATGAATGTTAATGGGTATTACATTGTACCAAGGCAAACCCCATTGGTTAATGTAATGATTATTACTTTGACTAAAACAATTGATAGCAGACAGTAGTATTCTTGCCTGGTACTTAAAAATCTAGATAAAAACAAAATTAATATTCATTTGCTTGGCTTTAAAACACTTACAAAGTCATTCTTGGACTCCATTTAACTTCAATTCCAGCAAGTCTACCCCAGAAAAACTGGTCGTTAAACTGTAAAAACAATGCTCTGATATCAGGGTTTGGATCTAAGGTTTCCCACTGTGGATCTATGGGAGATAACTCTTGGTTGGATGAGCCAGCAGACGAAAGGTGCTTTGGTGCATTTTGAGATTCTTCATCAAACTTCTGTTGTAACTGTAATGCTAAAGCCAGATCATGATCAACAGGATCCATTTCTACTAACTCTGCTGTAAATATAAATATGGTACTAGTATACTACAGTGGAACATGTATAAAACAAACCTTGAGTGAATCAAATACCTCTTTATAATACTGAATCAATTATTAAAGACTTACTATTAATACTCTCTGTTAGCTGAACCAATGTTAACCAAAGACTTGTATAATATGAATGCTATCTTTGGCCCAATTGTTTTTTGTTCAAATAGGCTCTAATGTATGATGATGTCTGGACATCAAAATTTGAAATAAAGAAGTTTACTTTTTTTTTTAATTTATAATATCCTCATTTCTAATCACTGTTCATACTTTGCAGTTATTCATAAAATTGTGATAGTTGTCAAGATTATTACTCAGGACAAGAAGCAGGACATGCAAGCTAAATTGTTATTTTTTAAACCAAAATAGAAGTTTTGAAGGAGGGGCAAACGGATGCAAGGATGGACAGAACTTTATATGCTTTGAAAGGCATAGGATAATATTACAGACACTTGCTTACCTGTTCATTCTACTATAGACAAGTTTCTTAAATAACATCAAACTGTGAGGATCTACTTCAAATATCAGAACTTTGTTCCTGTTTGTGTATACATTTGTACCTAGATCTGAAATTAAACCACATATTTTACTTTATTATTTATACTCTGTAGAGTGTACTCAAGCACACCCAAGACAATTGACATATCGCCGGGCATGCCTATTATGTTCCGACACTGACCGCCGTCACGGTACCAAAGCAGCACCACAGCAACTAATGACGTACTAGTGTCTGTGACGTCATTAAACAGCACAATTCAGACCAAGTTTTTATTCTTTTTGCTGCAAGTCAAACATGCCCGCCATTTGTTGGAACATTGTGGTCCTGGTTGGCGATCCGTCAATTCTTACCCAGGTCAACTTTTACCCATACCAAGCTAACTCGTACCCATGCATTTTCTTCATCAAGACAACTTGTAACCAACCTCAGACAACTTGCACCCAAGAAAACAAATCGAGAAAATTAACAGATTTTTTTAAAATTATTTTTTTTAACTTTAAATTAATTTTTTTTTTAAATTAGTTCAAACTTTTTAGGTATTGTGGCTAGAAAACATTTTTTTAAATATTTCATATTTTATTCAGATATTAAACATCTCAATATCAAAAGCGGACATTAATTTTCTTTAAATTGTTTTCTTGGGTACAATTAAGTTGTCTCTGTTTTGGTTCAAGTTCTCTTCTGGTACGAGATGTCATGGATACAAGTTGTTCTGGGTACAAATTGTCTTGGTCACGAGTTGTGGAGAAACCGAGTGTACCATGGGTAAAAACTGCTGAAGCAATAATAATAATGCTCATAAAAAATAATAATCCCCCCCCCAAAAAAAAACCAAATGTTTGTTAAACAAACAATAATTTCTACTAGCTATTTCAAGTTTCTATGATTGCTCTACCATACTGCTTTTCTTAAGTCTTCTCTAAATGATTACTGATATTTATACTGAAAGAAGGATTGCCATTTCGCCATGTACACATTTGGTGCCTATGTACAGTGTTACATAATGTCAATAAGTTATTAATTTTACCAAGCACCATACCTGTCAAGTCTCACGCATTGCGCGCGAGTCACGCATTTTGATATTTTATCACGCTCACACGCACACCACTCACTTTCTCACGCATGTTTGAAAAATACCCTTTTGTTCAAAATTTCATACAAATTATTAACGATAACTGCCGATATATTGATTATTATTCAAACTTTTTTTTAACTTTTAACTGATCTTTCAAAAATTGTAGAAGAATCACGACTTCCTATTTGACGATTTCCGGACCTTCGGTAATCCAATTTCTTTTCTGTATTTTACCTTTCACAAGTTTTTTTTCCTGTTTGTTAAATATGGATAAACGGAAGGCTGCTAGCGGTGACGAATCACCAAGTCACAAGAAAACAAAGAAATTTACTGGTGCTGCCATTTATAAAACCAAATTTGACACTGAATGGATGCGTAAATATCCAGTTAAACGGTCAGCAATTTCAGATATTCAGTTTTACATTAAAAACAATACAACTACAATTTACAAAGTAAATATTTAATAATTAAAAAATAGCACATGAATTTTCATAAGATTCAACAACAACAATGCACTATCTTGTCACCAGATAAAAGTTTAAATCCAAAAATTGTATTTGATCATGTTGTGAGTACATTTTTTATGAAAAATTTCTGAGGTTTTAAATGTTTAGTTTTGTTCTTAGAATGCAGGAAATTGCATATTCTTACTTTGATTTTTAAAATTTTTTCGGGGGAGCATGCCCCCGGACCCACCTAGAGTGGATGGCACATTTTTCTCACTCTTTTCTTCAAATCACCCTTGACCTATGAAGCACCTGCTTCAGAATACCGGTAGATCGCGTTTTTATACGATGTTACTGATTTTTACCTGTTGAGATAATATGGTTACGACTGCATCAAATCAATAGCTATTATTGTTTAAAAACGATCTAATGAACTTGTGTAGTTTGTCAACTTTTTGACACTTTCGGTTTGCAAATTTTGTGGTGACCTTGACATAGCCTCGTTTCGGACACCGGAAATCCAAGAGTGACAGGAATGTTTCCAGCAAAAATGACATGAAAACAAACAGCCAGTGTTTTCAATTTTCATTAATGTGAATGTTTCTGATATGAAGACATTGGCAAAGGTAAAGTATAGTCATAATTGTTCCGAGATATTTGTGTTGTTACAATTTTAATGATTTAAATTAGTCAAAATCGAGGTAAAACATAAGTCCCATGTTGCCATTGATGATTGAGCATTATGAACAGAACAGTATTGATTCTTGTAATTTCAAATTAAAAGGTTACCTTGCTAATGTACGAAAACACTCTTGACAAGCAATTTCTCATTTGATAAATTATGTCTATTAAGAGTGGAGAAATAATTTCAATAAAAGTACAAGTATGGAACTTGGTTAATCTAATTCAATCTATTTTTTCCATCAAAATTTTTTCTACTCCACTGGACAAAAAGATTGACACAAAATTTTAGACATATCACCATGTATATTTATTAAGGTGTCTGGTAACAACCATCATTAAACAAAATAATTTGGCTGGACCGTTTCCATCTTATATCAAAAGAATTTGAAATGCCTGGTGTATCAGAATTTTAGTATTTAAATACCGCTGTGTCATATGTTTTCGGCGGACATGTGTTTTCGGCGCATGTTTAATTGTCTGGATATCAAATACACGTGCATTAATAGAACATTTCCTCGGACAACATTTTCTAAGGGAGAAACCAGACTTTTTGTATCTGAATCGAAATGTGGAAAATCAAGCTTAATATCGAAAATATAGCAAGTTCTTTCTACATATGGTATTTCCTGTTGTTTCTGTTATGCCTGAATTTAGTATCATTGTAAAACGACGTTACAATAAAAAAAACAATGCAGCTGCTACTGATGTTGACATTTTGCAGCGTTGCGGACTCCATCAATATAATCACGTGACTGCTACATGGAAGCATGTCTGTACAATATGAGATCGAAAGAAAAAGGTGGCTCCATTCTTATATATTTTTTTTTACAAATATTGTTTGCAACTTATATATATTTTATATATAGTTTTACTTGGATTATTTCACCAAAAGAAAATAATAACTAGAATAAAACGAAGTTGATTAACAAAAAAATTAAGAGATAAAATGTTTAGTTTTAACTAGAATTCAAGAACTGTTATTTTTAGCAGTATAGAGCCACCTTATAATCCGGTTACGCTTTTGAGTCACTCCTTCTGTTGACCAATGACATGTGCCGAAAACATATGACGTTCCAAAAATACCATTGTAAAAAGACATGCAGACAAAATCCCCTCTCCGAACAAATTGCAGTATGAAATGAAAAGTTTGATGGTTTGGTTCGATAAACAAAATTGTCTTTATTTAATTTACCAGCCAAATGTCACAAATGATCTCTTATTAAAATGTTTTGAATCGATTCTGTCTTAATATGCCGAAAACCCATGACACAAGGATATGTTGAATTTTTCATTTTATATTGTGATAACCCCTGCAAACATATACCCGGTAGGAAGCACTATATCTGCCTGTTATCTGCCTGTCATCTGTCTGTCTGCCTGTCCCAATATTGTCTCTGCTTAGATGTCTAGTGATGGATTTTGATCGAAATTGGAACAAATGAAATTATTGCATACCAAATTTAGATGCATATGCAGCAATTTTAGGAACGGAGGGTATTTCACTGTCAAGAGACTGCTCTAGTTATATTTTAACCTTGGCAAGTCACTCTTTCATAATGCTGCTCAATGATTCATTGTACAGATAATGGACTGGTGGGACAGCAAACTCTGCAACTCCACTGTCCTAAAAATGTTCTTGTTCCAAACAGACTTGAAATAATATAATAGGTTAACTCTGTCAGTCATGGTTATGTTGGGATAGCCTACAGGTGTGATGTTATTGACACTAAAACCACAGTGTTTAGATAAAAATGCATCACTACAGGCCTAAAACTTCCCAAGGCATCAAATGTAATGTGATATGATGCTAAATATGGTAATAACGACAATACCGGTAATTTAGACATATATACATGTACTAGATAGCTACATGTTTACCCCTCAGTAGAAACCAAATATAGGCTATTAGCCTCTCTGTCCATCAGGGATGAAGCTTAACTATTTTGAGTTAGGGGCCCAGCTTACTACTGAAAAGAAGTTGTAATATTATTAAATAGCCAAAATGTGAAAACATTAAGGAGCCCAGACTGATTTTTAGTAGCCATGGGCTACTGGGCCCCTGCTAATCTTCATCCCTGTCCATTCAGTATTTTATCATGATCTCACAACTATACTCAATGAGACAATGCTAAGGCATTAAATAGAACATGATAGGATACTAAATATTATAATAATATGCTAAATTGAAAATAATGTGGACCATGCCCAGTACCTGTGTACTTCTCTTTAGAAACCAATTATAGACTGTTAGCCTCTTTGGTCAGTTTCAATATATTGTTATGATCTATGCTTATTCACATTGGTTTTCCTCTGTGACATCTTTCCATAGCATTCTGGCTTGAATTTTGTTGGTACCCTTGCCAAGTGTTTATTAAATCTACATTGAAATAAGTTTAACTTAATGCAATTAACAAACTTAATAGAAAGCATATTCCAATTATTTACTTTTCTTGGCTAAATGTTGATGCATGTATAAATTGTGTTTTACCCTAGTACTGAATTCTTTTGGCTTCATTATTGTCTGAAGGCTCTCCCTGTACACCGAGTCAAATGCCTTTTCAAATCCACAAAGTGTGTATATATTGGAGTTCTGAATTGTTTGCTTGTTTCAGTATGTTTCTCAGGATAAATATTTGCTCTGTTGTTCCTCACCTTGGTCTAAATCCTTGGTCCTTCCTGAGTCTCTTGTCCACCCTTTCTTAATACTTTCAATGACCATACAGCTAAATACCTTTCTTATGACTGATAGTAATGTCACCCCACAACAGTTGTTACAGTCTTTCAAATCTCCTTTCTTGGATATCTTCACAATTATTCTTTGTTTTCATGTCTTTGGCCATGTTTCTGTTTCCCATATTCTATTATATATCTCTAGCAGTTTAGATGTTTTGTTTTCATATCTGACTTCAATAGTTCTGGTCCTACTTGATCTATACCCGCTGCTTTGCCACTTCTTGTTCTTTTCAGTGCTCTTCCAATTCATCTGTGTGTTTTGTCATCCTCTGTGATTAGATCAATTTGGTCCTCTCTATTCAGGGTTTTCCCTAGGTTTTTAAAACTTGGGGACACATGTTCCCGTCCTAAAAAATTTTGAGGGACAAACAAAATTTTCAGGGGATATAACAACAAAGTTGTTTAAAGCAAAAGGAAGTGGAACTGGCCAGAAAAGAATACCAAAATTAATTATAGACATAGCAGTTTTGATACTGGTGAAATAATTTTAAATAATGAAGAGAATTAAATTTTGTCACATCATTTCACTTGTGGACGTCTTGTGCTTTTTCAGCGTTGTCCATCCCTTTTGAAATTTGACTGGGGCTTCAAGTCCGATACTGTATATCAATGAGATTTAGAATACTTGTATCCTGAAGGTGTTGAGGTCCGAAAAATTGTTGCACCCACCGACGAAGGTTTTCTTCAGTGACTACAAGTTTTCCGTTTGGCAAAAACGAACTGAACCAGAATATTTCCGGATCTCGCGTTTGATCAAGATTGCGCCATCATGGGCGCATTTGATGATTTTTACGGGACATTGGTGATAAAAACGCGGTAAAATGCAGGTTTTTGTGTGTCAGGGAAAACCCTGTCTATTCAGTATTTCACTGAAGTGCTCTTTCCATCCTATCATTCTTCTCTGTTCTTAGCACACCTTGTTTGTCCTTCAACTCTACAGACTGCCTTCCCTTTTAAGTTATAACTAGTCAGCATTTTTAGGATTGAATACAAATCTTTACTCTTTCTATTTTCTGCTTCCTTTTCTGCATCTACAGCTTTCTCCTCCCTCCAGTTCCTTTTATCCTCTCTGGCATTCCTCTTAACTTCTTTATCCTTCTTGGAGTACCGGTATTCCATCTTCAGTCTCCTTTTAAATCTGTCTGATTTTGCACTTTCAAGCTTTCCTTTGATCTCTTTTGTTTCTCTCCTTTCTTCCACATTCATTCCCTAATCTTATTTTACTCTGTTTCTTCGATTTTCCTAATATTTCTTTCACAGAGTCCCTATAATATAGGGCCTATATGCTTCCACCTCTGTTGTACTCCTCTTCCAGATCACCTCTATCTTGCAAGACCGGGAATCTTTTTCAGACCTCCACATTGAAACATCTCCTGATCTCATCACTATTGAATTTCTTCACATCAAATTGTTCTATGGTGTTCTTCCTCACTTTCTTCCTTGCCAATTTCAGCATGATTTTAGTTCTTACAAGATAATGGTCACTGAACACATCTGCCCTACACATTACCCTGGTGTTCAATATTGATGTTCATAAATATGGCCCACTTATAATAATGTGCAGTTTGTGTATCACACAATGTATTTTGGAGACATGTACATGTACATTCATAAACTACATGTACCCGTATACATATACCAGGTTTCCATAAATTATTAGTCGCCAGATTTCCAAAATTTCTGAAAATATCCTTTTTAAAGTTTTTTTTTTCACAAAGTAGGTCCCTGTTTTGAAAGAATTTCTTAAATGTACTGATCATACCCATCTGGCAATTTTGGCTACCAGGAAAAGAAACAGCATGTACCCTGCAGGGGCTGAAAATTTTTTCAGATGAGCTAAAGCCCCAGACTTTTTGATAAAGAAAATCAAAAGCTCGCAATTTTTTAATCAAGTCCAGAGTTTGGTTAACGAGAAAATCGAAGGAGAAAACCAGAAATCGATATGTATTATTTCTATCGGCAATTAAATGGTATTTTTGGCAGTATTTACAACCCATGTGACGGCTGTTGAAACAATCGGACACACTTCTCCGATCATATTTGGTGTCTTTATTTTCATGCGACTTTCTTTTCTCACCACTGTAGCCTGCTTGTTGGTGTGAAATTTAAATTAAACAGCTACATCATCAGACAAGACTTAACATTGGTAGCGATTACAAGTGTAATAACTATCTAGATTTGTCTTTATCACCAGAACGCTTAAGTTGCCTACCTAATGACTAGCATTTCTTACAAGCACCGTAACGATCAAGAATGAATGTAAACAACAACAAGGCAATGTGACTACGGATGGTTTTGCAAGATTTTTTCAAGACACCAGGTGACAGTCGAAAATAAAATTCATTGGTCTTCTGAGTGTGTAAGCCCGAAGGGCTTTTCAGTAAATTTTTTGCAAAGTCCTGCTTGCCGAATTTCTAGTCCCGGGCTTCGGGCTTGAAGAATTTTCAACCCCTGTGAACCGTCACCCTGAACACATTATAAAAATTAAGTCATTGATATGGCCCACTTATAAAATAGCAGTGTTTGTTTACACATGTGCATCATTCATAAACTAGTATGTGTTTTGTTGTTATAATTAATTTTTTTATCACTAAAATCAATGTCTTAGATTTTGCTGCATCAATTACGGTAAACATATGATGTCACTAACACTTTAGTCTTTACATCCTCAAAAAAAAATTAAAAAACATCAATAAATCAATCAAAACAAAATGTAACATCTAGATTGAAAATAATTTGCTTTTTAATTGGAATCTTTTGTGAATTTTTCCATAGTACGTTGACAGTATATAAACATTAAATATTGGTAAAAATTTTACCCTTTGCACATGAAAATAAATCAAACAAGAAAATTTCCCAATTAACATTGCTGTACCAGTATACTCAATTACATGTATTTCCCAGCATAACAGCCAGTATATCAGCTGTGAACTGTAATGTACGTACATATATCTGGCAAAGTGTAAAATGTGGATTGGATTGGACTCTTTGATTGGATTGGACTCTTGGACTGGACTCATGGATTGGACTCTTGGACTGGACTGGACTCTTGGATTGGACTCTTGGTTAGAATTGCGGACTAGACTTAAAATTGAACTTACATTATTTATAAATAATAAAATTAGATTATATCAATACCAAATATATCGACTACTAATGTCTGTTCTTTATATATGCACCCCAAAGAAAAACACAGCTACCATGGATAATAAGAATTAAGTTCATATTCTATGCCATGTCTAAAAATGACACAAGTCAAAAAAGGTTGCAAATTTTTCTCCTTAACGCTGTTTTGATTTTACAACCTCCTTAATGTTTTATCTGGAATGATGACAGGTTGTTGATCTTAAATGAGGAAACTTTAGAACCACATATACTGATACTAAGTAAGATAAGATGTTGACAACTACAGGATATATATATAATGGTTCTGTAACATAATGGTTCTGTAACAATTACAGTATTTTGTGATGTAATACATATGGTAATTTTCAATTAATTTAAATAATCAACTGACATAAATGAATTCATTAATTTAATTTAATTAAACTAATTACTATTTTTATTTATGGTTCATAGAATCATTAAACATAACTTTAAAAATTTTACTAGTGACAATGGTAGTGTAGTTTCATAAATAGTATCATATTGCATAGTTTTCTACAGCTGTTGTTTATAATCAGTTTTTAAGCTGTTGTGATGTTATCTCTACAATTCATGCTTCGAGTGAAAAAATGTCTCAAAGACATGGGCTATCATCACCTTTAACTTGTGTGACTTTTCAAATGTCAAAAAATCTCTAACTAAAACATTCACTTGATAAATGACATCTGAGAAACAATCTCTTTTGAAATAAGATACCATCATAATAAAGAGGAAATTAAACACTGTAGTAGGTATTGATAAAATCACAAATGTAATGTAGTAATTACCAAGTCACAACTCAATTTGATTTATACAAAACTTTGAGAAATCTCTTTGTTCAATAACAAATGATCAAAATTAAAAAAAATGTAAAAGAAACATAAGAACTTGGTTAAAAAATTCAACAGTCCAACGCAAAAGTCCCAGTCTTTGAGTTTAGTTTAAGAGTCCAGTCCAACAGTCCAGTCCATGAGTCCAATCCAATACAAAAGTCTAATCCAATCCAAGATTCCAATCCAGTCCACATTTTACACCAAAGTCCAATCCAATCCAAGAGTCCAGTCCAGTCCAAGGGTCCAATCCAGTCCACATTTTACACTTTGCCCATATATCTTATACAACCTCAATATCTAGTGTTCCCTTGAGAATGAAATTTTCATCTATCAAGCACAATTACAAAATGGGCTGGTGGTATTAAAATTTCTATGGTTAAGTGTTTGTAATTTGTTCCAATATCATGATTTTGAATGTGTAACATATTTATTTTAGATCTAGGCTGTGTTACAGTCACTACAATATTGTTACAGTAAGGAGATTATATCCTGTAGAACTTATTGATTCATTTTGTCTGCGATCTTTTTTTTTACTGGTTTATTAACTAGCGGTATATTCAGTGTTGAGGTTAATGACCAATGACAGTGAAGGGGGAATCATGATGACGTACTTATATTCTTGTATTGAAATTGAAAATTCATTCATAAATGGCTTTATTAACAGCCCATCAGCAAGTTTTCAGCTATTTCTGATAGACTCAATTTTATTCATCTCTCAAGAATTAATTTATATTTATACATATATATATATATTACACTAAAACCTTTATTCATCACCACTATTTGTTCAGTCGGGGGGTGGGGGAATATGGATCAGGACTACTTAACTGTTACAGGTTACCGTTACTAACTCATATTGAATATACTGGTACATGTATATATTTACAGTAAAACCTTGATTCATCACCACTATTTGTTCAGTCAGGTGGGGGGGGTGTTTGATATGGATCAGGACTACTTAATGATTACATCATATATCAATACATGTTAAGATTACTAAGGCCTACTGAATGATGTACTGGTACATACATGTATATAGACATTTTGGTGTTATAAAGGGTTTTGGCTTTGAATCAAGAGATATTTATGAAGAAAGATATAAAAGGGATATTTTTGTGACTTTATAACACTAGCAAAAAGTGAGATGGCAAAGGTAATAGAGGACATTGTAATAAAGTTTACTATACCAGTATTTATCATTGCTCTCTTTGGCCATCTCTCTCCCCTACTATGGATTACCCAATCAATCTTGCCCTCTCTCTCTCTCTCCTCTCTCTCTCTCTCTCTCTCTCTCTCTCTCTCTCTCCCTCTAATTTACCCAATCTTAGTCATTCTTGTCCCTCCCTCCCTCTCTCTCTCTCTCTCTCCTCTCTCCTTGTTCTCTCGTCCCTCCTCTTCCCTCTTCTCTCTCTCTGTCTCTCCTTCCTGTAGTTTACCCCAATCTTAGTCATTCCTTGCCCCTGATACCTCAATCTATCTGTTAATTCTCACTCATCATACTGCAATCAAATTCAAATCAAGTCAGTTTTCTTCCACCTGATACCTAAATATATTATAAGTTATTACTAAACCTGTTAGAATTTTGCAGCACCAGACATCTGCTTTGTAATATTTTAATTTCTACATCAGTTATGCTATATCTGTCATTTCTTGTCCATGATACTGAATCAGCACTATCATATTGAAGCTATTAAATATTAGCTAATGTTTTCAGTTATTTACTATACATGTAGTACTTTTGTTTCACATTTGGCATTTAAATGTCAGTGATACAGTTTTATGATAAATTCATAGTATTTATTATTTTGTTTGTATATGTAACCGGATAGTGATCATGTTACTCTTAAATAGAAAACACAGGTACATACATATGCTGCATTCAAAACGGTGAACTGTCTTACTAACATGCATAATGTATAATTGTAGTGAAATTTTAGTTTATACATTTACCTGTGCATGTGCAATAACCTTAGCTATAAAACGAAACAAAATGCTTTATGTTCTGGATACATGCTATATAAGAACTGGTATAATTAATTTTCTATTCATTAGCAATTTTTGTTAAAATTGCTAAGGAATAGAAAATTAATTATACCAGTTCTTATATAGCTTTCCTGAACAAAATATAAAAGATCTGCTAGATCCCAAGCATTGATGCCAGAATCCAAATGATGGACAAATTTAAATGTTTAAGATTTATGGTGGGCTAAATCTGCAGGCAATTTTTAACATTCCTCTGACATCCCTTGTTCACATTTTTGCCTTCTTATGAATTAGGTATCTTTCTGTTCTGACATGTCGAGCCTCTTTAAGTCTTAATATTGTGGAATTCACATTGTGAAAAAAGGTTATCAGTTTGTTTGCCGAATGTTTTTATCTTTAACCATCCCAGAATAAGTTGCCTTGATGTAAATGAAAAAAATCTTAACAGAGGTGTAAAACATCATTAGGGCTTGCTTTTGTACATGGTTGATGCATGTTCAAAACATTATCTGGCATAGCTGCCTTAAATTCAAATATAAATTAACTTTAAATTAAGTCTTAAATTCAAGTATAAATTAAGAGATACATGTCTTATTGGATCTCTTGTTTTATTCTCCTGTCATTGATCATTGCCTCATTGTACTAAGAACAGAGATACTTCATATTGGCATCATCATCCATTGTTTTTATAGATTACATGTGCACTGGGACTTTACTGCTCTTGTTTTATATATTAAACAACTTGCTGCTGTTCTGACAATTTCAATGACAGTTATTTTGAAGAAAGAATTTTAACTAAAAGGAATGGAAAGCCTTAACATCATCTCTCCATATTTTTATCAGTGCTTATTTTCTCACTATTCCAGTTATAAATTAGATATATATGTATATATGAACAATTTGTAGATCTATATCAGTAAGAACAGCCAGAGTGTGAACAAGATTAGACATCTAGAATATGTGATTGTATCGACGCTCAATTAAAAAAAATCAACCTCTCAAAAAATCAATCTCTCAATACGTTTGCTGATGAAACGTAGACAGCTTAAATAAGTCTGAAATCAACAGACATGCAAACATTACGTAATGTGTGTACAGAATAATCACTAGGATGTCGGATTTATATGAACAGCACACCTGTTAATTAGTTAGATTGCTGGCTTGTGTACTGGATCGTTAAATTAAAAAATCGCAGGTAGATGTCATACCAAGTGCTGTAGAAAATGTCAGAATAAGTGTTTTAGTACTCTACATGTCATTTATAAATTGCACTGTCTGCACTGATATGACTCATTATTGAATGTTTTAATCAAAATATTTGGAATTATTAAACCGAAGTTGTCTCCCTTTTACAAACTCTCCACTTGTAAAAATGGAGATAATTAAAACTATATAAAGCTGTCTGTTGATGATATTTCATTTTTACATGCCATTTACAGATTCACAGTGTGCAAAATAAGCCATGGACTGATGGCCAGTGTCTGATAAATACTGTCCTCTATTAGAATTAGTATTAAGACTATTTTATACAGAGATCTTCTGGCTGCCTTGCTAACATCAATTCAAACCATAAACAAAATGACAGGTTTTCATGGTAACCGTTTTTATTTTCCATTGTTACAATTATAAGCATGTTTATTGTAAGAACAATGAATTGTCTCTTTGCCATTTTTTAAGACTCCATGTTAACTTGTTAAAGATGCATATTTTTGTTTGTGTATGTCTTATCTTTGTTCTACAGACTACATGAACTGTGTTCCAGTATAGAAACTTTAAGTTCATATTAACCTTTTGGGAATACTTGTACATCTACATCGATTTAAATATCATACTATTGAAATGTACAATTATCTAATTCAAAGCTTGGCAGGAAAATTTATTTATATGTTTAATGATAGAAAGTTACGAATTCCAATGGAAATTTTAGGTGAGGATGGTAGTGTTAATACAAATTTAAATGATGTTCTGAACCGATGGGAGTCTGAATACCGAAATTTATTTTCTGTGAAGGAAAGTGAAAGTTTTGATGGTGATCATTTGTTAAAAGTTCAGAATGATCTAAGAAATAATGTGTTCCCAAATTCGTATAGTCAGTCATCTCAAGTGCTTAATTCTCCTATTCTGTTTTCTGAAGTACGAGAAGCAATAGAAAAAGCGAAGGTAAAAAAAGCAGCGGGTTTAGATGATATTCCGGCTGAGGTGTTAAAAAATGAAATATGTGTTAATTTGCTGTTTAAAATCATATCATATTGCTTTGATAATGGGTGTATTCCAAGTGAATGGTCACGTGGTGTAATTAATCCGATCCCAAAATCTGATATGGTTGATAAACGGGACCCGTTGTCCTATAGAGGCATTACTATTTTGTCAATTCCGTATAAAGTGTATACGTATATTTTAAATACCAGGTTGTGTAAATGGTTAGAACAAAATAATGTATTAGTTGAAGAGCAAAACGGTTTTAGGAAAACCCGTAGTTGTTTTGATCACATTTATTCCATTTTCAATATCGTTAATAATAGAAAGAATGCAGGTTTATCTACATATACATGTTTTATAGATGCTAAGAAAGCATTTGACTCTGTGAATAGGGATCTACTCTGGTTTAAATTGTTAAATATTGGCATAAATGGTAAAATGTTTGATGCTATTGTTTCCTTATACAGAGATGTTGAATGTTCTGTGCGTGTAAATAACATGTATACTGATAGTTTTTCTGTACAACAAGGTGTAAAACAGGGATGCAACTTGTCCCCCACACTTTTTTCTATTTATGTAAACGACTTGGCTAATGAAATTAAGAACTCTGAACTTGGTATTGATATTGATGATTACATTGTAGGTATTCTTTTGTACGCTGACGATATTGTACTATTAGCTTCATCAGAAAATGAATTACAACAAATGTTAGATATAGTTAATCGTTGGTGTGCGAAGTGGAGACTTCTTTTAAACAAAGACAAGACTAAAATTGTACATTTTCGACGCCCGAGTGCTAAAAAATCAACCTACACATTTAAATGTGGTGATATTGACTTAGATTTTGCAGACTCGTACAAATATCTTGGTATATGGCTACATGAACATCTCGATATGAAGAAACCATAACTGAACTTTCTAAAGCAGCAAGTCGTGCTCTCGGTGTGATTTACACAAAGTTTTATAACGCTGGTGATATGTCGTTCGATGTTTACACTCAGCTTTACTCTGCTATTGTTGAACCTGTTATGTTTTATGGTTCCCCAATTTGGGGACTTGCTGTGCGCAATAAAATTGAAACAATACAGAACAGAGCCGCTCGTCTTTTCCTGGGTGTCGGTAAAACGGCATCAAACATCGCAACTAGGGGCGACCTAGGTTGGATGAGTTGTAAATCACGTCAGACAATCGACATATTCCGTTACTGGCTTAAATTAAAAGTCATGCCAGAGGACAGACTTCCTAAACGAATTCACAATTGGAGTGTTAAAAATAAACGATCGTGGGATTTTAATGTTAAAAAACTTTTAGAAGATATGGATTTATATGATATTTTTAATCATTGTACATCTTTTAACTCTATCAAATTTTATTTAGATTTTAGTAAAGTAAACGTTTTGAACTGTGATAGGGAACATTGGTACCAACAATTATGGAATGATAGGAACAACGAAAATGGTAACAAATTGAGAACTTATAGACTTTTTAAATGTGATATTTTTTACCGAATTTTATGTGTCTAATAATATACCTAAATTTTATCGGTCTGTTTTAGCAAAATTCAGAAGCGGTTGTCTGCCCTTACATGTTGAAACCGGACGATATAGCAGGCCTAAAACCCCATTAAATGAAAGGATTTGTAAATTTTGTACTGCTGGTAAAGTTGAAGACGAAACACACTTTTTAATTGATTGTATTTTTTATAACGATTTGCGATTTGATCTTTTTAACTCTGCACAGAATATTTTTAACGGTTTTTTGTTTTTAGATAGCTATGAAAAACTTACTTTTTAATGTCGTGTAATGAACTTGCTTTTAAACTTAGCAAAACTCTTTTATGCATGTTTCAGCGTAGAAAAAGATTTTTATAATTTTTATATCAGTATTAAATTATCTTATCACATGTATATATCTTGACATTTAACAGGTGTAAATATGTCTTAACACGTGTATATATATTCAAAAGTGTCTCATAAGTCTTTTAAGGCTGGATGTCATATATTTTATACTGATTGTACACACTGTATTTATTTTATGTTTATATGACTTGTGACACTATAATAAAATACTCATTATTATTATTATTATTATTATTATTATTTAATCAATACATATTTTCCTTTTAAAACAATTGATGTACAATAATAGTGTAAAGACAAAATAAATTGGAAAGATATCAAGTTTTAATTTTTTTTAAAAACTCCTTTTCAATTTAACATACAGTCATATTACATTGAAATTACGTAAGCAATGTAATGATAGACCATTGCAATTGGAACTCCTAATTAGTGTCCAGGTTCCCTTAATGTACCGGTACTATCAAGCACCCATTAAAATATAGTATAACAAGACATTAATTACAAGTTCCAGTAGAAAGATTTATGTAGAAGAGTTTATGTCATATATTTGACATAAGCATCAGTCTTTAATTTTAATGTATTTTGATGGACTACATGTAATTGTACAAGTTTGTACATAGAGGTGAGGTACACTGTTACGCTGACATCTCTTGTCACTATGGTTGCTCAGTTGGTAGAGTGTGTATTCCATATGTAGAGATCATGGGTTTGTACCCTGGCCAAGGTCTTAATAAGACTTGAAAATAGGTAGTGACTGTTCTTTCGGCAGGTACTTGGCATTCAGAAATGGGGGTCTTCGAAAGAGACCTTTAAAACTGATACTCAGTGTCATGACAAGCATGCCACCTTTAAAGAACCTTCCTTGCACATTGCCCTGAGCGCACACTCAAAATTTCTGCCACTTCTCCAATAGCTGAAGACATCTCAATATAAGTGAAATATTCTTGACTGGAATGTAAAACCCTATTCAATCAATCTCTAGCCATAAGATTCCCTTTTAGTTATTTAATTCTGAGGCACATATTGTAGTAAAAATGTAACACTTTCCAATGTACTGGTACACAAACTGTACAGTGTACAAAATGTAAAGATCAGTATGCTGTACAGGTTTAATGACCACATGCACCAGTGGTACCTAAGGTACATGTAATTTTATCGTTCAGATATACATATGTACATGATTAGTTGGATCCCTTTCTGATAATTATCTCCAGTACTTATTTCATTAAGTGAAGTGACCATTATATTGTTATTATGTTAGCCTTTTGACCAGGCAAATGTTTGGCACAGAAATAAATGTGTACTAGAAATATAAGATCATGTTCAGTGGTTAATACAATGTCATTGACCGTAGAATCTATAATAGAGTCTATATCCATTGCTTTTACAATACATGTAGTAATTACATTGTCAATATCAGCATGTATACAAATTATAATTTGTGTATTTAAGTCAAAATTGGAAGTTTTCTTAGTGTTTTAGTCAAAATTGGAACTTTTCCTAGTATTTTAGTCAAAATTGGAACTTTTCCTAGTATTTTTGTCAAAATTGGAACTTTTCTTAGTAATTTTTGGACAATGAATTATTTAATTAACTGTATGCCAGTCTATGGACTATTGTCATGTAAGTTTCATTTTGAATTATTGCAGAATATACACTTGGCTGTATGTTATGGATCAAGATATACTTAAACCACTGGACCAAAGGCATATGGTGACCTTTCAGAGTCATCTTTTGTTTTTAGTTGTGCATATTTTGAATATTTTTTCAAAAACCAGAAATCCCATGGCATTGAACTTTGACAGGGATGTTCTTTGGGTCAAGCCCTTGAACTGCATTGAAGGTCACTGTTACCTGAACTAATAAAACTTGAGCATCTTCCCATAATGGTAAACTAAAAGTCCTAAAACTACAAACAAAATAACATTTTGGATAATTAATAATAATTTCCTCTATTTGACCAATTTAAAAGACCAAAATAAAGTTTATATTAAAAAGACATTTAACCTCCATGTAAACACCTAATTTTTCACAAAATCTTATTTGTTTCAAGCTGCAGCAATTTTCTGTGCAGTGATATTTAATTCCTCATGTTTTTTATCATTATATTATACCGGTAGATGGATTGTTAATATTTTCAAAAATTCCCTAATAAGATAACCAGCCACTGCTTGTCACTAAACATGGGATATAAAATAATAAAGTTTACAATAATACATGTAATCTCTTCCTGGTTCAACTTGGTGATTTGTAATGTTATAGCAACATTGTCATATATCAATACAACAATACAATTATAATTGTCATAAAATAAGTAATGTCTGCCAATTACCGGTAAGGATTAATATTGTCATATCCAAATACAAATGTACTGTAGCTTGCTTTAATTTCAAAAACTTTTTTTTACATAATTTATACTAAAAACTATAATTTTACCAATCTACATGTATTATATAATGACTTGAAATTGATTACTTTCACCAATTCATTTCATTAAATTTATCCGTTGTATTATGTACATGGTAAATTAAAGTACCGGTAGTGCTCACAAAAAGGGTGATTTTCAGCACAGTGAAAAATAAATTTGAAAATACTACTAAATATGACTGTTTTCCTGACACTTTTTTTAGCCAACTTTTGTTGTCAGTATGAAATTTAACTTATCCTGTGCTAAATCATGTGATGAAAATTAGGTTTCCACATACCCGGTATTTAAAATTATTAGTAGCCAAATTTTCCAAATTTGTGAAAATATAGTCTTTTTTACATGTTTTAAGGTACATTTTAACAAATTTGCTAAAATGGGTTATTTTTGAAAGAATTTCTCAGAAATTATTAGCCAATGGCAATTTTTGCTACACATGTATCAGAAATGAAAACATTAGTTCATATGCAACTTAAATTACCATCCATGCATCCCAAATCACAAATTAACTTGAAAGTTACCAATGCATTGTCACAAATTTAACCCAATACACAGTATATCTCAGTCTTTGTAATCAAGTAACTATGTAATATGAGTGCTCTGTAAAACATAGAAACAGTCATTAACAATTCATAATCTCATCTTTTGATTTTGTATGAAAATTTACATGAATTACTTATTATATCATCGGTGGTTATACAGTACAACACATGGTTATGCCAGTATTTTACAAGTTTCTGAGAACACGTAATACTGTAATAATTTGTCAGTATATTGATTAATTATTATGTGTAACATAAGAGGTTTTTTTTACGGTGTCCATGTTTAGAAGTAGAGGCTAGTTGATTGATTATTATGTGTAACATAAAGGGTTGTTTTTTTACTTTACTGTGTCCATGTTTAGTAGTTGAGGCTAACTAACAATACATAAAGACAAGTGTATTATGTTATCTTTTGTCGATAATGATCATTTTATGTTACATTAATAGTATTACAGTCTGATGATAAAACCTTTTCATCATGTCGGGCTAGATATCTAGAAACACATTGTACCAGTATGTTATATACATGTAATCCTGGTATGATTTTGTTCTATGATTGAAGTCAGCTTTTCCGAGAAGTAGGTCTAGATGTCTACAGGTCAATGTGATGTAGAAACACATTGTATTTAATATAACCCTGGCATGATTTTGTTCTCTGTTTGAAGTCAGGTTTTAGTTTGTGAAAGTAGGGCTAGGTATCTACAGCTCAATGTGATGTAGAAACACATTGTATTTATATATTACTGTAGCATGGTATTCTGTGATTTATGATTTAAGGGTGTCATGTTCAGGGTCTATCAATTTCAGAAAATTTGTCAAATTTTAATATTTTAACTTCATTTTATGAATTTAATTAGAAAGTAGGACTAGATACATTTTGTGTGAATCTACAGCTCAATGTGATATAGAAACACATTATATTTTGTATTACCCCGGCATGGAAACACTGTATGTATTCTATGATTGAAGGGTGTCAAGTTCAGGACCTGTGTTGAGGTCTGCGACTTATAGTTTTTATCTTTAACTTATTGACGTTCAGTTTGAGGAGATATAAAGGAATCACCATGTCTGTCTGTCTCTCTGTCAGAGAGACATTGTATTCTGTGATTGAAGGGTGTCATGTTCAGGGTAGGTGTGGAGGTATAGGACTTGTAGTTGTCTTCTTGAACCTATTGATTTTAGAAAACTTGTCATATTTTAACATGCATTTTATGAATTTTATTCCAGTATTGATCATGATAGTGTATATGTTATTTTATCAGAGAAATGTCAATTTGTATTACCAGGTATATCTCCCCCAGTTAAAAACACATTGCTTATATTGAATGAGCTTTAACTGTTTTAACCTCAGTGGAAAGTACATTGGAGAAAATTAAATTCTCCCAAAGACATTTAACATTTTCAGGTATCTATATCAAATTTCACCCATCTACTGGTAATCCTGATTTTTATCTTGTCGGAAAAGTCCATGACATACTGGTAGTTGTCATATAGTGAGGTGAACTGTGTTGTAATCCTCTGGGATGTACTTTTATGGTTAAGTGTTTTTATATTATGAACTTACTAATTTGAAAATCTGATTTAAAATCTATTAATGAAATTTGGTATATAGTAAAACCACTCGATAACTTTACCACCTCTTTTATCACCACATATTTAAAGTAAAAAAGCTTATTTCTTTTACATTTTTCTTGTGAATTTCCCTCAATTTATCACCAGTCCCCTTTATAACATCAAAATCTGACTAAACAAATGATGGCGATGATTGAGATTTGGCTGTAGGTAAAGGCTTTGGAAAGGCCAAATGACTGTGACATATCTATACTTTTGACAGGACTTGCAATCTGCTAATTGCTCTAGTGTTATACAAAATACCTGTGCATCACTCAGTGACAGATACTTTTGAATACGATATATCTTAGCTTTTTAACAAGCTTATTTCATCAGTTATGACAAACACTCAATTATGAGTCATGTCATAATAAGCTTGATTAGGAGTTCTAATCACTTGTTTGAACATGAATCTGTACTTAATTGTAAACCATTTTCTTCATTAAATGATATAGTGCATCAAGTTTGACCTGTCCATTTGACCTTTAATTTGAATATTCAAAACATATCCATTGTGTAATTAAGGGGCTATATAAAGTTGATTTTAAGGATAAATGATACTTATACATGTACTAGATATTAGGTGTTTATGGTAATTAAACATGCTATATTACCTATATTACAGTCTATTAGCCCAATGTAATATTCAAATTAAAAAGGTCAGATGGCCAGGTCAAATTTTACACACTATATGTCTCATTTTTCTTCCGCTCATAGATTACTCCAATCATAAGATTATATAATGATTGTTTATATCTTACACATAAACCACATGTTGTGTCAAATTCACATCTCTATTGTATCCAATATATTTTGTTATCAATTTGCTATCACACTTTATACAATATAGTTATGACCCCCAGACAGTTTAAGATACACATGCAGCAGCTAGATGATGTAAATACATTTCCGTCATGCGACATTTAGATTTTCTATCACCAGTAATGGCGTATTGCAATATCGGAATAAAAATTATATATTTTCATGTGGAAGTGTATCGAGTTTTCTTATAAAAAAGTATACATGTACTAAAAATGATATATTTTCACATGAAAGTGTATCGAATTTTCTTGAAGCATAACGGTTTATGTTTTGTAATAATTCTATATATAGGTAATGTGTGCCATCTCGTCTTGTATTACATGCACAAATATACCTAGATTTTCTGTGATAGGTCAAGGAGTTTTATTCTTGAAAATTACCAGGTAAATAACCTGCCAGCAGGTAGGATTCTGTAATATTTAAATGCCCTGGCAGGCTGCATGCAGTCAGCTGTATGTAGATTTTTCTTTCCATTTTTGTATTTAATTAGTTAAGTCTATGTTAATAGTGCTTAGTCATATGATGTAATCGTACAGAGCAGGTGCTTCTAATATTCTTGACACAATGTAGCTTAAGGAGCTGTTATTATTTTACTGCAGTCAAACCTGTTCATAATGTCACAACAGTCAAGGGGTGTGTCTATGAAGACCACCAAAGGGAACCTGTTAGTGATATTTATGTACATTTTTGACAGAGATTTGGCAATGTTTTGGTGTAGTCACAAGATTTCATGTACTTGGGTTTTTAATTCTTTAACCTTTTGAAGTTGTAAATTACAATGTCAAATTCAACATACAAATGTCTGGCATAATATTTATTATAGATATTTTGTTGCTTGAGATGTCACACTTAATTAATTTTCCTCATGTTATATATCTGTACTATAGCAGTATAAAAAGGAAGTTGAATTTTTGATTATGGTTACAGTGTCTAAAATTGTTGGTACTTTAGAGTAGGTCTCTAAACCATACAACTGGGTAGTAATATGTAAATATTTCTGTCTTTTATATTTGTAGGAAAATGGGATAAATTAATGTAATGGGTTAAATCAGTGTAGTTGATATTGTTGTATGTTAAGAGAAGTTGGCCAGTAAGTTCCCATCATGACTACTACAGTCACTAGTACATCCGAGGACTTGCTACAGGCCAATATAGTAGTTAAAGAAAGATGGAAAGTGGTAAGTATATCTAAATTATGTCTAAAAGAATCTCGACTGGGACATAAAACTCCATTACTCCACTCTCACTCTTACTGATGTTTGACATCAAAACTTCATTTTTATTCCAAAATTAGTACTAGTTTTTTAGCTCACACGTATAACATTCACTTTGCCAAAGGTTGATGTTTTCTCAAGGCACCCCTGTTTTCTCCATCATCCCTGAACTGACTGCCTTGATATAAGCAAGAGAATCTTGACTGGGCCATAAAACAACATTATTACACTCCACTCTAAAACAGCTAATATCACCCCAATGTAGAGAGAAAGACAGGGTTCATTATTTGTGTTGATTATTCATTGTGAAGTTTTGTTATGGTCTTGATAGAAGATATATGCAACAACCAAACATTGTTCTTTACACAGTTCTTGTTAAATACAACATTCATGTGATGGCATAAGTACATGTACTAAAATTTATTTCTTTCTTAGAATTAGAAATTATTCTAAGAGTGAAATAAATTTTAGTACATGTATGGAGATAATTACGGTAGAAATTATTTAATGTATCTTTAATCAGCAATTTAAAAATGTGATACAGAGTACATAGTGATATTTTCTTGTTTGATTTTATAGGTACGGAAGATAGGTGGTGGTGGGTTTGGAGAGATCTACGAAGGTGTGGATCTAGTCACTTTAGTTATATTTTCTTGTTTGATTTTATAGGTACGGAAGATAGGTGGTGGTGGGTTTGGAGAGATCTACGAAGGTGTGGATCTACCGTAGTCACTTTAGTTATATTTTCTTGTTTGATTTTATAGGTACAGAAGATAGGTGGTGGTGGGTTTGGAGAGATCTACGAAGGTGTGGATCTAGTCACTTTAGTTATATTTTCTTGTTTGATTTTATAGGTACGGAAGATAGGTGGTGGTGGGTTTGGAGAGATCTACGAAGGTGGATCTAGTCACTTTAGTTTATTTTCTTGTTTGATTTTATAGGTACGGAAGATAGGTGGTGGTGGGTTTGGAGAGATCTACGAAGGTGTAGATCTCGTCACAAAAGAGTCTGTGGCACTTAAACTCGAGTCAGCAAAACAACCTAAACAAGTACTTAAAATGGAAGTGGCTGTTTTAAAGAAATTACAAGGTACAATTGTTGTATATACAGCCAAACCTGTCTATAAAGGCCACCCCAGGGAACCAATAAAAGTGGCCTTTATGGGCAGATGGCCTTTATATACAGCTTCAAATAACATGAATAAAGAACAATTGGGATAAAATTCTACTGGCCTTTGTAAGCAGGTGGCCCTTTTATAGTGGTGACCTTTAAGGCAGGTTGGACTGTACATGACATGTACATGTTATGAAATTGTTACAATCCACTATGATAAATGTGGCAGAATTGGGCAAATGGTTAAGGCTATGGCCTCATGATATCAACAAAATCAGCTTCAACCCAGACTGTCTGGTATGTCCTTGATCAAGAAATTTAATTTTACATTACCTCAGTACACCCAGCTGCTGAATCAATGAATTGTGACAGATATGCTAGGGTTTACTTTGCAATAGACTGCATGGTGTTCTGTCCCAGAAGGGAAATGTTGTTCTCATTGGTAACTTTATTTTCACTGAAATTAGGTATACATGCTTGATGAGTACTTAAACATTACTTTCCCTTCTTAATCCTTTAAACCAACACTTCCTGTCACCTGAACTCTTCTCATTTCTTACACTTTCCCTTGGCCCCAAAAATCATACTTTAGTCCAACTATTTAAAGATACCTTACAATTAGTATGAAATCGTGTTGATTGAAGAAAAATTTGTTAAAATTTGTTATTTGTTTTGCAGGGAGAGATCATGTATGTAGATTTATTGGATGCGGTCGTAATGAACGCTACAATTATGTAGTTATGACCCTACAAGGAAAAAATCTAGCTGAGTTGAGACGAAGTCAACCACGAGGTTGTTTTTCATTGAGCACAACACTACGTCTTGGGTCACAGATATTGAAGGCAATAGAAGCTATTCATGAAGTTGGATTTCTACATAGAGATATAAAACCAGTATGTAAAATAAAGTTAAAACTTTTCTATAGTTTAGAAAAATAAAACCTGTCAAAAGATGAAAGTTTTGGCTTGCTGTTTATCCTTTTATCAACATAAACCAAATAATGTAATACACATGAATTTGTATAATTTTTTTGTCTCCCAAATGAAACCTAAACAAAGTTGGAGGTCATGTTGATTTTGCAGGATTTCTTACTACTTTTCTGTTTCCCTGTCTTCTGCTACTGTCACTTCAATCTTTGTCCAGAAAATTTCTCGGAGATGAATTCATAGATATATAATAAGGGATTAGTTACGCATTTTACTATATGAACTTTTTGGACCTAATTGGTTAACTTTTGTGCTCTATTTGGATCCAAATGGCTTTCATTTTGGGGCAAAGAAATGACAACTCATTACAATAATAACTTTTTATAAATGCATTTTATTGTATTCATTTACAATAGTTTTGCTAAAGTTTGAGAATAATAAACTCCCTTTATAATATTGTTACTTAAAATAGTTTCACAACTCTCTGTGAATCTTGTTTACAAAATGTCAGATAGAGCCGATAGTGTCATTAATGTTTTAGCCAGTGATCTGTGTTTCATTTAACTTTATATATTTTGATTTGCAGTCAAATTTTGCCATGGGTAGATTACAGAAAGACAGTAAGAAAGTGTTTATGTTAGATTTTGGTCTAGCTAGACAATACACCACACCTAATGGTGAAGTAAGACCACCACGTACTGCTGCGGGATTCAGAGGAACTGTTAGATATGCTTCAATGAATGCTCATAAAAACAAGGTAATTTACATACATGGAGAGCAGGGGGACTGAAATGGTCATATTTGTTGGGCAACAAATTGTATTGACTGATGTAGAAAATTGCCAGCCAGCCAGACATTTTTTTTTATTTTTTGGTTTTACGACATTATCATATGTTGAATAAGACAACTACTTGCATTCTACTGTCTTAGCAAAACTGTTTATTTATAAATATTAACTTCAAAGTGCAATCAAAGAGGTTTTTAAGAAGGTTTTCAAAGTACAATAAAAATTTATAGAAATGAACCATATTGATTATATGAGCTTTTGGAAACTCTCATGCTTGGCCTTTAAATTTCAGACAAATTCACAATATTTAATAATGTTGTGTATATGTACAAATACATGTTTATCAAATATTGGTTATACATGTATAAGCCATTTGGACCTCTTGTGATTTGCCTTTAATTTTCAGATAAATTTAGGATAGTCAATACATGTAAAAGTAATGGCCAATTGTGAAATTTGATTGTTAATAATATTCTTATTTATCCTTTAATTTTCTAGGAGATGGGTCGTCATGATGACTTATGGTCATTATTTTACATGTTGGTAGAATTTGTAGCCGGTCAGCTTCCATGGAGGAAAATAAAGGACAAGGAACAAGTGGGAAATATGAAGGAGAAATATGACAATACGTTACTACTTAAAAACATGCCAAATGAGTTTAAAACATTCCTAGAACATATTGTATCTCTGGATTACTTTGATAAACCTGACTATACTCTGCTTCATAATCTGTTTGAACAATGTGTCCGACGTAAGGGTATCAAGGAAGGTGATCCATATGATTGGGAGAAGATCTATGCTGATGGTTCACTAGCTACAACTACTACCACGTCGCCACCACTCGGGATAAAACAAACTGTAGGACCTGGGTAAGTTAACTGTTACAAACTGAACATGGTAAAAGAAAAGTTCATTCGATGACCAGTCTGTGGAATGTATATTCGTAAAGTGGGAGCATGTGGGTCTTGTGTTGTTGACCCAAAGCTTGAAATTGAGTAGGGGATGTTCTTTCAGCACAACTAGATATTGAGAAGTGAAATTTGCAGATATTTCAGATAAACCAACAAAACCAAGGTTTCCATTCATTGTAAGCACAACAGAGAAAACATAATTGTGTGTTGATATGTAAATAACCATAAAACATTGGAACTTACTAACTAACCAACTTTTGCCAGGTTAAAAAAAGGGTTAAATATTTCATAGGCTGAAACAATACACCTATGGAGGCTATGATTCTTCACACTACAATATGTATGGCCTTTTAAGGCAGTGATTCCATACCTTGGAATGGGATACAAAATATCACTCAAATACTAGTAGCAGTTTTTGAAAGATTTGAAACTTCAGTATGTCTTGCTACATTTTAGATAAATAAATAGAATTTTGCATGCTATTTTAAAAAGAATATTGGGAACTCAAATAGACATTGCTAGATAAGCACTTATGCTACCATGGAAAGATGACAGAATTTTTTTGTCACAATCTAAATACATTAAAACAGTAAAGTATCATATCATCTTATTTATTAAGATAATTGTATCGTATTGTACCATGAGGAAAAACTCCTGATACAAATGTATCATGATGAATTGTTCCTCCCATTTATTGAAACATTATGTGATTGACACCATTTTAGTTTTATTGTTTATATCATATGTATGAATTGTGGAAGCTTAAATATGGAAAAAAGGAATGAAAGTTACATGTATACATGTCCAAACAACCAGTAAATGATAAAATATTTTCTATATTTACAGTGCTCAGCCAGGAGGTCCTCACACTGCCGGTCACGGAGCTACAGAAGTGATTGATGAAAATCTTAGTTATAATCAAGATGACGCTGATAATCCAGATGAAAAGAAATTAAAACAAGCAGAATTAATTATAGAGAATAAATTCTTTAAAGAGTTAGATAACAGGTTACGAGAGGAACATGGGGATATACTGTTAACTCGTGATCAGAACGGCATGCCGGAAATCGAAGAAAAGCATCAAGTAGAACAAATGGTCAAGGAAGAAAAAGTAGCAATTATTGAGAAACTTTCTCATGACTCTCACATTGTGCAATATCAGTCATCACAGGGTCAGGAAATTTGTGGATCAAATCTGGATGTTTTAGCGGTCCAATTAAGTAAGTTACTGAAACAAGAAGCTGACGGAAAAACCGATTCCGGAGGACAAAGTAAAGACAATGACGCTAAAAAGTTAAAATTAGATACAAACATTGTACAAGGTGCTGTACAGGATAAAAATCTGACACCAAAGGCAATCACACCTGGGAAAGATATACCTGGATTTGAAAGCCTAGGGCAAGTAGAGGCTACTGATGAGGCCGAGAAAGTAGAGAAGGTGTATGAAAGTGCTGGTGCTAAAGAAGTGAAATTAGATGATGGATATTTCCAAGATAGAGTGTTAGAAGGAAATTTTCAAACTTATGAAAGTATACGAGACCATCAATTAAATGAACAAAAAGATTTAGATGAAGTGTGCAATATTGATCTTCAACAAGACAATTTGATAAGTAGGGCGGCTGTCACATTCGCAATAATGCAGACAGAAGAAAAGACCCATACTGCTGCCGATGAAAATGTAGATGAGAATGCTACACGTGCAGCACCTTACACCGTGGCTAGTCAGTGGGCTCAGTCTGCTTTTGGTTCTAGTTCTGATAATAGTGGTGATGAAACAGAAGGAGAAGATGGTACAGAATGGAAAATAAGGACTCGTAAATCTAAACGTGCATTAAATACACTCGCTGATGAAGATGATCTCAAATTAGATAGTTGTGTTCGTAATTCTTTAGTTTTTCAAGATGGTGAAAAAGAATCTAGAGACTATTTAAGAAATTCTTTAATATTTCTGGATGACGATTTAAATGATAGTGTTCTACAGACGCCAGGAGATTTAGGTATTCTAGTTAAGGAATCTGTAGAAAAACGACAGATTAGTGTGGAAAAATCAAATGAGAGCACACCCACTGTAAAACGAGATTCTGAAAAACCGTTCTCAGGTTCTTCTAGTATACAAAGTAAAACTTCTAGTCCTAGTAAAATGCCAGAAAAATTAGCAAAAGACATAGGAAATCTAATATCATCTCCCTTAAAACAACAAGGTAGTCCTTCTAAGATAACATTTAAAGCTAAAGAAAGTTTAACGGATATTAAAAAACTAGCTAGCTTAAGTAGTCAATTAAAAATTACCAATGCTAGTAAACCACCCACCCCGCAACCTAAAAAAGACAGTAGCCATATCATGTCAGATAGAACAAGTAGAAAAGAAGATAAGTACAATATAAAATCTAAACCACCAATTGACAAAGTGAATTTATTAACTTTTGATAAAAAACTCGAAGAGGCTAAATATTCCAAAAATAAAATGTCTACAATCTCTGAGGAATCTAATGGTGACAGTAAATCTCCTGTATATCCCAAATCTAGTAAAAGTGTTGACGAAATATATGCAAAAATGTTAAATAAAAATGCAGAAATGAAAATCAGTAAATCAAGTGACGACAACAAGCAGTTAACATTTAAAAATGGTAGTACGGATAACAAACAGAACGACGTTAAACAAAGCACAAGCAGAGAGGATAACAGGCAAATAGAATTAAAGTCAAGTAAAAGTATTGAGGACAATAAGCTATGCAAAGAAGATAAAGTGCCAAGTTCAAGTAGTATACAAAACAAAGGTTCTAGTTCTAAATTGGATTCCTCTCCTTCAAGTAAGAAAAGTTTGAAAAAACGTTCTTCTTCAGCATCTTGTGTTGAACGGACTTCTTTGACAGATTCTGCTCTAGGTCTATCAGCCTATATGCCTGTTCCTCCTGAGTCAGATCCTTCAAAACTGCCAAAACCTCCACCAGGACAAGCTCCAAAGAATGCTGTGGTGCATGCTAGGTGAGTTATATTTTAATTTATTATATTAGAGCCGTCGTGTCTGTCATTTGTTTGTCATACTGTGGTCATAGATTCATGTCATTTGTTGTTTTATGTCATTGTTTTGTTGTCTCTGTTTTAGTTGGTATTCATAATTGCTTTATGTGTTTATTTATTGTGAGTTCATGTAGCAGTTAGTTTACACAATTCCAAGACTTTTCTCTGTTTTATACCTCCGCAAATGAAGTTTAGGGGGAGGGGTTAAAGGAATCACTTCGTCTGTCTGGCTGTCCATCCAAATGTCATGTCCATCATACATGTCTTTGGTTGGATTTTGATCAAACCTGGCACAAATGTAAACCAACATAAGATTTAGGTAAATTGGTCAAGGGTCACAGCCCAATGACAAAACCTGTACAGGGATATGTCAGCTTCTCTTAAAATTCCAGTTTCTACCTTTTGAGGCAAAGAATCCATATAAAGGATCTGTTTATTTTGAAAAATTTCAATTTTTTCTATAAATTCTGAGGGTTTAGGTGCAATACATCAATGGATTAGAATATAAAACCTTATTCATTTGATTAAAAATTCAAGCACTGTGTGTGCGTCATAACATTCTCACATTTCTAATGAGTTCTTCATGGTTGCTGATTTACTGTTTAACAATAATTGTGAGATGCAGAATATTACTAGTATGTGTAATACTCCTATACATGTACATGTTTTTACTTTGTTACCAAAAGAATGCACAAAATGTTTATTAACCAGATAATTTATTTTCCTAAGAATGTGCTTGTTTCACAAATGCTTAAATGCCACTTTTGTTTCTTTATTTAATTTTTTTTAAGTTTAAGTGTTTAAAGTATAATATCATGAAAGCATCTTTATATAGGCCTTTTCATACAACTTTTAAGCGGCCTATTGGTCTAAAGCGCAGACTTTGTTAACACTATGTTCGAATCCAACTAAACACAGATCCAAGTGCAAGAGAGTTTCTTGGTTTGCTTGAGGAAGGTCTGTGATTTGCTCCAGGCATTGATTCCTCCATTCCAGAACTGTCCACCTGAATATAAGTGAAAGAATCATGACAGGGGTTTAAAAATCTTATTACCCAACCCCATTTACCTCAGCAAATACAAATTTTCAGCTTCTGTTCTATCAATGGAAATAAATATTATAATACATTACACATGTGTTTGAAAAATTACCATATGCATATTTCAGTACTTCATAAGATTATTATTGTAATAAGTTTACTATATTATACTCTTGTCAAGAGTGAATGTCAACATCAAATGTTAGTTTTTAAATGGACTGAATTTTTTGGCAAATACACAAAAAAGAACTTAAATATCAACCTACCCTATTTTCTGACAAGTCTTATATTTGTATGCAAGTCAGTGTTTTTAAGACTTTAACCTCTTATTTATCCAAATTCTCATGAATTTGTATTTTTCATATTTTAGAGGTGATATGGTTATCAGATGTTGTTAAAATATTATTCAAAATATTTTGCACATATTTTTAGAAGTGAAATGCTTACTGGGTATATGTTTTCGATAAAGGAAAACAAATCCTTTTTTATTTTTTTTACATTTAATTTTTAGAATTTAGGTATTTTTGTCAAAAATAAAAAAATATTTTATGTTTTCAAATTTTGCTTTAGGTTCTGAAGATTGTAGCTTTGTATATATATTGTCCTTTCCGTAATTTCTATATTTGGTTTTATTGGCATGCTTTTTTATTTATTTTGCAGGCGTCGCCGTTACAAAATGGCTTCCACAAATACAAGTCCTCGTGAGCCGTCTTCGCCACGAGCACAGTAACTACAATCATGACGATTCTCCACCACCTGCTGTTTTTCTGTTGTTGTCTGTGTAACCATTGTTCTGTTGATTATATAGCCACATCTCTTGCCTGCCATACATTTTGTTGTAGTCATTTTGGATGCTATGTTATTTATATAAAAGGTGATTATATTAATGAATTATCTAAAGAGGGGGATATTAAATTTGATTAATTTGGGGGGGGGGGTGCTATGTTTGAAGATTTCAGAAATTTCACTTTTGATAAGTTTGAAGTTGTAAAACCTAGCAATGTGGCATTTATGATCAAGTACGCTATATAGAAGGTCAAAAAGAAATCTGATCATTCTGCCTTGACTTTAGTATATATAATCTTTATATAGAGGTAGTCAATGATGCAAGTTCCACTCATTCACTCATCATATTTTTATATTGATATATTATAGTTTTATCAAACAAAGCGTTCCAAGAGTGGCAGAAAATACAATGACAATCGATATAGCAGTCTTACACTAATTTAAATCCATCTTGCATGTTTTCTTATTTGTTTGGAATTCCCTTGGCAAATGCATGAGGAAAGGTTAGGTGTTTATGCCATGGGCCTTTACTTGTAGGTTAAGTGTGTTATAATAAAAATCGGGGTTTATAGTTGTAATTATACTCGACCCCACCCCAGCAAATGAAGTTTAGGGGGGTACATATATATAGGAATCATACTGTCTGTCCGTCCCTCTGTCCATCCATCTGTGGTCTGTCTGTCCATCCCTCTGTTTGTCTGTCCTAATATCGTCTCCACTCCATCTTCCATGTCTATGGATGGATTTTGATCAAACTTGGAATAAATTTAACTAACATGAGATGATGTGTCACATACCAAATTTATGTGCATAACTCAAAGGTCAAGGTCATGAGGTCACCTGGGGGGGGGTTGTATTTGGCTCTCAAGAGACATTTCCACTTTTCGTCAGTCATTGTGATCCAGTCTGCCAAAACTGCAACAGTACTCTGGTACACAAATTACCAAAACTTATAATATATGTAATCATATTAATCGGGTTAATCTGAAAAATACAATGTAAAAAATGTGAAACTTACTAACCAATCCATTGCCCTCTCTTTATAAGTTTTGTCTCTCTCTTTCTCTCCACATGCTTTACAATTTTGATAATGATTTAAAATGAATGTTGTTTCACACTTAAGCTTTGTATAAATTTTTGTTTTTCACTTATTGTTTCCATTTGTACTGCACAATGGACTTTAAATGTTTGTCATTGTTGTATCTTATGAGATTTGCACCTTTAGAGTAATTTGTTTATAGCTAACAGCTTTTGGAAGTTCTAGAATACATGTATATAGAACAATGACAATTCCTGCACAACAAGATCAAGGTCAGGCAGAAATGGGTCACAATTCCTGCACAACAAGATCAAGGTCAGGCAGAAATCGGGTCACAATTCCTGCACAATAAGATCAAGGTCAGGCAGAAATCGGGTCACAATTTCTGCACAAGTTCAAGGTCAGGCAGAAATCGGGTCACAATTTCTGCACAATAAGATCAAGGTCGGGCAGAAATAAGGTCACAATTCATGCACAATAAGATCAAGGTTTTGCAGAAATCGGGTCACAATTTCTGTACAACAAGATCAAGGGTAGGTAGAAATAAGGTCACAATTTTTGCACAACAAGATTGAGGTCCTGCAGAAATAAAGTACACGACTGATCTATATCTTGTAAATTGTTGTACATTTGAAAAATTTTATGTTGTAAATTTTGCATGTGTAAATCATTTTTTTTCCCTGTCAATTATTGTGATCTGTTTATCAGTTTGTACACTAAGCTTTTGCTTAAATCATTGTTATGTTATAAAATTCATTATTCTTAAACAAGGATTGGGTGATATGTAGGAATAATTATATCCGTCTGTCCATCCGTCCATCATAATATTGTGTTCTCTTCAAAACTTCAACATCCTGTCTGTCCATCATAATATTGTGTTCACTCCACAACTTCAACATACATTGATGGATTTTGATCAAACATGGCACAACTGTATACCAACATGAGCCATTGTGTCACAAACCATATCAAGGTGTGATGTAAAATACTAAACTGTATTTTCTTTAATCTTAGTCCTGAAGATAACTTTTCGTTTTTAAGTTTCTGATGCACATTTAGTACATGTATTATCTTGCTAGTGAATTAAGGACAGTAGGATGGAAGTTAAAATATGTTATCTATTTTATTTTTAACAGTACATGCCTTACTGTGAGTTTGAAATTTATTATGATGATATGTTTATTTTATATTTCAGAAAATCTGAAGACACTTTATCCCCAGAAAATATAAAAAAATAATAGCCATTTGCAGTTCCATCCCCACCGAACAAAATCTTCACCATAGAATTAACAGCTGTGATAACCAAGGAAACACATTACAGAATTGTTCCAAAGTAACCATGGAAACATATTATGGAATTGTTACCACAGTAACCATGGAAACATTTTACAGAATTGCTTCACAGTAACCATGGAAACATATTACATAATTGCTCCACAGTAAACAAGGAAACACATTACAGAATTGTTCCAAAATAACCATGGAAACATATAGAATTGCTCCACAGTAACCATGGAAACACATTACAGAATGTATTAATTTCTTTAAACTCAACTGAGTTATATGTCAGACAATGCCAGAAAAAATTGCAATTACAAGTACCGGTAGCACATAAAAATGACAAGAATATTGATGACATTGGAATCAAATTGCTACAGGAATTGGGACATATTTTAATTGATAACAATATGTATCACAGACACTCATCTCTAGGTTAAGTCACTAGAAATTATCAGCAGTATAAAGTATTTCAACTGTCAGTCACTATTGTTAGTTACTTGTGGTTACACTGTCTAGCTAATATTATTGTAACTTAATCCAAGCTACATTTTCTCTAAAGCTTTCAGTTGGGCTTAAAATTGTGTCAAGTTTGGATATAATTCAAGTACATGTACCACATTTTGAATGTTACACATTATCATATGAATAATAATACTCCAAGGAATGGAATATTTTTCAGATAAATATTTAAATATAGGCAAACAACGTTGACCTGACCACTTGACCTTTGATTAAAATATTTATTATGGATGAGTGTAATATAGGATAATAATAGGAGTGTACATGTATTTATGTAAGAAAACACAAGTAATTATGCCATCTACATAATTGGAAACACTTTTTTCAAAGAGTACTGGTAAACACGTGTATTGTGTGTATTTAACTGTGAATACTAGCACTACTCATGTATTGGATGGATTCTCCTTTATGAATATTCCTAATGAAAGGTCAAACGGACAGGTCAATATTGTTTGACTATACCCAGTATATATATATACAATGAATAATTAGACCCGGTACTTAACATTTGTATGATAACAGTTTTTAAGATAATGTGTGGGTTTTTTTAAAAATAAATTCATTACTGTTTTTAGCTCGCATTATAAATATATTGATGATTTATGCCTGCTACTGGTAATATCTGTCATGTGTCCTGTCAAAGTGTTTCTTCACATTGTTATATGTATTTTATAAAAATAAAAATCATGGATGGATATGAAATAAACAGTATTGATGTACGGTTTATACTGACTCTGAAGAAGTACATGTCTCTTACATTTTATAAAAGGATGCTGAATTTAATATTGTTCCTAGTTTTCCTGCCAAGACATCATTTATAGATTATGGACAATCTTGTTTATTTTTAGGAGTTCAGTTAAATTCAATTTGTTGGCATGAAACTACACATTTTTGTCTAATACCGTTTTTGGTATTTTTGAATTCTCACTGCACATAGAACAGTGTGTGGATGATTTAAAAATATTTTTTTTAAAAACTGTATCAATTTGTCTTCAAATGGCCAGTTTTGGAAATTATTAGGAAAAGTTTTCACATATGGCTGTTTTGTTCAGAGTATTGAGCAGACACTTTTTAATCTAGAATTTCGTAATTTAAATCTTATGTATTTTTATCCAATTTGGAATGCATTTAAACATTTCATAATTTATCTCATGCCTCTTGATCCAATTTAAATATGTGTACGACTACATTTTTGGTGCATAATACAAAAAAATCCATGTGAATGTTTTTCTGTTATACATGTACATTTTGTTTTCAATAAGAGTTAAATGTTATATACATTTGTATTACTGTCAGTATCAGTATGTTTGTGATAGTGGATTATGCTTAATTTTCATAGAAAATCCAATAAACAAATAAAGTTTATACCTTTCAGTTTTTTGAGCCTAGTTGTAACAAAGAAATTGTTATGCACATCTGCGATTTTCATAGAGTGAAAATTGCTTCCCAGAAGATTTTACATTTGAAAACCCAGGCAGATCCTTTTGCACTTATACAATGCCACCGAAAACATCACGTAGATCCCCAAAGTGGCAACACTTTCCTTTCTACAAAAATATTTTATGACAATCACAGATGGCATAACAATTTAGGACTAAGTCAAGTAAGTGATCCATAACAAAATGTATTCCAGGTTATTAGATTTCTATGAAAATTAAGCCAATCTCACTGTCACAAACACAGTGACTCTGATAGTAAGTAATAATGACTGAGGGTGATATTTTGAATCCGTCTAGTCAGTGTGTTACAATGGTGATCCTTTTTACTAATTATTATTACTAATACATACCTGTATTCATGTTTATCTTGGTATAACCATGTGTTCAGTTTGGCCACTGTTAATCGCCAAATCAAAACCCAGTGGATAATTAACTGACCAATCAGAATGTTTGTTACATAATTATGCTCAGATTTGAATAAATGTGTATACAAATATATATCATTACCCGCCGTTACATATTTATGTTTGATAGTAGTGCTAATGATATCTGTGATTTTGTTAAAGTAAAATGTTTTGTTCGTTTGTTAAACATGGTTGTTTTAATCCAGATTTACAGTTTTATGTAATTTAAATCCTCTTTGTTTTGCAATTTCATCTGTAATAGTTATAGAAAAGATTTCACTAAACATGATAGCTAAACTCTGTCATATTTACAGTCCTACACTCCATTTATGTCATCATTCACTGTATACAGTCGATTTCACTTATTATGATTCCCCACCACCGAAGGTGGGGAATCATATTGTTTTCGTTCTGTTTCTTCTTATTATTATTATTTTTATTATTCTTATTCTTATTATTCCTTCTCTCAAGACCATATGCTGACGCATATCTCGGGAACGGCTTGATGGATTTAGATGAAATTTGCTACCAATAATATGTTGTCTGTGTAGATAATCAAGACGCGTTCATTTTCGTTATCTTGAAGGTGGGTGGGTGGGTGTAAATAAATACGTAGTTAAATACCCGGGGAAACCAATTCTGAATGGATGTAAGCTGGTTACGACACCTTAATTATACCAAGTCAATGCTTTCACCTATGAGTTAATCCGATTAGTGACCGTTAAAAACTTGGCGGTTTTTAAAACCACAGCTTGTCACGTCACGTGCCTGTACTTAAAACCTTACACAATGAGATGAATGGTGTATACAATTTGCCTTGATAGATCAAATGGCTTGGGGGTTTTCTGTTAATCACTGACTGTGGAAGTAGAAGACTGCCCACTTTTTTAAGTTTATACCAATGAAATGTCTCCTTTTACTGACTGACACTTTCCTAATGGCCGGTATGTCGAGTACAAAAATTTGTAGTTTTAGTCGGAAATGAATCTTCCGAGGAAGCCGCCACTCTGTTACTATTAACACTTTTCAAATAAGAGATGGGCAATTATTTCAGGTATTGTTCAAGTTTAAGATAAAATATTTGTGTGTCTTTTTTATTTGATTTAACCATTGGAATTATCGTAATTTGGACTGAAAGTTCACTTCGATATTAACATGGGAATTTTCGTAATATTTCGTAATTTGGACTGAAAATTCGCTTCAAATTCAGCATATCGAATTAACTAACAAATTTACATAGAAATACATAGCGATCTGACGGGACCATTTGTATCATTTCGATTTAAGCGAAATTTCGATTCAACAGATTTCGAATTAACGAGAGTCGACTTTATTTCTTTTGCATCAAAAACACCTAAATAATCTATAGAGCAATAAAGATCTGAGTCTTTTAGATGTTGGAAATAACAATATGAGATTTATTCCGTATAATACACCTAAACTAATATGTACCTCAACGTGTTGAAAAGTACGTTTTTTCAATAGAGGGGGTCTTTTAAATCGGACTATATATACAGCGTCGATCTATTTCAACACACTATACACAGAGTTAACATACATGCTTCATATAAAAATGTCCGTCTTTTACTATTTTGACTGAGTAGATGTATCGTTATGATCATGAACCTCAAACATATAGGAATAACCGATATAAGTCGCGTAATTAAAATACAAACAGATGGCCTCCTATGATGTGTATTGCGCATTGAATCACGATTATTAATCAATAAACTTTTTAGAAAAATATTAAATAAACGTCACAAAGAGTAACTTTTATTATATTTTATTTTGGATTTTACAATAATTCCGAGTCCATCAGTGTTTATACTGTCTGACGACATCGGGAGGGCACCTGTGTATATCCTCAGGCAGTGTCGACACGCTCCAATATTACTTGGATCTACCTGCCCATCATCAAAAGGTCTTACGACAATGATCTTAATCAACTCAGTCGTTAATTACTGTGTTTATTCAGTGACACTCGCCAATCCGTCACTGGCTTCAATGTGTTTTCACCTGTTAATTACTGGTGACCAAGATACCGGTGAACTTTGAAAACTTGTGGCCAGAAAAATCGCAAAGCGCCGTGTTTTGTCGCAAGTTAAAGAAAAAAAATCGCAATTAACGATGCCCAGCGCAAACCCTCCCATACGTGTTCATTCATTGTAACATGCGGCGACGCCAAATCAGAGGCCTGAGAGGGGTTCTACGAGTTTTCTTTTTCAATAAAATTCATTGAAAACGTCACTTCCTATGCCGAGAAGGCCTTCCAATGTACGATTTTTCTCAACCGAAAACTTTAATTCAAATCTACTTTAACTTTCAAAGAAATTTTAAAAAACAATTAAGGTATGATTTTTTTTAGTTTACCAGGTCGGCGCGGTACAAATGTACTTTTGCACAACTGCCTTTAAAATGTAATTGTTCATCAAGGCAATATATACACAACATTAAAAATGCATGTGACGTGAAAATCACAAGATTTACCCTTTTTAGCGACACAGTAATGAAATTGGCAACAAAATTTTACAACTGGCGATTTCCTTGACGACAGACTTTTACAACCCAGCGCTAACCCTGCTAGGGTTTTTTCACCAGATATATGCCATAAATTATTTATGGATGGTGGGGAATCATACGTAACTGGTATCCCAGTTACAATCTCTAGTTGTATATTTTGTTTAATTGCATAAATTTCCTGTGCACAAATCCAATTTCTAATAAAGTAATGTTTTAAAAATTGTTTTTTTGCATATCTAAATTCCTAATTTTCAGTTAATTGCATACAAAAAAAAAATAAAATTATGCAATCTTGGGTCATAAATTTTGTGAATTTTATGGTAATACAAAGTCGAATGGAGATTTCAGGCCCGGTGTTTACTGTATACTAACTTACAAATTAAGAAACAGAATATCTGCACATGCAGCAACATATATATTTAATTTTTGTATGAAACTTATTTTTGGCATTTATTGCAATACTTTCAGTTGATTTCACAGTCAATATAAATGAATACTAGTATACAAATAGAGGATTTTGTGAGAAGAAGGATAAATACATGTATGTACAAAGTTTGTCATTTGTACATATACAAGTATTCCTTACTATTACATCTTCTATGTACCGATACATGGTTTTAAGATGGATGCTTTTGAGGTGGTTGATGATCAATGAAAAGCATTTTGTTACAAACCAAAATCAGGACCCTAGTCCTATATATCTGCAAAACATATTGGCTTACTTTTATAGTTAACAAGTATTTTTCTGACACAACATGACCAGTCCACAACTTGACTGATACATGTATTTCATTAATGCAGAGACGTGATTTTGGTGGCAGTTAGCTGCCTCATAGCCCTACTTTCATAATATTGTTTTGTGCCAACTTCTCTCTTTATACTAGTGCTATATAAACTGTGGATTGAATTGTTTATATATGATGGTTTTTTTGCATCCAGGACAGAAAAATCCATAAATGGAGTGGTGACAGACATTTCCATCTTGCACCACCTATGCAATATAGCGGCCTACACAAATTTTTTCCCACCAAGATTTATTTTTTGAAACAGAAGTGTATTAATAACTGTGAAGCAGTTTATGTTACATATGCTATTCCTGACTCTCATTCATAATACCGAATGAATACACTCAAATAGAATGTTATTTCTTATATTTACAATCATAAAAAATATTGTTAACATGTCCGAAATGTAAAATTATCGCTACAATAATTTATTTCATTCAAGATTCCGACAAACATACAGGATTGATTGAACAGCCTTGCTCCAAATAAGGATTGTTACATCGGGACTAGACTTGAATACTGACCAATCAAATGATGCATGGCATAATAGGATGACATTCTGTGACGTAATTGTGTAGTTAAATGTTACATAATCAGAAGTCATGACCCCACACTGTATTCAAGAGTAATGGAATGCCAGTAAAAACAAATAGGTTCATCTAAAGAAGGACAATTCTAATTGTAAATATATTGATTTTAATTGAATTGGATTTGTGGTGCAAGAAATAGAATCTATCACTTTTTGTGTTGCCAGATAAGGAAACCTCAACCCTTATTTTAATGCACTGCTCCAGATCTTGGCAAGCCTTGCTCTGGTCCAAATATATTAGAACTTGGGTTAAGATTACTCGGCTCTGGTTCAAATCTATTATTCTTCTATACCCAAGAAATGATAGATTTTCTTAATCTTAACTGCATACCTTTATACTTTTGGTTATATAAATGCACCATTATACCCTCACTTACTTGCCTCACCAGTAAAGGTCATTTAGTTGTAGTTATTTGTTAATACATTGTATTATTGTTTTACCGTCCTTTAGGTGATATATATTTGTGCAATTTTATATGGTTTTGGTCATTATAAATTTGCTCTGGTTTTCTCTACTCAATGCAATTTGATATATATGTATCATCATTCCTTGTAGGTACTGAATAGTTCTTATAACATTATAATGACAATTAGGTTTAAATTTATGTCTGATTCAGATTGTAAATTAATGTTTACTTGGTATGATCCAAGTCACTGTATTTTGGAAAATTTTCACAAAAAGTCCCAACCCACCAATTTGTAACTTGTTTTTAGGTTAAAAAATCTCTGTAAATGTACCTGTTTATCAGTATATATTTATTTAAGATTTGACTTATTATTAATTGTTTACTGGTATTTGCACTTTTATTAAACAACTAGTGCTTAAGTTATCTTGCCACACACAATACATTGTACATGTATAAATAATGTAATTGTTATACTTGCTGATACTTGTAAAACTTGTGACATTTAAAAACTGGTCAGATAAACAATAGCTTAGAGACATCATTTTACACTAGATTCTAATCACGTCAATTGTTCATGTAGCCAGAAATGTAGAATTTACCCTGTGACCAGACTTACAGATATATCAAGAAACATAGTCTTGATAACCTTCAGATATCCTTGAATACTCTGGCATAGTTTTGAAGCTTTTGAACTAACTAGACTATACGTTTGTAGATTTGTAAATGGTGCATTTTGGAAATTTTAATCTCATAAAGGGTTAAATTTTACCTTAAATTTTGATTACCTGTGTTTTGGGACTTTTTTAATGTTGATTTTTCTGATTTCAACACTCCAGAAAAATGTGCATGTTCTTTATAACAATTTTGTTTATAGGTAAATTAATTTGTTTTTAGTTGTGAATTTATCATTCTTAATGATTGTATAGATCTGAGCAAAAGTATTGCTTTATGTTTTTGAATTTTTACACAAAATTTCTTTATTTAAAGTATGAATTTGGAAATGTGTCATAATTCCATTTAAGTAAATACATGTACTAGTAATTACAAAACCTAACTCCAGTTGAACACACCTTTAAGATAATCTTTGTTATATTTCCAAAAGTGGGTACTATGATAATTTGAACATTTTTTCTGAACATGAAAACTGAATTTTAAAATATTGTAAGTCCAACGTTCAAATTATCAAAGATTTGCCTTTCTAAACCAGATAGGAACTGTATCTCTGTATGTAAGGCAGTTTTGTATGGAAGGGACAACTTTCCAATTGTGTTATATAGCATCTGTACAAACAGTACTTTCTTCTAAACAGGACATAATGTTTTCTCTAAAAGATGATGTCTCCATTCCTAGCAGTGCCAAAATCATCATTGGCTACTAATTGCTTAGAAATTCTTTCAAAAACTAACCTATTTCAGCAAATTTGTAAAATAATAATAATAATAAAATATGTAAAAAGGACTACATTCTCACAATTTTTGGAAATTCATAATTGTAAATCGTGGAAACCTAGCAAGATGTTTGGGTTAGAGAGGTAACACAACTATGTACAACTCTCTGTATTTGATAAATTTATCACAATGTTCAGCAGTGAAAAGTTAAACAGACATGAAAAATATAAATGTATATGATAATTGTATCCAGATATTGTAGATCTTTGATAAGTGGAGTCTTTACAACTGTATTCTTTATAACCTGAAAAATGGATTACCAGGGTTTAACAGCTTTTGTTTGCCGTTAAATCAAAAGCTTTCCTTTTCCATCAAATCAAAAGATTTTCTTTGCCGTCCTTTTAAATTTGATCTTTGTCATCTAAGTTTCATATTTTTATCATTGTTTACGTTGTACATGCACATATATTGAGTAATGCCATAATAAATGGGGTCAAACACAAAACAATTTATATTTATGAATACCGGGGTATTCACTTCATAGCTTTTGTATTTTTATTTTTTGCCTTGAATTTTTTGTTTGCAGATGAAATAATGTTCAAATTATTTTTGATAAATTAGCATTTTTATTATTATTTTTCATTCCATTTCATTTGTATTTGTTTTTTAATACATTGTACATGTAACAAATTCCCTCATATATAACATCTACCTGCTACCTGTAATTTTTTGGGGTAAACCGGTAAGTTGATTTTGATTTTTATTAAGTGATTTGTTCTCAGGGTTTTTGGTTGTAACATGTTATAATTAAGTATACATCTCCACACAAACATTTATCAGAAGATTGGTTGTGATTATAATCAAAACACTGGTGATTTTTACTCATTGTATGATCATATATACATGTAGCACACCACATCACACCACATCACACCACACCACACCACACCACACTACTGTTTTGAGGGTTGCCGACTGCTTGATGCAATTATTACAGCCCTCAGCCACATATATACTGTATAACAATGCACTCATAAGTTTATAGAATTCAAATATCAAAACTTGAAAAGTCTAAATTGAAGTTTGTCATTTTGAAAGTTGAAATGATTATTTCATTCATATGAAGATGATTAGTTCTGGGATGGTGGAGAAAGCCACAGTGCCCTAGTTTTGGCATTTAAAAAAGGAAGTAATTGGCATGTGTTTGTAGTGGTTCTGAACTTTTTAGGAACTGAATGCTGAAGACAGCATCAAACTATCTTTACTAGTGATTTTGTTTACACATAACTTTTACCTTTAAATCTTTTTAAAGTCTACAGTCTCATTTCAAACTTGATTTAGTCTATACAAAATTTCTTGCACCAATACACATGACTTATCACTGGTCTGGTCTTATCTTTGTTATACTTTTAGTAATATACATTGTATTACCTGCTGGTTGTAATACTGGCCTTCACATACAGTCTCCTATTAGCACCTGCTTGTATTGGCCTATTCTTTTATCATTATATATAATGAGAATATTTACCAGTTACATGTATTTATCCCCTGCCTATTGTCTCCACACTCTTTCTAGCACCTGCTTGTGTTAACGGGTCAACTGCTTTTTCTACTATTCTTAATCACAATACTTAATAAAATAAATGTTCTACAGACCATACTTTTAGTTACTTATTAAGGTATTAGTGATTAGATCAAATTATTTCTGTTTTCAATGGCCCTTTTTATAGATGATGAAGGGATCGTGGGACTATAAAAGGGTTTGTTGACCATGGAAATAATTTAAACTATCAGTATTTATTACTTTTGTACTGTTACCAGTATATGTAATATGTGACTGCCATATAATGTGATGGAAATATAGATTGATGTAATGTTTTATACGTCTGGAAGATTATATGAAGGATGTCTGATACAGTAAATATCTATATAGTGTTGTTATATTATTATTATTATTATTATTATTATTACATGTATTATTATGCTGATGATGATCTTTGAATTTCATATCATTTATATCATTATTACCAGGTTGTATATGCTTGTTATACAAGGTTTATATTATCTGAACAAGTGATGAAACTGAAACTAACCTTTATTCTATAATCCACCCACACCCCCATACATTCCCCTGCATTCCAAGTTTAGAGATAAGTAGAAATCATCCTGTATGTCCATCTGTCTTGCTGTCCATCCCAATATCATGTGCACTCCATATCTATGGATTGATTTTTATCAAACTTGGCATAAATGTATACCAACAAGAGATGATGTGTCACATACCAAATTTAGGTACATGTACATAGGTCTGGGAGATATTTGTCTCTCAAGAGACTGGCCTAGTATCATGCTGAAATATCACACTTTTCAAGTCTTTCATTCTTGACAAAGCTGAAAGCATTAGTAATAAATTTGTTCATCAAAATTAAAAAACAATCCTAAATTCATTTGTATAACTGATGCTTTGCAAATGGACTGAGAAGCTTTATCCCTCATTTTATATTTAAACAAAAAACAAAAATACAGGCTTGTTTGAATGTTAAAAAGAGAGAAAATTGGAGTCCTTATGTTGAGTATGTTTATTATCATGCTATATTTTTCAACCTTTTTAATTTCTGTACATACAGCAGATTCCACTTTATTTAATCAGAATTAATGTCCCTCATTCTAGTTTCCTTTTTAAAAGAGCTTCGACTTGTATAGTACTCAAATTGACATCGTGTATGTAGAAATGCACTGCAGTAACTGAGGGTCTCAGTGCGATTGTTTGGCATAAAATTCACAGAAGTGATAAAGTTGTCTCCCCTTTTTACCTTTTATCAAAGTTGTTTCCCTTTATAACCTTGATCACTCTTCAGATAACATAAACCTAAAGTTATTTTGTTATATATTATAAAATGCCATATAAATATACAGTAGTATTGAAGAAAACATGTTGTTAAGTGTAGCTTAATTATGTTATATGGATATTATTTATTTGTGAAAATGACAAAATGTTGAAAAGTACATGCTGTGTCTAAATAGACACATAATTACATAAATTGATACACTTAAAAGTCTTTGTTTTTTGTTTACTGTACACTTAAGTTCATGAAATGGAAGGTTGTTGGTTCTTTATCTAAAACTAGGCTTGAAAATTTGAAGAATTTTATCATTTTTGGAGTGAGTAGAGTTATATTGTTTTACACCTCAGTCAAGGTTCTTTCACTTATATCAAGGCAGTCAGTTCCTGAATGGAGGAAGAAACCAGAGTGCCTCAAAAAACCTACCAACCTTTTGACAGGCAAACTGACAAACTTTCTCAAACTAGGATCTGTCTGTGTGGGATTCCAACCAAGATGAAAGGCACCGTGATCCGCAAGCACCTACTTTAGACCATCGACCATAAAGGGGTCCTGCAGAAGAAACCCATATATTTTGTCACAAGGAACTTTTGTTGCTCATTGTCATAAGCACATTGCAATGTTTTAAATTTTAGCTTCACTTGTTGCTTGTAATGTCTCACAACATATGAAATAATCTGTATCAAGATTGTATGGTAAACCTTCCAGACCATCTCAATTATCAAATTTGGTTTTCCATTTTCTGGCTTGACACCATTTTCTGAACTTTGCTAGTACAGTTCACAATGTATGTTCCATCAGTTGGAGGTTGCAGTAGCAGCTCTCATTTCTACCAAACTCGCAGATATTAAAATCTAGAGTTTTGATTCGGATGGAATGGCAGATTTTAATGATGCTTTAAGATAGCTGGTATTACATGTACCCACTTCCACATTTTCAGTAGTTTAGATTGGCAGAAAAAATTCAAATAAACCTATTAGAATTCTTTTGCTTAATGTTTTTCAAAAAACAGAGAATTTTGGCCTCTTGGCTCATGTGTAAAATTAAGGTCCTTTCTTATTATAAGCATTTTATAATGCAAATATGTAAAACTTATGTAAAACTGCTTAGTAATGTGAATATATAATTATTTTGATTGGTCTTTTTTTCTAATCTTGTGACATGTTCTTGTTTCCTCTGGTTATGTACATGTTATTCAAACTGCATTATTTTTTAGTTTGTAACCCTATTTAATGTCGTTTGATGGTACCATATTGTTTAGAACACTCTAATGATTTTTACCACAAGCATACCATTCCACACATCACATATCAGCATCACAAACCTCCTTCATGCTTTATTATTATTGAAATTTAGTCCACAAGTAAAGGACTGGGGCAAGGAAAAATCATTTCTAATGTGGCTGATAGGTATTGAACCCATAGTGGTAAATGAACATAATGTCTTCAGCCTCCTAGAACTGCTGCAGAAGAATTATAAAGATGCGCACAAAATTTCCTGCCAAGGTAAAGTAGTGCAAGTTTGTATCCTATGTACAAGTCAAAAATTTGTTATTTGGATTTGTTCATTTTCCTTTGATATTAGGTACTAGTATCTGAAATATCCTGAAATCTAAAAACCTTAATCCTGTACACTTTAAAGAACAGAGTGGTAAAAAATGCAGGTTTATGAATCACAGTGCCTCTAACTGCCTAGATTGGAATCCACTCGGGCAGATTCAAGTGTGAGGAAGTTTATCGGTTTGTTTACCAAAAGTCCATGGTTTTTCCCAGCTACTCTGGTTTCCTTCAACATTCCTGATTTGCCTTGATATAAATGAAATACTCTTGACTGGGGCATAAAATTTCATTACTCCACTTCTAAATACTTTTAATTTACAGTATCAAAAGTTTCATTGTACATGTATAGAACTGCCCGCTTTACCTTTAATTTAAACATGAACGAGTGTATTTATATATAGCAAACACACATATTTATTTCTTTTATATACTGAGAAACACTAAACACGAACACTGTTCATTTATGAACTGCGAATCCTAATATAGGTATAGATGTACCCTTCTATATGAATATTCCTAATAAAAGGTCAAGTGAACAGGTCAATGTTGTTTGCCTATACTTGACATTGTATTGTTGATGAATCAAGACAAAATAATAATAACAAAGACAAACATATACTGTAGGTAGCAGCAAATACTTTAATGTTACAAAATATCAGACATTTGATGTACAGTAACAATTTGGATAGAATACACAGATAGACAGAAAAAGTGAGTGAGAGAAGAACAAATATAAAGTCCTCAACATTGGCATTCATTTGAATATAAACATAAGCTAGAACCAATTTAAAGAACATGCTTAAATGGACTTTTCAGTTTTTATTTGTCATGGACATGTATACCATTTTATATATTTCACACCGACTTCTTGTATAATGTCATTCCATTAATGAAAATGTTTTGAAGCCCTCAAGAATTTGGAAATAATTTTTTATATCAATTGCAATTTTATCAATTTTTCATTTTTATTTCTCCTTTGTGAAATTAAATGTTCATGTTATGTATTTTTCATATTATGTATTTTCTGGAAACAATGTCCTTTAATTGAAAAGTGCAATATATATTTCAACATGCATGTTTCCCAAATTCCACTGATGGATTATGAAATTTTTTATAACAATTTTGGGCGATTTCTAAAAATTCTAAATTTGTGTGTGGATATTAATTTTACACTCACTTTATTCTGTCAGCTAAGATGTTGATGTAAATATGAGATCTACATAACAGATATAAATGAAGAAGTTAAAACAAAAAAATACAGAAAAGTATGGGTATACAAATGAAATAATTCACCACAATAAAAGATCATTATTACCATCATTATTATCAATCTGCAGCAAAGGAAGTCAGCAGCAGAAAGAGATAGCAGGGAAGGTTTTAAACTAATATATGTATGTAGATACTAAATATCATATCATATTTCTTATTACACATAAAGTTAATGATAATACAATTGTTTAGAGTGGGAAGGAGGGAGGGGGGAGCAAGAGGATTAATACATCATCTGTAAGTTTTACTGGAATCTTGTAAAATAAATAGATATTTGATCTAATCCCAGTAATATCATTTACATACAACAAACCCTTAATGTCAGCACTAGCCCAAGTCATATTTACAAGCTAAAATTGCTGAGAAAAACACTTCAAAGCAGTTAATTTTTATACTTTATACAAACTGACATACATAACCCATTCTCACAGCACCATGCAAAATAATCCTGATGTAACTGTAACAGTTAAATCAGGGGACTTAACTACCATTAACTCCAGGCAGACTATCGAGGGTAACCCCAGTAATCATAATAGTTAAATCAGGGAACACAACTACTGTTAAATCCGGACAGACTTAACCAGAGTAACTGTAACAGTTAAATCAGGGGACATAACTACCCTTAAATCCAGGCAGACATAACCTGAAAAAGAAGATTTTAGTGGTCAAGCGTCCAGTTGTGTCATCATCATCATTCTTCACAATGTGCATATTTTACAGGTAAAGGGGATAAAGGATTTTCTTCTATATGCATATTTACAATGTCTACCAATATCTTTTTTGATGGCAATAACATATTAATTCACATATCATTACAATGTAGTTTCAATTTTATATACACACTAAAATAACAATGTTATTGCATATCAATTATACTCCGAACAGGCAACATATTTACGTAAATACCTCCATAAACAGGTTTACGTAAATACCTCTATACAGGTTTACATAAATATTTCATTAAAGATCACAAAACATTTTATCTTTGCTACTTCTATTTCATCATCAGTTCATTAAAAAACATACATACAAATGATATCATTCCTAGTATTGAAACAAAAACATCACTGATCATGCATCACTTCAAAGGGGAAACAACTCTGATGACAAAAAAACTGACATTGAAATTTGTGGCTTTTATGAAGCATTGACAAGTGAATCAAAGGACACATCAGAAACATAAAATAATAACAAACAATTACAACCTAACATAACACGGATACATGTTTATAAATAATGCCTACTCTAACACAAACAAGTCATTATTAAGCTGTCATACTGATGTGCATTGCAGTGACGGTTTACTAAATGGTAGTATTCAGGGCCGAACTACATTTATTTCAAGGAGGCAAAATTTACAGTGACCCTTCTCTATTTAAATGTCACAAGCTTTGATTCTGGACCTCACCATTATGGTTATGGGGGTGTGAATGGTTTAATGTTTAAATATATGACCTTGACCTTGATTGTCTGAACTGATAGAGGTTTAGTTTGTGTATAACAAACCCAGCATTACATCTAGCACATTTATTTGTATTCATAAAGCTAATTAATTTGTGTAGCCTACAAAAAGCCTCTAGTATGCTAATTTACAATTTAACTATCCAGCTAGATGTAAAATGGGCTTTAAATGCTCATCTGTCTAGTATGCTATTTAAAACAGATGACAGCAATACACAATAATTAAATGAAGATTATACATTATTTAATGTTTCAGGTACATTTATATGTATGTTGTTATCTTAAGTTTTTTTAAAACACATCTCAGATATGCCAAGAAAATGTTGACATTTGACTTTAATAAAGAATCTGAAACCGTGGTAACCTTTTAAATTTTGTAACAAAGTAGCAACACCAGCATCTCTGAAATATATTTATATAGAGTTGCTTCTACCCCTATCATTAAAACAGGGCCTTATCTATTGTGTATTACTTTTTATGATTGGTAGATCAAATATTGCTATTGGAAACAGTCTCTATCAAAAAGGTCATTAAATTTGACCTTGACCTTCACACATCCATGTATGAACCTACTTCCAGTATTTCGAACCAATGGACGGAAATAAAACATTGAATGAACAAATGCACAGCTTATGGGTGCATTGGTTGTTTTTAAATGGAAGCATATAAATGTAGCATCAATAAGTAACTTGGTTTTGGATTTCTGTAAGTGTCACAACATACACATCTATATTGTAAGAGTTCTAAGAGATCTTATGTTGTCAAGATGGAAAATTAAATTTGCTCTGGGTGAGTATTACCATATACAAAGTCAAACACAAAAACTTAAATATTACATAAAATTTGGGAAATGTTCAATCAACTTGTCCAATTCTCAAATTTCCACCATAAATATAATTCATGATATGACATTGAATTCTCTCTCTCTCTCTCTCTCTCTCTCTCTAATAAACACACATGACTACATATACATATAACTTATATATCACATATTTCACCACAACTACACTAGATACAGAAATCTTTTAAAATCTTAAATGTCGTAAATTATCAATTTTTTCACTTGACTAAAGTGAACAAGATTCAAGATTACCACAGAATGAAATGTCTTTCCTGGTAAATAGAACCAATAAATACAAACTTATGATTCATCAACGGGAAAACTCTTAACAGAGGTAATATTGATGAAGAAGAGAAACATATAAGTGTCAAGAGTAGAGACTATGTTCCCATGACGACGAGAAACATTTAAGTGTCAAGAGTAGAGACTATGTTTCCATGACGACGAGAAACATGCAAGTGTCAAGAGTAGAGACTATATTCCATGTATATGTTTACATTATAATCTTATCAAAAAACAAAAATTAAGACTGATAATAGTCCAAGGTCTTTATTCAGAATAACAAAGTTTGAATAAATTCATTTTATTATTTTTTTTTTTTCATCTTTATGAATTTTGTTGAAAATCAAACACATAAAATGATGATACCCTACTACCATGTTTATAATTTAACCATCAAGTTTGTAATTCTCAGTATATTCAGGGTGGATAATTTTGTAAAGTAAATGTACCGGTAATACAGCAAATGCTATCAAATAATTTCAAGCCACAAATTTCAGTCCTACTTGTAGACAAAATATTTGGAAATGTATCTGTGCTCTGTGCAATGCCAGTTAATCCACACACTAGAAAAAACATCCCATATTTTGAACAATCTGACCAGTGCAATAATCACAGTTATCCACACACTAGAGAAAACATTCCATATTTTGAACTCTCTGACCAGTGTCATAACAGCTATTCCACACACTAGAGAAAACATCCCATATTTTGAACTCTCTGACCAGCAGAGAATTATTTTTGTTCTCTGGATGTTATAAAGCCACTTGAGTTGTGTCACAAAATAAACTCATGGAATAACATCTAAAATATGTAAGCAAAAACAAAGTTTTGGCACCAGCTCCTGAATACCTTTTTATAAGAAATGAAAACAAAACATTAATTCTATGTGAAGTTTTACAACACATTAAAATGAACAAACAAAAAATTAAACACCACAAAATATCGAGAAAAAAAATATATAAATATATATATAGGACTGAATCACCATGGAAACATAATTATATCTTATATTCTGATCCTCTAAGACTTAAATGATACACTTAAGATTTAAATTACAGTATTAACCCAGACTACTTAAAAATTATTTTACCTTGAGAGTACTATCTAAAGTAAACTATCTGATATCTATATTTGCGCTTTGCACTTACAGGAATAAACCAATAAAAATCAGCAACATTTCTTCAAATATATCTTTACATTTTTCTTCCATAACAATTTTTTAACAATTTTCCGAAAGCCTTATTCCCCATTTATAAAGATGCAAAGTGCTTTAAATACCACGTAAACGAAAAAATAATTGGTTTTGTCATTTTCAAAAAAAAAAATATAATAATAATAAAATAAATCTTAAGATATTTTAATATTCAGTATTTAGAACTATTTTACCAGGTATATCTTCAATTAAATAACCAAATATTTGTGTAGTTAACCCCAACTAACCCTGCAAAATCACTCAGTGATACTTTTAATTTCCTCTATATAAAAACACTTATCACACTGTGAATCGGAGATTAATTAAAATAAAGGTAAAATGATAATACATACATTTTTGGTCTAACAAAAACAAATTATTGAAAAATCAAAAATATTAACAAGACATTAAACATATACTGCATTAGATATATATATATATATGTAGTATATTTCACACGACTATCTCTAAAATCAAACAATTTTGTTAATGGATGTGTGTGTGTGTCAGACCATAGCAAGTCAATTTGAATGCCTTCCCTTTGTAAACTTACAAATGTAATACCATTGATAAAACTTGAAAATTATGCTTGTACATAACGAGGCTGCTGCTTGTCAAACCTAGTGATACTAATGGTTAAAAAAACAAACAATAGTACATGTAGTTTTGAAAATATGTTCTACAAATAATCCAAAGTGTGTTAAAGTCTGTGTATGATATATTTGTTTCAAATCTTGAACACAATTCATAGAATATATATGTGCGATTAAAACGAAAGAAGAAGATAAATAAGCTAAAATTTGGACAAATCTACTGGACTGACTGACCGCCTCTCAATATGTAAGAATACAAAACATAAAGGCACTGGTATAAACAACTATTACGACCTTATTACCAAATCCAACTAGGTTTACCTCTACACTAATAAATATTTTGGAAGAAATTTCAAAATTTTCTCTTTCAGCAAAATCAATATATATCATGCAAATTTAATTACAAATTCATTCAGAAACATAAAAAAAACTATTTTTAAATACATTTTGTTTGACGAGATCTCCAAGGGCAACTGAAAATCCTGTGACCAGATAATGAACTAAGTGTATGAAATATGGTACATGTATTATATTAGACCCGAATTATAATTGTTACAATAGTTATATGTAGTATATAGTTTTTAACTCTGTACATCCACCCAGGCAAAACAGTCATCCAATGTATGTAGGCTATATGCAGGAAATGTTTTTAAGCTGCACCAAAAGCCAAAATAATGCAGTTCAAATAAAAATTAAATTGACCAAAAATCACCCTGGAAACATATTGTACATGACACAACATATCAATAATAAATACATTAAGGACACATAAAACATCACTGGCTGCAGGAATCAGGAGATATGGCGGCAGGAATCGGGAGATGTGGCTGCTCATTCATACACACGTGATTTGCCACTTTATGTTAAGTATACATCTATAGTTATATCATGTACTCCGTTTTTGGCGGCCACATTTATACATGTATACAGACAGATCAGTTGTTGCGCCCCTTTAAGATACATGCAGGGAGTTAATAATATCCTCACACTCCTTCATTATTAAGATGTATCTGGTAATAGTCTATGGTGGTTCAGTTCAGTCAGTATTTGTATGTATTATTATAGCATCTCTGACGACAGATTTCACTGCCTAAGTAGAAGCAGATTATTAACACTTGTTCATAATTTTTGTTGATTTTTTCCTTTACTATTGACTTCTATTTTTTCTAATTTTTTCCATAATTCTTCTCTATCTTTTTCTTTCTTTTTCTCCCTAAAACATAAAGATGTACAATTAGATTAAATCTCATTGATAACCTTCAACAACTAAAGTTCAGTAACTAACAATGTCTCAGAGGGAGGCTGATAGGAATGAAATAGGAATGTTAAACACCAATTTACTACAAAATGCAAGTACTGGTAAACTGAAAACATATTGGATCCATACTACAGCTGGATAGAACCCAGAGTAGCAAGCTAAATGCCTTGATCATGTAAAACTTTAGTAAATTTTAGTTATACAAGCTTATTTGATTAATAATGAAGATGGTTGTAAATTGATCATCAAAATCAGTTTACATTTAGCAAGGATTTACAAGTGACAAGTATTTCATCATCAATATGAAAATTAATTCTTGAGTTATAATTCCTCATTGATTTCAAGGATGGCTCAAAAAGTTACACGAAGTAACACCGTATCAACAATGTATCTTATTCTCTTGTGTATAGTGTAACTTAAGCCTTTTTAAACAAATTTTTCATAAACATGTTTATTTATACATAGTACTTACTTTTGCCTGTCAGATTTGTAATTGGCTGTCAGTTCATCAAATAATTTACTATTCATTTCCATAAAGGTTTTGAGAACGTTGTAGACAAGGGCCACTATGGTTTGGTTCCAGTGTTCCTTGGATATTTTATACAATGCTGGGAACATTATTGGAAGAATAACATTGGAATTTTCTTCTATTAAGCTCATGATATATTCATTATTCCAGTAGTAAAGAGCACGTTCTGCCACCTAAATAAAAGAAGACAATGATAACTCCGTTTCTTGCATGTTCAAGTTGTCTATTACATGTATACAGTGGTTTAGATCACTGAATCATTAGTATCTTGAAGTTACAGTAACAATATTGACCATGTTGATCTTTGAAAAATACAAAATGCGAGTCAGTCAAACATAACCTGACCTCCATTTCACATGATCAACTATCATTTGTATACATGTCAATTTAAGAAGTGTCTAAATAAGTTGTCCGTTTAAGAGCAAGTTTAAATTCTGATCCCACTATAATAATATATATGATTTTTTAAAAATATCATTAAGACTCATTTTGGTACTGTTATTATTATTTTAACTCATAAAATGTGCAGGTGAAATTATATAGATTTTATGCAATTCAGAGAGCAAAATATCCCAGTTTCCAGGTTGTCTTGTATTCACAGTCTGGTTTTCTCGAGATACAGTTCTACAGTTTTCGCTGTATTTTCTCAACAATTTAACTAGACAACTCAAACATGTTGGTGAGAGGTTTTGTCACTTCACATGCTGAATGGCAGTGTTTATTCTGGTTTCCTCCAACATACAAGAATTAATTGCCTCCATATAATGGAAAGAATCTTGACTGGGGCATAAAACACCATCATCCAGGTCCTAATAATTTTGATTTAATGACTATAAATTCTAAATAACAATGTAAACATATATATACCAACCTGAAAATGTGGACTTGAGACACATCTTGCTATATTACGAAACAGGGCTTCCATTATTTTTTGAAATTGATTTGGTTCTATAACATCTAAAATTTCTTCTATTTCACCCAAGAACATAACCTTCAAAGAAACAAAAGACAATGTTTATAATATAACTTCCAGAATTGATTTAGAAATACAAAATTGGATGCACAATTGTAGGAGGATTTCATGATCCTGTGAGGCAAGGAAAGCACAACTTATTCTGTATGCAACATGTATACAAAGTATAATATTATTCCCTCATATATTAGCCAAGCGATATGAACTACAAGAGAAATGAAGGTTTTCATTTTGTTAAAAAGGGATATGGTGTCATTTTTTAAATTTGAATGGAACATTTTTTGACAAATTTAAACACAACCTGTAACTGGATATCATTTAAATCATACCTCTTTTTGACTGCAAGTCTTTGGCCAAAATTTTAATAAACCTTTAATAACCTGAAAAATAAATAAATAAATAAATAAAATCAAAGCCATTTACATCACTCCAATAATTGAGACTTCTGCTGTCATATCAACACCTTTGATCAATCAGTTTAATTTCCTTGGTTACATTTTGTACATACATGTATATGCATGTGTTCCCTTTTGCTTCCAAACATAGTAATAAATTTCCGATAATTTACTATCCTAATTATGATGATGATTCTCGTAATTTAACCTCTTCATGTGGCTGCCAGCTAATGTGCAGACTGTGAAATCTTATTATCCAAAATGTATTAAATTGAAATTTTAAAACTTCAAAAAGGCTACATTAAATTGAGAAACATTTTGACATATTGCACTAATATTAACATTGCTCTAATGTAGCCAAAATCGGGCCTTAGATAGAATTCTTGATTCCACTTGGCAGAGTGCCTAGTTGAATAAGAAAACCACTCGGCACAGTCACCACAAGTGCAAAAGATAATATTGTGATATATGTACAAGATTTAATTTAACACTCGGAACATCGGTTGGATTTTACGTTACACTAAGTGACTGCCGAATGCAAAACGGTTTGCACCAGATCGTTACAATTGACATCCTTATACAAGATTTTCCCGACCTACACTAAATCGTCTGTTGTTTATTAATTGTTACAAGCCCATGATGTATATGTCTGATAAATTTAACTTGGCACCATGACGAGTGCAATAACAACATCACTCGTCCCAATACACATTTCACTCGTCAGGACGAGTGGATGAGTGAATAATCGAAGCCCTGCAAAATGTCGATATATATACATTGATTTATCCAACAAACCCGTTATACATGTATATAAAACATATTAATACTTACGTCCTCTGTTAAAGAAGCATCTTTTTCAAGAAATTGGACTACACAATACGCCAACTGAAAAGAAAATGGACATTTAAGTTAAAATATTTACATAACATGCTAGTGTGCATTATTCAGTTTGCTTTGCACAGCAATGAAAGTTATGTCATTTCTAGACAGTTCAATGTATAAATATATATCAGTAATTTATGTGATATATGAAGCATAACAAAGCTAAACATATTTGAAAACTGGCTCAATATGATATTAGCATACGACAATGTACAGTACGTCAGTAGAAACAACTAAAGTCAAAAGAAAGCATTAGCTTGTCTAATGTCAATGGGAAGTCAATAACTTTATTACTATTCAGACTATGGTTAAATCATGTTCATAAGGTAAGCCTGTTTAACTTCCATATATAGTAAATGACTATGTAACTGTCATAATAATTTCATTTACATCAAGACATCACCAGCTACAGGTGAAGCTGTAGAAGTTTATACCTTTGCAATGACTAATGAAGGTTCCAGAATAACATGAGATATCAGTCTGTAACTTGTCATCCAGAGGAGCCAAACAAAACAAGTTATCTAAGTAAAGATATTAACGTGGTTCCGGAGAATGTTATAATCAACTGGTACATACAGTACACACCTGTCGAAAGTTTAACACTTGAATTATCGAAAAGGAGTAGAAGGAAGCTAGGCCCACAAGTACTGGAAATATGGATGGTTAGAGGCCAAAAACTGCCTAGAGGTATTAGTAGATAGCACCTGTATATAGCTCAATAGTGGACCAAATGAGCTGCTGATTCAGCACTAATTCATTACCACAGTGTTAAACATTTAACAGGTCTGTACTGTTTATATGTAAATCTTACCTGGGCATGATATAGATTTAGACTTTTGGCCTTATGTAGAGGTAATAATACTTTAGCCAAAAACTGTTTATGCTCATGTTTCAATGGTAAGGCAAAACCATTGATAATGCTGAAAAATATAATAATAATTATAACACTATAATAGTCTTCTTACAAATAAAACATAAGGAAGTTGTTTTTTATCAATTTTTCGGTGTTCAATCGAGAAGGGGCCTTCTGCCATTTGCCCAAAAGTAATAATTTTGTCGCCCAAAAATACTGTCTGTGGGCCAACCACAGTCTTAATTAATTAGGTCTTGGCTAAATCTAGTTCAAACTCTCTTTAATTCATAATATTGTTTCGTTGACATAAATTAAAAGTGATGTGGGTGTGTTTCAATACTGAACTTTTCAAATGAAATGGATTATGTCGACCCCATTTTTAAATGAATGCCCTTATTTTTTAAGGCCTGGGTCATGATGACCCCACTAACTATAGTTTTAGCTTGAACACTGATTGTTGTTAACAAAAAATAGACTTCAAATGACATAAAATTAAGGAACATGACAATTAAATCCATACATGGTATAAGCTGTATGCAGATGATGTCGATTACATAACAGGTAGTCAAAGGACCCACTGAAAACGTTTTGTTAAAGGTGAATTTTTTCTTTAATATATGAAAATGTATTCCACGCTTAGTGACATATATGTCACTGATGCAGAACAACAATAAACTATAACTGACTGAACTAAGTGGGTCATTAAATGCAAAAATGTAAATATATTCATCATTGTGTTTTACTTGTATTAACTGAATGAAATTAAATATATTATAAAATGTGTTTTGTGTGAGACCATGCTCTAATAATAAAGTGAAACAGGATACAAGTAGTTACTGTATTTAGAATGGGACATATTAGTATAACCTGATTAGTGATTAGGAGTGGAGGAAGTGGTGTGGAGTAATAGAGTTTTACGCCCCAGTAAAGATTCTTTCACTTATATGGAGGTGGTCAGTTCTGGAATGGTAGAGGAAACCAGCATGCCCAGATAAAACCACCAAATTTTGGCAAACAAACTGACAAACTTTCTCACACTAGATCTGTCCCAAGTGTCAATCAAACCTAATATAGGTGGTCAGAGGCAATGTAATCTATAAGTGCCTACTTTAGACCTAGTGAATTATGAGAACTTGGCTCATGTTATTCTTAAATACAGGACCTGAAAATATGATGTGGCCTTGACCTAAATCACCTTGAAAAGGTCACACACCAATACTGGCATAAAGATAAACCTATAAATGTAAATTTAACAAAGATTTTGATATTCTATTTTCAAGCTAGACACAATGTAAATGAATGCATCTTAGGCAAACTTTATCATTTACAGTAAAACTAATTATAATACACCTCAATCACTATGCTAACTTGCTAATTGCCACACTATTTTGAAGTACCAAAATTCATTTCTTCTATGTTTTTCTTTTTTTTCTCCCATGATGAATCAAGGTTTTACTGTATTTGCAATGGGCAGGGGAAGAGGTATCTGTGATAGATAATAAGACTTCCAATTACACTTGCAATGAGGTTGATTAATGATAATCATATTTATGGAGGCTGCGAAAACATTTTACAATAAAACTCTGTGTGCTGCTTTCTGCTTATTACTGACCTGCCTAAGATTTCTAACAATTCACCAACACCATTAAACTGTTCTGTTTCATAAATAAACCTGAAGAAAAAGATAATATCTTATTGGTACAAATATTAACTTTAATCAGTCTGGAGTAATAATGTGAAATTAATTGTCTTTCTCAGCAACAATAAAAGTGACCTGGCAGGGGATCAAACCCATGAACCTTGCATCTTTGAATACTGTATGACTGGTGATATCCTGATATAAGTATAACCATCTTGACTGATGTAAAACCTCATTAAACAACCAATAACAATCAGTCAAACATTAGAAATAAAGTCATTCTTATAGCTTCAACACAGATACACATGATACAAGATCACATTCATTAAGTCGGGTGACTTATCAGGACAAACACAAACCTTATTCTATAAAACTATTGATCTCTATCAGTTTAATCCTCTTATACTGTAGAGTTATTAATAGAACACTGATCCTTATAATAGTTTTATGTAAAGTGAAATAAGTGTTATACGCCAGACAAGATTCTTTCAATTAAATCATCGTGGGAGCCAGTTCTGGGATGATAGAGGAAACTGGAGAGCCTGGATAAAAACAATAAGCGTACTGACAAACTTTCTCAAACTAGGATCTGCCCAAGTGGGATTTAAACCTAGACAGTGAGTAGCACCGAGGTCCTCAATGTGGCAATTAAGGCAATCAGCAACACTTGTTTAATGACAATCATATCCATCCTTTTTACATTTAATATGTCATACAATACTAAACTGCATATATCAAGTAGATTTTGCAAATTATGCAATTGAAGTGGAATATGCAAATAATTTGAAATAAATGACATTGCAATTTACAAGCCAACTGAACGGAAGGGGGTTCATGATGACTGGTAAATGGATGCCATATTTTATTTGCAGCAATAAAATCAGCCAAAATTCAATAGATCGGTAATGCTTACAAATGTTTTCTTCTTGTTTCTGTTTTTGCAAAAATGAAGTTGAATTTGTCAAAATATTCAATTAAAACCTCCTAAATTTGGCTCCATGCTCTAACATGGTTGATTATGTAAACAATTCCTTCACATTGGCAAACTAAGTTCTTTTTTAACTCTGCCCAAATTACTTAAGCTATAATACATATGTTACAAGACATAACAGTAGTAGGATGGAAGCCAAGAAGGGAGGTAATCTAATTATTTTTACAAAAGCATCGCTTCACTTAAGTTGCTTGGGGAATAAAAAAGATTTCATGAACTTTTCTCATAAAAATGGATCATTTACATGTAGACAGATGCATAAAAGGTATAATTTTTCAATTTTCATAAAAATAAGTTCATTCTCAAGGGTAACAAAGATTAGTTGTTGGTGCCATTATTTTCTTCATAAATAATATTTGTTTTTTTTTTTCTTTTAAAAACAATATATACGTACCTGAGAAAGATATTATTAATTTGTTTTCTAATAAATGCTCTAAGACCAAGAAATTTTCCATAAATTCTATGTAAAACAGTTTTAAGAAAATCTCTTTCTCTAGGATCCTCACTATCAAACAACTCTAATAACTGAAAAATAAATAAACACAAAACATCAGTCAGTATTACTAAATCAATACAACAAGCTTTATGTCATGTAAACAACAAACAAACAGATTTAGAAATCATGGTATAGTCCATCAGCAATATTGTGGCAGAGTGTTTATAAACATGGAAGAGTCTATATAATGTAGATAGCCTAAGATAGGAATATATAAAGGTGGTGACAAATGAACGCATGAAGGCGTGAATATACTATACGATAGCATGGCATGCATACCTATTGGTGTATAATAAACTCGCCTGTGTTTATAAACACTCTGCCACAATATTGCTGATGGACTTCTCCTGCATTTTGTTTGTAATACAGCAATGAACAAGTAAATTCAGTGAATAAGGATCCCCTGCCAGTAGGTACTTTTCTGTGGTTTGCAATTATGTTCAAAGGGACAATAAGTAAATCAACTAAAATCAATGATATGCACATTTCCTATCAATGCAGATGCATTGCATTAGTTTTGTAAAATAGTGCTTCATGGTTTTGGAGCATTACTCCTGACAGACATAAGGACAAATTGAATACCCCCTTTCCTGGAAAGGCAGGGGTAAGAAATACCTCCTTAAAATTTGCAACAATCGGTAAACTGTCAAGAAGTTTCACTGATTTCATCACTACATATTCATTATGAATGTTTGTCATGAAGCTGTATTCTCAAACCAGCATTTCTGGGTTGTTTATTAGACACATAAAATGTTAACTTGCATTTTGGACTACTTGTTTCTTGCCAGTGTATACAGTTCAAAAGAATAACATAGCATGACTTGCCTGTGTATATATTATATAAATTCCATAAAATTTAACCAAAACCTATACGATTTGACCATCAAAAAGCTATCGTTACACACAGAAGCAAGCATAATCAACAAGGGCATTAAATAAGTTCTTCTGTACTTTGTACAGGTGATCTGTTATAAAGAACCAATATTAAAATGTTATACTGGTATATAAATTTCAATCTTTAGACATCGGTTCATATGAACTTACCTGTAAAACAAATTTTTGGTCTACATATTTCTTAGCAAGACTTGGTTGGAAGTCCGGAGATTCTAGAAATCTTAAAAAGAACTCGTATACAATCTGTAAAGAAATAGAAGGCTTAATGTTAACAATGGTATGACACTCCATAGTCCTGTTACACAAATGATATCATATAAAGTCTGAATGAACTGTCTAATGTCTCATCATTCATATGAAGCTTTACAATTAATAAGTAAAGTCAATGATATACCCATCTATAAACTGGCAATACTATTTATTTACCATCTAATCATTGAGATAGAAGTGATTTGGGTGGGGTTTAACCATCAGTTTTCAATCATGCTAGAATTAGAACAGAACTTGATTTTTATGACAGTCTTATAAATTATGAAACCACTGATTGTGTTAAACACAAATCATAATATTGATTTCTATATATTACATCAGTTACATATTGCATAACTTTTTTTTATATAATATATTGGACATAGTTGAAAAGTTGAGTGGAGTGGAGTAATAGTGTTTAACGCCCCAGTCAGGATTTTTTCACTTATATTGATGCAGTCAGTTCTGAGATTGTTGTGAACACTTGAGTAACCAGAGAAGTAACCATTGATATTCAGCGAGCGACAAACTTCTCTTGATTAAGAATTTGCCCAAGTAGGATGCAAACCTAGATATTGAGAGGTTCTGTGATCTGTAAGCCACACTTTATACCATCAAGGCCCCAAAATGATGATGAGTAACTAGGAAATGTAATAGACCATGAAAAGCCCTTAATGCTTTGACACTCTGCATTTTTAGTGAGCAAGTTACACAGCAATAATAACACCCCTCTTGCAAAATTATCAATTAAAAAGATTTCCATTCCATTTTCTGATGATTACATTTTCTAGTAATAAGGCTTTAAAAGAACTACCGGTATAATTCACTAATAAACTTTTATACCCAATCCAAAGATCCTAGTGCGAGAAAGTTTGTCAGTTCTCTTGCAGAAGGTTGGTGGTTTTCTCCACCATGATAGAAATAACCACCTTGAAATAAGTGAAACAATCTTGACTGGGGCATAAAACACCATTATTCCACCCCACTCTTCACTCCATAATTTATAATTACAATAAAGATAAGTAGATAAAGTAATTTGTACCCTACATTTGTACTTTTACATTAAATCTGTAACAAATATTCTGGTTTGGAATATTTTAGTATGTTACCTGTGAACCATGTGATATTGCCATCTAATCTAGTTTATAAATATATAATTTTTCCAAAAATAGCAGTCTTGGAAAATTACCAGTATGCAATTTATCTAAAGATCATATTTTAGGTATAATTTGTCTGTTGTGCTTCCTGATCTATACATTTTGGTATTTGCAATGTGATATGGTGAAGAATGATTAAATGTTTTAGCACTTTTGCACTAGTGTTACCGGCCAGACTGAGACAGGCTTCTATTTCCAACACTGGCTAATTGATTTGTTGAGGTTAATTAAGGTGAGGTTATTCAAGGTATAACATACAATGCATCCCTTACTCTATCTTTGGACAAACAAGCTATCATTTTACCTGTAAATGTGGCCATGATGCTTCTAATGTTGGGTCATCCTCTTCAGGGTCAAAATCTGGATTGTCATTAGGGGGTAATGTCCGGAATATATTACATGCAATCTGAAATATAAAAAGCAAACTCCAATAAGAAATTGTGACTCTTACCCTTGGCTGTCTTTTTAATTCATAATTATCAACAAAGTTAAGTGAAAACAATTTAAGACCTTTCACAAGTGCTGCAAAGCATTCAGGCCAAAAAACCACAGCATTGTCAGGTCTTCAAACATCAAAAATATTTTGGCCTCCTTGCAGAACCTTATGGTCAATATGTACTGTAAATCAAGAAATTTTTGCATTTGTTTCATTTTCATATTTGTTTATTTCCATGTAAATCCATAAGTAGAAAGGCATAAAATAAAACTGGCAAATATTTTATTTTGGTATCATTTCTGTGCAGCCATATGAGAATGTCCTGAAATTAATATTTTTGCAAAATTAACTGAGAGGAAAATTTCTAGATTAACAGCAATATTAGCATTTCAACATGTGCTAACCAATAACTTGTCAAATCAACAACAAGACAATAATAGAGATGGTATTATGTTTGAAATTGTCTGCAATATCACCAACAATTAGCTAAAATAATGCTGATGTGGCTTTAAACAATAATTCATTTGCTCACTTATCACCAATACATGTAGTGAGTACCAAGCAGATAAAAAAAATTGTAAAAAACTGATTACCCAGTAGATAAACTACTAAATCAGCATGGGGTATAGCTGCAGAATCTAGTAATTATGAGATAGAATTATAATTAATGTGAATATTATCTGTAATAAATATCAATTAATTTTTATTTACTGGTATTTCTAAGAGATTTATACAGATCGTGATATGAGCATCTTCATCATTATAACCTTAATTGTAAAATATTATAGAACATCTACCGTATCTAGTAAACATAAACCATTTTTATATTATGAAACAATGGATTTTTATATATTTTTATATTATGAAAAATTGGATTTTTATATATTTTTATATTAAGAAACAATGGGTTTTTATATATTTTTATTGTGAAAAAATGGATTTTTATATATTTTTATATTATGACACAATGGATTTTAATATATTTTTATATTATGAAACAATGGATTTTTATATATTTTTATATTATGAAACAATGGATTTTTATATATTTTTATATTGTGAAATAATGGATTTTTATATATTTTTATATTACGAAAAATTGGATTTTTATATGAGTTTTAAAAGGCTGTCTTACATCCTTAATTTTATGTGTCATTAGATGTAGAAAATGTTTTAAATAACTCCTGATGTATATTTACAAAAGGATGTCAAATGAAAGCTTGAAGGCTATAAAAGACATAATATGTAACAGTGTAACTGTGTGGATTTGTATCGATTTGGATTTTATAAAACTATATACCTTACATGCACATTTCGTTGAAGCAAAAAACTTGTGGAATAAAATGAGTGTGAAAATCACAAAGATCTTAATGTCGTGTTTATAAAGCTATATTTTAATCAAAGTTTACAGAGCCATGAACATTTTGCTTTACATAAACCTATATTACAGTCCATGCACATTTCATCAAGGCGAAAAAATCAGTAAAGTAAGTAAGCCATCTGAAATATCAGATAAGACCATTTCCTCTTTACAATAACATCGTAATCAAAATGACTCTGTATTACCACTAACTGTTAATGACTATTGACGATTATTACCCAATGCATCAGATATAATTTATATGATCATCTACCATTCTTATTTACCCAATTAGTAAACTGTTTAAGACTGGTATCTTATATAAGTCTGAAAACCAAATTGATGTAGTCTAAATGTTTTAGTAATGTTTGCATACGTTTTTTTTATTGATTTTACACATGTGTATAATGATATTATGAGATGATCAGGTGGATAAAAAAGGGAGATAATTACACAATGCCGTGAGAAGTGCTCATTTGTAAACACAGACTCTGAAGGCAAATAGAGCAATAAAACCAGACATGACACTTTAAACTAATAACACTATCATGGTAAAATCAAATAAGCTAATTATATCAAGGATTTACATATACAAGGATGACCACGTTCTATATACATGTATAGCAAATTTTATTCTTATCTTTTCAGAAATATTTTTGATGTGCAATAAGAAAATTTTAATAAATCTGAATCCTAAAAACATACTTAATGACTTTCACTCAAACTCAAGTAAAGATGCAGCCATCTACCATATACCCAGTACTTCATTCTAGAAGGGACCATGGATCCATCCATCCCTTATTTGCTGAATGGTCCCATTGTTAAGATCTTAGTTGGCTATATTTAACATTACATCAATGCAAAACTGTTGATATTATGGCGTTTTAGAGTAAAGTATGTGAAAACCCCCAGATTGAACACTGCTCAAATATTCATAAATTTCTATTATAATTTTTTACACTTCCCTGCCCTCTCTTCAGACAGGTTACATAAACAGATATACATATATATTTAAATGAAATATTTATACTGTAATCAGTATATCACAATATGATCCCCAGTGAATGAATTGGAAAAAAGGTTATCCAAATATGACAATATTCCATTACTGTCCTCAGAGAATAGAGACATTATATCAAGAAACATGCTAGATCTTAGGACCATTACCATACGTGATCATGACTATATTATCATGGATATGTTTCAAAACAGGGAGAGTTTATAAATTTGTAATTAATATACTTAGGATGTTATTGATAATCAATATAAACTCTATGAGTTATGGATTTTACAATTTATCAACTTTAACTACCTTCAGTATCAAAGAAAACTGAAATACTGAATTAGAAAATTAACTTATAGGTACAAGTTGACCTGATGGGAAATGAAGTATATCATGATGGGTTAAATGGTAATGAAATCAAAAAGTTCAATTACTGGAAATCTCAAAAGAATGCAAAACCTAACGGGAGATTGAGGTACGGCTGATCTATTTAACCGTAGTGGGTAAAACGTAAACAATAATCACAAAAGGTTCAATAGCTAGAAATCTCAAAGAATAAAACAAAACCTACTGCTCAACCAGGATCCTGCTTAAAAGGTAGGCAAGGTTTGTGTTCTGTCTTCGTATTCTTTATTGTCTAACCTAACTGCATCTTACAAGTACCATTGATCCAGTAAATCATGATGGGTAAAATTTGTTACCATAAACAAAAAGTTCAATACTAGTAACTAGCAATCTCAAATACAAAACCTACTCTCAACAAGAGTAATGTTTAAGAGGTTAACAACTGTGTGGGACATTGAGTGGCATCAGTATCAAAGACGTTTTCACAGGTTTTTTTGCGTTCTAGGTTACCCTGACCTAATTTGATAATTATGGCAATGCATGAAATCTGAATTTCACTGACCCATATATACTTCTGACCAAGTTTCACTAAAATCTGTATATGAAGTTTCAGAGAAGTAGAAAATGTGTATTATGCCATAAGCAATTATGGTGTTATCAAATCGAACTTTGGTCTGGTTTGGTCTAGCTAATAATAAATAACAAATTATTTTTACAATTTTACTGACATTACCTCATGTTTTGTAATTTATCAAATTCATTTGACTGATCTGATAAATTTTAGTGCCAGTTGACTTCATTTTTAAGTTTAGTTAACATACATAAAATTAATTTAATTTTCATCCACAGGACTTAAAATCGCCCAACAATCGGAGATGTCCCAAGATTGAGATAACCAGACCTTTAAATGTTAAATAAAGAGTAAATGGTTCCAAGCTTTTTTTCCATTATTTTAAAAAATATACAGAAATTTGAGATATCCCAAGTTCTAGCTAAAACTGTATATGCTTATGTACTATTACTGATATGGCTAACATCAACATTCACCAATAATCCTGTTGTCTGAAATGTCTGCAGCAGACACCTGAATTCATGTAACTATAATCCAATAAGTCGACTAGGAAACACAGAAATCCCCGTCAATTCAGGCGTAAAGAGAAATCACTCAATCCTACTGGAAACCAAATATTTATACAATCATCACAGTTAAGCACTTAAAGCTTTCTCTACTTAATACATAAATGGAAAATATTTGGATTTTTATAAAACTTTTATCCATGACAAAATAACAGAATTGTTACAAGTCATTAGATATGTAACCAATCCTGTTACACAAGACACAGATCTATATATTTATATCAAGTTGGCTGTACTGTTTAATCAATAGCTACTAAGTATTAACGGAGTGAGTGAGCGAGCGTGCGACAGGGTCCGTGAGGATAGATTGGATGGAAGAGCTGATTAACACATTATATTTGTAAATTCCATCAAAATCAATCACATCCCTATATGTCTTTCCACGTTTTCTGCATTAGGCAAGCCTCTATACAGACAGACTTGTTTCATGAATATCAACAATATGGTAATAAAACAGCGAAGGGGCTTTAAAGAATAATCTTCTCAAATCAATGTCATTTCTTACAATATGCTGAGACAGGGGATACAGTAAAACAAGTTAATCTCCCTAAAGGAGATTCAATGTTCACACTGATGGAATTGCTTTGTTTAGTTACCATGCTTACAGTTTTATCATATACTAGCTTGTTTAAGTTTGATTAAATAAACCGTTGCTACTAGCATTGACAAAAATAAATCAATCAAGATTTGTTGTAATTACAAGAATATTTTATATTCCTTCCTGCAAATATGGAAACAATACATCACTGAGTTGACCAAGTTAAACTTATTTAGGGGGGGGGGGGCATTGATGAGGGGGGGGGGGGCGGATTGTATACTGAGTTAAACTTATTGAAAGGGGGAAGGAGTATTGATATGGGGGAGGGGGTATTGATATTTTCTCATGGACACTAGGTTCAAATTGTTTTATGTTATTATGGGATATAAACATAAGTGTTTATCTGGATTTTGCTTTAGTTTTTATAATGATTCTAATCTGCTTTGTATAATAACTAAACAGGGCATGATTTTAAGGCCAACAGTAAGAAATATAGAGAGCCGTCACTACTCTCCCTTCCTAGGTACAACATACAGCCATTATGTTATGTAGTAGGCTTTAAACATTGTATTATATCCATGTTAGTTCCTGATAAAACAGAGTGCAGCAACAGTTTTACAACTGAGTAAAGAATTTTTTCACTTATATCAAATTATTCTGGGAGATAAAAGAGAAATCAGTACCCACTACTGAAGGAAAACCACAACCCTCTGCAAGTGAACTGACAATAAATACATGTATATGTATGTTTAGACCACTCAGTCACAGAGGCCCTTGTTGAGATAAACAAAAGTTAAAATACATGTAAACTTTCATAAGCCTAAAGTACAACTGGTATATATATGAATTATTTTGATATTGATTCTGATGTAGATAACCCTAACTAAGATTTTAATGACAAGATTCTATGGGTCTATATAACATATAGCCAAGGGGTTTTAAAATTTAAAGTAATTTGGATGATAGTCTATTGAAATGTAAAACATTAAGAATTCCAGATATCTTACATAGTAATTAGCTTCAATAAATTATTTTAATTATAATATATTCGCATTCACTTGTCCTGGTTCATTTTCCCACCTACACCATACATATTACTGGTATAGAGTATATTCATTTCCTGTCTGTGTGTGATGTAAGGAAACACACAAGAAACTGGTATATAACTATATAGTATAGATAAACATCTAAAACACTGTTATTGCACGATGATATACACTGTATTTCTTTACAACTCATCTCTTATACCATCACCTCACTATTCATTCAGATTCAAACATACATTTTTTTAAAAATAGATACCATTTTATATCTATGTTTCTATGACCATTACTGGTAGACAAATCACCATTGGCTGCCAATTTCTGAGAAATTCCTTAAAAAAGAAACCCTTTAAAAAAACTTTAAAAAGGACTGTAATGTATTTTCATATGTTTTGGAAATTTGGCTACCAATAATTTTGTGGAAACCTTAATTTATATACTAGTATATTCTATATATCACACACACAAAAATAAAACCAAAATATGGAATACTGGGATATCAAAACCCTAAAAAACAAGGTAAATCTTTTCATCATCAAGACAGGTGTTAAAATATTTGAAGATGAAAAAAGGAACATAAAGACATTTGAAAACACGCTTATGACGCTGGTTATATACAGAGAGGGAACATCTCATGTGTTATACTGCCAGGCCAGTCAGTCAGTCAGTCAGGTTTGATCTATATATACTTTACCATGCAACAATCTGCAGATTTTTACAAGACATCTATTAATAGTTTAACATTTCTGGCAGAGCCCCCATCTATTAATAGACAACTCAAAGATGTGTGATATACGAGGGATTGGAGAAGAATATGTTTTTACCTTTATACATGTATCTCTTTACCAGGAAATAACTTCTAACATCAATACAATATCATACCATTGTGACAGCATCGATTTAACACAACTGATTTATAATTTCAAACTATGTAAACATTTCAAATTCTTGTTACAGTACCTAGATAAATCAATGGATGCTGAATCAGTTAGTTACATAGTTCAAAAGCTTGGAATTTCATTCCTAACTCCCACTCTCTCCTCCAATTAGAAATCAATGGATACATTACATATGATTGCCTTCACTATCAATATACATGTTTATTTATTCCTATTTCTCTCTAATTTAAGCAAAACAAAAGAACTACAACGACCAACTCCTAACAAAAAGTCATGATGTATCCATGAAAATTTATTTTTTACATATTTTGTGACTAAGGAGAGTGAACTGGGACTGGTGATTTACAGGCAAATGGTTAATTTTTCCTCATCAAGCATATGGAATTAAAAGAGCTGTTTATGATAAAAAAATAAAAAATTATTCTCAGGTAGACAAGACCATTATATTGATAAGGATCATTTGCCATTTTTTCTTGGTACATAAACAATTATATGATCATGTCATACTACTGGTATTTCCTGGTACAGAAATAATTATATGATCGTGTCATACCACTGATATTCCTGGTACAGGAATAATTAAATGATCATGTCATACCACTGGTATTTCCTGGTACAGGAACAATTATATGATCATGTCATACCACTGGTATTTCCTGGTACAGGAACAATTATATGATCATGTCATATCACTAGTATTTCCTGGTACAGGAATAATTATATGATCATGTCATATCACTGGTATTTCCTGGTACAGGAACAATTATGTGATCATGTCATACCACTGGTATTTCCTGGTACAGGCATGTCATACCACTGGTATTTCCTGGTACAGAAATAATTATAAGATCATGTCATACCACTGGTATTTCCTGGTACAGGAACAATTATATGATCATGTCATACCACTGGTATTTCCTGGTACAGAAATAATTATAAGATCATGTCATACCACTGGTATTTCCTGGTACAGAAATAATTATAAGATCATGTCATACCACTGGTATTTCCTGGTACAGAAATAATTATAAGATCATGTCATACCACTGGTATTTCCTGGTACAGAAATAATTATAAGATCATGTCATACCACTGGTATTTCCTGGTACAGGAATAATTATATGATCATGTCATACCACTGGTATTTCCTGGTACAAGAATAATTATATGATCATGTCATACCACTGGTATTTCCCGATATCCTACCTCTCACTAGTTTCTGTCAATTTCATTCGAAAATATCGGTCACGTGGTGACCTAATATAATCCATGTCAGGCAGGTCTGTTCCATATCTAGTCAGTATGAGAGTTACTTCCCCTGACCAACGTCAATGGCGCCCGCCATGTAGTAAACACGTCATATTTATCACAAGTATTTACGGCAAATACAGACACTAGTAAAGGTGTTGTGATATTGAAACAAAATATTTGATGTCCAAGGATAAAAGTGCAATTGATTTCTTTGACGGAAGTTGCTAGTAAGTCAAATTCATTATTATTTTCAATATTTTGTCAGACAGAATGTCAAACGATGGTATTTCGAACTCAGTCACCATTCACATGTCGCTGTATCCACCATTCAAATTGGTTTTGTAAATGATTTATTGATATGACCGGTATGATATAATAGTTACACAGTGTTTTAGTGATATAATATGATATATAAAGGGTTTGTTTGGAGCTATAGGTTACTAAAACATACAGCAGTGTCTCATCCTGAACTTCTCTCCGGTCTCCGTATCAGTGTACTGTATGTTTGTTTAAAGGTATCCACCGTGGGTCTTCAGGGTGATCGGTAGGATATAATCGTTACACAGTCTGTTGGTGACCTAATATGGTTTATACAGGGTCAGTAAATTCCATATCTGGGCTCGGGCTTAGCCCTCGCCCGATATGGAATTTACTGACCCTGTATAAACCATATTAGGTCACCAACAGACTGTGTAACTAATAGTACAGGAATAATTATATGATCATGTCATACCACTGGTATTTCCTGGTACAGGAATAATTACAAGATCATGTCATACCACTGGTATTTCCTGGTACAGGAACAATTATATGATCATGTCATACCACTGGTATTTCCTGGTACAAGAATACTTATTTTCACCCACCAACAGATAGCCTAGTTTAAGTTCTTCTTGATCAAATGTATTGGAACTCTGATTGAGGTTTACCTTCCATGACTAGTTTAAGTTCTTCTAGACCAAATGTATTAGAACTCCGATTGAGGTTTACCTCCCAAGCCTAGTTTAAGTTCTTCTAGACCAAATCTATTAGAACACAGATTAAGGTTTACCTATCTGGTACTACCATATACTTCCACAGATGTAGGATTCTATTACTTAATTTTTTTTCTAGTACAAAAACAATTCCATAACCCTGTTATACATGAACAATTTGTATATCCTGGTGGTAAGTGTAAGACCTACAATCCCTGTCAATAGATAAGTATCATAAGTAGGTATTTTTGCGATTTTCAAATATGTTCAATAATAGGCACATCTCCTATCAATATTATACAATTGTCCTTTGATGAGGTGGATATGGGATTATACGGACCTGAACAAAGTAATATTCACCGAGGTCGTTAGGCCAAGGTGAATATTATTTTGGTCAGGTCCGTATAATCCCATATCCACCGATATCAAAAGACAATAATTGTTTTATTATATGACACTTAAAATGACATTTACAAAATCAGATTTTAGTGTACTTAGCAAAATGATCGACATTACTGCAGACATTCATGGAGTTGGTAAAGCCGGTTTAAAAAGTTCTTTTAAATATTTTCTTGTTAGTTTGATAGCACAATCTGTTAACTTTTTTGTGTCCATGGCATCTTTTGATGTAATAATTGCCTCCAATATTCTGAGATTTCCACAGACGCAAACATTTACGCTGCTTGTCATCTGACATTTTTGTGAATTGCCAAAACTGTGTCAATGACGTTACATGCTTTCTTTTGACGTCTTTTAATTATGACGTCATAATTTACGGTAAGTCCCATGAAGTTACATGAAAGAAGGCATATGATTGGATATTTACTCGAGTCTTGTCCAATCAGACAAACCAAAACTAAGAGATTGGAAATTCCCTAATCTATTTATGGGTACTATCTAGGATGAAAATGTGATATCCAGGTGGATACCGCATTTTATCCTGCGAATCAAATTGCTTCTAGGCCAATCAGATTGTATGGAATTTTTCAGTCATATAATAATGGTACATATACTTTACACAAAGTTTTATTTTTTGATAGTTTGGGTAAATAACTGGTACTCCTAAAAATAATGTCACATTGAACGCTTAATTACTTTAATTTGGTAGGGCCTACTACTAGGGGACAAATCCTCTTTTCATAATGTATACCGGTATATCTTGTTTATATCACTTTAATAACTCTTGATACAAAAGTTAAGTAGCAGAAACAGATGAAAAAGAGCAATTTTCCAAAGTTTTTATGGTCCTGTGACCTTGACCCTGATGTTTCCGATTTGGTATGCTATACATTCTCTTTCCAGACTATATTATATATATCTTGTAAATACATGTACATGTATCTCTACTATACATCTTTTGAAACAAAAGCTATAGAGCGGAAACAGATGAAAATGCGCAATTTTCTTTGTGACCTTGACTTTGACCTTGATGACTCCAATTTAGTATGCAACACATCATCTTTCCATACTGTATATATTATAGCTTGTAAATACCGCTTAGAAATCTTGATTAATGTAAAAGTTATAGAGCAGAAATGAATTCTGGGACACATGTACGTAAGGACATGGGTAACGCTATATGCCAAGGTCATATTCATGGCAGAAGCATAAAAATTATAGAGATTGTGTAATTCCTAATTTGCCCAAAGTGCCCTTCTGAAGATTAATGTGAGTTATTCTGAGGAAACATGTCAGGATATTGAATGAGAATTACTTAATGAATTGAAACCAATATATACTTTCCAGACTTAATCAATACAAGAATTATAGAAATTATCCCTGCTATGAAAAAAATCATCACAACCTTAGGGCATGACAAGGCCTACATCATTAAAACCTTGTCACAGAACTGGACTTTCTTATGTTCACATCACAAGTTAACTTATGGATTGATCTGATTTGTTATGTATTGGAGCACTGGTGTTTTTCTTTTTTAATTCTTTAGAGTACAAGCAAAATCATTTTGGTATGGTAAATGTCAAATTGGAGAGCACCGTGGTTTTTCCCCCTTATTTCTTTTCTTGAGAGTTCCAGCAAATTCATATTGGTCTAAATATCACAGACCATTTAACTGTATTAATTATACTGACACCAAACTCAAGTAGACCAACAGCAAGGGAAATCATCTTGTTTACATGCTTTACTGTATAACTTGCCATGAATACTGTCCATTGCCAATACCTAAACAATTAATCTTTATTTTCAGCAATTTCTGTGATAATGACAGAAAATGATATAAAATGTACATTTGCAAGTCTTTCATCAAAAACTATTGATTTTTGACATTTTTTTCTGTATGTATTTACAGTACATGAATTTTATTATTACACTTCAATCTTGGAAAACATACATCTAATACAATTGAAAATGAAAAACTGGCTGTGGCATTTTAAAAGCTTTTTTGAGGATCAAAATACTTTATTTTTATCAAATCTAATTGTCTTAACTGTAACTGCATCTTGATATTTCTGTCTAAATCTATAATCTTAGTCTTGGTACATTGTCTATCCTGATATTGATCTGCCAGTGAGCAATTACCAATGTAAATGTGCCATTGCTTTTATGTCTCCATAAGGAACCGTGTGAATTTAAAGCAATTAATTAAGAGAGATTGAGAGACAAGTACTCTCACTTAACTCTGCGTTTCGTTAAAAATTAAACAGAAATCGTGTTATGTTAGATTTGTCAAATACAAATTCCAAAAGTTTTACAATCAAATCAAACCATAAATAATGTATGCTAATGTATTGTAACATCATCACATATTTCTATAACACACAGGGCCCCATGTTTTATAGATGAATTTAATTTAATTTATATTTCCACTTATATTAAGATATCACCAGCATTATGCATAGTCTCTATAAAGAGGTCAACATTTTTCATGATATCATGTACTGATGTATGATGATTCAAAAAGCAAATTTAAGAAGACAAGTCCCAAATCCTTCATTGTGAAATGGCCTCTTTGACATACAGCATAATGAGCATATATGCCACAACCATCATTGTGTCACTGTGTTCAATCGGACATAAAACAAAAATAAGTATGTTTCTGCTAAACCAACCAACCCTAGATTTTTATGCTTACCCTTAAGATTTTATGATAATATTTTGACAAGCACTGTCAAAATTGGCATCCTTACCCTTTATGGTCAATGTAAAAAACATTTTTCAAATATCAACCGAGTTACCCTAGCAAAATCAATTGTTGTGCTCTAAAACCATGTAGCCAAATTAATCAAATGTGATATCATCAATTCATTGACAAGATATAATATAAACAATGTCTACAATCTGATTTTTTGTTTCCTTTCCTAGCTCAGTAAATCTTATCAACAATAACAGATCTAGGTACGTATGTACTGTGTATCTCATTCAAAGCAATAGATGTCAATCCACAAGATCCTATGGTACTTAGCTCTAACTGTTTTTACAATTAAACTTCAAAAAGATGAACCAAGAATAAATCATGATATAAAATGCACCAGTACATCTTAAGAAATCTACAGATACATATTTTATAAATTGTGTGCAATACTCCCTGGTAAAATAAATTTACAACATGTTTATTGTCATTTCAAATCCACATCCATTTTTATCTTGTACTGTTTTTTTTTTGAGTTTTCACATTTCACCATATACAATCATGTTATCACATAGAAAAGGCAGTATTATTCTAGTAAACAACAGCAGGTCCAATGGATTTAACAGTTGAAAAACCAAGGGTCCTAATGTAAAATGGATAGGTCCCGGACCTTGGACCTAGGAAATTTGAAAAAAAAAAAAAAACCCATGGTTTTAAACTAAAATCTCATTACTTGCTATGGATATAATAAGTACATTGCACTTTCAAAATATTTATTATCATCAGCCCACGTGTAATTATCTGTAATCTTGTATAAAAATTCCATATAGCGTAGCTATCGGTTATCTGTTGATGATGCTAAACTAATGGCTGTATATAAGAATTAAGTCTCAGGTGCAGCAGATGAAGAGTATTTAAAATATTTAATCATTAAAATCCCTAATGTTCAGCAAAAAATTAGAATAAAAAAATCAACATATCCAACAGTTTCATTAAAATCTGATCAATTTACATGAAACTTACATCTATTGGTGATGCTTATTGATTTTTATATCAATTTATTTTCATTTATATCTGTTAAGGAAACTAACAGAATCTCTTATACATGATTTATAATCATTATAAAATAAATATATCATAATGAGTTGAACTTAAATGATACCATGTCTGTACTTACTTTTTTCACTTATTAAGTGAAACATAAACACAGAGAAATATTAGTCAATGTTTACTTCATTGCTGGATAAATTGGTAACAGTAAAGTTCAGGGATGAAGATTAGCAGGAGCCTAGTGGCTACTAGAAATCTGTCTGGGCCCCTTAATGTTTACATATTTTAGCTATTTATTACTATTAATTTTTTTTTTTTTTTTTTTTTTTTTGTAATGTATGACTATTAAAATTCCTTAATGAAGTGAGCTGGACCCCTAACCCAAAATAGTAAGGCTTCATCCCTGAAGTTTATAAGACAATTGCTAGGTTTCCAAAACTGAAATCAGAGTAAGCACAGATGAGTCTGCTAGCATTGACCACACATGTATCCAGTACTCATGCACTGATATGCCCATTGACAGGAACCTCATTGATGGACTAGTATCTAATCCAAAGGAAAGTCCTGTTTCCTAGTCACCTTACACAAATGAAATCGGAATAAGTACAGATGAGTCTGCTAGCATTAGCTACACATGTACCCAGTACTCATGCACTGATATGCCCATTGACAGGAATCTCATTGATGGACTACTATCAAATCCAAAGGAAAGTCCTATATTCTCAGCCACTTTATGAACTGAAATCAAAATAAGTTGCTAAGCACAGACTAGTTAATAGGTTTTAACCGATACACCGACAAGAAACTATGATGGCCAAGCTTTCAATTCAAGTGAAAGGCTTGTAGTTGCAGTCTTTTCACATCACTGAAACAAGTCTGACTTAGAAGCACTGGTCACATGAGTTCATTGGCTCTGACTACATAGTCATGTACTTATATACTCGGTACCTATTGATGAGAATCTTGATGTCAATATTTGACAGCAAATCCAAAACTATGAGAAAACACAAATATGATATAACCATAATTCAACTTTATATTTTATTAAAAATATGTGTCTAGATGATGAATTCTTTAACAATATATACAAGTTAACAACAAGGATATATAGATTAACAGGATCACTGGTAATCTATCTAAATTAATAAAGATTAAAGGGCTCAGACATCCTCTCATAACAATGACAAGAAATGATTTAATAGCAACTTTTTTTTGTTAAATTGTCTTATATTTCTCTCATGTTTATTGATATTCCTGAAATAATTGTCAGTTCTATCTTCACCAACAATTTAAGGTTCAACTTGAAGCTTTTGTAACTTTATCAGTGATATCAACATCAATGTAATAATCCTGACGGTCATTTGGTTTCTGAGGCTCAAAGCAATATTCTTCCCGGTTATTAACTTCTTTTGGTATCATTAAATCATGACTGGTAATTATATTGGTTAGAGTAAAGGCTCTGATAAATGACCAATTTTATGGGTCAGTATGTCTGATTATTACAGATTATTAGCACTCCAAAATAAAATTGTACTAATTCCATCCAGTGATATATGAATTATGCATGTCAGTAGATCACATAAAATGTCTTAGTCTAGCACTTCTATGTAACCAACTAGTAACTACCGACTTTCAGCAATGGTAAATTGACTTTCAGCCATCATAAATTGTCTTTCAGGGCTTCCATTTGAATCCTTTGGCTATGTTTTTGATTCTGGCTTTATATTTTTTTAGAAGCAAATGTGTTTATATGGTTTGACTCTTTAGAGAATTTGAAAAGGGTCAACTAACCCTGAATTTAGGAGTTTTCAAAAATGTATTTCAAAGCTTGGGAGTCAAGCATGACACAAAATAGCTAAAGTAGTTAACAATTTGAAGCATTTTAAAGAAATTTTCCAAATCAAATGCAAAAACATGCAACCACTTTTTCGTTCAAATTTCACAAAATGAACAAACCATTGCCTGGGACCTTAGAGAAGCCAAATATCACATCAGATTTTCCCCCATCATTAATTTCAGAGAAGATTTTTTAAAAGATTTTTGCACCCCTAGTTCATCTGGTAGCCATGCCAATGTCATTCACAATCACAAATCTGAATTACATCGTCATAAATACATCTAACCAAGTATTATTAAATTTTGTCCAGTAGTTACAGAAGAGTAAAGGTGTTAATGACATACACATGAAACGTGCTATGCCATAAACATACATGACTTTCAATCAGGTGAGCTAAAAAAAAAAACACATTTTATTTTAAACCTGGTTCTTTCATACTTCATGCCCTGATTGTTTTAATGAAATACATAAACAAAATCCAGCACTCCAGAACTCAACTGGTGAAACCATGATTTCTATTTACATTCCACTACAAGAGTACAGATATTGGATTTTTTGTGACAGTAAAAAGTCCTAATAAAAGATTAATTCACTGTAATGTTTTCTAACACTCTAGTGCTAAAGTCGTGATGAAGTGATAAATCTTATACGCAATTGATTTTTTCTTTTCACATCAATTAAATGTATTAATCAATACACACATACATACATACACACAGAACAGAACTGTTGAAAGTTGGATGCCAAGTTTACAAATTGATGCAATTCATCTCAGCTCCTTGTTAGCTATATGTTGGCAGCTTTATGTCAACTGCTATCTAGGTCATGGCAGTTGTGGGGATTTTTGGTTTGTTTGGGTGTTTTTTGTTGTTTTTTTTTGTTACAAGGTACCTTTATTTCAAATATTAAACAGCCAACTTCGACACCTGTTCTTTAACTTATTGTTAAACTTTCAACAGGTCTGTACTGTACTTATATACATTAATACATATATAATACTAACCATTCTGACTACTTCAGGATACACTGGCTCTGATAAAACAGATCTTGTTGCTGTTATGTAATCAACTAACTCATTTAAGCATGCTCTCTTTACTTCTTTACTCTTGAGATCAGACACTGGGTCCATAAAATCAAAAACAACACAACATTGCTGAAGCTTCTTTATAAACAGGTCCTGCTGATCAGCTGGTGCTGTGTCTGAAATTTACATTACACATATATATTAATACATAAATCACATTACTCAACTGTTTATTGATGATAGCTATAACTCATTATATTTTTTCATATAACAGTGTGTATACGTCCTGTGGTGCAGTACAGTGTAATAAAGTAACAATGTGAGATAATCACGCAACATACATGTAATACTCAATGTTCAGAGATATATCACACAGCCAGACCAGGATTTAAACCCATCACCTATAATTTGTTAGTGTGCAGCTCAAAATTACAGTACTCGGTTACCAAATATCATTCATATGCCATCAATAATTCTTTCTTTCTTATTTTAACTGTGTTTTATGCCCTAATCAAGAATTTTTCACTTATACTGAGGTAGTCAGATCAGGAATGGTGGAGGAAACGCAGTGCCCAGAGAAAACCATCAACCTCCAGCAAGCGAACTAACAAACTTTCTCACATTAGGAGTAGTATCTATCCCATGTGGTATTCGAACTTACACAGTTAGAGGTGCTGTGATCCGTAAACATACACTTTAGACAAATCGGCCACTAAGACTCCCAATCAATTATCAAGTAAGTCTATGTATAAAGGGGGAGTCGTTTAGGAGGTAGAGAGTACTGACCAAATTTACAAGTAGACTGAAGTTGTCACTGTTTCAGGTCCTTAAATCAGTAATTCCAATGTTTTCAATACATGTATTTAAGGTCCGACTGAAAAGTTAAAGGGATAGCCTGACCAGACCTTTAAAACAGTACCCTGGTAGGTACATGAACTTATATACATGTATACATGTACCATTTCAACTGAATGAGTTTCAGGGAACTGGTTGCCTGAAGCAAGTTGTGAAATACATGTGCTAACTATTTTGTACGCATGGCGCTAATTGAAATGGAATCTGGGAAGTGGTTGTGATGATTTTGTTGTTCTGTGTTTTGTGATAGATTGTTCTATTACAGCAAAGTTCTGGCCTTGACAAAGTTTAAAACACAAATATGTAGGACAGCCACAGGGGCTAAACAACAAAATGTCTGTTGTTGCAAAAAAATCACTAGTGATTGCCAAAATGAAGGCATTTATGAGTCTTAAAACTGCCTGTAGATTTTTAAATGTTTTACATATAACATTGAATCCTTTGAGTTTGAAATGTCAATTTGACATTGCATATAGCTAGATACCTGTTTTCTTGCATTTCCTTACCAATAAACTCCCAATTTATGTATTCTTTGTAAATGTAAACCCTCTAAAGTTTTCTTTGATCTAAATACCATGTCTATTGCATAACTAAACCAACTGATCTTTAAAAAAATTCCTAACAGCTATCTGGGATTTTTTAATGTGTAAGATGTGAAGTTACGAAGTTATAGAAATGTTGAACAGTTCAATACCTGGTAATTTAGTAAGGATATTAGTATATAGAAATACATCCTCAACCATAGAAATGATGCAACAATATATTGGATTATTGGTACAATGTATAATACAACCAGTAGAATGAGCTGTGTTGCAGTTATTATATGGTTTAAATACATGATGTATCAGCAATATGGAGAAAATTAAAAAAAAAAAAAAAATTTCATATCACCAAAAAAAAAATATATTTTTGTAAACCTATGGGTAATTTACCTTTTCTTCTTTAATACTGCCATTCTCCACAACTATAATGTTTGCAAATTTTATGTTGACTTGATATGTACTATGCAACCTTTATGTAATTCTAATGCATAAACAGCATGGCATTATCACTCATGTTAAGAGTCATTCAGAATATAAATGCATTCAAATGCTTCATACTTGCGGGAGGGGGGGTGTCTGAAGACAGGGACCATCTAGAAATTTGTAAACTGTGTACATTCTGGTAAGACTTCAAACTTCTCATCAAAGAAACTTTAGATAGACAAAAATTATTTCACCACTGACAAAATTCACAAAATTGGTCCATTTGAAAGCCAAGAAAATACTAATAGCACTAGTCACCATCAAGTAGTGTCTGCAATTCTTAAGTCCCAAAGATGTATGCCAATCAATATAGATTTGGTCTGGCAGAAACAGCTTTAACAATTGCTTAATGAACATCTCCAATCAAACTGAAAATTATGAAAGTAATTCTGTCTGGCTTGTTCTTTTAAATACTGGTAATAACTATGAACGTCTTTAAGATGTCCCATTAGACAATATGAAAATGTCTGAAGCATTGCTTCTAAGGCCTCTATGTTTACAAAAATCTGTAAACATTTACAGGGATGTTATTAAAAGAAACAGTTCTGTTTATAAGAAACCTTACATAATGAAATACTGTAACAAACCAATATCTTCAAAACGTAAGATTTTACAGAATAGAACTGCTACCAATAATCAACTTGCTTCTTCCATTAATAAGTTAAATGTTCAAATTTTGTCTTTGTATATATCATTGCTAAAACCGAATCTTTTGAATCTTTATAAAATACTGCATTATAAAGTATCACATGAAAATGTGAGTTGGTTCTATAAATATAATATGAAAGTACTTCCACCTAATTGACTTTTTTTTTTTTTGCATTTTTCAGCCAAATGGCATGTAAAACAAAACGTAATAATGTTGTAATAATTATGGAAACACCATATGACCATATACATGTTTACAAATTTTATAAACATTTGCTAGCCAAACACAAAATGTGAACTTGTACACTTCACTTAGAAGCCTTAATTGCTTCCATCAAATTTTATAAATGTCATCAGTGTTTGTGTGCTTTATAGTTGACCAAATACTGATTTTGACTTTCTTATAATAAGAGTTTCATTTTATAGGCACCAGTTTATTGAGGGTTCTCATGACCTTATGTTGTTGTCAAATTGTAAATAGTAACAACATTTCATTATGGGCAATTTCTTCCTTCTATTTGCAAATAGAAATGGGATTCCAAAAAACAAAGACCCCTGGAAGTGCAAGGGAAAAAACAGATAATTCTAAATCTTTTTGTTGATATATTCAACTCAAAAGGTTCCTTATTATGTTTTGGACTCACAAATTTGCCAAATGACAAATGGACAATCAAAAGTCTTGATTTTTACAACTTCTAAACCAAAAGATCAGTAAAACCACTAACTAAAACCTACCTGTGGTGTTCAGGTGTTGACAGTGCTCGACAAGTGTATGGTTTTCTATAAATTCACATTTTCTATTTCATATTATAATTTTACAGTTAGAACTTGTCGACACAAACCTTGACACATACCTATAATTAACTTTTGACAGCATGAAAATAATTCTGAATGTTATATATCTCGGATGTTATACTACTACTGGCAATCACAGAGAAAGGAATGCTGTACATGTGTACACTCATCATTATGAATCAACCGTGATCTATGTAATGAAACAATACATCAGAAAACGATAATCAATTAATATGTTTTTTAAAATATATATATGCCACTATCTATGCTAACTATAATATGTTAATCCACTGTCCATTTTTATTATGTTATTCACATCAATGACCAAGAACACCAAGTCAGATCCAATGTCAAGGTTATTTTGGTAATAAAATCTGGGAATATAATTAAACCTGGAAATTAAATGTAAAATTATTCCTTGTAAGGGCGATCTAACCAATCGTTTTCTATAAATTGTTCCTCATAAATAAAATACTTCAACAAACATGTAATCTAACAATCTGATGAACTTATACGGAAACAAACCCAAAACGAGTCTGTCAAAATCCGCACACATGTACAAACAACAAACATTGATCATCATTTACCGGCAACTGATTACTTACATATTCAAATATTTGTAGCGTAGGATCAAAATTAATGGTCTTAAAACACATATTTATACAAACCTGTGTTCGATACACGAACCTAAGATAAGCATCTTACCTTTCAGATGAGGCAATGCCTGTAATTCGGGGGCATTTTTCGTTCGATAATGTGACGATCCTTGTGAACGTTTTTGCTTTTTTGACTTTATAGACACTTTACTAGTGAATGGATCAATTCGATCCAAAGCAGATTTCGAAGACATATTCTTATGATTCCGTGGGAGATTCTCCCGATGTGTGCATGAATTTTAATGTTTATTTCTCTTCACTCAGAGCATCATGGCTCCTCATGAATGCATATTTGACAAATCCGTGGTAACACTAATTACAGTAAATAATTGGATATCCTTCACAAATCAACGTCCTGACACAGTCCGTATAGTACAAATATTATCCCAGAAGTCATTTACACCCATATAACTATCCATAAATGCAGATAAACTATAGAAATCAGCAGTACTTTGAAGTTAAGTAGGTTGCTAGTTCAGTTGTGCAGGTTTATCGAACTCTCGTCATGTGGTGTAGAGAACGGGATTTTTGGAGAATAACCTTGAATGACCCTGAGGCGGGCACATTTGAAAAATCGTAAATCAATACGCGTATGGGACTTGCAAGGTTTTTCTACTAAAAAAAATAATATTTTCTAAGTTTTGTTTAATTCTAGAAGAATGAATTTGCAAGTTCTTGGTGATTAATAATAATCACCATATTCCAGATTTCTCATTTTCAGCTGAAGCCGAATAAATCCGTCGTGGATCATGATTTGAGCAGCTTTACTAGCTTGAGATTTAGAATGTATCTTCAAGACAGTTGATTTTACAATTAAACCTTTGCTTAAGTTATCTTGCAGATTTTTTTTATACGAACATTTTAGATTTTTACCGTTGAACTCTCTACCAATATCAAAATTGTCCATGGTTTTAGAAAGCATCGATCATGCGAGACACAGTTAGTGAACACAATTGAAGTAATAGCAAGATCACTGGATAAAAAAGAACAAACAGATATGCTAGTTCTAGACTTTTCCAAGGCATTTGACACCGTGCCACACCACCGACTCCTGTATAAAATGTCTCATTATGGAATTCGAGGAAATACGCATAGATGGGTAGACTCATGGCTCACGCAGCGACAGCAAAGAGTATGTGTAGATGGAGAATCAAGTCCCAACAAACCAGTCAGATCGGGAGTGCCTCAAGGAACTGTTCTGGGCCCTCTGTGCTTCCTGATATACATCAATGATATGGGCAGCGACATTACTTCTTCACTACGCCTATTTGCAGATGATTCCTTACTATTCAGAACAATATCTGATGAACAAGATGCTGAAACCCTTCAGAAAGATCTCGACGACCTTGTTGACTGGGCACAGAATTGGCAAATGACATTCCATCCTGCCAAATGATACATACTGCGGGTCACCAAGAAAAGAAACCCCATCAAATATAAATACCACATGATGGGACAGATTCTGGATACAGTCCACCATTATCCATATCTTGGCGTGGAAATCTCTGAAGACCTAGGATGGGAACCACACATCAGCAAAATTACATCAAAGGCAAATAGAGTCCTAGGTTTTCTCCGCAGGAACATCTACAAATGCCCCAAAGACGTCAAAGAACAGGCATACAAAGCACTGGTACGGCCACATCTCGAGTATGCGTCATCAGCTTGGGATCCATACAGAAAGAAACACATCCATGGAATTGAAATGGTACAGCGCAGAGCCGCCCGGTTTGTTACATCCAGCTACTCCCGGGAACCAGGAACTGTGACCAACATCTTACAGACTCTTGGTTGGCAAAACCTCGAAACACGCAGAAGAATAGCCCGGCTCGTTCTCCTGTTTAAGACCTTAAATGGAGAGGCAGCAGTAAACATGCCAGCATATGTACCAAGACTAACCATACAAACTCGCCAATTCCATCAACAACGGTTCCTACGACTCAGCACCTCCACTGATGCCTACCAGAACAGCTTCATACCAAGAACCATAGCTGACTGGAACACGACTCCCGCCAGATGTGCTGCAAGCAACATCAGCAGACAGTTTCCGGGAGGCAGTGAGAGCAACATACAACATGTAAAGGAAATCCAGATTTTATCCAGTTTTTTAATCAGCACTGAATTTGCCATTTTACCCTCTCTGTTATTCAACTTTTTAACCTGCACTCATGTTCACGTTTGCAGTATCTGCGATATGGGATTCCCTTTGCAGATCAATAGTATAGAAGTAGAAGTAGAAAACGACGGTCAGTTCCGTTGGCCCGGCATCTAAGGCCGAAACTGGTGGAGATATTCATAATTTAGGTAGAAATTTTCCTCATCGGTACTATTTGACACGAATGAAATTATGAAAGATCGCGATAAAAATCGTTGAAAAAGCCATTCGTCACAGTTTTACCATAAGTTGTAAAAGTTTGAAACTAATCCCGTTCCTATGGTGTAAAAATTATGTTTATATATAAAGAGCCGGGACATGATTTGCTTCCATTTTTCGTTTACAAAATTGCCTTTATTTCACCATTTACCCAATATAAAATGCACTGTGGTAGTTTAAAATCTTGATTTTCGTCCCAACTTTATAATCATATGCAAACCTTCAGGTCACTTCAAATGCACCATTCCTTTAAATCCAACTGACTAATGGATAAGACGCCAATCTATAAATCCATGGTTTCTCACCACTCATGGCGAGTTCGAGTCCACTAGTCCAGTCATACCAAATGTGGGAAAGTGAAATTTCCTTGCCGTTTGCCTTTCAGTACTGGTTCACCTAGTGTTTACAAGAGGGGGGGGGGAGAGTTCCAGTGTTTTTACAGTACGCTTGTCTGCAGCGTACTGACTCGGTGAGCTAGCACCTTAAAGTAGTCATGAGTGCTCACTGGTACAATATAAGGCACTGAGACCATACAACAAACGCACACTTTAAATGCATACACGAACTTTTTCATAGATTAATCCGTATAGATTAATCATGAAAATAGTTCTCAGTGTCGTCGCGAATAGCTGTGAAAAATTGCTGATGCGACGTTAAACAACATTCAACCAACCAATCTGAATCCCAAATGAATGTGTTGGACGAGTTAAGTCGTTACTGTTGGTCATATATTGTGTAAAATAACTCGGAGTGGAAAAGAGACTAACTCCATTTAATTAATATTCGATCAGTATCAATATGCTATATAATTAATTGAATTTGTAATGTTTTCATTTTTTAAGAACTCAACGGAAACTTGTAAATATGCACTAATTATATATTTGTAGTTTTTCAGCTGTTGAATCTCTCTCAATTCCATTGTTATATTAAAAAGAGCTATGTTTATTCATACGACGGAAAGTAAAATTTAAGAAACATGTCAAACTACCGTAGGCAAATGCCCGGCATATTTGGAAGTGTTTTGTCGCAAACCTATTTTATTCTTATAAAACGACCAAACTTTCAAGACTACATGGGACGTTTAGTGGTCTAACATGAATGACAAGCATTGACAAACATTTATAAGTGTATTGAAGGTTTCAAAGTGACTCATGATTTAAATGAACATCTCCAATCAAAGCTATTTCACGGGTTCATATTTTTGGCATTGTATAGTCCATCAGACATTTATCAGAACTATGTATTGAAGATTTCATAGGGGCCCATTAGATGGACATCTCCGATCAAAGTTTTTTTGGTTTAAATTATTGTCCTTGATTCAGACAGATTAACGGTGAATTAGATGGACATCTTCAACCAAAGCTATCTGATTGACTTTTGTTCTGGTCCATCAGATATATTGAAGATTATACAGCAACCGATTAGATGAACATCTTGAATCAAAGCTGTTTGGTTCATATTTTTGGTTCTGGTTCTTGTCCAACATCAACCGTTCAGTATCAAAACCGCCGGTATGTTCAATATTTCAGTAGGGGTCGATTAGATGAACATCTCTTATAAAAGCTATTTGGTTTATATCATTGCCTTTTGTTCTTGTCCATCATTTATCAGTCCCGTATATTGAAGAGTTCATAGTGACCGATTAGATGAGCATCTTCAATCAAAGGCTTAAGCGATAAGTCAATCAGAAACTTTACGGAACAAGTGTGTTCATACCATTTCCTATTTATTTACTATCACGTTCCTAAACTTTATCACTAAAACGTTTGGGCTTAGCGAAATAATAATTAGCATGTAAAGTTTCTTTTACACGTGGAAACCACACGGTCCCCCGACTTGTCTTTTCCAAGTTCAACAGTTGAAAATGTTAAGTAGAACAAGCGTTGGAATAGCTGCTGCAGGGGCCGGACTGTGTTTCCTTGGTTACTGTATATATTTTGACAGAAAAAGAAGAAGTGATCCGTTATTCAAACAAAAATTAAGAGAAAGTATGTCATCATACACTACTCTGTAATGTTCAGTGTAGCCCGAGATTCCTCTGGCCCGAAATTTTTTTTTTTTTTTTTTTTATCAATTTCGGGCCAGAGATCGGGCTTCATTATTTTACATAACGTGATGCCGTTGAAATCCTACGGCAGGGCAAGATTTAATTTGGCGGATATGTTCACTTTATTTTCACGGGCATTGGGTAATGAACCAGTCAGATCGCTTACCTGAACCTTTATTTACAAGAATCCATCGAAAAAACTACGTGGCAACTCCGTTTTATATCCATTCCAGCCATATAAATCCAACACTTGTGTATCAGAAAAGGGAGACTTTAACCCGCGAGATCTCGCGTTATTTGAATATCATAACATAAAAAATGGCGAGATGATGAAGGATGTGTTGGATTTATATGGCTGGAATGGATATAAAACGGAGTTGCCACGTAGTTTTTTCGATGGATTCTTGTAAATAAAGGTTCAGGTAAGCGATCTGACTGGTTCATTACCCAATGCCCGTGAAAATAAAGTGAACATATCCGCCAAATTAAATCTTGCCCTGCCGTAGGATTTCAACGGCATCACGTTATGTAAAATAATGAAGCCCGATCTCTGGCCCGAAATTGATAAAAAAAAAAAAAATTCGGGCCAGAGGAATCTCGGGCTATGTTCAGTGAAAAACCACAGGTACTTGGGGACAGGAATTTATTTATTATTTATTATATTTAAGGTATATTTTATCTATCGGGATATGAATTATGTGCGAGAATTCAATAAAACTCGTTTTAAAAAAATCCCCTTACGACTGGTATATAAAAAAGTCAAATATAATAAATAATAAATAAATTCCTGTCCCCAAGTACCTGTGTGAAAAACGGGGTGTAAGGACAGCTAGATAGAACTAAAAGATTTTGTAACTCGGTGATATTTTTCTCTCTTGTGTTTCTAAATCTAATTTTCCCACAGTTGTAGATATTGTGTGACATGTGCACAGTTAATCCCTTTATAACTGTTCATGTAGAAGATCCAAACAGTAGCCCAATATCGAGGATATGATTATAGGCACTGCCTATGATGTGCAAAGAACATTTCTCAATTTACCATGCACTATTATATGTCATAGAAACATGTCAGCTCATAGAAGTTACATCATCAGTCCTTCTTTTTGTGCAATAATGTTATTCAGATAATGTTTTAAGTATTGTTGTGTATGTACATGCAAGTTTTATTCATCAAGAGCCCTCCCTGCACATTCCCCTGAGGGTACTGAAAAGGAAAAAAAATCTGGTACTTCATCCATAGCTGGTGACGTCTTGATAAAAGTGAAATATTCTTGACTGGGACGTAAAACGCCATTCAATCAATCTACGTAAAAAGGTTTATGGATAATAATAGAATATCTAAAATATAGGTTAAAATATTTGATCCATATTTCTCTCTACAGTAATGTGTTATCAAATACAGTCCAACCTGTCTTGAAGGCCACCTCTATATAAGTGTCACCTTCTTATTAAGGCCAGTAGAATTGTATCCCAATTGTTCTTTATTCATATTATTTGAACCTGTATATAAAGACCACCTACCCATAATGGCCACTATTACTGGTTACCTTAGGTGGCCTTTAAAGAGAGGTTTTGACTGTATGGTTTTCATGGGGTCTTCTTGTCCAGCTTTGTTATTTTATACATTTGCCCCAAAAGATTAATTATAGGTAAAGCAGCCAGGTCAGATGTGATATCATAAGTAATTTTTTTCAAAAAGACAAATGAAATGTCTAAAAAAAATCTTGTTAAATTCCTTTAAGAAAATGAATTAGTTGATGTGAAATTGGATGCATTTGTGACAGGAAACAAATGGAAAAATCCTCTTGCGGTAATCTTAATGAGTGCCCAAGCTACATGTATAAGGATGAAATTCAGTCCTGGGTGAAAAATGAGTCTCTACTACAAGGCTAAAGATTCTGACATGAAAGTCTGGCAGTAAATCACTATATTATCATGTTTCATTGCTTAAAACTCACACTTAGAGAAGAGTGTTGCAGGTTAAAAGGGGTTTACAATAAACATTCATGTTGCCTTGTTTGCCATCTCAAAATGAACTATGTGCTGTAAAACTGGTTTATGTATGCTGAACATTGGTTACAATTGTCATCAGAAATAATGTGTCAATGTGATGTATATTTGTATTCAATTTAATGATAAAAAATATTAAATAAAAATATGTATTTAACAAAATAATAAAAATAACTATGTAACTGTGTTTGTTTGGTTGCTTGACTTTTAATGAAGAAAAAGTCTCTAGAATTGACCTGGGAAGACGGACAAATTCTGCATGAAATTTGATCCTCATAGAGTCTGTTTTCTTTTTCACCATGGGTTCTAATCTAATAATTGTCTTGTGGGCCTGTCTTGTGATAGAATATATGTTCTCTCTAGCTTTTGATTACATCCAGACTTATTTCCATTGTTAGAAATTAAAGTTAATTTAAACTGAAATTCTTTCCAAGACAGATCTGGAATTTCATTGTTGTTAACAAGTTTACAGAATTTTATAGGTTCAGCCTGACTGAATGCTTTTAAAGGTATTAGTATAATATGGAAAAACTTATCAGTTAAACCAAATTCTTTTTTTACTTCTCTTGTACCATATTTGAGTAACATACACTTGGTATAGAATTAGTTTCATCTGTATTTATCATAATTTTCACATTATAATATTGAATATTATATATTTTTATCATAGAAAGAAGAAATGCAAAACAACAACAACAAAACCAGAAGTCTGGATCTGTACAGGTTTGTGTTTCGTTATTATTCCTTGCCTTTAAAAGAAAGATGGGGATATTAAATTCAAGTTTTCATCCATCCTTCCCCCTGTCTTTCCTTCTGTCCGGAATTCTTGTCTGTGCTAATTCTCTAAAACTATGAGGCATTATTTTACAAAACTTGGTTCAAAGTATCAACATAGATAGGAGATGTGCATATTGTTAACCCAAGTTGGTTTGCTCATTTCCCTCAGACTTATGGCACTTTTAAACATAAGTGCATATCACAAGATAGAACCTGCTGGAGGGATCCTAATTTACTGAATTTGCTTGTTGTATACTTGTACTGAAAATCTGTATAATCTGAACTACAAGATCAATATTCTTCGATCATGTGTTAACTTGTATAAACTGAAGTCCTCTCTAAGGGTTGTGGTGGCTGGGTGGTCCAAAACATTTGTTTATGAATCAAAGTGCCTCTTACCTCCTGGGTTTATTAATCTATGTAAATCAAAGCCACCTCAAAGGGCATCAGTGTCAAAAGTGTTGGTTTATGAACAGTGCACAGTGCCTCTCAACTCTTGGGTTCAAATCCCTTTTTGGTAGATCCTAGTGTGAGAAGGTGCACCAATTTGCTTGCAGAAGGTCTGTGGTTTTCTCTGGACATTCCAGTTTCCCCCACCATCTTAAAACAGCTAAACTGACCTGCTTGATATAAGTGAATGAATCTTGACTATGGCATAAAAGAGAATTACTACACCCCAATCTAAAACAGTATTTTATTCTAACAAAATCTTTGGTAAGAAAAGTTATTAGATTAAACAGGTTCTGCAGGGGTTCAAAATAATGTTTTGTAATGGATTGGTACAAGACCTTTTGCCTTCATTTTTGACAGGTCCCACATCAAGTGTTGAAAGTCCAATATCATTGAAGGTTCATGTGCAATTATGTTATTATGTAAAGAAAATAGTTTTATCCTGGTAAAAAAGGGCAGGTTCATCAGAATTTTACAGTTTTAATATCAAGGGTCCCAATGTAAATACAAAAGGTCCTGGACCTCGGACCTGGGGAGTTATGAATACCTGTTTTGTTGAATATACCAGAAGCTATCTTGTTGCTATAGGTTACTTCATAGTTGTGTCTATTTTTATGCTGCTTCATTTGATTAGTCAGTTTAATCCATTAGTTACCGGTACATGAAACTGCAAAAAATTATACATTTATGAAAATTATTATATACCAGTACATACAGTTGACAGAATTTTAAAAACAAAATTGGTGCATAGATTAAAATAAAATTTGACAATATTGATAAAAATAATAAAATATTCAGTGTTAAGAATTGTGTAAAACTTTAGTTTCAATTTAAGAAGCAAGTGTCACAAACCTAGGAAAAAGTATAATTGAAATTACTAAAAGAATTTTTCTCAAAATTAACATGTTTACATAATATTTGTCATTGTAGCTTGATCCATCTAACCCAGAAGCCATGAGTGCATTTTTCTTAAAAGAGATACAACTTGGAGAAGACTTATTAAGTAAAGGTAAGATAATGAACTCCCATTCTTTATTCGTAGCGTTTAGTGTTAAGTTAAGTAATTCTCATTATTTGTTAGTATAAAGTTTGGTAATTCTCATTATTTGTTAGTATAAAGTTTGGTAATTCTCATTAATTGTTAGTGTCAAGTTCAGCAATTCTCATTATTTGTCAGTGTCAAGTCATGTAATTTTCATTATTTGTTAGTTTCAAGTCAGGTACCAGTAATCCTCCTTTGATTTGGCTCGTTATATGTTAGTTGCACTCCCGTGTCTTTTTGGTTCTTTATTTAACTTTCTATTGACTCCGATTTTTACTTGTTAAATGGTAACCAAAATGTTAAGAAATGTGGCATTGTACTTTACAAAAAATAATTCTAGAAATTGCACCAATTGAGGACATTGCCATTGACACTTGACATTGTCAAACCTAGTGACTCACAATAACTTGGTCCATCCATATATTTATATACCAGTACATTATAACTAAGATTTTACTGCATTTTATATGAAATTTTTTGTCCTTTTATCTAGGTGATATTGATGGAGGTGCTGAACATTTAAGTACTGCTGTAGCTGTTTGTGGAAATCCTCAACAACTGTTAGCAGTTTTACAACAAACACTGCCACCTCAAATACTTCAACTAGTAATACAGAAATTACCAGCAGCTAGCCAGGTAAAAACTTAAATATTGCCTTATTTATTGGATTAGTTCGAGGGGTGTATGTAGGAATCACTGTGTCCATCCATCTGTCTGCCTGTCCGTGTAAAATTGTGTTCGGGCAATATCTCATAGCTGCTTTGGAGGACTGTCATAAAACTTCATATGAATAATCTTTATGGTCCAAAGGTGTGTTATGACCTTGAGTCAAGAGTCAAGGTCATATTGGAAAGGTCAAGGTAGTGGGAAATGGGGGGGAGGGGTATTTGGCTCTCAAGAGACAGTTAGTTTATCCAATTTTATCTTAAAAGACTGCTTCAAACCTACCCTTATAGTCCAGTAAGTTAGTTGCAGTATCAATTAAGAGTATGACCTCTGACCTTAGGTGAACAGATAGTTTATTATCTTCTATACCCTTGTCATTCTGTAGTATCCATTTACCTTATCAACTTGATTGATTGAATATTTTTAAATTAACTTTACAAGCTAGCAGTGTAACATCAAATGTATGTTCATACTGGCTGTTCAACGATTGGAAGCTCAGTTTCCTTTCCTAGTAGCCAAAATTGCCATTGGCTACTTATTTCAGAGAAATTCTTTCAAAAAGTAACATTTAAAAAAATATTTGGAACTACAGCAAAACCTGCCTACAAAGTCCACTTGAAAGTGTCCTTTGAAGTTACCTGTGTTGCCAGGTAACATTCATAGACAAGGTCCATATTTCCACAACCAGTTACTTCTTTGATTCGCATTTGACATATAAGATGTGTATATTTTTACAAATTACAGAAATATCACTTCTAACTATTTTAAATTGTTGAAACCTAGTAGTAAGTACATTTGTATTTTTGTTTTTCTATTTTTAGAAGTTTGCTTCAGCAGCTCCATCAGAGCCAATGCCATCACCTGCAGGACAGTCCGCAACTATCATGGAATTAGCTGAAGATGATGTGGAATAGTAAAGGGAACAAATCTAGAACTGTATTGACAATTTCTGTATATATGTATGTGTGTGTGGAAATAATAAATGCATAAATGAAGCCACTGGAACCTAAAACATTCATACATCATCATATAATGATATTTGGTTACTGGTAGTCCGTATCGGATGTCATTGTTTTATTCATCATAGTTTTATTTTATTATTGCCAGTATCCATCAAAGTACTGTAAAACCTACTTTTGTTCGTCTGTTTCTCGTAGACAAAATAACCATGAGAGTTAATTGTCGGGTACTTGTCTCAAAAGGGTACTATTTATACCAAATATTAAGCTATAGTCAATATCACGGAAGTTAATAGTTAAGAAATGGTTTTGGTAAGAGAATCCCAAAAGTTAATAGCTGCGAATAAAAGTTGGTTTACAGTATTAAAAAGTTTTAACTTAAAATTCTTTATGATCAAGTTGAGGGCCTAATTTTAAATGGTTGCATAAGATGATCAGTTTAAAAATATGAGTTAAAATATTTTGTCCATATATTATAATTTTATGAATGTTTAGTAAGAATAATTCAATACCCTCAGATTTAATGTTTCATAGTCAGTACAAGGAAGTACATGTATGACTATTAGGAAACAAACAAACTGTAATGAACTTAGTATGTGTGTGCTGCTTATGTTGGACAAAAGGGATCAACATGTTGAAATGTTTTCGTTAGTATTTGAATGGCATGTACCAGTAACTTCCATGATATATGATTACTGTTTGGAGCAGTATAATGAATACATATAACATGCAAGATTTGTATACCAGTACATCATTTGACTGTGACTGTTGGCCACTGTATCATGTGATACCCCCAAAGTATGAGTGGGATAATTACTAGTATTTCCATTGATATAGAATCATATCAGTTTATGTTCTCCAATGTTATTCTAGGAATTAGGGATGTAAAGTTGAAAACATTTTCCACAATGTCCAGCACAAATGTTAAGGAGTGTTGATCACATGGTACAGAAGTGAACCCCATATGTATGTCATTTAGTCACTGTTCTACATAAAAATACAGTCAAACCTGTGTATAAAGGCCAACAATGGGAACCAGTGAAAGTAGCCTTTATGGGCAGGTGGTCTTTATTATACAGATTCAAATAATATGAATACAATATAATTGGGATACAATTCTACTGGCCTTTGTAAGCAGGTGGCCCCATATAATAGAGGTGGCCTTTAAGACAGGTTCGACTGTATGTGTTAACTTTATACTGATATACTGTTAATGTTTGCAGAGAACTTTTAATGGCATTGGAAATCACAAATTTTCTTTCAGATAGCTTGTTTTATTGATGTTCTATGTGTATAGAAATCCATGAAAATTTTGCCATCTCTACATAAACATTAACATTTACATTATTGGTTTACTTTGTGTAATTCTGGTGCTCTGAAAAATTAGATTATCTTTATTTATGTTAAACATAACGATGTTAAGACATGAGACAGACTCTTCTGTCAGTATCTTACTTTAAGTCAGAGCTTAGTGCCTTTATAAGGTATCTCTATCTCTGGTGGATTCATCGTAAATGCCTTTGGCAGTTCACCTAAAGAAAGACAGGAACTACAGAACAGAACAGTGATTTACAGTGTTCAATCTAGAAGTGGCCCCTGTGCCATTGGCCCAAAATTGCGAATAAAGTCCCAAAATACTCTCAGTGGATCAACTTTAGTCCTTTATGCTGTATCAATTTGGTGTCTGATGAACCAACAGTTTTGAAAGATAACACAGAACATTTAATGCAGCATGTATGGTAAACCATTGCTTAAACAAAGAGTTAATATGTGATTATTCGAATTAAAAATTACAACACCTATTTTGAAAACCAAATTAACCAAATTCCCAAATTCTAGATTGATACTGGATTTAAAGTTTGGGCTTTTATGATGATTTTTTGTAGTTAGTGGGGTCATCCTGACCAGGCCTTAAAAAAATAATGACCATGCTTTCAAAAATGGGTCAACATAATAACTTCAGCAATTATATTTTTGCAAAGGTCAGTATTGATACATCCTCATTACTTTATTAATGCATGTCATATTATGTCTTGCAACCTAGCTTTAACCGGTTGGTTTAAGTTCAGGACACAATATACTGTATTATGAGCGAAAGAGAGATAGAATCAGATCTGTTCCAAGACTGAACTAAGACTGAAAAGATGAGCCACAGTTAGTCCACTACTGTGCCCCACAGACAGTATTTATGGGGAACAAAATATTATTTTTAGGCCAACGGAGCAAGGTCTCCTTCTGATTAAACACTGCTTGACTAAAAGATAGCATACAGTAAGCCATAACATTGCTGGCAGTGACAGGATATTTTGAATGGGATAGAGTGTTAGTCCAATCAGGACAGTTCTAGTTTATTTAAAATATTGTTTTTCGTTTTAATGTATTGATGTATAGTTGTCATTGGTTTTTATGCTGTGATTTGTTGTAATAGAAATTTGTCAACAAAATTTTGTTAAGGTTTTGATAGAATGGTACAAAACATTAATATAATTTATAAAAAATGTATCATTTGTTGATTTATTTTTGCATGATGGAGATATTATCATGAAACTGAACCCAACAAACATTCACTTGTTGGTGAATGATACACAAAAGTCATCACAACTTGACCAACTTCACACCCTCTTTGTTTATAGTTTCATGATGGAAAAACCACTATAGTAGTTCAGTTGCTAGAGTGCTTACTTCGTATAAAGGGGGAGTTGTAGGTTTGAACTCTGGATGGGTACTGACTAAGACTTGAAAATAGGTACTGTCTGTTCTTCGATCAAGCACTTGGCATTTAGAAATGAAAGTTGCAGGGTCCTTTGGAAGAGACGGACATGCAGTTTGCAGTTGTAATACTTTCTAGCTTGAAATTCAATTTATTTAAGGTAAATTGTCAAAGTCATGACCCGGTGTTCAATCCAGATTTGTAGTTGGCCTGGTCCAGGCCTTGAACAGTGGACATATAAAAATTGGTCAAAATAATAACACAACTTGATACATTTTATATCTAAAGTTCATAATTCAAACATCCACACCACTTTATCAATAAATTCTTTGGCATTTTTAAGCTATACCAGTCAAGGTTAGATAAATGAGAAAAAGGTAGAACTGGATTTTTCCAAAACTGAAAAGAAGGTCAAGGTTTGGTAACGGACAGTATTTTAATGGGATGAAAATTATCACTTTGACATCAATGATACAAGGATCCCTTATAGATTTAATGCTGCATGACCTACATTTTTCAACCTGAAAAAAATGCTGATGTGTTAGTGGTAAACAACCATCAAACCATTCTCTTAATAAGTGATGCATAATATTTGAATAAACTCCAAAACATACAGCTGAATATCATGTACTTGTCTGAAGCCATCATGTACTTGACAATAGCTATCATCTGCTTGACAAAAATCATCTGCTTGACCATAACCATCATGTACTTGACAATGTTCATCATGTACTTGGCAATAATTACCATCAACTTTACAAAAACCACCATCTGCTTAATCTATTTATCTTGATTTATCTTCTATTTGACCATAGCCATCATCTACATGGCAATAGCCACCATATACTTGATAATAGCCATTGTGTACTTGACCAAAATCACCATCTGCTTGATCATATTCATCTTCTATTTGACCATAGCCATCATCTACATGGCAATAGCCACCATATACTTGATAATAGCCATTGTGTACTTGACCAAAATCACCATCTGCTTGATCATATTCATCTTCTATTTGACCATAGCCATCATCTACATGGCAATAGCCACCATATACTTGATAATAGCCATTGTGTACTTGACCAAAATCACCATCTGCTTGATCATATTCATCTTCTATTTGACCATAACCATCATCTACATGTCAATAGCAATCATATACCGTACTTGATAATAGCCATTGTGTACTTTACCATAACAACCATTTACTTTGTAATAGTCACTATCTTCGCAACAGCCATCAATTGTTTGACAATATCCTCTTATTTGCCAATAGCCACCATCTACTTGACCATAGCCACCATCTAATTAACAACAATAGCCATCAAGTACTTGGCAATGTCTGCACTGCAATGTACCATGCAATTGCCACCATCTACATGTACTTGACCATGACCAACATGAACTGAACAATGTCCATCATGTACTTGGCAATAGCAACCATCTACTTGACCACAGTTATCACGTACTTAAAAATACCCATAATATACGTGCCATTGGCCAATATGTACTTAACATTAGCCGCCATGTATGTGATAATAGCCAGTGTTCTTGTCAATAAACGGCATTTACTTTCATCAGCCATAATGTGGCTGACACTATCCATCATGTACTACCGACGACAGACTCAGTCATCGTGCATTTGACATTAGCCACAAGCAAACGAGTATGTACAATGTATTCTTAATCCTAACGTGATTGGCATAGATATCTGTTAAATATTAAACCAAGTACCGGTGAAAATCCCGGGTGGCCGACGAAAATGTTTAATCTCGGGTCGAATATTGAAAAACACCACGCAAAAGGCAAATTCTAACATGATCTGCGTTTTCCTTCATTTGAATTATGAGGAGAGCCAGTCGTGGTCAGTGGCGTAGCTAGCAAAAATTGAACTGCATGCCGTGCAATTAATGATTAGGAGAATTTACCGGTACTATGCGAGAGCCGAAAGCACGAATGATCTAGGGGGTTCGGGGGCACGCTCCCTCGAAAAATTTTAAACGTTGATGTCAAATGGTGTAATCTGGTCAGGGCATTTCAGAATAGAATTGGTGCGATCTGATGACATTTAATAATGATAAAAAGTTAAAATTGATATCCCAAAATTGTTGTATTCAGCGAATTTGAAAAAAAAAAAAAAATTGTGTATACATATTATCAACTCAGTAGTCAGTTAGTCAGTGGTCCGAATTTCCAAATTAGTCAGTCCAATATCCCGCTTTTTATCAATTCATTATTGTTTTAATCTTTTTGGACTTACCGCAGTGGAAAGTCAAAGTAGTCGGCGTTTTCCCAAGTTTTAGCAAACATTGCTGTTTTGGCATTATGATTATGTACAGTCAGTGTTGCAGGGTCTGGATAGCTTGGGCCAAAACGCTGGCTTGGAAATGAAATCTCCTCAGATTCCCTGCTCGAACTTGAAGTTGAAGCAGCCTTTGATGTTGATTCACGTGACGGTGTTTGTGCGATTGGTTTTAAAAAAAGAACTTATTTTTGCATTAGAATCACCCGCCTTCTTCCGGAAAACATCTAGTACGTATCATGTAAACTTAAACGAAATCCATTGGATTCGTCCGGTTGCTGTTTTATTTTTTCTTCTAGAATCTTCTATATTTAGAGACATTATATAAATAATAATGATAAAATAATGAAGGAAAATTGATGTACACGCCTGTGCGTTGTGGCATATAGGGAGCTACGCTACTGGTGGTATAGTGTCACCGCGTGACGCCACGCCACGCCACACAAAAAATAAATGTACATGTAATACCACAGGCCACACGACAAAACGTCACACGTCACCGAAAATATGAAAAATGGCCACATGAAAAACAAAACATAAGTCATGATGGACATCGATATAGAGATGGACTTAAGCAATATAATTTTGCTTATATAGAGAAATCAAACATATCCCAAAAAAGACATTTTGCACATGACAGTGTCACGCGTGAAAAAGACGCAAAACCATATTTTTGCAACTGTCGATTATGGATAGATGGTGATGTATCGATATAGAGAATAATCCGAGTTGACTTGGATGTTATTTCAAATAATGTGACTTCTTTAGCTGGTGATCTCTTCGATTAACTAACCCGAGTCGACTTGGATGTTAAATGCCTTGGTCATTCCGACCAGTAAAGCTTGCATGGTTTTGTTTGTAATTTATGAGTTGTTCTGACAGCCTCTTTATATAAAATTTAAACCATTCCCCGTAATGATTCTGTACCATTGATAGCCATATGTAAGCTGATAGTGATAGTGACCAAAGACACAAACTTTTTTTCGCCATTAGTGAAAAAGTCTGTCTTTCAGTACTGCCAGTACTTTGATATGCAATTGGCTACATTAGGTTTCATTGTTTCATGACACTTAAGGTCTACTACGATCGGTTTACCTTCAGAAATGTGGTAACCAGGAGTGATACTTAAAAATTCAATCTCACTTTGGATCGGAGTTTAGATTAGAAATACGTCGTTTAATACATCATTTTCGTATATAAGGCCAATGCTATTTAATGCGGCATTTTTGTTCATCGTTGTTCACGAATACTTAACAATGGTTAGATCCATCTAATTATTTTTTACTGTCATATAATCAAATATAACTTGTGACAAAAAGGTAATAGTTTTTGAAAAACAGCAATGCGTGTGAACACAATATAAACTTGGAAATATAATACAAGTAAAAATAAGCCTACGTGTTGTAAAGTCCCCTGTCCTCAGTTCCAAGACCCTTAAAAAAAACTTAATTTTCAATTGCATAAATTAGATCAGTATTATTTAAACATGTTGTTGATAGGTATCCGAGATTTAGACCGTTGGTAACTTAGAATCGGAAGTATCACGCCCGATAAACGCACTTTTGGGCAAATAAATCTCAAAGTCTTTCATCATTAGGTTTCACTATTCAAAACATATCCTCGAATGCACAGTGATTGACCGTGCCGCTCTTTTGTATTCCATCGGTATATAGCTAATTTTAGCTATTATTCAGGCCAAAACCGTTTCCACTAGGCGACATGTTATTGCGAATTTATATCGCGTCCAATATTTCGAGATGTAAATTGACTCTGGTGTAGGGTACAGATTATTTAATTAAGCCTTTAATAGCTGTGTTTCTCTTACAATCTAAGCGTTTTAATCACTTTTATGTCAAAATAACTTTAAATAATCGCCGTGGATAAAAAGAATAATAACTTGTTGAACACTACACTTTCACATTCTGCTGGGAAATGTTCTTATCCACCGTTAACTTGGATAGCTATATGCACTCAAAAAACTATTATTTCACTGGGTTCTGCCTATTTATCCAAGAACGACAACTCTGTATGGTATTACGATCCAGGAGCCATTTGTGGATGTTGGCTTGGATAAAATATGTTTTTGATTAATTTTCAATCGTTAAGTAACGTGTGAACGTGTCTGAAATCAAACAATGGCATCTTCTTTATGCACCAAACGACAAAGACGGGGTCTGTATGGCCCGATTTCATTTTTATCGGAGAGAGAAAACAAGCCTTCCAGCTGGCAGAAAGATATTTTGATGAGAGACAGGGTTGCTACTGTGAAAAGTTTACATCGGCGAGATCTAAAAGCGCATTATGGATGTGTAAACGCTATAGAATTTTCTCACGGAGGAGGAGAATTAATGGCCTCAGGTATAAATTGAGTGTCATTGTCCAGATTTTATTACGCACCGAAAAATATTTGGCAATAGCGAAAATTGACAGTTCCGCTGTGACGTCATCGACGAGCATTTCGTTCCTCGGTGTAATTTTCGGGTCGCTTCAACCAAAGTGACATTTTGTTCTACAGTGGGCGGGGTCAATAAAAATACATTCGTGTAAATAATTAATTTTTTATAAATATAATTTAATAAGATATATTGATTTACAAAAAAAAACCCACAAAAATAAAAATAAATAAATAAAATAAAATAAAAAACAAATAAAATTAAAAATAATGAATTATAAAAATAATAAAAAACAAATTTCATAATAAATAAATAAAAATAAATGTGGAAATAAAATAAGTGTTATTTTATTTTATGAGTTTACAGTCTTTCAGGTGTTAATTTTGGAATACGGTACAATTACTGCTAAAATTGTTAAGTTGTGGTGGACTGTTCGATAGGTGGCTGGGTAGCTCAGTGGTAGATCATACTGCTAATATTGCGAAGGTCCTAGGTTCGATTCCCGGTTTGGTCCCTGCATTTTTTCCCTTTCCAGTTACATTTGGGGGCTCGTCCAGCCCTGGGAAGTGGTCGACCAACAGGTTAATTGGTCTCGGGGTGGAACCTGATGGTTTCGATTCAAAGGAGTTGTGGCATAGTGGTTAGATTGTCTGCTCCTACATTTTCAGTTGGAAGTCATTTATATGTACCAGACAATAGTTGTAAAGTGTGTAGAGCTACTTTTTGGATTGTTGTTTCAAAGGTGTGTCAATATGAAAGATGTCTGTGTCACTGAGGTCGACTTCGAACAAATGTATACCTACATGAGGTGATGCTTGTGATGGTAACAAGGACTGTATTTGGGTGTGTAGGTCAGTAGTAAAGGTCACAAGATCAAATCTCAGTCGGGGCAGTAGGGGGTATTTGGCCATTAAGAGACAGTTCTAGTTTGTTTTGTGGTAAGATGGTTAGTTTGTACTCTTAGTGTTAAAGACGATGAAGGCTGTTTTATATTAAGTCTTGTAGTAGGATAATTAAAGTCTCTGCTTTAAGTGTAGGAAGTTATTATTCTATACTTGCTCTCTTCATCCCTCATCAGACATAAAGCTGCAACAAACTCTTTCTATTTTAATCTGTCCTTTGCTATATGTTGGGCCTGTCCCCAGGTGTATGCCACAATAGTTGCTTTAGATGATACAAGGTCTGCAAGGTTTTTTCTTTCCGGATGGTGTCCATTGCAAAACTACTTTAAATGACCTTTCACTCTCATCACATGACCTAGGAAGTTGTTTTACTGTCGCAAGATTATAATTAGTTTTAGCGATGTCTGTCTGCCCCTTCTTCCATCTACTTCATAACTATCAAATTTATGGATGGATTTTGATCAAATTTGGCTTGCACAAAGGTATACCAACATGAGATGATGTGTCACAAACAGCAGTAATGTGTGTAGCTGAAATTACAACAAGACCACAGTTGGGATGAGGGGTATTTAGCTGTCAAGAGACGGTTCTAGTTTATATTTGTGTGTAGAAAGTTGAACCTAATTGTCATGCAGTCAATTGGTTAGGGTGTCTGGTTTTGATGTAAAAAATAATACCAGTAAATCTTGTTTCATAGGAGGAGGGGTAAATGTGCTTATTCTTAGTATGAAAAGTTTAAGATGCTAATTATATGGCTAAATAGGTTGGAGTGTCTGCTCAATGGGTCCCTCCATTCTCATTATCTGTGATTATATTTTTTTTTGCTTAGCTTTTGGAGGTTTTGAGAGTAAAAAATGTAGATACATATATGACTTACTTGACTCAATTCCATCTCTCCTGGTGTAGAATTGGGCAAATTATCTTTCCTCTCCAGTCATCCCTATTACTTGCTAGTGTGGCTGCCTCTCCCCATGTCTTCAATCCTAGAATCCTAGATCTTTTCTTTCCCTTTCTATTGTCCTATGCCAAGTCTCCTTCGGCCATCCTCTTTGCCTCTTTCCTTCAGCTAGTTGCCATGTTAAAGCAATTTTGGATGAACAGATCCACAATCTGATGGCAATTTATATGAATCAATTTTAATATAAGGGTCACTAAGACAGAAAATGTGTGGGAGAGAGTGATTTTATTCCAGCGTAACACACTGTTCTAACTGGTTCAGGTGGTATGGATTCATCCTTGTTTATAAACACCCGGCAATCAAATCATAAACAACCTATTTAAGTACAGCTTTTTCACTTTGGTGTTACTCATACGCAGTACATGACCCAACCATCTCCATCTTTGCACTTTTACTTGTTTACTTTTTGTTGTAGTAGTTGTTTGTATTCTGATCTCTTTATTCATAATGCTCATTGGCCAATGTATTTTTACGGATACTATTGTGGCATTTGTATTTGAATGTATCTAGCAGGTTTTCGTCCATTTTTGTCGTTCTCCAGGTTTCACAACCATGCATAAGTACTGCAACTACATTAGGTTTGTATTTCCACACTGTACTTTGGTTACTGTACTGGCTGCTCTTTCATTCTTTCCTCAGTTTACTGAATGCTAAAATATTGCGTATATACTTTGGTCTGAAGGTTATTGTCTAATTTAGAAGTACTAGTTAAAGTTAAAGATGTGCAATAGCGATATGCATGTCTGTTAAGTTGATAGATATTGTAAAATGAGCTACAGTTAAACACGAATATAACAAACACACTTACAACAAATACATCGATAGTAGGATAGTATTGGGCCCGACCGCTCCTCTATATAAGACTATTCTTAACAATATAAAGAACTCGCTTTATAGTGAAGTTAAATAAAAAATTCCCTTTGTTTTGTTATAAACATGTTTTAGAGTATAACATTCTCAAATCTGATCTCTCTTTTCATATGAATTCTTTCAGGTGGAGATGACCGCCGTGTGTTATTATGGAATATGGAAAAGGCCCTATCAGACATAGGCAGTCCATTTATTATGAAAGGAGAACACAATAGTAATATCTTCTGTTTAGCATTTGATAATGAAAACAGGAAAGTATTTTCTGGTGGTAAGTAACTTACAGTATATACACTAGAACCTCGTCATAGTGCCCCTCAATAACCTTGCCACCTCGCTTATTATCCCCAGCCTTTCACAGAAAGAGGGGATATTAAATTTGAGTTTCCGTATGTCCATCCTTCCTTCTGTCCCTCTGAAATTCTTGTCTGCGCAAATTCTCCAAAACTACAAAGTACTATTTCACTAAACTTGGTGCAAAGCATCAACATTGATAGGAGATGCGCATATCATTAACCCAAGTTGGTTTGCTCATTTTCCTTGGAGTTATTGCCCTTAAGTGCAATTCACAAAAAAAAAAAATGAACTGCTTGCAGGGAATCCTAATTCACTGAATTTACTTGTTCTATAACTATTTTGAATACAAAAAATTAATCTTCTATATTGTTCCTTTTGTCTCCCTCAATTTATTGCTAAAACCCTTTGTAATACCAAAAGTTTACTGAGCATTTTACTGTATTCATAGTCCCTCTCTAAATCTCCATCGTCTGTTTGGAACTTAAACCAGTGAACTTAAAACCATTTGGGTGAGTCAGCTTGTAGAGTGCAAGGACAGGGTTGTAAATGCCATCAAGGTCTGTGTGACTTGGAGTGGAGTGGCGTGTGGCATAATGGTGTTTCATGTCCTTGTCAAGATTCTTTCATTTATATTGCTGTCGGTTCTTGGTTGGTGGAAGATATCATAGTGCCTGGAGAAAACCACAAACTTTCAACAAGCAAACTGACAAACATTCTCACACTAGTATCTCCCCAAGCAATATTCTAAGCTAGGTGGCCAGTAGTGTGTTTTAGACCACTCAGCCACCAAGGCTGCTGAATCCAAGAGGCAAGACTTGGAAAAAGTGACTGTATGCTGTTTTGCCAAGCACTTTTATTTAGTAACTTGTTATTCAGGGGCCTTCGGCCCGTAATAACGTTAAATATCAATTAATCAACTTTTATTTAGAAACAGAATTCTTTAGAACATTCCATTGTCATAGTGGGCATGACACATCAGTATCAACAAACACCCTCACTGCTCACTGTTCAGTGGCAGAAGTATGTTGCTCAGGTTTGAAATTCTGCAACTTAGTTCATATTATGTACTGTGAATCAGAAATCTTTGCCTGTATTTTGTTTTCATATGAATGTCTGACAGTAAAAAGATGTGAAAATAAAGCTTTCACAAATATTTCATTTTGATAGAATTCACTTGCATTTGTACTGACCATCATCAGATGATGTGGAGATAGGAATACATGAATATATGAATATCTTTGAATGAAATTTCTTAAGAAGATTATAGTTACTTATGGGAAAAAAATCAGATTTACAGAACCGAAATGATGATTCAATTTATTTAAAATGAAATTTGATGTTTACAAAATAATTAACCAGTTGCAATTAATTAATTTTCTTGCATTGTCTCAAATGAGTATTTTTATTGTTGTCATAATCATCTTTGTAAATAACGGTGTTTACATTTAAATTTTAAAATTCTAACACACTAATCTGTCCTGGTGGAGATAGGAGGATATGTACTGCTACACTTATTACAAATATCTGTTTTAAGTTTTTAATTCAAGGAAGTTAGTTTCAATATTTTGATAGTTGTATGGTAATTATTATTTTTTCATATTTCAGGAAATGATGAACAAGTATCAGTTCATGATGTTGCAACGTAAGTACTTACATATGTGACAATGGGGTTTCCCAGTTTCCACTGTGATGGCCCCTAACATTTGCCCACAAATGCTATTTTGTGTTGATCATGTGCAGCACATGCTACTGCAGCGAACCCCATATGTGCCCATTTTCAACTGTTAGATTAAAAATTAGGAAACCTTTCAAAGCAGGGAAATTTAAAACAGTATATGCATCTTAATTATGTCTTTGTTAGCAACTAATTGCAGAAAAAGTTCAGTGTTCAAAGTAAGTCAAAGTTTTTCAACCAGTCCTTGTCTTAATAATAATTTCAACATTTTCTATTGTAGTATTTAGGAGCTGACTACTGGTATTGAAAAAAGTATTCTATCCTTTCTAAAAATTACCACTAACTGTGGGAAAGCCTTTTCTTTAACATTTAAAACTTGATAGAAAAATTAAAGAAAAATATACTGTAAGATCATTAATATTCAAAGTGCTCATATTTCATTATTCTGTAATTTCAAAAAATAATAGTGCAACATAGTATTTTCATGAAGATGTTGTTTATATTCAAATTGTTTCATTTTCAGTGGGGAAACATTGGATGTATTTTTACATGAGGATGCTGTTTATGGACTAAGTGTGGATCCTAATAACTCCAATGCTTTTGCAAGTGCTTGTGATGATGGTCGAATATTAATATATGACATCAGAGAACCTCCCAGCACAGGTAAAATAGTCCTTTCTAATGAGAGAAATTTGTTTTAATAACCCTGTGGTGGCAAATTAAGATTTCTTTAGCATACCAGTAAATCTTTAACAGGACTCTGCCTTGAAAAATTAATTTTTGACCCTTTAGACTGGGACAAGTATCTTCTAATCTTAAACAGAAATAAATCCTCTGCTTCAACATCAACCACTACAGTAGCTCAGTTGGTAGAGTGCTTGCTTTGAATGTAGAAAGTTAGAGTTTGAACCTGAGCAGGGTCTGACAAAACTTTAGAAATAGACAGTGACTGTTCTCCCACCAAGCACACCACATCAGTAATGAAAGTCGCAGGGTCCATCTGTAGAGACCCAAAACATCTGTGCCCCATTTGATGGCAGATGTGGCATGTTAAAGAATTCTCCATGCTGATGCACTGATCGTACTGCAAATGTCAAAAATTCTGCCACTTCACCTATACCTGGTGACATCTTGGCATAGTGAAATATTCTTGACTGGGATTTAAAACACAACTTTACTATCAACAAAAGTTGATGTGATTTCGAAGAAACTATTGCATTTACTGTCTGTTTACTCTGTTGCAGAGAAAGGAACAAACACTAATATTTCAAAGATTTGAATGCCACTGTTAAAAATCAATTAATCTTTTAATTACATGAGTCGAGTCATTGCTAACAATCCTAATTTCGATCTAATCCATGCATTATAACTCCTTTAATACATATTTTTGATGGGTGTTTACAATGGTAAAATTTTTGACAAACCTGTGACGTAATGATGACGGAAGAATTTATTATTTACGTAGGTTCGCAAGGGTACAATGAAGGATAGCTCAAAGGTCAATTTTAGTTTAAAAGTTTGAATTTACGTCAATTTTTTAAATGTTTGAAAATGCAGAAAGGTAGTTGACTTTATTCTTTTATAAAATCAATTTTGGTCATCCCAGTTACGCAAAAATCAATCCCTTCTTGAGCTGCACTAACCTACATAAATAGTCAACTCTTTCATCATGACTACATAGCATAAAGAACCCCGCCATTTCGTAACAAAAGATTACCATTGTAAACACCCAACCAGGTTATATTTTTGTCGCCTAAAATGATATATGAAGCAAGAATGAAGCTGAAACAGGAATTTTTAATAACGACTCACTCATGTAAGTAAAAAATCATTAATTTGTACCAGTCATATTGAAATTTATAAAATATTTTGTGATCTTGCTTTCTCCGAAATAAATAAACAGTAGAAATTTTTAAAAAATGCTTACTCTTTGCTGAACTTGCACAACCAATTAAACTGCTTGATGTTTGGAAAAGTTGAATAATAGATTTAGTAGAAATATAAATAAGATTTTTTTTCTTTTTTTTCAGATCCTTTCTGTTTAGCAAATTACATGTCATCTATGCATGCTGTGATGTACAATCCTGTTGAACCTCGTCTCCTAGCAACAGCCAATGCAAAAGAAGGAATAGGTTTATGGGATATTCGGAAACCGCGAAGGTACTTTAGTTTGTCTTCAAAGTATAATATAAAATTTATTCATATTACATGTAATTTTATAATTTTTCTTGGTATGTACATTTGTATATATATGTATATACATGTACCTGTAGTTTCTTTTCTCTCTGACTTCACATACTAAAGCTGCTAGCAAAAATATCCATTTCCAGTAAAATGTGAAATGTTCTTCACTGAAGTTACAGGAAGAAAAAATTAAAAGTACCTTAGAAGTTATAATTGGGTGAGGTAGCAAACATTATTTGGAAATTAACATAAATCAGTCCATAATGTTGATATTTCAGTTGTTCGTTGAGGCATGGTATTGCCCTTTATTGACAGAGTTATGCCCCTTTAATTGTTATGATGTGTTGTAAGTCTTCCAAGTGTAATTTGTCTCTGTAGAAAAAATGTCGTGTATTATAAGATTAGCATGAATATATCCATAATGTTGATATTTCAGTTGTTTGTTGAGGCATGGTATTGACCTCTATTGACAAAGTTATGTCCCTTTAATTGTTATGATGTTGTAAGTTTTCGAAATGCCTATCATTTATCTCTGTAGACATGTATTATATAATTAGCATAGGTAATTCATCCTTATGTTGATATTGCAGTTGCTTGTTAGTCCCCTACCGGCGAAAGCCGAAGTGGACTTTAGGTTTGCACTCTGTCTGTCTGTCTGTCCGTCCGTCTGTCCGTCCGTCCGTCTGTCACACCTCAGTTTTCCACACTTTTTAAGCTCACCTGAGCCAAAGGCTCAGATGAGCTATTGCAATCTATCGCTGTCCGTCGTGCGTCGTGTATAAACTTTACATTTTAATCTTCTCCTCCAAAACTACTGGGCCATATTTGATGAAACTTGGTGATTATCATGCCTAGGTAACAGCCTTTCAAAATTGTGTTCGGGGTTTGGCCACGTTCAACAAGATGGCCGCTGTTACTAGAAATAGCAAAAAGACAAAAAAATCTTCTCTGAAACCAAAAGGTGCAGGCAAATTTTAATTGGATATTTGGATTCAGCATACCTGGGAACATCAAAATTGTGTTTTTCATGAAAATTAGACGAAAAATAAGTTACGCGTTTTTTGCGTAAAATTACGTAATTTTTAAAATGAGACATTTATTGTTATAACTTCATAACGGCTGAAGATAATTGTATGGAGTTTTCACTGTTGATCTTGTCTTGCAATTTTCTTCCAATTGATGTCAAGGTCGAAGGTCAAGGTCATGTCCCAGTTTTTGACCTTTGATAAAAAATGCTATTTTTAGCTCACCTGAGCCAAAGGCTCAGATGAGCTATTGCAATCTATCACCGTCCGTCGTCCGTCGTGCGTCGTGTGTCGTGCGTCGTGTGTAAACTTTACATTTTAATCTTCTCCTCCAAAACTACTAGGCCAAATTTGATGAAACTTGGTGATTATCATGCCTGGGTAACAGCCTTTCAAAATTGTGTTCGGGGTTTGGCCACGCCCAACAAGATGGCCGCTGTTACTAAAAATAGCAAAAAGACAAAAACATCTTCTTCTCTGGAACCAGAAGGTGCAGGCAAATTTTGATATTTGGATTCAGCATACCTGGGGACATTAAAATTGTGTTTTTCATGAAAATTGAACGAAAAATAGGTTACGCGTTTTTTGCATAAAATTATGTAATTTTGAAAATGAGACATTTATTGTTATAACTCAATAACGGCTGACGATAATTGTATGGAGTTTTCACTGTTGATCTTGTCTTGCTATTTTCTTCCAAAAGATGTCAAAGGTCAAGGTCATGTCCCTGTTTTTGACCTTTGATAAAAAATGCTATTTTTTAACATTTCAAGTGATAATGGCATAGGATTTTCAGTTAATTGTAGCTATTGACATGACAATCATTTTGATACATAGATCAAGGTCATGGGTTCAAAGGTCACGGTCAAAGATGAACAACTATTTCTGTTATAGTTGATTACCTGCAAAACTATTAACTTTTTGTATAGGCATACATATTAGAATATTGTAGGTATTGGTCTAATGATAATTTTGATATATGAATGAAGGTCATGAGTTCAAAGGTCAAGGTCACAGGTGCATATTAATACTGAATTGGTTAATTATCTTGAAAACTATAAATATTTTGTAGAGGCATGTATGCTAGAATATTGTAGGTATTGGCCTAATGATCATTTTGATATATGAATGAGGGTTATGGGTTCAAAGGTCAAGGTCACAGGTGAGCGTTAAGGCCCATGGGCCTCTTGTTTTAACATTTCTTGTGATAATAGCGTAGGATTTTCAGTTATTTGTAGGTATTGACATGACGATCATTTTGATACATAGATCAGGGTCATGGGTTCAAAGGTCAAGGTCACAGATGTCCAAGAATACCAAAATAGTTAATTATCTGCAAAACTATGAATTTTTAGCTCACCTGAGCCAAAGGCTCAGATGAGCTATTGCAATCTATCACCGTCCGTCGTGCGTCGTGTGTAAACTTTACATTTTAATCTTCTCCTCCAAAACTACTGGGGCAAATTTGATGAAACTTGGTGATTATCATGCCTGGGTAACAGCCTTTAAAAATTGTGTTCAGGGTTTGGCCACGCCCAACAAGATGGCCGCCATTACTAAAAATAGCAAAAAGACAAAAAAATCTTCTTCTCTGAAACCAAAAGGTGCAGGCAAATTTTGATTAGATATTTAGATTCAGCATACCTGGGAACATTAAATTTGTGTTTTTCATGAAAATTGAACGAAAAATAGGTTACCCGTTTTTTGCGTAAAATTATGTAATTTTGAAAATGAGACATTTATTGTTATAACTCAATAACGGCTGAAGATAATTGTATGGAGTTTTCACTGTTGATCTTGTCTTGCTATTTTCTTCCAAAAGATGTCAAGGTCAAAGGACAAGGTCATGTCTCTGTTTTTGACCTTTGATAAAAAATGCTATTTTTTTTAAACATTTCAGGTGATAATGGCATGGGATTTTCAGTTAATTGTAGGTATTGACATGACGATCATTTTGATACATAGATCAAGGTCATGAGTTCAAAGGTCAAGGTCAAGGATGCACAAATATTTCCGTTATAGTTGATTATCTGCAAAACTATTAACTTTTTGTATAGGCATATATATTAGAACATTGTAGGTAATGGCACAATGGTCATTTTGATATATTAATAAAGGTCATGGTTTCAAAGGTCAAGGTCACAGATGCAAAACAATTTCGAAAGGGTTAATTATCTCGAAAACTATAAACTTTTTGTATAGACATGTATATTACAATATTGAAGGAATTGATTTAACGATCATTTTGATATATGAAGGTCATAGGTTCAAAGGTCAAGGTCATAGAATTGAACGAATACTTAAATGGTTAATTATCTCAAAATCTATAAACTTTTTGTATAGGCATGTATATTGGAATATTGTAGGTATTGGCCTAACGATTGTTTTGAGATATGAATGAAGGTCATAGGTTCAAAGGTCAAGGTATTAGCTGCGAACGAATATTTAAATGGTTAATTATCTCAAAAACTATAATTTTTTTGTATAGGCATGTATATTAGAATATTGTAGGCATTTGCACAACGATCATTTTGATATATGAATGAAGTTCATAGGTTCAAAGGTCAAGGTCATAGATGCAAATGAATACTTAAATGGTTAATTATCTCAAAAACTATAAACTCTTTGTATAGGCATGTATATTGGAATATTGTAGGTATTGGCCTAATGCACATTTTAATATACAGATGTTTTAGCTGTTTATTAATAATATATTGTAGCTAGACTTTAAATATGTTATATATAGCATACTTATATAATAATTAATATAATTAACTTGCAAAAATACTTGCATATTATTGGCCCTTACTGCTGAAAATTTTGATATTCTCTTTTTTAATGTCATTGGCCATTGAACCTCTGCATAAGATATGTACTCTTTCTCAGGTGAGCGTTAAGGCCCATGGGCCTCTTGTTTCTAAAATCTTGTAGATAATGAACTCATTTTTGGTATGTGAGTCTACCATGATGAGTTACAGATCAAGTTTACGTTTCGTATTCATCTGCTAATTTTTACCGGAGTTATGACCCTTTGAACTTTGAAAATTCACTGAAATTTCAGTTTTCCGCACATTTTTTCTAAATGCTTTTAGATAATGAACTGATTTTTGGTATATGAGTCTACCATAATGAGTTACAGATCAAGTTTACGTTTCGTTTCCATCTGCTAATTTTTACCGGAGTGATGGCCCTTTGAACTTTGAAAATTCACAGAAAGTTTAGTTTTCCGCACTTTTTTTCCAAATGCTTTTAGATGATAAACTGATTTTTGATGAGTTACAGATCAAGTTTACGTTTCGTATTCATCTGCTAATTTTTACCAGAGTTATGGCCCTTTGAACTTTGAAAATTCAGTGAATTTTCAGTTTTCCGCTCTTTTTTTCTAAATGCTTTCAGATAATGAACTGATTTTTGGTATATGAGTCTACCATGATGAGTTAGAGATCAAGTGTACGTTTCGTTTCCATCTGTTAATTTTTACCAGAGTTATGGCCCTTTGAACTTTGAAAATTCACAGAAATTTTAGTTTTCCGCACTTTTTTTTCTACATGCTTGCAGAAATGGAACTAATGTTTGGTATGTGACTCTACCATGATGAGTTACAGATTAAGTTTACGTTTCGTTTCCATCTGCTAATTTTTACCGGTGTAATGGCCCTTTGAACTTTGAAAATTCACTGAAATTTCAGTTTTCCACTCTTTTTTTCTACACGCTTGCAGTTAATGAATTGTTTTTTGGTATGCAGGTCAACCATGATGAGTTACAAATCGAGTTTACGTTTCGTTTCATTCCACTAGTTTTTATGGGAGTTATGGCCCTTTGAACTTTGAAAATTCAATGAAATTTCAGTTTTTTGCACTTTTTTCTACATGCTTGCAGATAATGAATTTATGAGAACTCCATTGGTGGTTTTTGATTTTACTATAATCAAGTTTTGCTTTCATCTTGAATAACACGTATAATTTATAACTATAAATCTTTGTACCATATAATAAGGTACATTTTACCTAAAAGTTTGGGATTAGTGAAATATGCGACCGGTAGGGGACTATGTATTGTTTTGCAATACTCTCAATATGCTTGTTGAGATATGGTATTACCCTTTATTAACAGAGTTATGCCCCTTCAATTGTTATGCTGTTATAAGATTTTTAAGTTCCTATCATTTGTCTCTGTAGACATGTATTATATAATTAACATAGGTAATCCATCCTTAGTATACATTAATATGTTTTCCTGAGGGACCTGTGCTACTATAGTATTGTCTTAGGGAGTATAGTGCCTGAGCCAAAGGTGAAGGAAAACATAATAATGTACATCACATGACTTTAAAGCACAGTGCATTCTAACCATTGTTGCCATTAAATTTACGACATAAGGCAATTTCAATTGTGTAGTGTACATCCTGGTCCGAAATGAATTTGTCTTGGTCATCGTCGCCGCATCGCACCTCAACACCATGTTTGTTTACAAAATTGTGTTCGCGTTCCCAAGGTGGCACTTACATAAGTATAGTACCCGTCTGGAAAAACAATAGTACCTTGCTGTCAACGGTACTATACTCAACTAAGGACAGACAGAAACTTTACAAAATAGAGTACATGTACATATCCAATCAATTTCCTACAGTTTATCATGTGATGTTCTAAATGTTGATATTACAGTTGCTTGTTGAGATATGGTAGTGGTCTTGTACAACAAAGCTGTATGAATGTCCGAATCAGTGCTAGCGGCGACAGACTTCTGGCCCTAAGACGTCGATTACCACCTGTTCTCTACAGTATAGACAGCATTCAGCCATTATGTGAATTTGATCACAATGGATATTATAATTCATGTACAATGAAAAGTTGTACGTTTGCTGGGGATAAAGATCAGGTAAGATGATATCTGGATAATACTAGTATGACCAAAAAATGGGGTTCACTGCTGTACCATATGATACCCTCTAACATTTGTGCGGAAAACTTATTTCCAATGGATATGGAATTGCATAAGATAAGTTTTCCTGTAAATATGACATTATTCCAGGAATTGGAGACGTTAACATTTTCCAAAATGGAAATTAATTCACACAACGGGTATTGATCACGACAACGACGGACCCCATTGGTATTAACACACAGAAACAACTTGTTAGAGTTTAGCTAAAATTTATATGCATATTCCAGAAGTGGATAGGAAAAATTGTAGTATGAAAAACCAGTAGTGTTGCCTGGTATTTTATAAAAAATATAAATTGTTTGATTTTAGATAAAACAAATTAAATTCATATTTCTGGAGTGGAGGGAGGTAATGGAGTTTTACACCCAGTCAAGATTCTTTTACTTTTATCAGTGTGGTCAGTTCTGAGGTAGTGGAGGAAACTGGAGTGCCAGGAGAAAACAATCCACCTTCAGCAAGCAAACTGATAAACTTTCTCACCTTAGGATATGCCCCAGTGTTATTCGAACCTGAGTGGTGAGAGGTGCTGTGGTCCAAAAGACCTTTAGCTCCACATTACAAAGATGAAAGTTTATACAATGCAATATATGACCTAATCATTCACATAAACAAAACATGAGATCTTTTTTCAACTGTTTTGATTTATATGGATACAGGAAATTCCATAAATGATTTTGGTTCTCTTTTAAAATTGGAAAACGTGTTTTACAAATTATTAATTTGACTTTCAGTATGTTGTGTCGGGTTCTGATGACTTTAACTTGTACATGTGGAAAGTACCTAATGACTTGACAGAGAGTATGTATAGAAATAATATGTTATTATACCTTCATGAATTTTAAATTCATTCAGGGTTCAGATAAAATTATTCATACTGCTTGGCACAGTGTTGTTTAAGAGGTGTTGTGTACTTGGCACAAAGTAATTGTAACTTGGCACTAGAAAAAGATGTACTAGTAATTTTATTATGTTTTTCACATGTCAACCAAATAGTATATATTACAAATATATCTTTAACATCACTAAACATAAATTTACCAATCATCAAAATGGTTTGTTTTTTTGAACCACGAAAATAAACGATTTCACTGTATTTCATGTTGTTCTTCATTTACTTTATTGTATGATTTGAGTATGGTTGGTATGTAATTTTCAGAATTTTGTCCAATCTGTATTAATACGTGTAACATATGGTACTGATACATGCTTGATTTATTTAACAGGACAGTATGTTAATGATGCTCATATGGTTTTAAAAGGCCACAGATCCATTGTAAATCAAGTCCGCTTTAACCCGGCAAATCATCTTCTCTTATCTTCTGGTGTTGAGAAAATTATCAAGGTAAGCAAATGAAGGAAAATTCATTACAAAATAAATCTATTAAATGTAAACATACCAGTCCCTTTTCAAAACACAACCCCAAAAACAAAGTAAAAAATTTGGAAACTACAAACTTAATTAAATTTAGTTAAAATTTAGTGAAGCTTGTGAACTTTCACTAGGGAAGTGACCAAATGCTACGCTAGGGTACAATAAACACCACCTATAATTTTTAATTTTCTAAAAATAGCAAAAATCTTCCTTTATTAAAACATATAGAATACATAAAATCATTAAAATTGTAAGTTTCAGGGTCATGTAATTATGATAAATTCTATTTGGAACTTAAAGTAGTATCTTGCAGCTCTAATAAGACCAAGAGTACTAGTAATTGTGACATCATTTACTCTTTGGAAAAATCTGGCTTTCAAGTCATTTGACCTGTTAAAGTTGAAATGTCAGTTATGTATCGTATATTTTGAAATCATTTATGACAAAGCCAAATGTTAGGGAAACAAAAGTGTGTTTGGCTGAGGTAAAAACTCAAGTATTGAAAAATTATCATGGTAAATTTTGTGTTAGACTATTGAGCTTTCAGAAAATAAGCATTGAATAAGCATACATTTACGTACCCAGGAAGATGAATTTATTTAAGGTTAAAATTCCATGTACCAATATGTCATTACTGGAAATATAACGGAGCATTTTATGTTTCCAGCAGAAACAATATACATGAACATGTAGTGCTGTACATGTGTTATAGAAGGTATCATGTGATACATGAGCTAATCAAATTACATTGTGTTTTAATGAATTAAATAAAATTTACTTTATTTTTTATTCATATTTATAGTATGATAAATTTAAGATTTTTTTATGATTTCTGTCATTTTAGGTATGGAGTCCATTTCCAATGAAAGGTTCAGAGTTAGACCCTGTTGGCAAAACTAGACACCATGTTTCTGAACGACCAATATTTACACACGAGGAATACATAAATTTAGTGTTACGTAGTGGACATGTAATGACACATGATTACTCTCATCAGTCCACCAATGAAGATCCTAGAATGCTTGCGTTCTTTGATTCTCTGGTTCAGCGTGAATTGGAGGGATGGAGTAGTGATGATAACTTGTCAACGGAAGAAGAAGAACTGTTTGAAAGAATTGTTCAGTTTTCTCGATCTGATTTATCGGAAGACTCGTCGGAGGAATCTGACACTGTTAACACTAACAATACAACAGAAACGTCTAACAACTATGAAAGTACTACTGATAATAGTTCTATATTTAGTCCATTTACTATTGCATTTGCCAGTGTAATGGCTGCCCAAGCTGTTGAGAGTACTGACAATACAGGAAATACAAACACTGTGAATGAATCTGAACAGCCCTGTAATGAGAGTCAACAAAACACAGACACAAGAAGACCGTCTGCTACTGAGCAAGAAAGTGTTGATAGGAAAAGTATTTCTGATCTTATTTCTCAGAAAAGAAAAGAAATGAAAAAACAGGCAATAGAAAACAAACGGTCTAAAAAGAAACGAAAAAGACCAACAGCATTGTCGAGTTCCGATTCCAGTGACGAGGAAGTGTCAAGAAAAGTGGATAAAAAATCTTGTACAGCTAGTTCTGAAAGTGCTTCTGTGGATTGTAAAAATGTTACAGAACAGAAACAGAAGGTTCAAATAAAACTTAAGAAATTAAAACAGTTAAGAAATAATATTTTAAATAGTGATTCAGAAAGTAGTGATTTTGATATTGATAAAAAATTGAAACCAAAGTTAAACATCACATCAGCTGGTAACCATAGCAACAACAAACTAGAAGAAAGTTCAAGTTGTAGATATGCAGACAATCAAGAAATGGGACCATATCTTCATGAAGCAGATAATAATAATCAGTGCTCTAAGAAGAATCACAGTGACCATGGTGACCATCATAATCACCATAATAACCATAATAACAGACCAAATAAATCAGAATTCCAAAATGATAAACAGAAAAATAGTTTGAATAATCTGAAATCGCACAGAAATTCTTCAAAAAATTCTACAAATTGTTCAGAGACTTCAAAAGACTGTACATCTTCTAATAGTAATTATCCTAGTACCTCTGGTAGAAATAATGAGGGTTCAAGCTGTAGTTCTGATAGAACTCACAGTAGGAGATCATTGAATGATGGACATTCCGAGAATAAGTTTTCAGTTGAAAATATTCTGAAGGATACAGTATCATCTAAAAGTTACCAGCATTGTAACAATATGGAGGAGAATGGTACAGATAACAGAGACTTGGCCGAGAGTAATCCCAAACCCAGTACTTCATCTGAAAATTTAATGGACATGGAGGCTCACAATTCTGATAATTCAGACAGTCAGCCATCTTGGATGGAATTTAAAAGATTCAAGCGACGTGTGGAACGATCAAAACGTCATTATCGCCATAAAAGTAACTCGGATGATGACTAGTTAATGGATTTCTATGGACGTATTTGTCTTTCATGAAATAACATATAACCAGTAATATTTGCAGGATGATATAGACAGTTAGTGCTTAGCAACCAATATACATGTGAATACAATACAATAATATATATAAAATACAGAAATGCATTGACATGAAATACAGAAATGTATTTGCATAAAGTATAGAGAATGTATTTTTCAATGAAAGCTATCAAAGAAAGTGTGACATTTCTTTCTATAAAAAGTTGAATAATACTACAGGAAATACAGACATTTTTCAATGAAAGATATCAAAAGAATGTGCAACATTTTCTTCTATGAATAAGTGATTAAACCTGAAACTCCAAAAATTCCTTCCTGCAAATATTTCTGGTTATACAATAGGTGTTAATGGGTTTCACTTCTGTACCACTTGATACCCTCTGACATTTGTACGAATTGAAATATGGAACAATATTGCAAGTACTGGTAGTTCATATTTTTCCTGTAAAAGTGACATTATTCCAGGGAATTTATGACGTAATGGTTTTCAAAAAAGTCCCACACAAACCTTAAGAGGTGTTGATCATATGGTACAGGGTGAACCCCATTATTTAAAATATCCTGAGTTTTTTTTTTTTATTTCCTTCTTGGGTATCTAGCATGTTTTCTTACCGTATACAAAAATATCTTTTACCAAGATTATGTGAAATTTATGATGCTCTGCTGAAATTGACACCAGATTCATGGGAATATATTTTTGCTGAGAATATATGCTAGATTCTCAAGGCATTTTAAAGTTTGACACACTAATGTTGTATCCCTGTAGATGATTTCATATTTTGATACTGTTTAGTGCATATGCAAAATATATAATGTCCCTGCCAACAACCTTGGTTCAAAGCGTCTATTCTAATTTATCACTAGATTATGGTAATTAATTTGTTTTCGTGGCTGTCATTATCAGTGTTCATCTGTCTGTGACTGTCATACTTTGATATCTGAACAAAATGGGTTTTTTCTTGCACACCACCCTGTGCAAGATGGCCTTTACCCTTTTTTTCCCACCAAGATTTATCAATGAAATCAGAGATCTATAGATTCAGACCATGATGGCATGATTTGAAATTTTGTGGTGCAAGAAATAGAATCAATCACTACTTTGTGGTGCCAGATAGGGAAATCTCAACCCTGGTTCTAATATATTTGGGTCCAGAACTTGGCAAGTGTTATTCTGGACGAAATATACTAGAACTTGGGTTGAGATTTTCCTTTCTGGCAACACAAGTAGTGATTAATTCTATTAACCTTTGACCAAATTTATTGATGCTTGAAAAACTGATTAATATACATGTACATGTATGTATTGACAAAGTACAGGTCAAGATCAAATAATAGTCATTTTGGTCAAGCAGTTTAGGGGTTGTTATGGTTTGTTATATTGATAATTATCAGTTTTACAAAACCCTGATTAAACTAGAAATTGTGGTGTCAGGTTCCAACGTCCGCTGATGGTACTTTGGGTGGTCTCCCACTGGTTACAGATGGATCTGTAGGATACAAATATGGTGATAGTGTGATGAAGTAGAGAGTAACTAAGACACTTAACATCTGCTTGCAGTGATTTATTAGATTTGGAGTGAGGTCTGATTAGGTATTTAACTGCTGTAAACATTCATTTAATAGTGTACTAATTTAAGCCATTTATGCAGCAATACAGTAGCACCAACAAATGAAACACAAAAAATAGTGCATAAGGTGGTCCATGATATTTATGCTAATTCAAGTCCACATGAATTTACCCAAATTATAATTAGTTCAAATTTGTATGTACTAAAATTAATACACTTACAGTATTTTGCCTGTTCAAGGAATCATTTTGATACATATACTATAACTTGTATAATGTATCAGTTTATTAGTCCAACTTTAGTGATCAGCATATCATGTGATAGTCCCTATAACATTAAGTCAGAGTTATGTTTATTTTGCATTTTCCTGGAATATCTCTTTTTAAATTGGAAGACATTAAAATATGGTGACATTAGTTCCACTCAGATGTTATGTGGTATCATGTAGTATTTGTATGTTGTTGAACCTCATAAATCAGTGGTTTAAACTAAGGTAAGAATGTATGGCATTTTTTTTAAACGCAACAATAAATATCGTAACCCATTAGAGTGAGTGATTGAAGTAGCTACTGGTGGTCCTTAACAGTCACATCTATATGACAACTATCTGTTAAAGAAAGGCCAGTTAGTATTAGTTATGTGGTTCATTGTAATTTGTTCATTCGTTACACTTCATTCTAAATTGCTTTTTTTACTTAATCAATAAAATGTTGTCAGGTGTTTTTTGTCAAACAAAGGGCCATGTATGACCTCAAGTGATAAGGGGTTTTATCTCTGGTCTGAAAATCAGCATTCAATGTAAGCATTTTAAATAATCTAGAAGTACAGCCAGACTGCATGGTTCTTCTGATAGCTCTTTTCATGTCTGGTCTGAAAATCAGCATTCAATGTAAGCATTTTAAATAATCTAGAAGTACAGCCAGACTGCACGGTTCTTCTGATAGCTCTTTTCATTATCTTGCACTGATAATTCTACTTGTGTATATGTGACCCTAATGAGTGTACCCTAAATGTAAATTTTAATCATCAGAATCCTTCTCATGAATATCAGTGTTCAATGTTAAAGATTTTGATGGACTTCCGGGTACCATAGTCAGTAGATGTACAGACAAGCTATCGGTATGTTGTTCTTTACACATCTCATGATTGTTATCTGACACAGTTAATTCTGAATGTGTATGTGCATGTGGCCTCCAAGCTGTAAGTGTAGATTTATTTATTAGAGTTTTTCAAAGCTCTGTTAGGTTTCCCATATGGTGAAAATTTAAAAATGGTAATAGAATTTAGATGTTTCATAATACAATGTATAGTCTAATTTTTTTCAGCGTAAATTTAGCAAAAATAGCTATGGTAACATACAAAACTAAATTTTTCACTGATTGGGGCTGATCCTCAAAATCAAAGATGTTGATAACAATGATAAAGTGTAGACTTAAATTCTGACAGACAATAGAGATTGAATATGTAAACATTAACCATGAATTAAGAATAAAAAATATTGCCTAATACACAATTAAGGTACAAATTTTTGCTAACCAACTATAAGAGCTTTGAACAACAGGACCCAGCTAGTTAAGTTACCAAAGCTTTGAACGGTTATCATTATTGTAGTACTAAGTGTTACAGATAGACAAGTTTATTATAGACAGAATAATTGGCGTGAGAATAGTACACTGAATAATTGGCGTGAGAATAGTACACTGAATAATTGGCGTGAGAATAGTACAATGAATAATTCGCGTAGAGAATTATTTTAAGTGTGCAAATTGTCCAATTCTTTCATACTTCTTTAGCAAAATGAAAAATTAATTTCATTTCTTATAATTCAATTTATAGAATTTTTTCAACAATAAATCAACAATTTGAACAACAGTATAGCCATAGCAAGTAAACAATACCAACACTGTGGCAAAGGAATTCAAATGCATTTGTGTGACATCCATAATGAGATGATGTCACTTTGAGCCAATTGTAACAGAAAAATCTGACCAATCAAAATGCTTTAAAAAATGAGAATTGAATTATAATGTAATCATGTCTAGTAGAATGAAATTAATCATTCAGAAATTGTTAAAGACTGGTAAAATTTTACATGTAGTAAGATAAATAAAGGGTTTAAGAATGGTAATATTTTACATGTACATGTAGTAAGATAAATGTAGCCAAACAACATTGACTTGTCTGTTTGACCTTTCATTTGGTATACCGGTATTCATATAGGAGGATCCACCCAATACATGGGTAGTGTTAGGATCGCTGTCAATACATACACATACACATTTATGAGGTGCCGTTTCTATATTTATTCACTATTTTTACATATGCATAATTCATTTATGGATATCCATAAATCGAATTTAACATATGTAAAAATATTTTTAGATATCCAAAAATAATTTTGCATATGCAAAAATCGATTTATGGATATCCAAAATTCGATTTTTGGATATCCATAAATCGAATTTTGCATATGTAAAAATGCTGACTATTTTTGGATATCTAAAAATCGATTTATGGATATCCATAAATCGAATTTTGGATATCCATAATTCGATTTTTGCATATGCAAAAATAGTCAGTATTTTTACATATGCAAAAATCGATTTATGGATATCCATAAATCGAGAGTGCGAAATGATTTCTCCCCAAATATACAGTGCGGGACTGCATACGCGGGAAATTGTCAAGTAAGCAGAAAAACTAAGTCAACAGTTGCATTAAAGACAGACATCGTTGTGATTGTCTTAACTCTATCAAAATACGGTTACAGTCGATCGAGATCTTCACTTTCAAAACATCTCATTGCGTTTAATATTACTCCGCTGTTCGTTCTTTCCATTACTTTCTGTAGCAGCCATGTTGGATTCTAAGACGCGACGCGCGTACCGCGTGGGCACTGCAGGAAACAAAAAAAAATCTTAAAATATACACAAGTTTACATGTTTAACAAAAGTCGATGAAAAAACGCATTTATAATCCATATTGTAAAAATATGATTTTTATTTGCGAGGATGAATATTT